>CAMZMU010000047.1:14777095-15388254 GCA_947311845.1 Poa pratensis | reverse complement strand
TCCGTAGGTTTTTATCGTAGTATTGCTTAGAGGAAGCCCGCTTTGGATTGTAATGCGATTTTCTTTATTATTTTTTTGTTTGCCAATTAGTTAGGCATATATGTGTGGCTTTGGTTAGCATTTTTTAATAACCAAAATATCGGAAAGTGTTCTTTGCCCCGTGCTCCAGTGCTCCCTTCACTTAAAAAAATTCAAAAATCATATTCGAGTTTCACAAAATTATGAAAAAATTACGGTGTAGAAAATGGTGTATCCCATAAACGTGCAAAACATCACTTTAAAATACTTTATATTATGGGTTACACAAAAAAATAACAAAATCTGGTAAAACCTAGAGATTTGAAAATATACATATTTAGATCACAATTTGTCATTTTTTGTAGCTCAAATTACAAAGTTTGAATCTGATATTTTGCATAGTCGTGAGACATACTATTTGCAACCCCAGAATTTTTTCACAATTTTTTTAAACATATAAATATGATTGTTTGAATTTTTCAAATTGGAGAAAGCACTGGATCTCGGGAGTTCAAAAATCTCTACTCGCAAAATATACATTACATGAAGGGTAGGAAGCTGAAGGTCATCCTGAGTCTACGCTCGAGTAGGGGTATGGAATTATATAATGGAAGATGTAGTGATTCTTTCCAATACACCACGCATGCTCTGAAGTGTTAATTGCCCCTTGACGAGAGAGTGTCGCGGCGTGAGCTCGAATCCAATTTCGTGGATAGCACGAAGAACTACAGGAAAGCAGATCGAGCGAGAGTGAGCGGAGAGAAAGAGGAGAGACGGAACTTTTCAGTTCATTCATTAGCTGGTTGTCTCTGACGATACAAGTTGTTTATATCCAACCAGCTACACACGAAAACACGCCACAGCATGGTCATGGACCGAGGCCCACGCCGACCCAACTCCGGCCCACACGGCCCACTCACGCGCAACACAGGAACAGCTACAGTCTTCGATGTTCTGCATTTCTTCAGGTACTTCGCTGTCTGCATTTCTTCAGGTAACACCTCCAGGCGTTACATAACCCGCCGCTGAGGAATTGCTTGTCCCCAAGCAATTGCGTCGGGAAACTTGGTCTTGCATATATGAAAGTCCTCCCAGGTTGCAGAAGTATCCGGAATTCCCACCCATTTGATCAACACCTGTGGGATTGCTGCATTACCTTTTTTCACCAGACGACGATCCAGGATCTGTTCAGGGCTTGTGTGCTGTGTCGAGCTGGGTATGTGAGGAAGTTCAGTAACAACTGGAGTAAAGTCAGGGTGTAACTTTTCAGCTGGGAAATGTGAAACACCGGGTGGATTGCACTGTGACTTGGCAGGTACAACTTGTAGGCAACTTCAAATACGTTCCAAGACACGAAATGGGCCAAAGAACTTGAAAACTAGTTTGTGAAGGGACGATTTACCAGAGATGATTGAGTATATGGTTGCAGCTTCAGTAGTACTTGCTCCCCCCACCTGGAAAACTTTCTCAGTCGATGCTTATCTGCCTGCATTTTCATCCTGTTCTGAGTCGTAGTCAGATGCACTTTCAAGCGGTCTAACTGAGCTTGCTGGCATTGCAGGGAAGTGAACTGCTTCAGATGCTGGTTCATTGTTTGGTAGCTGGAGAGCAGTGAAATTTGGTTCAGTCCCATACAGAGCTTTGAACGACGCGAACACCCTATAGCTGAATGATGAGTGGAGTTGTACCATAACTCAGCTAAGGGCAGCCACTTGCGCCATGCTTTCGGATCATCCTGTACAGCACACGGAGAAACATATCCAAGCATTGATTTACCCTCTCGGTCTGGCCATCCGTCTGAGGGTGGTAAGCTGTGGAGAAATGCAATTTAGTCCCAGAAACTTAAACAGCTCCTTCCACAGCTGACTGGTGAATATTTTGTTTCTGTCCCACAAATGGATAGTGGTACAGTGTGCAGCTTGACCACATTGTCCATAAAAGCTTGAGCGACAGTAGAGGCCGTGAATGGATGTTTAAGAGGGATGAAGTGAGCATACTTGGACAACCTATCTACCACCACCATGATCACATTAGCACCATGTGATGTAGGCAAGCCTTCAATAAAATCCATGGATAGCTGTTGCCAAGTCCTTTCGGAATGGGCAGTGGTTGCAGGAACCCTGCTGGATTGTGTAGGTTGTGTTTAGCTTGCTGACAAGCAACACATTGTTTGACAAATTCTTTCCACTGCTGTTTCATGCCATGCCAGAAAAACAATTTCTTCACACGCTGATAAGTTGGTTTGATGCCAGAATGACCCCAATCGCGCTGCAATGAAAAGCACTGATCAGCTTTGTTTGTAATGCTGCATTATCGCCAATCCATATTTTCCCATTGTACCGAATGACACCACTGCACAAAGCATATCCTTGTTCGTCAGAACTGATCACGGCAAGGGCTTGAAGTTTCTTGTATGCCTCAGCATCCGTAGCATAAGAGTTTACTACCTCTTGTATCCAAGCTGGTTGCGCAACTGACAAAGCATTCACCTCTAAGGCATGTGCCACACGAGAGAGAGAATCAGCGGCTATATTTTCTGAGCCCTTTTTATATATGATTTTGAAATTCAACCCCATGAGTCTGGTCATTGCTTTGCGCTGCAAAGGGGAGTGCAGAGTTTGATCATCCAGAAATGTAAGACTCTGGTGATCCATTTTGATCAAGAATTCCTCGCTGTAGATAAGGCCTCCAGCGTTCGACTGCCATGATCAGAGCCAAGAACTCCTTCTCGTAAAATGGATAGTTCACAATGCTTGGCGCTGAGAGCTTTGCTGAGAAAGGCAATTGGTCTCTTATCCTGCATCAGGACTGCTCCCACCCCTGTGCCACAGGCATCTGTCTCGAGAACAAATGGTTTCGAGAAGTCTGGCAGTTTAAGTACTGGAGTAGATGTCATTGCCAGTTTCAGCTTTGTCAATGCTTCCTCAGCTGCTGCATTCCATTCAAAACACCTTCTGCTTGAGCAGTTTGTCAATGGCTTGGCCATAATCCCATACGACTCGACAAACTTGCGGTAGTAACCTGTAAATCCAAGAATACCCCGAAGTTCAGGGAAATTGGTTGGTCGAGGCCAAGCCACCATTACTGCTGTTTTGCTAGGATCAGTGGCAACTCCATCGCGTGACACAATATGTCCCAATACTCTAGTTGTTTCTGGGCAAATGAACATTTACTTGTTTTGACAAACAACTGATGGTCTTTCAACAGCTGTAAAACCTGGCGCAAATGAGTGGCATGCTCTTCAATAGTGGCACTGTATATGAGTATGTCGTCCATGAAAACCAAAGCGAATTTCCTCAGGCATGGTTTAAGCACCTCATTCATCACACATTGGAAAGTTGTCGGTGCATTAGACAAACCGAAAGGCATCACACGAAAATGATAGTGCCCTTGATGTGTCTTGAATGCTGTTTTTTCCTCATCCTCTGGATGCATGCGGATCTGATGATACCCAGCCCTTAGATCCAATTTGGAAAAATATTGTGCACCAGCCAATTCGTCCAGGAGCTCATCAATGACTGGCATCGGAAAATGTTGCGTATGGTTAGTTCATTTTAGTCGGCGGTAGTCGATGCAGAACCGCCATGAGCCATCTTTTTTTAGCACCAATAACACTGGAGAGGCAAAAGGACTCATAGAGTGAACAATTACTCCTTCAGCCAGCATCTTTGCCACTTGGCGTTCAATTTATCTTTCTGCAGCGGGAGAGTATATATATGGCCTGGCATTTATGGTTCAGCACCTTGTTTCAGAGCTATGTGTGATCATATACTCTAGAAGGAGGTAGTTCTTTAGGTTCTGTGAACACTCTGAAAATTCATCCAAAACGAGCTGAATTTCAGATGGAACAGTTACTGTTACTCCTGTGTCCGACTGCTCAAGGACTGCAAATGCCCATATGTCATTTCCTTTGTTCCATTTAACCATGGTCAATAGGGACTTCTGTGACTTCCTTTTTAGAGACGTCGGTGAGAGACCTTGAAGTGTGATCTCTTTACCTTTATGCTGGAACCGTAGTGTCTTGTTCTTCCAATTACAGAACATATCACCTTGGAGGGCTAACCAATCAATCCCTAGAATTGCATCATAAGCACAAGTGGCAGCACACGCATATCATGTTCAAAACTTTCGCCATGAGTCCACCAAGACATGTTCTGAACAATCTTGTCACAATGCATGATTTCATTATTTGCCACCCTGACTGTAACCTCTGGAATTGAAGCAAAAGGGCACTGCTGCCGCTGCACAAAAGCTGAGCTGATGAAACTGTGACTGCTGCCTGTGTCAATCAAGATAAGCATCACTTGATTCTGTACCAGCGCTCTGATCTGCACCGTATTGCCTTCCGACGCTCCAGATAAAGCATTACATGACAGAGATAACTGCTGAGCTTCTGCAATGTCTTGTAGCTCGAGCAGATTAAGTAGTACTTCGGATGACAGTTCAGTGGCATGATCCTCAATAGATAAAGCACGGACTGAGGCTCGTGGTTTAGAGGAACAAACATGTGTGGGATCATACTTATCCCCACAACTAGGTATTTGGGGATAACAATACATTACCGAAAATTACTAAACAAGGAGTGGAAAACAGTTGAGGACCGGTTTGAGAAGAAATTGGTGGCTTGGGTGGCCAAGATGTTGTCATACGGGGACCGTCTTGTGCTTATAAACTCAGTTTTAACAAGCTTACCAATGTTCTTACTATCCTTTTTCGAAATTCAAAGGGAGTTAGAAAACGGTTAGATTTTTATCGTTCTCGGTTTTTTTGGCAAAGTAATCAGCTCAAGCGGAAGTATGGTTAACTAAATGGAATTTGGTGTGTAGACCAAAGGACCAAGGTGGGTTGGGAATTTCGGTTTTACAAGTGCAGAATAAATGTCTTCTGAGTAAATGGCTGTATAAAATTATGAATCAAGAGGTGTTTGGAAAGAGTTATTAGTTAACAAGTACTTAGGGGATAAAACGTTATCTCAAGTGCAAGTTAAACCTATGGATTCACCTTTTTGGAAAGGAATTATGAAGGTAAAAGATGACTTCTTTAAGCGTGGAAGATTTTCTATTGGTAATAGGGGAGCAGATTCAATTTTGGGAGGACAGTTGGTTAGGTCCTACTTCTCTACAAAATGAATACCCATCCTTATATGCCATTGCCTCCAACAAACATAGCACAGTAGCTAATGTTCTTGGGACAGTACCTATTAATCTCCCATTTTGACGGGTGCTAATAGGAAACAATAGAACACAATGGTTGAATCTAGTTGAGAGGTTAATGCGAGTGAACCTCATAGATGAGGACGATAAATTTAAATGGATTCTTACTTCTAATGGAACCTTTACGGTTAGTCGTATTACGAAGACTTATTAAATGGACATACTAGATATTTGCGTAAGTATCTATGGAAGCTAAAGATTCCGTCAAAAATAAAGATCTTTATGGTTTTTAATAGAAAGGAAATTTTGACAAAAGACAGCTTGATTAAAAGATGGTGGATAGGATGTAGAAGTGTGTTTTTTGCGATGCGGATGAGTCCGTTGAGAACCTTTTTATTAAGTGTCCGTTTGCTCGTGATATATTTGGCGATTAGTGCACTTCACTTTCAATGTTTACCCACCTACGAGCATTGCGAACTTGTTTGGTAGTTGGTTGAATGGAATAGATAAAATCACAAAAGCTCGTATTCGTATTGGTGTTGCGGCCATATTATGGGCTCTTTGGAACTGTAGAAATGACATTGTTTTTAACAAATCGAATTCAACTCATTATTTGCAGGTTATTCACAAGGCGTGCTATTGGATCCACTCATGGTCATTCCTGCTTCCTGCGGACCAGCGTGGGCTTATGGATGCCGGATGTATCCGTATGCTGACGGTTGTGCGAGCTATCTTCAACCGAAGTGGATGGTTTCAACCTAGACGTCTCGATGCTTAATAATCATTTGTTTGAGTGGTTGATCTTTGTAGCCACCTTAAGTGACCCATGAATTGTGAACTTGTATTCTTGGATGTTTAATAATTGCGGATGGCTGTGTGCATCTTTTGGATGCAGAGGCCGGGGATCCGCACCCCTTATCTAAAAAAACTAAAACAGAGTCCATTGGGCCGCCTGTATTCTTTCAGTTGTCTTTCCTTCCAGAAATCACCCTGAACTGCTTTGCTCACTGTCTTAGCACCCTCAGGTTTAGTTCACTGCCTGAGCATAAACTGACTTTGTCACCCATGGTTTCTTCTGTGCAGCCAAATCCTCCTGCACATGTGCAAGGAGAATTGCCCTGTCCACTGTGTCTGGCAGTTGAGAGGCAACAACAACCCGGACCTCATGTTTCAGCCCCTTCAGAAAATGACCCACAAACAATGTTTCATCGTAGTAAGGGTTATGCTGCACAACTTGAACATCAGTTCCTGGAAGGCAGTGCAATACTCAGCGAATGTCCCTTGTTGCTTCAGATTGAGCAATTCATTCATGAACTGGCGATGATCGTCTACTCCAATTTCGCTTCCACCGCAGTAATAAATTGGTGCCAAGTGAGTACCTCATGCCGCAGCTTGTATGCCTGAACCAGTGAGCAGCATTGCCCTCGAGGTTGAGCCTTGCGGTGGTGAGCCACATCGCCGGTAAGATGTTGCATGCCTGAAAGTAATCTAGGCAGTTGTCGCGCAGAGGCGAGTAAAAGCACCATTAAACTTTGGAAAATTCATCTTCGGCGTGACCATTCGACCGCCGCTGACAAGGGTATACATCTTGGGTACCCTACCGTGAGGGTTACCTGGTGCACATGACGACTAAGTCCCAATAGCGAAGAGCCTACTCGAAGCCAAACAGGAGGCCCAAGAAGATGGAGTACCCTCCAAGATTAGACATAGGCATAGTCGGTTTAGACTTTCCTTACGTGTAAACTAGGTCGGTTAAACTCCCGAGACCCAGCCTATTTAAAGGCTGGGAGGGGCGATCTAGGACAAGCCATACTCAAACCACCAAAGCTCTAGCGAGATCGTCGTCTCGCCGGAGCCACCTTGTAACCTCATAATCTCCCACGATCAATAACAGACAAGCAGGAAGTAGGGTCTTTACCTCCACCCGAGGGGCCTGAACCTGGGTAAATCTTTGCCTCTGCTTGTCAGCCGACGAAACTACCAGTACTACCACGTTCTCTCCCATAATCTCAACCCTAGGTCCTTAACCATGGGATTTGATGAGGGTACACCTCGTCAATTGGCGCCGTCTGTGGGAAAGAATAGTGCTGGACTCGCGGTTTCTTCGGTTCCATCGGAAAACGGCGACTCGCCGATCGGATCTACAAACGGCAACTCGCCGGCTGCATCGACAAACCAGAACTCGCCGACTCAGGCGGCACACGGCAACTCGCCGGCTCACTCGACAAACGGCAACACGCCAGCTTCCCGCAAAAAGCGCATCGGATCCTCTGATGGATTTCGAGCCACACTCGCCAGGATTCCAGGAGGCCTTCTCCGATCTCGAGTCAGGTTTGGGTTTAACCGTTGGTTCGTTCAATTTTTTCGTCAACAAGCTTGGTGTGCAGGACTTGACGGATCCACGCCAACTCGCGACTTCCGCACCCGAGGCTCCATCGGTTGCGGTTCCTTCGACTGCGGATCCCTCAACTGCGTCCATACCATCGTCGATCCTCCAAGCTTGCTCGTCTGCAACAACCATGTCCACACGAGAGATGCACGAGCTCATGAAGAACTTCAGGGCGAGGAGGCCGAATCAGCATACCGCACAAACGATCCCGAGCTCGATCTCTCACTCGAGGATAGTTTCGACTGCGGGATCTCCTTCAGCGACTTCGACGACTCGAAAACTCATATCGACAACCACGTCGAGATCTGCACCAACAACAACAACCTCGACTCTGAGATTCATAACAACTTCGTCGACGCCGAGATGAGCATAGGCGATGAAGGCATCAACAGCGAGATCCGTCCAGACGGACCACTCGATGGGCATATCGACTCCGACATGAGCCTTGATGACGATGTCGAGTCCATGACGGACTCGAAGACACACATACATACCCTCGGGTGATACCCCAGCAGGTCTACGTCGCCATCGCCGCAGAATCATCAGATGCTGCGGCCAGCCGCAGGCCTACAGAATTCCCGTGCACAGTTACTATGCCGGACGGAGTCACAACTCTCACAATCACTGCTGAGATGGCAGCAAAAGCAGATAAAGTCATCAAGGAGTGCACAATGATGCCAGCAGACGCAACACAAGAGGAGATGTTGACCTTCCAGTACTTCAACTGGCAGGAATCACTTCGACTGCGGCAGGTCAGAGCAACACTCGAAGAACGCAAAAAGCAAGCTAGCTTGTCGAGTGCGCGAAGAAGACAGCTCTCCCTGAGCTCCACCGGGCGAGCAGACACAAGACCCAGATCAAGGTTGTCACACCTCTCGCCAGACGAAAGGGCGCACTCACCCGCAACTTAGGCAACTCTTTCATGACATACGACGAAGAGGGAGTGCCAGTACCCAAAACAGCTGCGGGTGCCCTCTTCACCGCTGCAGCATACCTAGAGCAATCAAGCCTCCAGCTGATGACCCCAATGCAAAACTGCATCGCCAGCAGATCAAATCACTCGCCTTAGCGGCGAAGGCCATACGCCAAACTCCAAGAACTCCAGGTGGGAGTCGAGACCGTGCCCTAGTCGACGCGTCGGGAAGAGCATAATCACAGTGGTCACCGCCACCACTCGAAGGAAAGAAGCGGCTCCGCAGGCGCAGGTCCAGGAGCAGATCACGCAGATCTTACAGTAGCGACTCATACTCTGATCGAGAGCCTGAGCCACATGGAGCTCTGTGCTTCACTCGACGCGTCCGCGAGACACGGATGCCCAAAGGGTTCAAACTCACATCTGAACAGCCCAAGTACACGGGTCGACAGGAACCTTCTGGGTGGCTGGAAGACTACAGGCTGGCTGTCGCGTGCCAGCGAGGTACAAACACACACGGCCATGCAATACATACGACTCATGCTCGAAGGCACAGCCCGCGACTGGCTCAAGGCCCTACCTCCATCAAAGTACGACTCGTGGGATCACTTCCGCGATGACTTCATCAAAAACTTCGAGCCTCTATGTGAGCGCCCAAAAACGTTCGAGAGACTGGGGCCTGCGTGCAACGTTCAGACGAAACGCTGAGGTCATACATCAGACGATGGACTGAGATACGCAACTCAGTCGGAGTAATTTCAGAAGATATGGCCATGGATGCTTTCATAATGGGACTCGCCAGGCGGGACCTCAAAGAAGCACTCGGTCGCAAAAAGCCAACCTCTGTGGCTAACCTCTTGATGACCGCGACTGAGTGGGCAGACGGAGAAGACATGGCGCGCACCACACGCGGGTCCTCACCCCGTGACAATCATGAAAGCGGCAGTCGAAGCCGCAGAGACTCGTACAGAGACGACCGAAGGCGCAAACGTTCAAAACGTCACTACGACGATGACAGACCCGAATTCATGGCGGCTGGGTTCTCCACACCCCGCAATGACCAGGACAAGCGACCGACGGTCAGAAGATCGGCGAGACAGTCGAGATGATCGCGGGACAGTCGAGATGATCGTCGGGACAGTCGAGACCGCGGCCAACGCAGTGATAGCTACAAGAGGAAGGACTGGCGCAAGTCACGGGCACAATCTGAGCGATCATTCGAAGAAAAGATGGATGCTGATTGCAGATTCCACCTGTACAAGGGGGACGACGGAAAACTGCGCTCCAATCACTCGATGAGAAACTGCAGGGAGTTCGACCAAATGGCGACTGATTACGTAAATCTCAGAAAGGCAGCAGCCACACAAGCACCTGCACCCGTGCCTCAGCCAAACAATGTGCCTGTTCTGATGGCACCACCCACCACCACAGCTGCAGGCGGAAATCTCGGGTGCCATACAGCACATACCTCGGGTGGACGAGCCACAGTACCCTCCGCCCCAAGGGCAGATGTACATGATACAGAAAGGTCGACCTTCCAACAGGGAGCAAAAACTTCGCACTCGACAAGTAAACATGGCGGTCATGTCACCTCCCGCTGTAACTGAATTCTTGAAGGGTTCTGAAACCACAATAAGCTTCAGCAAGAGGACCACCCTCCGTCGGTTGTTCGTCCAGGGCACTCTGCTCTGGTACTCGACGCGCAAATTGGAGGCTACGCCATGTCCAAGGTATTCATGGATGGTGGCAGCGGCATAAACATCATCTTCGCAGATACGCTCCGCAAAATGAACAGGTCAGTCGAAAACCTGCCAAGGTCTCAAATACCTTTCACGGTATCGTCCCAGGCAAAGCAATAAGCCCAGAAGGCACCATACAACTCGACGTAACGTTTGGGGACAAGAACCACTTCAGGACAGAATCGATTGAGTTCGAAGTTGTCGACTGGAAGTCACAATACCATGCTATACTTGGACGCCCGACGTTCGCTCGATTCATGGCGGTGCCACATTACGCATACCTCCAGCTGAAGATGCCTGGACCAAAAGGAGTAATCACAGTCAAGGGAACTTCCAAAAGTCTGACTCTTGTGACCGAGAATTCAGCAAAATCTCTGAGATGTTTGGCATGGAAGCAACACTCGCTGATCTAGCGGTCTCCAACGATCGAACACTTATGCCAGAACACAAAAAGGTGGCAGTCGACAGAGCATTCAATGCCACCAATGACACAAGATCGCATCAGGTGCACCCGACTGACCCGACCAAGACAGTCAATGTCTCGTCGAGTCTGCCTATCGCATAGGAAAGCGCGCTCGTCGAATTCCTCCGTGAGAACTGGGATATATTTGCATGGTGTCCAGCCGACATGCCAGGTATTCCCAGGGAATTCGCCGAGCACTCTCTCCAGTTATTTCCAGATGCTAAACCAGTCAAGCAAACAATGCGCCGCATATCCGGCCCAAAAAGAACTGCAGTCGAAGCCGAAGTCGACAGGCTACTCGCAGCAGGATTCATCAGAGAGATCAAGAAATCACAATGGGTGGCCAACCCCGTACTCGTAGAGAAGAAGCACACAGATATCCTTCGGATGTGCGTAGATTTCACAGCACTCAAAATGTTGTCCAAAGGATCACTTTCCACTACCTCGAATCGACCAGATCGTCGACTCCACCGCCGGGTGCGCTCGCTTGTCCTTCCTGGATGCTACTCGGGTTACCACCAGATAAGGATGGATGAAGAGAAAACGGCGTTCATAACCCCACTCGGGGTCTACTGCTACACCACAATGCCTTTCGGGCTCAAGAACGCAGGCGCAACCTACCAGCGCATGATGCAAGATTGCCTCAAGAAGCAAATTGGGCGAAACGTCCAGGTCTATGTAGATGACATCGTCATCACACAAGAGGAAAAACACACTACTCGATGACTTGCGAGAGACATTCGCAAACCTCAAACGCTTCCACATCAAGCTCAACCCGAAGAAGTGCACGTTCGGCGTGCCAGCCGGGCAACTCCTCGGGTATCTAGTCTCAGCTCGAGGAATCGAGGCAGACCCGGAGAAAATACAGGCCATCTTGACGATGCAAAGGCCTTCAAAGCTCCATGACGTGCAAAAGTTAGCGGGTCGAGTGGCAGCGCTCAGTCGATTCATCAGCAAGCTAGGCGAAAAAGCACTCCCGTTCTATCGACTGATGAAGAAAGCAGATAAATTCGAGTGGACGCCAGAAGCTGAAGCAGCCTTTACGGATCTCAAGCGAGTCCTCACAAGCCCTCCAATCCTCGTCGCACCAAGGGAACGCGAGCCATTGTACCTATATGTCTCTGCAACTAACAGGGTGGTAAGCACCGTACTGGTAGTCGAACGAAGGGAGGAGGGACACGCCCAAAGCATACAACGTCCAGTCTATTACTTGAGTGAAGTGCTCTCCACATCAAAGCAGCGGTACCCGCACTATCAGAAGCTGGCCTACGCCGTGTTCATGTCCTCAAGGAAGCTGACGCATTACTTCTCCGAGCACCCGATCACTGTAATCAGCACCTCAGGGATCGGGGACATCCTCACAAACCCCAACGCAACTGGGCGAGTAGCAAAATGGCTCATCGAGCTAGCACCAAGAGACATCAAGTATGATTACCCGAAGGCCATCAAAGCACAAGTTTTACCTGACTTCCACACCGAGTGGATCGAAGCTCAGCTCCCAGGAGCACCAGATGTGTCCAACTCATGGACTATGTACTTCGACGGCTCAAAGAAAAACGAAGGCGCAGCGTGTTATCCTCATATCACCAAAAGGCGACAAGCTCCGCTACATCCTACAAATGGGGTTCGAGTTCCCGTCCAATAACGAAGCAGAATATGAGGCTCTGATCCATGGCATGAGGATGGCCAAAGCCCTCGGGTGCACTCGACTGATGATCTACGGTGACTCGAATCTTGTGGTACAGCAAACAATGAAGGCCTGTGATGCAATCGCAGATATGATCGCCTACCGTGACCTGTACAACATCATGGAGGGCAGCTTCGAAGGCTGCGAGTTGCGGCACATAGGGCGTGAGAGCAATGAAGAAGCAGATAAGTTAGCCAACATTGGTGCGACCAAAGCACCAGTGCCACCTGGTGTCTTCTTCGAGCGCATCGAGCACAGATCCATCAAAAAGAAGCGAGCAACTCCTACATCAGCCGCACCAGCCAAGAGCAAAGCACCTAGCACAGAGGACCCACCAGTCGAGGTACTCCTCATCGAGCCAACTTGGACTCAACCTTTCCTCGCATACATACTCCGCGGCGAGGTACCCGAAGACATCACAGAGTCAAGACGCGTCACTCGACGATCTAAAGCATACACTGTATCAACGGTGAACTTTACAAACGCAGCATATCAGGTATGTTCCAACGTTGCATAGCATTTGAAGATGGCCAAGCCATCCTTCGTGATATTCATGCAGGTACCTGCGGGCATCACGCCAGCAGTCGATCACTCGTAGCCAAAGCCTTTCGCGCAGGCTTCTACTGGCCCACAGCACTCAAAGACGCGGAGGACATAGTCAAAAGGTGCATCGGCTGTCAAAAATTCGCCACAAAGCCGCACGCACCCGCATCGGCGTTGAAGACAATACCATTGGCCTGGCCCTTCGCCCAGTGGGGGCTCGATATGGTTGGGCCACTCAAAAAATCCTCCCATGGAGGGCATACTCACCTTCTGGTGGCGGTCGACAAGTTCACCAAGTGGATTGAAGCAGTACCTATCACAAGTTCGACTGCCACTACAGCAGTCAATTTCATAAAATCCATCATATACCGCTTTGGTGTGCCAAGTAGCATCATCACTGACAACGGTACAAACTTCACGGCTGAGGAATTCAAATCCTTCTGCAAAGAGCAAGATATCACGCTCAATTATGCATCTGTGGCACACCCGCAATCTAATGGCCAAGTCGAAAAGGCCAATGGACTTGTGACAAGCGGAATCAAGAAACGCCTCCTGGTGCCACTCAAAAGGGCCGCGGGTGCTTGGGTAGAAGAGCTCCCGTCTGTGCTATGGAGCCTACGCACAACACCCAACGCCTCAACGCAATTCACTCCATTCTTCATGGTCTACGGCGCAGAGGCAATCCTGCCATCAGACGTAAGGTTCAACGCACCAAGGGTCGAAGCATACAATGAAGACGATGCAGATGAAGCACTCGAAGATGCAGTCGACTTGCTCGAAGAAGCACGCAACACGGCGCTAGCACGCACAGCTGTCTACCAGCAAGATCTACGCAACTATCACAGCCGTCGACTGCGTACCAGGTCCTTCGAGGTTGGCGACTTGGTACTTCGACTGAAGCAAAAGAAGGTGCATAAACTTGCTTCTCCATGGGAAGGACCCTTCATCATCACCGAGGTCATTGGTGGTGGAGCATACAGACTGAAGCACGCGAAGACAGGCGAACTCTCATAATCCTTGGAACGTTGCGCAGCTGCGCCGTTTCTATGCTTAGATTGCTCAGTCGCATAATGTAATAGGCACATATGTCGGATGGCTGCAGGTTTCAGACGCGCTCTTTTCCTTACCAGGGTACCTAAGGGGACTGGAAGGTTTTTAATGAGGCGGCCTGCAGCCTAACATTCATAAATGGAATATAGTCAATAAATTCCTCATATTTCTCCCTGTTTACTACTCGCACAACCTTAGCCTCACCCGAATACTCGGGGGCTGCGCTACTTCAAAACGTGAGCTCTCGCTCCTTCAAACATAATACCCAGCGCACTCGAATACTCGGGGGCTGGGTCGTACAAAATCATACATAAACCACAAGGTTGCTCAATAACATGAGTTGAAGCTTCAAATACGTAAAAAATTCACAGCCTCACTCGAGCACTCGGGGGCTGTAGAATGATGTTCTATAAAGTGTTTTTCATAAACCCCACTCGATACACTCGGGGGCTGCATACATACAAGTGAACAAATATGTACTAAGTACAATGGCAAAATTTACACTCGGGGGCTGTTCCCTATACAAAAAACCCTAATCTTCTGGTTCGTCCTTGACTGGAAGAACGGGGCCCATAAGTTGAGCGATAGCACTCAACCAACACCCTCGCATGATCGATGTATCGTCAGATGCGACTGGGACAAGGACGATCCAGGCGGGGGACGTAGCTGCAAATTTGGCGCTGACTTCGGATATATGCCATCGTTGCGTTGGCCCATCCACAAGCTTCTGGGTGATAAATCTCGAATGGACCTGCACCGGAAAAGCCCGAGCAAAGCGTGGATTCCTTGAGGTTGCGGCCCAGTCGGAAAAAGCGTCTGGTTGATTCGACTGAAGGCCGACCTGCATAACTCAAGCAGCATAGTGCTCCGCCACACCGATCCTGCAGAGTCGCGAGTATGCGTGCTCGGTGCTTATCCAAGCGAAAGTGCTGACGGCCAGTCGTGGGTTCGTCAGTCGCATGTTCAACTGCTCTCTACACGAGCCTGCTCCGCCTGGAAATCTGAACAAAACCTGCAACAACACAAGTTGGGTGAACAAAAAGGACAGTTGTGAACTCACAAGATCAAGGCAGTCATGCTTACACTCGAGCTGTCTGTTCACGATCTCCATTCGCCAAGCACATACTCCTCCCGTTGAGTGGGTAGCAGGCCTCGCCCTCATCCTTTCCAGCTCACTTCGGGCACTCCAGCTCTTGCTCCAGTTTCGCGAGTCGGGCCTTCATATAACGTATTACTGCGGCATCGTTTGCCACCTGAGCTCGAGATCGAGTAGGGGCACGATGCCGCGACGAGCTGGATACAGTGGCGGCTGGCTGTTTCTGTTCCAAACATCATAAAAGTTTCATGAGAAACTCATCACAAAGCTTAGGCAAGTAACAACACACAGCCTTACAAGCAGATCATAACGAGGAAAATAAATTCATACAAAGGTAGCAAAAGCACATGCATACTCGCATGGTCATAAGTTTAATTACAAGGCATAAAAAGGTGCGGCTGCCCTACTTCTCAGACATCGACTCCGACCTAGCCCTACTCGCACGGGCGGCGACCTCTGCTGCCCGGCGCTCCATGGTAGCCATAAATATTTCAGCCAACTTCGCGGCTGGCTCGTTCACATGCTTTAGGGACACCAGCTTCCCGCCCGGCTTGCGAGGAAGTCAGACAGAGCGGCTTCGAAGTCACCCTCTATCCCATGACCTAAAAGGAGTTTGAGGGTGGTCTCTGAGCCGCGTACCGTCAAAGTGCGAGCAAAGTTCGTCATAGTCGAAGTTCCCGGGCCCAGGACGTCGGCGAAGCCATCCACAGTCGAAGGAGGTTGGCTAGACGGGAACACGTCCTTGTACACGGCGCCGAGCGTGCTCGTAGACTTGGCGAGTGCATCCTTGGCTTGGGTGGAGACGACATCCAGGTCGCCGATCGCGCGGTCAAGGGACAAATCGCCACTCGACTGGTCTACAGGTGCCGGTGCGCCAACAGCTCCTTCAAAAAAGCAGAAAGAACAGAAAATTTTACACAACATTCAGTGGCAAAAAGAAGTAGACAAAAAGTGAAAAATTCAACTCACCGCCTACGTCTCGGGTGAGGCTCGCCAAGCGCTCAGCATAATTTTTCTCGCGCAAGGCAGCGGAGTTCTTGGCATCATCCAAGGCCTTCTTCGACTCAGCGCGCTGTTTGGCGAGTGCGTCTTCTAGCTCTTTAACCCGGGACTCAGCAGTTGCCTTGTCACCTGAGATAGATGGACAGATGTCATTCACAATCGACAAAGCAAAGACATACAGAAGTCAAACACACTTACGGCTGAGTTGCTCCATGATAGCGCGCAGATTGTCCCTCTCCTGTTCAACCTGGACAAACGCCTTGCCTGATTCCACCAGGTTGAGGTAGAAGGGCTGCATGCACATGGAACCAGCATAAGCTATACACAAATAGTCCCAGAATGAGGACTCGACAAACGACACTTACGTGTTCAACCCAAGGCGCAGGCTTGGCAGCAGAAGTCCCAATTTGCGGAGTCGACGCACTCGCGATCTTGGCGGCCTCAAGGGTAGTAGCCGTGGCTACTGTTCTCACAACCTCAGCCGCAACAGGGGAAGCTTCTGGCTGATCTGGAGTCGAAGCTCTCTCGGTTGGAGGAGTTGGAGGTCGCACAGTCTCAGCACTGCGAGCGACAGAGGAAATACAGCATAAGCAAGACTATCAACAAGCAGAAATTTAAGTACAAAACGTTCAGACGCAAACCTGTGCTCTTCTTCCTCCTCGCTGTCGGGTCGTCAAACATTGGGCCTCCAAACTGCAGCTCCTCACCCGACTTGGGAGGAGGAGCTGAGCACAATGGACTCACATCCAGAGGAGCGGCCTTGGCAGAAGGTGAGGAGGTCGAATCTTCATCATCCCTCAGCTCATCCTCTTTTGCGGGTGAGCTCATGAGGAAGACGCAACTTGTGCCGCCCGACGGCGCTTGCGAGTAGGGACCTCGCTCACATCATCAGTCGTCACAAGCTCCTTGTCCTGTGCCTCTTCAACCCCTTCCTCTTCAACCTCTTCTGTGGGAGAAGTAGTAGCCGAAGGAAGAGGCGATTCATCTCCTCCCTTCGCTTCTACCGTCACCTCTGTTTCATGAGTTGGGCCATCTTCGGGAAGAGGAGGAAGGGTTGAGGCGGTCGAGTGGCCCTGCATACAAAATACAGCAGTCGAAGTCACAAAGATGCATAGCAGAATAACAAAAACAGGAGATCATAAACTTGATAGATTCACTAACCTCTGGCAAAGGCTTTTCAGCCGTATAAGGAGCGACGGGGCAGTCGACGTTGCAGGGCTCGCTGGATTTTGTGCTGGTGATGGACCGCACATGTGCCACCAGCTCGCTCCTAGACAGCTCCTCCTTGTTCATCCGAGTGGAGTCGAGAGGGCCTTCATACTGCCACATAGGGTGAGCTCGCGCGCGGAGCGGCCACACCCGCATCTTCACAAAGGTGGCAATTAGATGCACACCAGTGACGCTGTTAAGCAGTCCTCCAATCGTCTCCAGCAGAGGCGCCGCTTCCGCCACTTCTTCAGTCGAAAGCTCATGGTCCCAGGCCTTCGTCCTAGCGGCTATACCAGCAGTCGAAAATGCTGGGGCCCCTTCCTGGTCGACTAGCACATAGAACCACCTTTTCCTCCACCCTTGCGCCGAGTCGACTGGCTTCAGGGCAAAGTATCGGGTGTCGCTGCGTACTTGGATCTGAAGGCCTCCAACTGGGTAGGTTCGGCCGCCTCGGTTGTTGGGCCTGACCATGAAGATGGATTTCCAAAGAGCCCAGCTGGGAGCAACTCCCAGGAAACACTCGCACAATACCATGAAGCAGGCAATGTGCATAATGCCGTTCGGGGTGAGATCATGGATCTGCACCCCATAGGCGTACAACAAACCACGAACGAAATCGTGGAGGGGAAAAGATAGACCCCTAGGCAAGAACTCCGCAAAACATACGCGCTCGTTTGCGCGAGGCTCGGGGAGTACCTCTTTCGATGGCGCGCGGACGGTAAGCTGGTCCGCCGGCGGCAGCAATCCGTCCTCGCGGAACTTCTCGAGGTGGGCTGCCTTGATTGTGGACTTCATCCAGTCACCGTCGCTCTTCTTGAGGTCGACGGCGGCCGCAGATGCGCCAGCCGCAGCTTTCTTCCCCTTCAGAGCGGCCGCGTCAGTCGCGGGCGCGTCGGTGGCAGAGGCTTTCCTCTTTGGCGCCATGGCGGTGGTGGCTAGGGAGAGCAGCAAGAGCTTGGGCGCAAGAAACAATGGAGAAGGAGCGCGAGGAAGAAGATGGAACAGGGGCGGCGCAGAGCAAATGGCTAGTAAAAAACAATGCCAGCGCCGTTTCCCCTATTTACCTCAAATCAAAGGCAATCACAGCCATTCAGATCCTAAACCGTGCGCTACGCACGCAATCTCACCGTACACGTGGCAAACGCGGAGGGCAACCGTCGCCGGCCACTCCGCCCACTACGCATGCAAAAAGAGGAGCCATAATCACCTCTCCGGAAAAAGTGGGCCCGAGTGGTCAAATCAAGTCCAAACTGCACCGTCGTTCGGTCAGCTCTGCACAAATGGGCCCACCTATGTGTCACGTCCCATCCATCGCAGCATAACGCACACCACGCGTGTCAGACAGCGCAGTCGCCACAAAACGTCATCCATGACGTCGTCACAAGAACTTTGATCAGAAATACGTTCGAGTCCGCTCAACGCGTATTGGTCACTCGATTGCCTTGTTTGGTTCGGGTGTGAAAATGCAATGATAAGGCAAAATTGGTCACTCGACCATTCCTTTGGCTGATTCCATATTACTCCCATCGGGAGCGTATCAAAAATTTCTTCGACTAAAGATGCTCAAGACAATGATTTTGAGATTATCCTCCATTACAAGTAATAAAGCACAATCTCGGGGGCTACTCCCATCGGGAGCGCTGTCGCGCACCCGATAGAATAAACGTCAAAAGGTCAGTCGACAAATATATCGACTCCGTTCATATACGAAATCATACTCGAAACATTCCCGAGTTGCGTCGTCGCAAATACCTCGGATGCTGCACGCATAGTGCAAAGGTAAGACCCGCCGAACTTTCGAGCTGGGCTAAGGACCGTTCCAGCAACGTCAATCCTTATACTTTCCGTGTCAGCAGACATGATGAAAAATCCCGACGGACACGTTGGGTAAAATTCAAAGTTATACTGCAGATCGACTCAGTAAGACCTCAAGCGGCCTAGTCGAATCTGACCAGTTTGTTCCAGATTCGAGTCCGGGACTCGAGTTTGATTGAAAGCTAGTAAGGTTTTACCCGAATGTGTAGTTAACCAGTCCCGATATGTCGAGTGTACTGGGCCTACTAAGCTATTATCCCTTGATCTTCATAAGCAAAAACCACAGTCGATGAAATACTCGACATAGCCAACATGTGCTATTCATACAGGAATTCAATTATAATATACAGAGTACAAAGCATATGACGTGCACTTATGAACGAGTCCATGCCCGATTCTTCGAGTCAGACAAGTACTCGGGGGCTACTGACAAGGGTATACATCTTGGGTACCCTACCGTGAGGGTACCTGGTGCACGTGACGACTAAGTCCCAATAGCGAAGAGCCTACTCGAAGCCCAAGACAGGAGGCCCAAGAAGATGGAGTACCCTCCAAGATTAGACATAGGCATAGTCGGTTTAGACTTTCCTTACGTGTAAACTATGTCGGTTACGAACTCCCGAGACCCAGCCTATTTAAAGGCTGGGAGGGGCGCCGATCTAGGGACACGTCATACTCAAACCACCAAATCTCTAGCGAGATCGTCGTCTCGCCGGATCCACCTTGTAACCTCATAATCTCCCGCGATCAATAACAGACAAGCAGGAAGTAGGGTCTTTACCTCCACCCGAGGGGCCTGAACCTGGGTAAATCTTTGCCTCTGCTTGTCAGCCGACGAAACTACCAGTACTACCACGTTCTCTCCCCATAATCTCAACCCTAGGTTCTTAACCATGGGATTTGATGAGGGTACACCTCGTCAGCCGCCAAGGTGTTCGTCCGTGTTTCTGCCTCGCGAACGACCACCATCTACGCCCAACGCCATCGCCGCCATGCCAGGATCCTGTGGACGAGGTGTTGACGAAGACCCTGCCACGAACCCGCCTGCAGCGATACCGCGCTCACCACCCGCCATAGAAACTCCCAACACGCCTTTCCCCGCCGCCCGCTTCGCCTCCGCGTCGCCGATCTCCAAATCCACCGTGGCCAACGGCTTGGGGGACGCCGAGTTTCACCACCGCCTCCGCCAACGCCGTCATCTGCTGGGACAGAGATTCCTGGCGGCGCTCGATGGCGTCGACGATCCTGGTGTGGTCTCCCACGGTGCGCGAATTGTTGTCGAGGTTGCTCGACACCTGCGCGTACGCCGCGTCGAGTAAGCCCATCCGCGAGTCCAGTGACCCGATCTGGATCTGCACCTGGTCGAGGCTGGAGCGGATCGCCACCAACGCCTCCTCCGTGCGCGCCGTCGCCTCCCCCATCGCCGTTAGTAGAAATACCTTCTGCGGTGAGGGCTTGGGTGGCGTCGTTGCGGCAACGCTAGATCCAACCAACCGAGGAGAGGATTTACCGGATTTCTGTGGAGAATTCGACCGAAATCGATTTCAACACAGACTTCACGAACCAACCCTGGGATTTTACAGCTGCAGATCGCGTGCCCACGGAAGGATTGGACCTCTGATACCACTGTAATTGCCCCTTGCCGACGAGAGTGTCGCGGCGTGAGCTCGAATCCGATTTCTTGGATAGCACGAAGCACTACAGGAAAGCAGATCTAGCACGAGAGCGAGAGAGAAAGAGAGAGACGGAACTTTTCAGTTCATTCATTAGCTAGTTGTCTCTGACGATACAAGCTGTTTATATCCAACAGCTACACACGCAACACACACCACAGCATGGTCATGGACCGAGGCCCACGCCGACCCAACTCCGGCCCACACGGCCCACTCACGTGACAACACCCGGAACAGCTACAGTCTTCGCTGTTCTGCATTTCTTCAGGTACTTCGCTGTCTGCATTTCTTCAGGTAACACCTCCAGGCGTTACATGAACCTCTGATCTTAAGAACGGGGCCTACTGTTTTGGCTTTTTACGGTTCATGTAGGTCTACGATCGGTATCCACGTGGGCATAGGAGTCCTTGATTACGTCCACGATTTGCTCTTCCAATCGAAATACTCCCTCTTTCAAGTCAAAAAAAAAAATACTCCCTCTTCCTAAAATAAGAGACGCCTACGCGTGCAAACAACTCCGATATGCGCGTGTATGTCTGCGTTGTACTGTGTTTAGCAAAAAAACAAAAACAAAAGTTTCCCCGTGAGCCGTCGTCGTTTACGTTCGCCATGTCTAAAATCTCGACCTCGGCAGGAGAGCGTGCACCCGAGATCATATCGTCGACATGCCTCCCTGAGAGCACCGCGACGCTCTGCTTAGCCTCGAGGTGACCAATTACCTGCAGTTCAAGGGCGTGAACGTCGCCTATTACGTTAGCTCGCGCGTCTTCAGGTTTGGTGGCTACGATTGGGAGATCAGGTTCTACCCACAAGGAGTTAAGTAGTTAACGAGGATTGTGCCGGCAACGCCTCGGTGCTCGTGTGGCGTCTCAGCCTACCAGAGGAAGAAGATGTGATCACCAAGTTAACGTTGAGCATGCTGGAGAACAAGAGCCAGGCACAGGTAGCCAGCTTCGATGTGCGCAAGCGCGTCTTTTCGAATCCACGAAACAATGCGTGGGGCTATACCCCAAATTCGTCGAGAAGTCCAAGCTCGAATCAGTGTCGCACAGCGGGGACGGCTGCTTCACGATACTGTGCATCCTCACCGTGAGTCATGAGCCTCCGCCGCTGGAGCTGCCAGGGCACTTTGAGCGGATGCTCAGGGACGGGAGTCACGGGACAGGCACGGACGTCGCGTTCGATGTGGCTGGCCATGAGTTCCGAGCGCACAGGTCTCTCATGGCCGCACGATCGCCGGTCTTTGGGGAACTGTTATTTGGGGCGACGGTGGCCAAGGATATCCTACGCGTGGAGGTCCTCGACGTCGAGCCTCCCATCTTCAAGATGATGCTACATTATATCTATACAGACTCGCTGCCGGAACGCCAAGGTGAAGAAGGATACAGTGTCACGGCCATGCAGCAGTTACTGGGTGCAGCGACTAGGTACGGGCTAGACAGATTGAAGCTAATGTGCGAAGAAGACTTGTGCAAAAGGATCCATAAAAAATAAGTATTGATGTTAGTTATTTACTTATTTTGCATAAGTATTATATTGTACCAGATTTTAATAAACAAAATTTGTATGATTATTTGGGTATGGCTTCGACTCGATGAAAGAATGGTGGGCGAGCGTCATCAACCATTAGGGATCCGGAAGAAAGGACACGACTACCCTCCTCATGCTCGTTGCCTGGGAGATTTGGCGTGAATGAAACATGAGAGTATTCCGAAATATTTCATCGCTTCCACCGTCGGTGCTCTATCTTAGTAAATGCGAGGCCACACTTTGGGTTAAGGCGGGTGCGATGCACCTCGGTGTTATAATTATTGACGAGTAATCCCCTTGTGTGTGCCGGCTTTTGGCCGGAGTCCGTAACCCTAAGCAACCAAACTCCATCTTATTATTAAATCAAAATGGCAAATGTTTAACCATCACTTAGAAAAATGTTGAAACTAAAAATGCTTGCCTTCTTACGAAATTTGCATATAAACTAGTGCATTACCCTGGTACTCTGTTAATCCTTTGCATACAAATTTGCATACAGTTGTATGCAACAAAACACCAACACTTTGGCTATTCTAAAAGCTTATAGCTATTTTCTACTTGCTCTGATCCATAATATGAGATGTTTTAGATACTTAAATACGGACTTTATATAGAGAAAAATTAATGAGTTAATCTGCACACTATAATACGTCTATATACATATGTTTTCTAAAGATATAAAAAATCTTATAATATGAAATGGAGGGAGTAATTTCTTTAACATTCACGTTTCTTGTCGCGCAATTTTGTTTGGATCCTTCTGGGTCTTAATAGTAAACCATGGAATCGTTATGTCTCAGTCCAACCACATCATTTTGACATATGTTCATTGCCGATGTCGAACGACATCATGGATTTTGTACGTGACATTTACAATGGGTCCTATGCTAGAGACAATGGTGCAGAAATGTTTATAGGAATTAGGAAATCCTCGTTAGTGGCGTGCAACCAAGGAGCCACGCCACTGCCTACTGGTATTTGTCGAAATTGTTGAAAATATAAGCAATTTAGCAATTGATTTAATCCGCGAAAACAGTAAACAATTCTTGACTCGAATAACAAGTATTAAACTAATTATGCGATCTACTAAAACAGTAGATAAACATATCGAATCTAGAGCAAATACTACAAGCGGAAACTCTAGCAGAATCTCAAACAGAAAAGACGTGAGTACATACGGTGCAGCAGCAGCAGCGGAACCGTTGTCGCCCATGTTGTCGATGAAGAGGTTGCCGATGTCGGGGAAGAAGCCGTCGTTGGGGAAGAATTCGAAGCCAGTAGTCGCGCGAGTGCGCTCCCCAAAAACCTGATCGCCCCTCTCCCGTACAGGATCGCAAAAGGCGGGGTTCCGGAAGCCTACTGTCCCTTCAACCGGTGCACGCCGGAAGACGGGATGGAGAAGACTTGGAAGACGGCGGCGCAAGGGTTTGAAACTGGAACGACGAGAGACCATGTGTTGTGTGTATTCGCTAGGGTTTGCCTCTGCCTGTCATGTACTGCGGCGGTCCGGGCAAGACGTGGGCGCAGCCCACGTCCGAGACGGTAACAGTCCACGATCCAAAAGAATCGGAAACTGCTGAGTAATTAACGTGTTGGTTAATTATTAATCAATAACTCATTAAGTGTACAATAGGCTCATGAGATACAGTCTCTCGCTAAGCAACTTGAGCACTTTGTATCAGTATCGCCAAGCTTCCACCTTCGTGAATCAACTTTGCTCATTAAGTTTCCCGAACTGCAAAAATATAGGCATCGGCTCGTTCCCGCAACCCGCTGCGCGTGACGTGACGTCACGTGGTGAGCGAGCGGCGGAGGAGGAGGAGTGCGAGAGAGAGCCTTGTGTTCTCACATGCTTAATTACCAAGTAGCACAACACTCAATCTTATAAAGTGGTGCAACTCTCTCTCAATTAGCAATGTGGGACTAAACTTTAGTCCCAAACCAGCCATTTAAATGGACCATGAGATTTTTGGAATTTAATTGGGCCATGGCAAAGGCCCACAAAGTTCCAACTGAAATAATGTTAGATGAATTAAGCACAAATGTTGGATGCATTGCTTTTTTGTTATTGCAAATAGTGAATCCTTTTTACATTTGATGCAAATAAATTGGTGATTTTGTTGCATACATTGTTATTATTTGCTACATGGTTGTCTTTAAACTTTAAAGTGGTACAACATTTTTTGTGACGCGTCGCAAATTTTTATTTTTACATTTGATGCAAATGAATTGGTGATTTTGTTGCATATATTGTTGTTTTTGTTACATGGTTGTGTTTAAAGTGGTACACCATTTTTTTGCTATGCGTCGCATTTTCTTACATATTCAAAGAAAATTATTGCAAACGATGTTACATGCTTAAAAAAATGTTGCTTACGGATTTACTATTTTTGTGCTAAATTGATCAGACGCTTTAGATTCTTCACTTAAACCGGATCCGACGGCTGGGGACCAAAGTATCAGCCGGCTGATGCCTAGCATTTGCCATTGGTAAAAGGGGTTCCAATAACAAATTCAGATTAACTGACTGATCACTATACATATATAGTTCGACCTAGGTACGATGCCGAATCGTGGAAATAAGCTGATCCAGTTTGACTGGTGTTTTTCATGACTATACCAATTCAAGTCTATTCTGGAATCTGGAGTAGACCCACCCATCACCGATGGCATCTGCAATTCAGCATATGGAACGTCCGTTTGGCATAATTCTTTCCAATAACACACATAACAATAATGGACAATAATTCCTCATATACCCTTACAATTACGCTGGACCTTTAGTTTTGGCTCTCTACGGTTCCAACGAGACCGATCTAATCCAAACCCAGTCACATGGTAATTTACCGCAGGAAATTGACTAGCCGCCGTCACCGCCGCCGCTTAGAAGCCTAGCCACCGCCACTTCTACTCCTCCACCGTAGATCGGTTCACCCTCCTCCGGCCGGCCTTGCCGGTGTCGGGAGGGGTGGGGAATCCGATCTATGCGTGGAGTTTTTAATAAAAGTAGTATTTCAATCTAGGGTTTTGGTTGTCGTCGTCTTCATCAATGGAGATGATATTTTCTACAATAAGCAATTTTCCGGCCTTCGTTCAACGGCGAGATCTCCTTCCCAACGTCAATGGTGGTTTTGGAAGATTAAGTTTGTCTAGGTATGGTTCTTCAGATCTTGCTTTGCCAGATCAATCTTGGATTGTTTCTCATGGTTGCCGCGAGGAGGATTGTCCTCGCAATATCTGTCCCGGCTACTACGTTCTCGGCAAAGGTGATTCGTTCTCTCGGCTCCCAACGACGTCGACAAAGTTGTTCGGTTGTTTGTCCCTGAAATATCAGTGTTGGTGCTCTTGCCAATGTTAATTGATTAATTTAATGTCTGCGTGCGTGCACAAAGGTTTGGCATTGCGGCTCAAAATTAAAAGTATGGGAGAACCTTCGTTGGTATTCACAGGTCTGTGGTTTGGTGTATTATTCGTTGTTCTACGGCTGCCTTCAGAAAAGTACAAGATTGTGTCACGGAAGAAGAAAGGGCTTGAAGAGATTTGCTCGTCTCTTTTAGTTTTGTTTTTATAATCGATATAATCATGTACTATTTGCTGGTTTAATATATATGGTATTTGCTCAAAAAAACGAGACCGATCTCGTAGGCGTAGCATTATAGGAGTCCTTGATTACTTCCAGGATTTGCTCTTCCTGTACCCAATCTCTCTGTCTCTCTAGAATATAAGATGGAACCATACTACATATGCATGTATAGTCTGTTCAAAACTTTTCTCGTTTACCTTGGCCAGGGTAGGGGACCGAGTACCCGAGATCTTGTCGTTCAGAAACTTCACGGAGAGCAGCACGACTCTGAGCCTCGAGGTAAGCAATTACCTGCAGCTCAAGGGCAAGGGCGTCGGCCAGTTCGTTAGCTCGCCCGTATTCAAAGTCGGCGGCTACGATTGGGAGATCAGGTTCTATATCTCAACGAAGCCGATGATGTGAGCACCAGATGAACCTGAGCATGATAGAGAGAAAGAGCCAGGAATAGGTATCCGCACTTGGGGACAAGCTGTTGAAGCGCGTCTTCTCCTCGGAGAATAACGATCACGTCATGTGGGGCCACCCCAAATTCGTCGACAAGGCCAAGCTGGAATCGCTGTCGCAACACGGGGACGGCTGCTTCACGATACAGTGCGTCCTCACCATTACCAATGAGGTGCAGCAGCCGCCGCTGGAGCTGCCCGGCCACCTCGAGCGCATGCTCATGGACGAGAGAGGCATGTTGTTTTATTGTATTCCGAATCCTACCATATATACCATATATGGAGTCCTACCGAAAGGTATGTGTACAACTCTGTTTCGTGTCCGCCAAGAAATAGAGTTGTTTGTCCCCCATATATAGTTCCATGTAGTCATAGATTAGATCGTGAGATTGAGAGAGATCCACCAGATCCATAGCACGAGAAGGGTTTGTCCTCTCATGCATTGTAATACTCCTCCGGATTATAGTTATACGCCTTCGTGTGTTTCGTGGTTTTCTCCCGTAAGGGTTTCCACGTTAAAATCTGTGTTCTTTTTCTTCGTTTGATCTATTTTCCACGTTAAGGGATTCGACGATCCGCTGCTCCGGGAGACTTTCTGCCGCGCTCCCGGGGCAGCACCGTCGCAGCATCGATTGGATCAACAGCCGTGGGTTGCGGCATCATGCAGTTTCACCAAGATTAATCATCCTTCGCCAGATCCAAGATCAAGAGCTCATAGGTTTTCGTCGGCGTCCCGTGCGTCGCTGCGATCCGTCCGTCTGCAGTGCGTCTTCGAATCTGGTACAACTTCTGATCCAGCACTTTATTTGTTCTCTGTTCGGTATTAATTCCGTACGAGAAGGTTGCGCAAGGATCACCGTACGTGAGATCCGATCTACAATATCGGTTTACAGTCGGCGGCCGTCCGTGCGCCGCTTTTGTCGATTCCCAGACATCGAGTTCCACTGCATTGGAAGCATCTGCTATTCGCCGAGTAATTTATTCGGCACCTACACCAGCTCCGTTTGATCCGAACCAGTACGTACGTGAAGCACGCCACCACATCGATCAGTTTAGATCAAGTCCCAAGGCAAGAGACATAGCGATCAGCTTCTGCTATTTCACGTGAAGAGTGCAAAGTTCGGTTTGGTCTTTGGTCTCTCCAATTGCTACACCCAACCAGCTACCAGGTGCTATATATTCTTGTTTATTGCTCAGTAAATTAATTCTATCAGGAATTGAATTTTTCTACCGGCTTGTACTACTTTGTGTTCATCGATTTAATCTACTCATGGTTCCCATGAAGTACGGTGACAAAAGGTTTACCCTATTGCAAGTCGAGATACGAGCGTTGTTGGACTATGAGGATGCACTGGTTAGTTTTTGTTTAAGGTGGAGTTTGTTTCATTATAGTCTATCGGCGATATTATGGATGCAAGTTTAAAATATTATATTGCTGCAATTACATGAACACAATTCAGAAAAAAATTATGGAGGAGTTAATTATTTAAGCCTGTTGGTAGCCGCATATACTCTTTACTCTCCGAGTTTTGCTGTTATGCATGTGAAGGTTTTATTCAGTTCGTGATGAGGATCAGTTATGGTGCAAGGAGATTTGTTATCTGCTAGATACCACAACATTTAGTACTGTTAGGTTTCAGTACAATTCGGTTGTCGTTGCTCTTTGAGAGGGGTCTATTGCAGAGTTGACGCTCTGTTGCATGTTGAGGAGGTTCCTTCATCCGACAGTTGTTGTATAGGGACAGTTTTTGACCATGTCATGGATTTTCATTATCGTCGGCAGTTTTGGTGTACGAGATGCCATACGTATCATATGCTCTTGCATGAGTATTGTTTGCCGAGATTTGTGCTCTGTGGCACGTTTAGATTCCATGAGATGAGTTCTTCACAATGTTATGTGCACTAAGATGTTGCACTATGAGCTATGCGCTCGTTCAGGCATCACAGGAGATATGATGACTTATATCATTTGATGATTGGGCAATTTTAGTTTTGGAGGTAAGTGGCACAGACTCAGACTTTTATTGGGAGATCCAAGTTTCGTTTGTCTGCTTTGTTGACAGATGTGTTGTTTTCCGTACGACCTACCGTTGATTTGCTCAATATGATTTCGAGATAAGTTTATCCGTCATATGGACGTTTGGAGACACAAGGTTTACTTGTGCTGACTTTAATTGAGGAGTTGATGCTATCTATGACTGTTATAGAGGATTCGTCTCAAGGTGGAGTGTTGTTTTATTGTGTTCCGAATCCTACCATATATGGAGTCCTACCGGAAAGGCATGTGTACAACTCTGTTTCGTGTCCGCCAAGAAAGAGAGTTGTTTGTCCACCATATATAGTTCCATGTAGTCATAGATTAGATCGTGAGATTGAGAGAGATCCATCAGATCCATAGCACGAGAAGGGTTTATCCTCTCGTGTATTGTAATACTCCTCCCGATTATAGTTATACGCTTTCGTGTGTTCCGTGGTTTTCTCCCGTAAGGGTTTTCACGTCAACGTGGGCAGCCAGGACTATCGAGCACACAGGTTCGTCCTGGCTGCGCGATCGCCATTCTTCATGGCGCTGCTATATGGCCCGATGACAGAGAAAGATATGTCATGCCTTGACGTTGTCCACATGGAGCCTAAGATTTTCAGGATGATACTTCACTATATCTACGTCGACTCGCTTCCGGAATGCGAAGATAAAGGAGGCTACAGTGCAGCGGAGATGCAGCATTTACTGGTCGCGGCAGATATGTACGGGCTAGACAAGCTGAAGCTGACATGCGAAAAAGAATTGTGCAAAAAGATCGATGCCAAGACCATAAAAACCACACTGGACTTGGAGGATCAGCACGACTGGAAACAGCTCAAGGATGCATGTCTCAAGTTTAAATCTAATGGGCGCCGCCGACTGCGCCCAAGGGCTTAGTTAAACACGTTCCACTGGCTGTGGGAGGAGAGACTGGAGCAAAAGGTCAGTATTGACGTGAAGATATCAAGGAAGACCAGTTATCAACAGTTGGTTCTGCAAAACGATCCATCAAATATCGATGTTTACTTTCTTTTTTATAAGTAACTTTTACTTTGTACCGGTGCCAACGATTTTTGTAAAGCCAAGAATGTGCGGTGGTTTAGATAAATTAAACCAGGAAACTCAAAATATTGCATTATGAAATTTGCATATCTACGTTTTGTCAAACCTACATAGGATACTTTGGTTGTTCCAAGAAAATAGCAACCCTACTCGCAAAATGCCCAGGGGGTTTGGACACACCTTGACCTAGCAGACACCGCCCCAAGATCCAGCTGCCTCTCAGATTTTGTGCAAAAAGTTCACCCAACTTCCAAGCAGTGGCCAATCTGCTTTGCTGCTTGTGCTGTAATCTTGTGGCAATCTAGGATCAGAAGAGTTTTTTACAGCGAAGTCATACCGCAGCAATTGATCCTCAGGCTCACTGAAGAAATACGCCTCTGATCCAACCTATCGACCAAACGTCGACAACAAATTATGCAGCGGGCAACATCATTCAACACTTAGGGCTTTATTTTATGCTTCTCTTCTTTTTCAGGCGTTGCCTGATGTAAATTTGTTTTTTTCGAGAGTGCGCCAAAAGCTACCATATTTTTATGGAAGATAATAGTTACAGAAGTCCGAGGACCTTGCGAACAGGAGACCTGGTTACACACCAACACCCAACACAGGCGGCTACTCTCTCGCTATGCTATCTCGCCACCTGCCCTGGCTCTAAGACAAAGTTGTAATTCCTCCGAGATTTTACTGACCAGAACCTGAAACCGTGCATTGCCTGTTAGCACCGTTAAAAGCTCGTGTGTTTCACTGCTAAGAGAGGGACCAGCAGATCAGTGTGACCAGAGGGTCGAATTGCTTCTTATCCTTCCTCTGAAACCTATCTCTCTCCCTGCTCCACCAATCTTGTAAGATATCGCCAGGTTCCAGGGGGCTGGATAGCAACCATGCCAAGTCTGACGGGCATACACTCACTACACATGTTCATGTTCTATGATATCCTCATCCTGGAGACAGGTGAAACAGTTCGATGGATTCTCCTGCAGGCCATGTCGAGCACGTCAGTCAGAAGTCCAGACTCGGTGCTGCAAGGCCAGCCAAACGAAAAATTTGCATTTGAGGGAGGCCCATGAGACCTGCAACTTGTCGAGGGGGTCCTGGTACGTCCCTAACAAACCGTGGCGTAAGTGGAACTCGCCGTGTAGTCTTCGACCACGCGAAGGAATTGGGCAGTGTGGTGCCGCGCTGCATCCGAGACCTAAATCCACAGATAAGAATTTGTCGCTCACCCTCCTGTGCTAGAATCTCAGGAAGATACTCAGTCTATCTGTTCTCGGCCAACCCCTCCAGCCAAGGTTCATTTGTTCTTCACCCTGAGTGCTTACCAGCTCCACAATCTGAGGTGCAATATCCCTCACAGCGTGACCATTAATCCACCTATCCTTTCAGAACAGGGCACAATTCCAATTCCCGACCTTGATCTGCACTAAACTATTGAACACCTCAGTTACATCCGTGTCGCGCACAAGCGATATATGCCCTGGCCTGTCCGGACCAGTCCTGCGCAGCCACTCCCACCGGGTTCACAGAGCAAGGCCCAGGAGCTCCATGTTCTTATCCCCTAACCCCAAAGCATTTGGGAGTGCAATTTTTTCCCAAGCCACGAGACATTGACCAACATTTAGCGTTTACTCGTGTTAGCTTGTAAATACCTTGTTATCTATACTACTATGAAAAGAGCAAACTTGTGTTGATACATTAAATATGTGTCGTTCAATATTTGATCAACAGCCCAGATCGTTCCAATGTTTGACAATTCAACACACCTTTTCAGTTTCGCTGTAATTACGGAATTTGCCACAGCTAAAAAGAATAAACCGTTCCTTGGTCGCATCCTTCGGCGCTGGTTCATATGCGTCGATGCATGTGCCATCGTGGTCGGGGCCGTTTCATGTCCTTCGGCGCCGACGCGTAAGCATCGCTCCTCGCGCGGGGGTAAAAGATCGGCCGCGTTGTCGCCCAAGCATGGCCGCCGCGGATTTGGGCGCCTCCTCGCCAGCTGCGTGTTCACGCCCTTCACACAAAACATCCGTGCAAATCACAACTCCTTGAGCACGCCCGGTTGATTGGGAGATGTGCAATATGTCCGGATGGCCAAGCACAACCTCGATCGGCTCATTCCCCCGGCGACCTACGTCGCCCACCGCTCCCCCTCTCCCTAGGCTAAGATCGCAACAGCCACGGCCGCGACCGGCTCGCTCAGAGAGCGCGACAAAGCGGCGATGCAATCAGGGAAAGACGTCCTGGTGTAGAAAGGTAGAGCCGCCAGCCTAACTTAAGTTTTCTAATTCTGCTTGACATATTAGGAGATCAGAGAGGAAGTTACAGCACCGCCATTGGAAAGGCTTCGTCTGTTCTTCCTTGCGATGGAGAAGAAGATATAATGAAGCGAAGCATTATTGGGCTGATGGGCCAAGTTTTCCTAACTCAGAGACGTGCTCGACTGGGCATGTTGGTCCACCATATGTGTCATTACATTATTGCTCTTATATTTTTGTTGTTTCTGAAAGGATGTTAAAAACGTGAACACGTGCTTGGCTGTATATGCAATCGATTATATCCGATTTGTTTTTTACAACTTCTGTTAGCTGGGCTAAGTGGTGTTTGTAGTGCCCTAATTAATCACTTGTTGCTATCTCGGTTAAAATAATGGGAAACAAAATGGAAAAACATGGTGATAAGGTTAATTTGTACTATCTACTACTATTAAAAGAGCGATTTAGTTCAAACATGGTTTTTATTTTATTATCAGGGCTCTGCCAGATAGACAAACATACTATGTCAACTAATAGATTCATTTATTTTAACACAAATCTTGGTTATTTTTCTCCGTAGAAGTGAAGTTATTCCCTTTAATAGTAATTTAGCATAGTGTGGTGTAGCCACATTCTTTCTCTTTCAAGAGAAAATGCACGTAAGTAGGTACAAAAATTTGTGTATCAACATATTTTCTTTCATTTTCTACAAGTTGTCTTCACATTGCCATGCTTAATTTGGTCAACACTTGAGTGCATTTGAATTATCTGAGTTGTATACAACATATTAAACTACATAAAAAGTAACTCATTAAAAAGAGAAATGATATTAAAAAAAAGTATGTCGTGCTATATTTTGGAGACGTGCGTTGCACGTGCAAAGCAACTAGTGTACTGTAATTAGAGAATTCCTCTATCTTTTCCCCTAAAAAAATTTCCACCGGTGTAGTAGGGATAAGCTTGGTCTAGAGGTAAATCGGCTACCAGAACGCTCGTTAGTACATCCAGGCCAAAAAAGTCTGCGACGCGTTTAATTTACTGAATTTCCCGTTGCTCAAAAATATTTTCTTATTAAAGGAATGATAAAGCTCAATAACACCTATCAGTTGCCTTAGTAAGCAAATATTTCGCAATAGATCAATTGTAGAACCACTGCTAAAGTGCTAATAATGCCCAGCTCAGTAGCACCTCTGCATTTAAGTAAGAAAAGCAGAGGATCCCCTTCACATCAGGACGACAGTACATGTTTGCTATTCTCCTAAAAAGCTAAATATGTAAAAAAAAAAAAATCGTTCTTTCTTTTTAGGTACTAACTTCTAGGTATACTTTTTTCTGTGGTTTTATATTTGTTTCAAACAATCGGCCATAGGAAGTCAGAAAAAATAGTGAAATTGAATGATACTAGTCTGCTCTACCACTCAGCCATTCAGACAAAGACTCCACTTTCCGTTAGGAGATTCTTGTAAGCTCAGACGAAACATTCTAGCGCATAAGTTATCACCAAACAACAGGATTTATGTCGTCCCTGTCAACCTCAGCTTTCATTTGCTGTCAACCTTCATTTCATCTTCCTCGTCCACAGATTGAACGTCAGTATCTGGGATGCAAATATTAAGTTCGCATCAGTTTGTTAGCCCTTGAAGTAAGTGAAACACAATCCTATGGATGATTTGATATTCCAAGCAGAGTAAACTACCTAGGGGCTTACGAGTTGCACTCTGTGGTTGGTGTAGTTCCTAAGAAAGAAGTTATTGATACCGGTCTATTTATGCATGGCAGACAACATAAATTGGCATGTACATACAACTGTAGTAATTATGCATAGACACTGCATTATTCAAGGGATCATATAGCAAAAAAAGAAACAAGTTCAAGATATATTCAAAAAATGAAACCTTCTTATTTCTATTTAGTTTTAGTTTGGGGCAATCAATCATTTCCACGTTGAGCTGAGCTATACTTATTTCGCACATCACAATACATTTCATGTCATAATTCAGAAGTCATCGAAGGTATAATTAGAAAGACTAATCAGAGAGATCGAGAATCTTGGTTTTACCTAAGGCTCCTGTCATTGAGCCATCAACTTCTTTCAGGATGTTAGCCTCTGTCTTTGGTTGCTCGGACTGTTCTGTGTTATCTAAATTTTCACACCCAAAGAATTAGCTCGGAATAGCTGTTAAACGTATCAAAAAAAAAGAAAACAGAATCATATAAACTACCTGATGGATCCTTACAAATATGTTGCTTGCTATTAGCAGAATTTGACTGTTCTTTGGAGCCTACGAAAACATCACCATCGCTTATTCATTCTCAATATAATAAGTCATTTACTCATCAAGGGCATGGGCGAACATATAGACCTAAATGTGATACCTGATGTTATCTCGATCTCATCCGAGGCAGCTGGATCAGCACGCTGAATTTGTCCTGCCAAAAAAAATCCAACTGAAATAAGCAGCCCCTTACCAGCTAAGCTAGCAATGGAGCCACGCTATGGTGCAGTGCATATTCTGATAAGTAAAACAATGATTTTTAGAGGGATAGAGAGAGATGAAAAGCCAGGACTTTGAATTTTCATCAACTGTCAGCTCCTCAGCAGTCCACAAAGTGCAATCTCCTTTTTCTCTCAAATTAAGAACAGGAGATGCACTCCCGTAGTACGTTTTATAATGTTCGGTAACTATCGAAAGGCTTGGGGAGTTTGGGGTGAAATGGCATTTACGTATTAGCTTTCTTGTAAGATTAAGACTTCAAATTTCTCAGCATATAACAAGTTAACATTAAGTGTTACAGACGACTCTCTAAACACATCCATTACCGAAATATTAGGTAATTCTTTTCTCCTATGACACAAAAAAAAGTGATAATTGTGACATACTAGTTGAGCTCTTGTATTTGTTTCAATTTAAAATACATGCTTCGTAAATAAATAAAACTTAGACTAACCTGGAGATTCAATTTGGTATTTTTGTGCTTTTGCTACTGATAAAGCAAGTGTCGAGCATTAACATTGATACAAGTTTATAAGATTAAAACATCACTTAGTATATGAAGTTTCCTGAGATCCACGTAAAACAGACAAGGTTGACAAGTTCTCCTTGGAAGATAATTAGAATTTCAGGTGAATGTGGTTACTGATCTTTTTTTTTGAATGTTAGCATGAGAACTGCTAAATTCAATGAATAGATAGAAGGTTGGTCCAGTTTATGAGGGAAACCGGACCCAAAAACCATACAAAGTGATGCCAATCGGCTTACAAAGCACCACCTACACACATAACAAGGTCACGCCTTGCCAAACCCCTGCCAATGATGACGAAAGGTCGGACACAGAGCCACAAGACCGCGTCACTACCGAAGCAAGACAACTCGGAAACACAACCCAAACTCCAGGAAAGTACGTGTCAACGTACAGCCCACCCTTGACGCCTAGAAGAAGTAGTGGAAAGTGGACCTCAGCAGGGTATATAATCCAAGAAAGCGTACCTGATGACTTCTTGCTTCCATCTGAAGATTCAGAATCGCTGTTAACCTCAGGGACAGATTTTCTTTCAACTGGCACATCTTGATTATACACTTGCATGGATGATATCAATGCAGATTGAGAGGATTTAACTGACACCGTGGTAGCTGATGCTTCTGGAATCGCAGATTCAGTGTCTTGCTTGGGCAAAGGCCTTGATTCACCATTCCCGAATTTAACTGAGATAGGTGCTGCTGCAACCACCCCAGAACCAATGTATGGTCTTGGAGTGGGAGGGGTGATGTGCTTAGCAGTAGATTTCTCCGCAGGTCTCCTCATCTGAAGAGGCTTTGCAATTGTAACATCCTCCAAGCGGATTGGCAAGGGAGGAGGCGCTTGCCTGCTAACTGCAGGTGCCTTCTTTTGAACTTGACTTGGACGGAGCATGGGGAGCTCAGGGGCAAGATCATCCTTCGGTGTTGTTGGCCGTAGATTATTTTCATCAGGGATCCAACCTCTGAGCACGTGATTATCCTTCACTTTCACCGTAATAAGAGAAAATCCGGGAGATTTCTTGGCCATCCTGCCAACAAAATGCTTGCCAATAATAACATCATTGCCTGAATTACCTTGCACATGAGCACTACTATAACTGGAGGCTTGATTTTCATGAGTCTTGACTGTATTACTAGAATCTCTAGGTCGAATGGACCAATCACCATGGGATTGCTGTGCAGGCACCACATATACTGTATGCATTTTATTGTCAGCAATACCACCTGATGTAGGATTGATACGAACCCCATCATGTCGGATATTCGAGTTATACAGTGCGGTGCGAAGAGGTGGAATGCTCTGAATGGGCTGTGCCATGTGTGGTTGTTCATATGTAGAGTACTCAGATTTCCTTGGGCGACCACGCTTACGCTTTGCACCAGAGCTTGCTGACAGTGGTTCAGTAGGTGCAACAGCTTTATTCCCTTCTGATGTCATCTCTACCGGTTTGCTTCAACCTTCACAGCTGCTCCCAAGAATGCTGAGACTACCCTGTTGATTTGAATTTATCTTCAATCAGAAACAGTAGTTTTCTTTTAAGGAAAGAACTACGACTGTCCGCACATACTGAATTCAAAAGAGGCAGTTCTCATGGTAGAAACCACACAAGGCCACAGTTTGCAATCAATGATGTAAACTGCACCTTGACAATAAAAGAGCGTGCAAGCCAGTCAAAACTAATGCTGCTTTAAATTTGGAAGCCATTTTTCCATAAATTGGATGTGTGGCACATTACAAGCAAAGAAAACATAACTACTTTCCTAGTTTTGAATGCACAACACCTCTTACCGGCAGAAGCAGGTAAATAAACGAAGTGGCTTAAATTCTTATAAATTACAAATGTGCGAACACATATCAAATTATTCACACGATGAGCTCCTATAAGTCACAGAAAATGCTTGATGTTGACATTGCAAATTGTTATAAAAATCCCATCTGATACATTCACACCTTAGAAAAATCGAAGCAATATCCAAACAAGAGGAGGTGGGAAATTTCTCCTCTTTAGGTCCCTATCAATCCATAATCTCATCCTACTACCTCGATTGTATCGTATCGCCCGGCCCAAGAACATCATCAGCCAGCGCAATTACTACAGATTAAATAAACCATCTAGAAAACGAGCCAATCTGAGATTGAACAAACCGATCGGAAAATAATCCTACGAGAAAAGGGGAGCAAACCAGACACCGTCGAGCCGAAGGTTCGTACAGATGGAGGACGCGGTTACCCTGGAATCCAGTAGTACGTCCTCCGCGCGTGCGCCGTCGCCTCGATCGCGGCCGCGGACGGGGAGAGGAGGCGAACCGCGGAGGAGCGAGGAGCGCTGCGGCTCTTGTCGCCGGGGGAGACGGAATGGCGGCGGGTCGATCGGAGGAGGAGGAGGGCGACGATGTGGCTGGATGGGAAACGGCAGCAGCCTCGCCTCGCCGCACCATACAAATCGTGGCTACGGAGGCGGGTGGCGCCGGTTGGACCACCGGCCGCTGTCCGGCCTGCCAGCATGGATTAATGTTGCATGGACCGATAATTTTATGTGGGCCGGCCCGTGCAAAACATTGGGCCCGTGGGCTGACCTGCAAGGAATGTACATTCTCATTTAATTAAGATTTGTTTTATTTTCAAGTCCTTCTCCATAATTTTGAAAATCCTAAACCTTAAAAGGAATTACCATTTATGTACCATAGACGTTTACAGAGTGCTTCTACTAAGAAACACAAAAAGGAAAGGGCCATAACATCTCATAAAATAGATTAGTCTATTAGGCATAGCAGAAAAAAAAACATCATCCATTCCCAAGAGGAATAGTACTATATATAAAAATTGGAAGGATTCACTCTCCTTCACGCTGTCCACATCACCTTTTTTTCCCTGGCCGTCCGATTGTCGCGACGGACGTCCCAGATGCCTCCACGTCGCCCCCCAAAACGCGCATCACTGTAGCACTCGACTTTTATCCAATCACCGCGTGACACGTCGCCCGGTCATCAGCCGGTCGTCCCGGTTCCCAGCCGGTCCCCCCCCCCCCCCCCCCCCACGGATTTTGGAGCAAGAATTTACAAAAAAAAACGCAAAGGACTGACTTGCAATTTCCGGCAACGCCAGGGACCTCCGTGCAAAAGCATGCACACAACTCCCCCTCCCTCTCTTCTCTCTAACGCGCGAGCCGGAGGTCGCCGCCGCCGCCGCACACCCCGCCGCTACGCTCCTCCCCGTACAAATCGACGGACACGGCAACCTCCGCCACCGCGTCCTCTCCATCCTCGCCGAGTTTGGCTTGCCGGAACGCCGCAAGCACGCCGGAATCGTCCACGCCGCGCTCGCCGTCCGCCACCGCGGATTTGCTCACCGCCGGCGATTCTGAAAATGCATGTGTTGCCCCATGCGTGGTTTTGGTAATTTATGACAATCCTTATGGACTAATGTTTGCATTGAGATATCTTTATAGATCTTGTCCATGAAGAAGATTGGAGTTCATTTGTTGCACTCTAGAAGATTACATGATGATCAATGCTCTATTCAAGGGTTTATATGAAGAATGGTCATGTGAAGAGTTGAGCTTATTGCAAGCATGGCTTGAAAAAGAAGATTGAGTGAACTTCATGTTTATCTCCAAGCCATCATCTATATCAAGAGAAGAATATGAAGCGCAAGTGGTTACATGAAGACGGAGCTTAGCGAGGCTCTCCCATAATGGAGTATGGGGGAGCATTTGGAGAAGTCTTCATCAAGCATGTGCTAGCAAGCACAATCAAGAAAGGTGTTCCAATTCTAGAGAGTCAAGATCGTCATCATCTAGCTCAAGTGGAATGCGCAAGGCAAATGTATGATCTTGATAGGGTTTCTATTTTACCGGTCTCATGTTGTTAGTTTGGAGACCGGGTTAAGGGATAGACGGCGTACTATCAAGAGGGGCGCTCAAGTGAGTAACTTGATCGCATCTTTATGGAGAGCTCAAACCTTTGCATATTTGGCATATCATCTTTCTTGGTTCTTATATGACGTTTATCCATGTGAGAATTTAGAGCTTGTGTTCATCTCCATACCAAGCTCTAGTTCATCAAAAACGGATTTCATTTGAATATCTTGTGGTGTTTTTGATGTTGAAGGTTTTACCGGTTCGTCTCTTGTAGAGAGGTCAAACTCTCCTCTTGTGTTATCCTCCTCACATGATAGACTATGATGTGTATATGCATGATCTTGTAGAGCTTGTGAGTATTCTAACAAGCCCAAGATATAGAAAACGGAGTCCGGATGAGAAACATATTGCGGTTTTGGTTTGGAGGTTTTATCGGTTGTTCCCCAACGGTTAGAACACGTTTTGAGCAAGTTTTTCCCCTCTCTCTCCTCCATTGTTGACCTTTGAAGGGGCTTCTTCCCCAACGGTTAGAACACGTTTTGAGCAAGTTTTTTCCCTCTCTCTCCTCCATTGTTGACCTTTGAAGAAGCTTGCCTTCCTCTCTATCCCTCCCATGATTCTTGCATATCTTTGAGGGAAAGTGAGAGGAGATCTAGATCTATAGTTTCACCAATCCTTTTCTCCTCCTAGTGAGGGGAACCTAGTTGATCTTGATCTTGGAGTTCTTGGTGTTCTCCTACTTTGTTCTTCCTCTCTTATTCCCCCATAAGCATTTGTTGCTTTGTTGGAATTTGAGAGTGAATGACTTGAGCACTTGTGCTCTTGCCATTGCTTTGTTGCATCGGTTTGTGCTCTCCACGAGGTTTCGTGGAAATTGAAAGCTTGTGAACTTGTTACTCTTGGGTCTTTGGACCCAAGACGCCCGTGTGTGGTTGAGACCCTTGGTGGTCACTTGTAGCTGTTCGGGAGCCCCCAATCCCGTTGTGGGTTGTGCCCCGGATCGTTGTTGAAAGGCTCCGGATTTCCGGCTCGAAGGATTCCGATAGTGGAAGGTGAACCAAACCTTTGTGGTGCGGTTCATCGGAGAAGAAGGTGAAACCTTTGTGGTTGTTGAACCATTGTGTTGGTTCACACCTCTTCAACGAGACGTACTCCTCTAAAAAGGAGGAACTCGGAATACATCCTCGTCTCCGCGTGCCTCGGTTATTTCTATACCCGAGCTATTTACTTATGCACTTTACATTGTGATAGCCTTCGTGCTTGAAGTATTCTATTGCTATCACCTTGTTGCTTGTCTTGCTTAGCATAAGCTGTTGGTGCACAATAGGTGAGACTAGTTTATTTAGGTTGTTGGCTTGTTAATTTAAACCATATTTTTATTCCGCAATTATCAAGACTAAATCGGAAAAGTTTTAATCGCCTATTCACCCCCCCCCCCCTCTCTAGGCGACATCATTGTCCTTTCAGATTCCGGCGACCAAATGGTCCAGCGCGCCGCCCGTCCGGCTCCCCTCCACCTCCTCGCGCGGATCCGCGCGACCCAGGCCGGCGCGCAGCGCAGCTCGTGCGCGAGCTCGGCAGCGCGGCCGCGTCCCCGCGGCGGGCGACATCATCTGATGACGCCACTTCGGGCCCGCCTGTCAGATATTTTCACAATTGCAAAAAATGATGAAATTCAAAAAAATTACAACTTCTAAACTGTAAATCAGAATAAATGCAAAAAAATATCAAAAAAATTCAAATTTAACAAATTTTCAGACTTCCACACAAAAGTTGCACCAAAAAAACATTGTCCACAAAATAATGCAAATAATATTTCAATATTTTCCAAAACTACCAAATTTCCTACTTTCCACACAAAAGTTGCAACAAAAAACCATTGTGCACATTTCAAAAATTTAAGAAATTTTTTAAATTTGATAAATTTTCAAACTTTCCACACAAACTAATAAAGCCCATTTTGTTTAAGATTTGTTGGATTAGTTTCCCAGATAATTTTTCTATTTTCTCGCTTAAAAAAAAATTCCAGACGGATTTCAAAATTTTCGATCACAATGGGTACAACATGTCACCGCGCTAAATTTTCCAACAATATTGTCCATTGTAAATCAAAACAAAACAAAAAACCGATCTCATCCGCGATAATTTCCAGACGATAATATTTAGCCACATCAGACGAATAACGTGAAGGTTATTCTTTTTAAAACATTTATAGAAAATGTTAGATTCCTGACAGGTGGGACCATTTTACTTAAACAATTTCCATAAAATAAAAAGTGTTCAAAAATCAATAATTTTGAATCTATCCATCCAAAAAATATGAATAACATATCCAAACGATCAGAAAAATAAATGCTAGCTATTTATGGCAAAAAACAATCATGTTTTAATATTCCAATTTGGTAAATATTTCAAGAAAATCCAAATGCACTTCCTCTAATTATATGAAGGTAAATTTATTAAATGCTCAAATAATGCATTTCCTCTAATTATGGACTCAAATTGAACATTTTCAATTTGGTAATTATTTGGATGCAATCTAAATGAACTGACTCTAATTATGGAACTCAATTCAATAAATGTGCATTTCCACTCATTATGAACATAAATTAAATATTAATGGAAAAAAGAATTTTAACATTTCAATTCGCTAGATATTTGGAGATACTCCACACGACAAATTCCGCGAATTTCAACATTTCGAATCCCGACGGCGCGTATCTCCGCGCCATGTTGCCTAGTATAGAGACACTAGTAGAAAACGGTCTTTCGTCCGGAGCCCCCAAAGCCATTAGTCCCAGTTCTGGAAAAAAACCGGGACCAATGCCAGGCATTGGTCCCGGTTCGAGCAGCCAGGGCCCCTGAGGCATTGGTCCCGGTTCGGATGGGGGCATTACTCCCGGTTCGTGGCATGAACCGGGACTAAAGCTCCCGCCCGACACGTGGCTCGCCGAGAGCATTAGTCCGGTTCATACCACGAACCGGGACTAATACCCCTCCCCTGCCTATATATACCCCTCCCAGCCAGCTTTTCTCTCTCTTTTTTTTCCTGCTAGGAGGTGTGAGAGGTGGGTGCTAGTTTGTTTTCCTTTGCTATGCACTAGAGGTGTTCGATGAAATGCCCGAGCCACACTTAAGTTCACACAAAATGATATGAGGTGCCCGAGCCACACTTAAGCTTTCTCCTCTCTTTCCTCCTCGACCGAGGTTAGCAACTTTATCCTTTTCATCTGTAATTGATACAAAAATATTGCATGTGTCGATGTACGGTGGTCATTTCACTATTCAAGATGTTATTGTAATGGTATTTGATAAACTTAATTATATGATGCAGATGGATGCACGGATGCGATGGATGTACGGCGAACGACGCAGTTCCGATTTTATTGCAGGCCTGCATAAATTTATCGATGTGGCTGAGGCAAACAAAGTGGATAATTTTATGCCTTGTCCATGTGTTGACTGTCGGAACGTCAGGGAGTACTCTAACTCGAAAACCATTCAAGGCCACGTGCTTCGGAGAGGTTTCATGCCCAGCTATAATTGTTGGACCAAGCACGGAGAAAGAGGGGTTAGGATGGAAGACAATGAAGAAGAGGAGGATGATGACAACTATCCTATGTTCCCTGAAGAATACGGTGATACTGTAATGGAAGACAATGAAGAAGAAGGAGGTGAACAACGGGCATCAGATGAGCCCGCTGATGGTCTTGGTCGGGTCATTTCTGATGCAAAGCGAGAATGCGATACAGAAAAGGAGAAGCTAAAGTTGGAGGCCATGCTAGAGGATCACAAAAAGTTGTGTACCCAAATTGCGAAGATGGCAGCACAAAGCTCGGTACCACACTGGAACTGCTGAAATGGAAGGCAGAGACTGGTTTATCTGACAAGGGATTTGAGAAGTTACTGAAAATAATGAAGCCGAAGCTTCCAAAGGATAACGAATTGCCCGAGACTACATACGAAGCAAAGAAGGCTATCTGCCCTCTAGGATTAGATGTGCAGAAGATACATGCATGCATTAATGACTGCATCCTGTACCGCGGTGAGGAGTACGAGAATATGGATAAATGCCCGGTATGCAATGCACTGCGGTACAAGATCAGACAAGATGACCCTGGTGATGTTGAGGCGATGACGAGCCCCCCAGGAAGAGGGTTCCTGCTAAGGTTATGTGGTATGCTCCTATAATACCACGGTTGAAACGTCTGTTCAGAAACAAAGAGCATGCCAGGTTGTTGCGATGGCACAAAGAAGAGCGTAAGAAAGACGGGAAGTTGAGACACCCCGCCGATGGGTCCAGTGGAGAAAAATCGAGAGAGAGTTCTCGACTTTGCAGGACGCAAGGAACTTAAGATTTGGTCTAAGTACAGACGGCATGAATCCTTTTGGGGAGCAGAGCTAGTCATCACACACTGGCCCGTGACTCTATGTATCTACAACCTTCCTCCTTGGTTGTGCATGAAGCGGAAGTTCATTATGATGCCAGTGCTCATCCAAGGCCCGAAGCAACCCGGCAACGACATTGATGTGTACCTAAGGCCATTAGTTGATGAACTTTTGCAGTTGTGGTCCGAACCAGGTGTACGTGTGTGGGATGAGCACAAACAACAGGAATTTGACCTACGAGCGTTGCTGTTCGTAACCATCAATGATTGGCCTGCTCTTAGTAACATTTCAGGACAGTCAAACAAGGGATACAATGCATGCACGCACTGTTTAGATAAGACTAAAGTACATATTTGGAAAAAGAAGTGTGTACCTGGGTCGTCAATTTCTTCCGAACAATCATACCGTAAGAAAGAAAGGCAAGCATTTCAACGGTGAGGCAGATCGCCGGAAGAAGCCTAACCTCCCTGATGGTGATGTATATTGATGGTCAAGGATAGAAGTAATCTTTGGAAAGGGTCCTGGCGTCATCTGTTCCGAATGACGTGCACCACACCGCCCATGTGGAAGAAGAAATCTATATTTTGGGAGCTACCCTATTGGAAAGTCCTAGAGGTCCGGTCTTCAATCGACGTGATGCACGTGACGAAGAATCTTTGCGTGAACCTGCTAGGCTTCCTGGGCGTGTATGGGAAGACAAAAGATACACCAGAAGCACGGGAGGACCAGCAACGTATGAAAGACCCATACAACAAGCAGACGGATAAAGGGCGTCAATACTTAAGCAGCTACGCTCTTACCAAAGCAGAGAAGGAAATCTTTTTTGAATGCCTGAGCAGTATCAAGGTCCCGGCTGGCTTCTCGTCAAATATAAAGGGAATAATAAATATGGCAGAGAAAAAATTCCAGAACCTGAAGTCTCATGATTGCCACGTGATTATGACGCAGTTGCTTCCGGTTGCATTGAGGGGGCTTCTACCGGAAAATGTTCGAGTACCCATTGTGAAGCTATGTGCATTCCTCAATGCAATATCTCAGAAGGTAATCGATCAGAAAGTCTGCAAAGTACAGAGGATGTGGTCCAATGTCTTGTCAGTTCGAGTTGGTGTTCCCCCCATCCTTCTTCAATATTATGACGCATCTCCTGGTTCACCTAGTCGACGAGATTGCCATTCTCGGTCCTGTATTTCTACACAATATGTTCCCCTTCGAGAGGTTCATGGGAGTCTTGAAGAAATATGTTCATAACCGTGCTAGGCCAGAAGGAAGCATCTCAAAGGGCTATGGAACAGAGGAGGTCATTGAGTTCTGTGTTGACTTTATTCCTGACCTTAAGCCGATTGGTGTTCCTGAATCGCGGCATGAGGGGAGACTGAGTGGAAAAGGCACGCTAGGAAAGAAAGCAATGATATGTAGGGACGGGCATTCTTTAACTCAAGCACACTACACAGTTCTACAAAGTTCCACCTTCGTGGCTCCGTATATCGAGGAACACAAGAATTATGTACGCTCCAAGAACCCGGGGAAGGCTGACTCCTGGATTAAAGAAAAACACATGGAGACTTTCGGCAGTTGGTTGCGATTACAGCTCATGAATGACACCACTGTCGGAGATCAGCTCTACTTGTTGGCCGCGTCACCATCTTCGACTGTATTGAATTTCCAAGGGTACGAGATAAATGGGAATACATTTTACACGATCGCCAAGATAAAAAGAGCACCAACCAAAACAGTGGTGTCTTTGATGCAACAGACGAGAATGGGCAAAAGGACACATACTATGGTTACATAGAGGAGATATGGGAACTTGACTATGGACCTACTTTTAAGGTCCCTTTGTTTCGGTGCAGTTGGGTCAACATGAATGGAGAAGGGGTAAAGGTAGACCAGCTGTACGGAATGACAACAGTGCATCCCACTACTATTAAGCAGCCTCTAATGAGTCTTATCTCCCGTTCTATCCATCCATGGCATGGCAAAGCATGGATAGAATGCAAGATAAAAGACTAGACGACCACGGAGGACAGCAGCGGCAGGGAAACTTGTAGCCCTTGTTGAAACTCGTCCTGCGCCATAGAACCATTATTAAGGCGAGTGCCAAACAGGCCCAGGAGACGAAGACTAGTGATCTGCAAAACAAAAGCCATCGAACATGCCGAAGGAGTTTTCCAGGAATACTTACCCGAAGTCAACTGGTAGGTAGAGGAAGTCGTACTCCGACCTCAAGACGTTCTTGTTCCGGCATCTGGCCAGCTTGTTGTTCTCGTCGGTGCAATGCTGGTCGAGGACCCATCAATCTCCGCTTCCTGCGAGAAACAAGCCTTCCACCGTTAAGCAACTCGCACAAGCACGCGTATATACAAGAATGGAGCAAAGCATCGAAGGAGTACTACTTACGTGAAGTGGTTGGGGAGGTTGCAGATCATTAGAGACGTCTTGCCGCTGCGTGGATCGAATGCTGGCTTGCTGCCCACAACCACTCGAGACGGATGCCGGGCTGGAGGAAACCGGCACCAGGCACGACGGCGGGCTGCAGAACACCGCGCCGGAGGGGGCACGTGCAAGTTAGGCATGGACTGCAACACGGGCGCAAACTCACAGCTGGTGTTGCCCATGGGAGCGAGTCGTCCGCCGAAGGAGAACGGCATCTGGAGCGGGGGCGCGGAGGAGGCATCCCATCGGCGGGGCTAATGGAGGCGTGGAGAAAGTGCCGAGAGAAGGCCAGGGAGAAGAATGGAGGGGCGGCGGGGTTCAGGCCAATCAGGCGCGAGGTGGAGGAGGCAGAATAATTATTTTAGAAAACAGAAAATGGTTTGGATTATTTATTCAAATTCAAACACTTTTCATATTGAAAGTATTGTCAATTCAAATATCAATAAAGTTAATGCATTTTTAATTGAAAATGCAAAATGGTTAATAGTTTGTATAGTTAGAATAATTATTTTAGAAAACAGAAAATGGTTTTGGATTATTTATTCAAATTTAAACACTTTTCACGTTGAAAGTCTTTTCAGATTCAAAACCATTGAAATTCATATTCAAACACCTAAATAAGAAGAAAAAAACGGAACAACATTCAGAACTAAAAAGTTTGAAATAAAATTTGAAAAAGGACTCATTGGTCCGGTTTATACGAAAAATCGGGACTAATAACCCATGGACGCGCGAGGCAAATCTGGCATTAAAGACCAGGGCATTGGTCCCGGTTTATGCCACGAACCGGACCAATGAGTCATTGGTCCCGGTTCGTGGGAGGAACCGGGACCAATGAGTCCTGATACATAACTGCGTGCCCTTCTCCTTCCCCAATCCATCCCCAACTCGACCAAGTACTCGCACGCGGGCCGGAGCAAAATCCACGCCGTCAGGCTACCCGACGCCCGCGCTGCTCCACGCCGCGCCCCCCCCGCCTCGACGTCCGCCGCGCCCCTCGACGCCCGCCGCCGCCCGCACGCCGGCCGCCCTGCTGTAGAGAGAAGAAGGAGATGAGCCCGCACGTCGGGGGACTCGCCGCCGACGCTCCGAGCATCCCCGATCACGCTGACCACGCTACCTCTTCCCCGAGCCTCCGCACTCGCCTCCGCTGTCCACCGCACCTCCAGGGCCCCTATGAGCCACTGCATGCACCGTCGCCACCATCTTCTGGCCACGGCGGCGCCGGCCGAAACTGGTTGCCGCCGGCGCGCCCTCTTCTGACCGTTGGATTCAGATCCAACGGTGCCACACCGTTTCGTTTAGACTTAGCCGCTGACTGGTAGGTCCCCACCCGTCAGCGTTTTAATCATTTTCACGCGTGGGAAAAAAATTAAAACTGGGCCAGGCCCTGTGGGCTAGGAACCTTCTCAGCCCATTATTTTTTCCCTCCTCTTCCAATTTATGAATTAGCAGAAACTTTCAAACTGTAGGCATGTTAGAAAATTCAAACTTGAGATTTATAAGTCCAAATAAATCAAACCAAAATTCTCTGGATAGCTTATGAAATTGCTAATCCAACCATATTGGTTCATCTTGTTTAGAGATCATTATACAGTGAGTGATAATTCAAACAGTACAGAAGGTTTATATTCTAAACTTGTTTGTTTATGATGCTCTAGAACTCCAAATGACTTGAGGTCAATTTTGTTAGCTTATTAATTTAAAATGTTAGCTATCCCTATATTTTTGTAGAATTATTAGAACAACAGAGGCAAAATAGAAAATCAAATAGTGATGTATCCTTTTCTATAGTATCATAATTATAGTGGAATAAATAAGTATCCAAATGGACCTAGACCAATTTTGTTGGATCATAAACAATCAATGTTAGTTGTCCCTAAATTAGCAAATTTTGTGACAAACATAACTTGAGTTGTGCATTAAAAATTGTTGTGACAAGTTTCTGCCATAATAATCATATATAAATAATGGTTAATTAAATTAAGTTGAATCCAATTGTTTTGCCTTGTGTATCCCAGTAGCCTTCTGTAGGATTTAGGATTATTGTTGTGATGCTTGGTTGGGTAGTGTGGTGATTGTTTGATTAACAGAACTCTCTAGTGTAATATTTAGTAAAAATGTTGTTTCTGCCTTTAATAAAAGAAAATGATTTAAGTGTCTATATTATAAAATGTTGTTTATGTTTATGTTTATTGTTGAGTGTCCTTACAGAAAAAAAATTGTGTTAGGAATTGTTAGTACTGTGTTAGGAAAATTTGTGTTAGTAATTGTTAGTACTGTTACCAACTAAAGTTTTGTGCATTGTTCTTAATTGCAGAAACTATGGAACACGGCAGAGACGAAAATCAGGAAAACATCCTCGAGGATATGATCCGCGGGGAAGATGTTGGCGATGTCACCTCGCAGTTTCTGAACAACTCCGGTGAGGGAGATGAGTCCTCAACCGAAGAGACGGCTCCGGTGAGGTAGAAGCCGACGGCTGGGGCGAGGAGAAGCCGGCGGCTTCGATGAGGGAGAAGCCGACGAGGGAGAAGCCGACGGCTCCGGTGGAACATAAATGTTGCAAACTCCGGCGAGGTGCATATATATTAATAATTAAGCCTCTGCTGTCTATAACATATATTAACGCTCTTTCTTCTTTTAGCCCTCCGGATCGAGCAAATCTTCTGTAAGGACGAAACGAGGCCCAGCCAAAAAGTTGGGTGACCATGAAAGGTACAGGATCGAAAAAGTCGCTGAAGACGGCACACCGATTGCTCCCCCTGATGTTGCAAAAAAAATTGTAAAGCAATGCGAGTTATTGTTAGGGACTACATCCCGATCACCGTTCGAGAATGGCATAAGCCAAGGGAGGAATAAGATATGTCGGCGACAAAGGCAAAGAAAACCTTTGGAAAAAGCTCATGGTTAATTTCACCCTGCCGGCGCCAGAGGTGGATCCAGATGAGGAGGATCCAAATGAGGCAGAAAAGATTGCCAGCAAAAAAACATAGAGCAAAAAGTCAAGGAGTGGGCTTTTAAGAAGATGGCCGAGCTATTCAAGAACTGGAAGAAAAGATTGCACACAGTTTATCAACAAAGATAAGACTCCGGACTTCGATAAAGGGTATGAGAAGATAAGAGACGAATGGGAAGAATTTGTGGCGTACAAGAAATCGGAGGAAGCTCAGAAAAAGTCTGAAAAAATAAGGCAAATGCTGCTAAAAAGAAGTACCACCATACTATGGGGCCTGGTGGCTACGCCTTTAGCATGCCTAAGTGGGAGAAACTTGAGGCCGACCTGCTGGCTAAAGGGATCACTCCAGAGCCATACACATGGATCGAACGGGCAAGAAATTGGTTTTACGGGCATGGGGCACGTTGGACGCAGAAGGGAAGTGCATATATAACAGAACACACAAAGATAAGCCCCTACTACCCATCGAAGGCATTAGAAATGCAGTAAAGGATGTTGAAGAGGGACGGTTCTGTCCCGATAGAGAGGATGACGAGCTCACACGCGCCCTTGGGAATAAGGAACACGACGGACGAACACGAGGCACACCAGGCTCCAAGCCGTGGAAAATTGCGATTCCCGAGGACAGGAAGAAATTTCCTGATAGAAGCCATCAGAGGAGAAAGGAAAGGGAGGCAATGAAGCACGCGCTGCTGCAGACCGGCTGCGTAATATAGAAGAAACAATAAAGCGGCAGCAGGATCAAATTGACGCACTTAGCCAGCAAGGTACTAGCGGCCAATCTCAGCGGCACATGGTAGAAGCTGCATGCGATGGTACCGGCGGCCCATCGAATCGGAAAAGCAGCGTGGCTTCCACGGAGCTCCAGGATGGTAATGATGATGCACTGACGATGGCTCCTCTTCGTCGCTACCCAGTGGATGATATCACGGAGAGCACACCTTGTGAGCTACATGTGAAAGTTTTTAACTTAACCATGAAGGTGGCGGTCGGCTATGCCGTACCAATTGGACCTAAACCAACTTTCCATTTCTCTCTTTCTCGGTTCCACATGGCTACGCTGTTGTCGGGGTGGATGAAGTGATGAAAGAATTTGAGGAGCTGAAGCTGGAACACCCTGCAGGTGAAGATGGGGAGGTGGTTGAACTTGGAGAAGCCAAAAAAGGACCATTCTATGGCCAAAGGAATTCATCGTGCTTCCAAACTGGCAGCCAAGGCCATCGACTCCTCAGAGTAGCAATCCATCTTCGCCGCCGCCTCACCAGTCTCCAGCGCAACAGTCCTCTTCGCCGCCGCCGCCTCAGGCGCCGTCTCCGCCGCCTCACCAGTCTCCAGCGCAGCCGTCTCCGCCGCCGCGTCAGTCGTCTCCGCCCACTGAGGCAGCGTACCACCGCTGGTACTATGAGGGGTAAGCGATCACCGAAACGTAAAAGGTCGCCCCTCCCAAAAGTACCTCATAAGAATCTTCCCATGAGACCTTACGACTATACGGAGGAGGAAAATGCCGCGATCGCAAATGCCCAAAATAAAGAGTGGTGGGCTAACCGGAAGAAGCGAAAGCGCCAGAGTTCCCCGCCACCCCAGAAGAAAAAGCCGCCGTCTTCAAAATGCTGAAGACCCTTGAACAACCCCCGCCAAGGCTGACACCAGACTATGACCGCTCTATTCGCAAGTCGGCTGAGGCAAATAAGCAGCGGTCGAAGAGTAGTAGTGCAAGCGGGAAATCAGTTCCCCAGCTCGGAGAACAGAAAAACCAGTCGTGCCCCCCGCTCAAAGTGTTTTCCAATACCGAGGTGGGGTCGAGCAGAGGTGCAGTCGACGTCATCCTGAGTTTGTTGCAATGTACGGAGAAGCGGCCTCTGCTCAGGGCATGTCTATTCCTCAGTACTTAGAGCATTACAAGAGTTCCAGAAGTAGCATACAAATACCGGCACGGGTATATCTCGTCAAACCTGAGCTAGTCAACGGTCTACCAACAAAAATGCGAAGATTGCATAAGTGGTACATGCGAGCCTCAAAGGAAGGGGCAAACTGGATCTACGTGGGATATAAAAACGAGCATTACGGGCATGGAGATGGTGGTAATGATTGAATTTAGTGAATTATTTCAGTTATACCAACAAGACGCCATCGACAAATCTATCCTCAGTGCCTATTGTCTGTAAGTATTATTTCTGTAATTAAGTCTCTAGCTAGCTCAGTTCATTCATTGCGTATAATCTTACTCATCACTATATTAATTATGCAGAATGAAGATTCTCCAATGCAAAAGAGGACAAATCTATGACATTGGGTTCATTGACCCATATTTCGTTCATCAAAAAACTCTCCAAGGTCATTACATCGACACAGAGAATAACTTGGTAAACGTTAAGGTTTTCCGAAACCAAAAGGGAAATACTATTTCCTTACAACTACGGGTGAGTGTTACTGTCTTGTACACATTCTATTTCGCTTACTCGATGTTAAGTGTATAATTGATGACTTATGCGTGCGCAGCTTCCACTTTATTCTGCTAATCATTAAACCTGACAAAGGAGTAGTACAAGTCATGGACTCGAAACGTAAACCCCTTGAGGAGTGGGCACATGCAGAATGCCTCCAAGGGTAATTTCAATCATTATGGCACTATATCGGCAACTTTCCGTTCATTCCCTGGTAGCAAGTAATTAATACTACCTCCGATCCATATTAGTGGGCACAACTTTGTCTAGATACACATGTATCTAGTCTAAATACTTAACTAGATACATATGAATTTAGACAAAGCTATGCCCACTAATATGGATCGGAGGGAGTATATAACTCATTTATTCATTTTCTTGCCGGACAGGGCTTGGAAACGGTTCACCGCCAAGGCTAGGGTATTTGGGCGCCGAGCTTACATTTGAACCAGTAATGTAAGTACTACTAGCTAGATCCGCGCATCTCTTTGATTCTAGTTTCAATACCATTATCATGCTTGATTATTATTTTGATTGAACTCTGTTCTCGTAAAGTGCTTGAGGCAGGAACATGGGAATAATTTATGTGGATACTACGTTTGCGAGTTCATTCGCCAGACACCCAAGAGACGTGCAGCCGGTACTTAGAACAACTTGAAGTACGTAAACAATATTCACAATTTTAGTTTATTGCCATCAATTGTGTTTAGTTTCATTCATATATATTGACCCCTTCTTTAAATTAGATCGAACGGTTGCGGGACGGTCTTCTACCACAAGATCGCGTACGAGCAATTCAGAGGAAATTGCGGGATTCTTAGATGCAGAGGTCCTAGATCCAAAGGGAATACTATCGGAAGGTTGAAATGCAAGGGTGAGTGTAAAAGAGATGTATATATGCATGAACTCTGTGTACATGTACCGTTTGTAATATGTTCGACCAAGCACGACGAATGAGATGTGTAATATATTCATGACGATGATGTGTAATAGTGGTTCCTTCATTGCTGTATGTAGTACCATCGAATTTAGTGCGAGATGGAGAGCCGGCGAGTGAGAGATGAGCCGACGAGTAGTACCTGCACAGAAATATCGAAACTTGGCCTCGATGAGCCGGCGAGTGAGAGATGGAGAGCACGTCGGCGATGCGAAGAAGAGGGAGACGATGGAGGCACCGCGAGAGGGAGAGGGGGTGGATGGAGGCGCCGGACGACGGGATAAAGAGAAGTGTTCGAATTGAGTGCAAAACACAAAATAAAAAGTGACCAAATAATTAAATGGAAAAATACAAAATCAAAACATCAGTCCCGGTTCGTATTACGAACCGGGACTAAAGCTCCTCCCCCCACAACGCTGCAGAACAGGCCACGTGGAGCCCCATTGGTCCCGGTTCGTATTACGAACCGGGACTAAAGCTCCTCCCCCCACCAGCCAGCAGAACAGGCCACGTGGAACCCCATTGGTCCCGGTTCGTGGCCGAACCGGGACCAGCATTAGTCCCGATTGTCCAGTCCCGGTTCGGGAACCGGGACTGATGGCCCAAACGAACCGGGACTACAGGTGTGTTTTGTACTAGTGAGAAGGATAAGAAGAATAAGGATGGCAATGGGTAGGGTATGAAGTGGGTAGAGCAATACCATACCCATACCCGTGTAGTCAATGGGTAAAAAATTCTACCCATACCCGTACCCACGGTATGAAACTTTACCCGTACCCATACCCATTGGTACCTGACGGGTAGATTAAATAGTACACAATTTATTCATAATTTTACACTCATTGATAACACATTTGAGAAAAAAACATTTATCTCAACTCAATGAGTACATAACAATTATCTCGACTCAAATTAACAATAGATGATAATTTTAAACATAGGTTCACGAGATCACGAGAATAAATGTTGGAGCTCCACGGGAAAGTTCCACAAGTTAGTATAAACGGGTAGGGTATGGGTATACCACGGGTAGAAGGCTATACCCGTGCCCTACCTGCGACATAACGGATATGATACGGATACTACCCATGAGTATCAAATTGTACCCATACCCTACCCATACGGGCACGGTACCCGCGGGTACCCGTACCCGTGGGTAAAATTGCCATCCTTAAAGAATACATTTGGGAACCTATCATCACAACAGGAGGTACTAATTACGTAGTAATTTTCAAAACACATTACCTTAATACTAACACCAATATTTACCCTAGCTAGAGAGAAAAAACAAAAGCCAATGGCCAAATGGTGTCTTTGAAGCTAAAGGGGAGGGGGTCCAATTGCCAGCGGGTGCGCAAACTATATGGCAGAAAGTGAGCATCATCTTTACTAAAAAAATTATTTCCTATTTTACGTACCACCACAAAAGAAGAAATCAAGTAAGACCAAGAGAAATCTCAGTGAGGGGACAAAGGAACAGAAAATCAAAGAGGGTTTAATAGACGATGAACGAGTCCTAAGCTTGTCAATAAATCGCCAATCTTTAATAAGTTGGCCAATATTGATGATATATTTGTCGAGTAAAGCCACAAGAGCATCCTCACAAAGGAGTATTTTAATGATAAAAGACATAAGTGGATGGGGACGAGATACATCATTACATGCGATATAAGCTATTTAAGTTGTGTTTAAAATACATATTTAATATAAGTGTTAGGTACTAAGAAACTGACTATGTTGACCACGTTTTATTTTACTGTAGATTTTCGATGCATCCATCGAGTGGCTTAGGGATATCGAGCAGGATGACATAAGGAAAAAGAAAAAGTCTATTTTGAGCAAGTTCTCAACACACAACTCCTAATGGATGCGGCACATGATGACACAAAGAGATCAATGTTGGCTGAAAAATATGGCACAAAGCCGGTCTAAATAAGTTGCTAATGAATTGGTAATGGATAATAACATACACACATAACGCATTCATATCAATGGTATTGTTAAATAATTATTTTGCTCTTTAGATAAATATGTGCAACATGTGGCAGTAGTCAATGCAATTAAATACTAGATTCTATGTGGAGTCACAGTCATCGTCCAGAGTTGCAACGCGCGGTGAGTTGCATTATATAAATCTATTATTGATTCGGGTTTTTAATTTTACACGTGGCAGCAACAAGTCTATTTTATCTAACTGTTGCACGCAATCACCTATAACTGCTAGGCATGGAGGCATAGGTCAACGTGTCTTTGTACTTTCTACATGGCCCGTTGTTGTTGTGAAAGACACGCCACAACAAGAACATGCATGGGTGCGTACATGGGTGGAGCTATGTGTAAGTCAGGGGGGCCACTACCCCCCCCCCCCCCCCCCCCCCTCCCTCTTGATTATCTACTTTCTACATGGCCCGTTGTTGTTGTGAAAGACACGCCACAACAAGAACATGCATGGGTGCGTCCCATTTGCCCCCCGGGCAGTTGGCCCAAGCTCCGCCACGGGTGCGTACACATCATTTATGTGAAAGTTAGTTTTCTTATTATACTAGTTGACATGTACGTGCAACGCACGTTTTCACAATTGAAGTGCGCGATTTACAAATAGAAAATATTGCAGATGCAATGCACGTGTCGACTAATACATACGCAAAAACCAGTATAGTTTTAATAAATATTGATGTATACAAGTAATTCTTAAGCTAAAATCTAATCAATTATGCACAATGTTTTCATCTAAGGGCTGATTGTCAACTTTTCCTAATACTATTTTGTACATAATTGAAAAAAATGTGTTCATAACAGTCATGTGTATCCAATGGAGATTGCAAACATATCTGATAAATCCGGGCAGTATCGTGCATCCATCCCGTTATTTTCAGCCCCACGATTAAAATCCTACCCAACTAGCTTATTGTGCGTCTATTTTTCACAAAAGCGCCTGCTCTCCACGGCTCCACCCTTTACCGCAAATTCAGATTTTTTATATGGCTAGTGAACGTGCACGTGCAAACGTCTCCCTTTTTAAAAAAACATAAATTCTTGCAATTTTTATTTTAAACAAGTTTTGTTCTCTCGGCAACAGTGTGTGGATTTCTAACAGTCTCACCGTTCCTAGTACCACTACGAGCTAGCCAGATGTGCCCAAAACACCATTCGCTCTTTGTTTGTCGATCTTGCCAGAAAATCAAAAATACATGACTTGGGATTAGCATAGAATTTCCGATGGAGGTGCAGACCATAGCACTATTTAATTTCCCACCACACCTCGTTGGCATACTGATAGAATAAGAAGGAATAAGCAGTTGTGTCCTCTTGGTTACAGAAAACACATGCCGCCGAGGCAGGGATATGTCGCCGAGGTAGGGAAACAATTGTGGGCAAAGCGCCACAAATGTATTTTCATTTTGCCTGGCGCTTTGGCTGCCCACAGGCGTTTCCACAGCAAAGCTGTCATCTTGGACAGCAGAATTAACACCATTGCCAGGTTTGCTCCTTTCTATCTGAAACTTCTCATAACGAGCTAGGTTGTAAGCTGACCTGACTGTGTAATCGCCAAATTTCGTAAAGGGCCAGAAAACAAAATCTGCCCTAGCCCGACGACTGATAGGAATCTGTAGGAAACAAAAACGGAACGAACCACTTCGTCGTCCCATATACTGCAATCTTCAGACATCAGAAAATCCACAGTAGCGCCGTCAGGTAATGGCATCAGAGAACGAAGAAAAAGCCAGATTAATATCAGGAATCCACCACCGAAAGCTCTGTTGACTAACTGCATGCCGAAACAGTTTGGCAAAAGAATCTGGCTCAACCGCGAGCGCGTCGTACGATAGGTCCAAGTATCATGCATTCCAGCTTCATCCTCGCCGTGCTCGATTAGCGCCGCACCAAGCTCGTCTTTGGCAAGGAGCTACAACACGTACATCCACACCGGATTCCCCTCCGTCCACTGGTCGGCCGCCAAGCGTTCCCTGTTGTCGCCGCCGTCGTCGCGGAGGTCTATGTTAATGGAGGAGGTGTCGTTTCAACGATGACCTCGTTCAGAGCAAAAATCCACGGCGTGCGGCCCCTTCGAGGTTCTAACACAACGCCGCCACATGGAAGCTGAGCGCTATTGCCCAGGCAGGAGGAGGCTGGTGTTGCCGGTGAAGCGGCCGAGCGGGACGAGCTCTACGGCTGACGGCGAGCGCGTGCCGCGGTGCTGCCCGGTGGCAGCGCTAGACGCGCGGCGACACGGGGAGACGGGCACATCGATCAGGTGACGGCGTCCAGTCTGGCGACAGCTTTTCCTATTCTCCCTGTAGGTATAGGAATCCTGTAGCTATACGAATCGTATCGAAGACGGCATCAGGCTAAGAAGTCAATTGCCTGAACATTTGTCGCTGGCCGGTTGGGTTGATCAAGTGGAGAGGAGAACAAAAAGAAACGAAAGGGTACGGTGGCAATTTGGTCGTATTATGTGATTTGGTGGGAGGGCAAAACGGTCCAAAACGGACATTGTTGAGTTGTCAAACATTGGGACGATCTGGGCTGTTCGATCAGATATTGAACGGCTCAGATTTAATGTATCCCAACAAGTTTGCTCTTTTAATAGTAGTATAGACTAGTCAGACTAACAATTAACAACATGCTATTCCGACTGCTCTTGTGGCTTGTTTGTCCTAAAACATGCAAATGCTGGACAGGATCCATCCATTCAGAAGAGTTTGACCAAGTAATACTTGTCTACACAACACATTCAAAGCCTACCTATGTGATAGTAAAACGAAATTAACTTTCTCTACTCATGCCCATTCCCGTTCAGAAGAGGTGTATGTGGATTTTCCCCCATTCCTGTTCGCTCATGCCGGGATAATCAAAATAAAAAACTCACATTTGGTTTACGGATAATCAGGCTTGAACTGATAACTTCCACCAGGTCAAGGTGACACTCTACCGCTCAGTTAATATCCCTTTCCGTTCCATCGAGAAAGAGAATTAATGAATCCTAATGCAAAGGGGCAAGAAACTCAAGGTCACTCTTAGTCCAACAACTCAGCTCGGCGAGTAGGATCGATGTGTGTCTTCCTCTTTCTTGGTGGATGGCTATACGCTTATACCTCTACACCTTCTAAACATGTATACTTCCTTTAAAGTTATTGTCTATATTTAATGTTCTCATCAATTTTTATTAGTTATTTGGGTAAACAGCTAAAAGTCCAGAATTTAGAATCTATCTATTTTTTTTTATTGAAAGACCTTCATATCAAACTAAAATATGGAAAACTGAGGCGAGCATATTGGAAGGAATCAAGAAGACTTGTGAACGGAGGATCTATGTTATGCTCATTGTTTGTAAAAAAATAACATAACTAATTTTAAAACACATTGTTTGTGTGACCAGTTTTTTTCTCTCCCTCTTCTCTTTACAGTATAACGAGTCTTGATGGTTTTATTTCGTTCAAACAAAATAAAATCCATCAAGACTCGGTATACTGAAAAGAAAAGGAGAGACAGAAAAAAGTGGTCACACAAAATCGAGTCTAGATTTTTGGCTCCAGAGATCTAGTGCTCCTATAGTTTGGAAAAAATCGAGAACCATATTTACATGGTTCAAAAAATTGTGGAAAAAAGTATGGAGATAGCCAATGGTGTATCCCATAAAAGTGCAAGAATTTAATTTCAAATGTTTGTATTTTGAGCTACAAAAATGACGAAAGTACAGATCTGAGTATGCGTATTTTCCAATCTCTAAATTTTATTGGATTTATCATTTTGTTGAAATTGATATTTTGCACGTTTTTCGGATATAACATTGGCTACATCCGGGATTTTTTCCATAATTTTTTGAAATCCGTAAATACGATTTTCGAACTTTAAACTAGCAGGTGCACTGGTGCTCGGGAGTCAAAAGCACTTTCCGCACAAAATCATAAAATTAAACGACATATTGTTTTCAAATGAATATCCAATAACTAGAAAATTTCATGTTATATTTGTAAATATCCAATAGTGCGGAGAAGGACATGAAGGCCTAGATTTGAAGACTAGTAATGGTGGTTCGATTCCTGATGGCGATGAAGAACTTGCTTGGTGATTTGTAATTTGGAGCAGTGGCCACGGCAAGTGGGGGCGACAGCACATGAGAAGTTCAGAATCCAAACTTTCAGGGTGAAAACTCAAGGTCTGAACTTAATTGGTTGTGTCTAGCAATGACCTTGTTGAAGGCATTGCTTTTGTGAGTGTGGAATTTCTTCAGGGTGAAAACCTATGATCTATGATCAGGACGGCGACGGCGCTATAGCACTGTTCCCTTCTTGGAGGCGCCGCTTTTGGAGAAGCTGTATTTCTGGTGTTGTTTTTGGTGGTGTTAGGCCTGCTGCTACAAGGAATAGATCACTGTAGCGGGACTTTTCTTTTTTGTAATTCTTATTCTGGGCTGTGTGCATCCGTATTGTCGTTAGGATAATGCGTTGTTGCAGAGACCGGGTGTAATTGGTATCTTCGCGATATTAATATATACTCTTTATCTAAAAAAAAAAATCTGGTTTGGACCATTTACTTGCTCTGGATCGATGGTTTGCCATTTCTACCCGGGGCTCCCCTCCAATCTCAGTGCATCCTACATGTCTTAAGGTGCTCCTTGAATTGAACCCGTCGGTCTCTCCGACAGCGAGGTCACTTCCTTTGACGCCATAAACGCTTCACATGCTTTCGTGAGCCGTTCGCAGTGGTGCTGGGTTGCCACTTGCCAACGCCAACGTGATCGTGACGGTCTCGGCATTCATCCGCTTGCACAGTTCTTCCTCGCACATCTCCTTCAGCCTATCCAGGCCGTACCTGTCCGCTGCGACAAGCAGATGTTGCATGACCGCAATGTCGTCGCCGTTTCCTCCATCGTCGCTGCCGCCGTCCGTCCGCATATCCTTGTCCGCCATCGGACCAAGCAGCTGCGCCAGGAAGATTGGCGATCGCGCCGCCAGGACGGACCTGTCGGCGTCGAACTTCCGGTCACCAACCCAGAACGTGACGTCCCCACCTCTCCCGTTCCCGAGCATGCGCTCGAGGTCGCCGGGCAGCTCCACCGGCGGAGAGTCGTTCCTGACAACGAGCACGCACCGTATGGTGAAGCAGCCGTCGCCGGCGCGCGACATGGATTTCAGCTCTGACCTGCGCACGAACTTCTTATGGCCCCAGTCGTCTTTCCTCGGAGAGAAGAGATGACCCGTCATGCCGAAGCTGGCTACCACTGTCTGGGTCTTCGTCTCCAGCATGCTCAGCGCGAACCTCGCGCACACGTCCTTGGCTTGGCTGTGATAGCGCAGGAAGGCCGAGGCGCTGCCGGCCCAATCGTCGTTCACCCCGTCCGGGTAGAACCTGATCTCCCAATCGTAGCCGCCGACTCTGAAGACAGGCGAGCTGATGAACTTGTCGATGCCCATGCCCTTGAGCTGCAGGTAATTGGTCATCTTGAAATCGAACTGACGTGGTCCGTGACGCATCTGGACGACGTGCTCTCTGGTGTGATCGAGCTGCTAGCCATGGCCGGCCGGCAGGGATGGAGTCATGGAGGTGCGGGAGCAGAATTTGTACCCGTGGCCTCGTAGGAGTCTTATTAATCAAGGACTCCTAACTTCCTTGGACCTAGGAGGATGAAACCGCTGGGTTTTCAACTTCTGGTCGATGGGAAAGGATTACAACATCAGACGTAACGTTCCATACTCGATCGGAAACATACTGCCAACTCGCATTTCTGATGATGCACGCTTGCACTGTTGCACGCTTTATGTCCTATAGTTTTACACTAGTGTTTGTCTCTTCTTGTCTTGCTTACAGCATCAGACTTTTTTTTTCTTGCTTCCCGTACGAACTTGGTGCAGCCATTGCTGAGCTCCCTGCTATTTTATTTCTCCCGCTGGCCGGAAGTTTAGCTTCATGATCTCAAGTTATATGGATATTGTTTCATAGATTTTCTTCACTTCCATCTTTATTTTTCGTTGATTTTTTGTGTAATGTTGTTGGGTACGTGACTTGTCTCTCTCGACTATTATAAAGAGAAACATGATGTGTTGGTTATGAATGAAGTGTCGCTCCTCCTAAAGTTTCTCCCAAAGATAAGGTTATAAGGACTGCGTGCTAAAGTTACAAGAATAATAGTACCAAAATTACGCTTTTTGCAAAAGATGGCATTCATAACAACGAGATGGAAAATAAGAAAAGACACTTCACTATCTTCTGATCGTACATACTGCTCAAAAACGGGTAAAAGGACATTTAGTATGTGCCACCAATGCAGTCAAAGATTGTCATGTCAACTCCTCCATGAACTCCCCCCAAAATTTAATCCAGAAGACTTCACAAATATGTTGATCCCACGGTAAATACACTATACGATGGAAATTAACTGCTGGCGGGGCTTATTCTGCAAAAAAATTGTCTTTCCAGATTCCACACCCAACTCTCAACAACATCTTTTTTTTTAAACGGAAGTTGAAACTCCTCACGCCTGCATCAAAATGAAGCTCTACCCATGCAGCTCCACCCTCCGGATAACCTCCCTGTTGATGTGCAAGTGGATGGCCCCGGTGCCTCAAGCGACGGCATGATGGTGGAACCTAGACTCGGTAGAGGAGTTTGGGGGCTCTTCAAGGACGGCGAGCTCGTCACACCCAACCGGATCCGAAGAAGACAACGTCCACGGCAGATTAGTAGGGATTTACTCGATTTGATCCGATTGACCTCCAATGTGGCAGATTCCTGACCGGCAAGGTTGAATCTCCCACGGCGAGGCTTCCATGGTCGAAGACTCGAAGGTGGAGGTCAGTACATTTTTGGGAAATTTTCCATGTTGCAAAAGGTGTTTTAAATGGCTATATATGTGTGCATAGTTTTTCTTGTGTAAGCATAGCTAAATTAGTACAATGATTACATATGTATAGTGGGATTTCTGTAATGCTGTGTACGTTGGACATTTTTGCTGTATGCGTCGTTGTGTATTTTGGTTACATCTACTTTTCAAACATTTCGGGGTGACCAATGAGGATTTGTTGCACACATTGTTTATTCTTGCTACTTTAGTGTGTCTAAATCCTACAAAAAAATCTACACTTCACAAGTTTTTATAAAGATCATGGGAAAAATGTTGCAAAACAATGTTTGCATTTCCGAAAATGCTACATAAACAAAACAAAAAGAATGTTACGTTCCAGATGGGGCTGATTTCCAGATTCCTGCCGGCTCACGCCTAGAGTACTCTGCCAAAAACATAACACTATTTTTCAATAAATAATGTCCGTGTCGAGAAATTGAACATCTATGTGCGCACATAACCTTTTAGATCTCCCTCTTGGATCATTATTTCATTTGGATTGATGGTTCTGTTTTCGCCCCGAGTCTCTTCCAAACTCAATGGTGGGGGACATGTCTTGAGGTGCTCCTTGAACCCGTTGGTCTCTACGACAGCGGCCATCACTCCTGTGGACGACATAAACCCCACGCAGGCCTTCTTGAGACGTTTGCATTGGTGCTGATCTGCCAACGCCAACGTGGTCGTGACGGTCTCGACATCCAACCTCTTGCACAGTTCTTCCTCGCACATCTGCTTTAGCCTACCCAGGCCGTACGTACTTCTCTGCCGCGACCAGCAAATGCTGCATCACCGCGGGTTTGTACGCTCCTCCATGGTCGCTGCACGGCGGCAGCGAGTCCGTGTAGACGTAGTGGAGCATCATCGCGAAGACGGTAGGCAGGCTCCATGTCGACGGTGACCTCCACGTGCAGCATATCATCCTTCTCCGCCAAGTCATCAAACAACTGCGCCTTGAAGATTGGCGATCGCGCGGCCAGGAGCGACCTGCGCGCGCGGAACTCCCGGTCGCCGACGCTGAAGGTGACATCCGTTCCTCTCCCGTCCTTGAGCATGCGCTCGAGATGTCCGGGCAGCTCCAGCGGGCGAGACTCGTTCCTGACGGTGAGCACGCACCGTATCGTGAAGCAGCCGTCGCCGAGCAGAGACAGTTTCTTCAGGAGTGACCTGTCCACGAACCTCTTAAACCCCCGGTCGTTATCGTCACCCCCGGAGAAGACATGGTGTGCCGTGCTGAAGCCGGCTACCTCTTTCTGGTCTTTCGTCTCCAGCATGCTGAGCGTGAACATGGCACTCACGTCCTTATCGTGTTTGTGGTAGTAGACGAAGGTTGAGGCCTTGCCTTTGCGCTCGTCGTTGTTCAACCCGTCCGGGTAGAACCTGATCTCCCAATCGTATCCGCCGACTCTGAAGACGGGCGAGCTAACGAACTTGCCCACGCCCATGCCCTTGAGATCCAGGTAATTGGTCATCTCGAAGTTGAGCGTTGCGGTGACGTGCTCCGTGATGCATCTCGACAACGTGATCTCCGGTGATGTGGTGGAGCTGCTGTTAGCCATTGCCGGAAAATAAGGTAGAGAACAGGGTGGTCTTAAACTCGAACAGAATATGCACGTCGTATGTACGTAGGCGTCTTATTTTAGAGAGAGAACTAACTTGGACAGGATCACAGGAATCTACATGGGAAGAAAAGCAAGGACTCTTAAGACCTAGGATGATTTGTCAACTTGGCATAGGAGTTAAATGTCCAGGTGCCGCAAGAGACGGCGTCGTTGTTTCGCGCAGTTTCTGAGGTGATGGTGGGCGATTGCCATCTTCTCGTTCGATAGATGTCTTGATTGCATCAGCTTATACGAGAGCTTATGCTACCTTGCCGCTGCGATTTGGCCAGGCATATATAAGTGCCAAGCGCACGCATATACGTGAAAAATTACTTTACACATGTCACAGAAGATGACTTTCATAACAGCAAGATTACACTTGCAAGTTGGAAAAATGAAAATAGCCCCTCGATCCTAACTCTTTTACTGTGTTTGATTGTACATACTGCTCTAGAAAAACCAAGACAGTTAAGATGGAATATATATGTTATAAGAGATAGACAAACAAACGACGAAGAAAAGCAAGATCAACATAAGAGATACGAGATTTTAACGTGAAAAATCCTTCTAAGGTGGAAGAGAAAACCACGGGCACCAGTCAGTAAATGTTCACTATGATCGATTGAGGTTACAGATGTCGTGAATTTACCATTTGCGACTTATTCTAAACCGGCGGCTTACAAGAGGTATATATAATGGTGGAAATTTAATCCAACTCGGTACCAATCTCGTACCGTACCGCGGGGGGCTGTCGCCTCCTGCACCCCCCTCCGAGCGACCCCGGGAACAGGCAGGGCAACGTGATGGGTTGGACCTTGCTTCGCTCCATCCGAAATTAGCTAGATTTTTATATGAATTTGGATCACATTAAAATAATAGAATGATCTGAATATATCAATCTCCTCTCTTTTTCCATATCAACTCCTCACGTGAACTTAGGGCAAACGTACCGTACGAGTCCTCCCAATAAAAGACGGACAATGACTACATAGTTGAAAAAACCAGACCGGACCGCCAGTTGAACCGGGAAAACCGGAACCAGAGACCTCAGCGGTTTTTTAAGCGCACTGTCGTCCCCGCAGCCGAACCCAGAAAACCGACTGAACCGCGGTTAAACCTCCGGTTTTGTGGAAAACCGAGGCTCAACGAACCGGCGGTCCGACCGAATATTCGCTGACGCGCGAGAAAAATATACTGCCTCGCGTAGGATTCGAACCCAGCCATCCTGCAGTGCACGTAGGACACACACCTGCGCTAGCCAACAGGTCGGAGGCATGTTGTTGTCATAGTCGTACACATTCTTCTTAATATATTTACTTTTTCGACCTGATTATTAGTATTTATTGACTATTCTATTCTTAAAAAACCAGCGAGTGAACCGGCCGAACCGGCGGTCTAACCAGGTGAACCGCGAACCGAGACCCTCGCCGGTTCGGTCGCCGGTCCGGTTTTTTAACTATGAATTACAAGCAACTAGTAGTGACAGGGTAGGCTAAACTGTGAGTGCTCTTGACGTATACCCCGAAAGCGAAGGGGTGACCCTACTTCTGAAAAAATATGATAACTAGGTGATTGGAACCATCTAGGCTCGGAATAGTAAAAAGAAAGAAAGAAGGAAAAACATAGGTCACACAAAAGCATACAATTAAACACCACATCTTTTTTATTCAAATAAACATTATCCACAGCGAGGAAAAATAATATTGATATTTGTAAATATCCCTTTACATTTTTTTTCTTAGACTATTACTACCTCAAGTTTAAATTACGTAAGTCATTATATTTTTACCTTAACGTGCAATGCATATTACTGAGGCAAGAAAAGGATGTTTTTGGACTCAGGGTTGATAGGCAAGTTACGAAGTCATGTCTCGATGATTTTGAGTTCAGTCACTCTATGCCACCTTCTACGCAACCTCAAAAGTTGTTGGCGATGTACACTAGTATTGGCAAGATTTACATACCTAGCCAAACTCACAACCACAGAAGTTTGGTAACTATCATTTGGAGCCTCATTTCGATCATCTTCTAAATCATCATTTGGAGCCTCGTTTGAATCATCATTTGGAGCCTCATTTGGAGGCTCATTTCGATCATCATTTGGATCATCGTAAAAATCATGCGGCTGCTCACCTTCATTTTCATCATCCGTTGCAACCGGCTGCTCATCATCATTTTCATCGAAACACTCTCCAAACGCTGGATCTACTGCCTTGTCACAATACTTACCGAAATGACCATACCCACCACACCTTGTGCACTTACGACTCCTCGCCCCAAGTCCAGCTCCTTCGCTGCAATGTCTTATTCGACTCTTCCTCGGTCTACCTGCTGCTCTCTTCAGAATTGAAGCGCAAAGCTTGAATCCAGGGTCCACTATGTCCCACTGTTGTTTTCCCTCCAAAGCAGGTAAGGTCAATTCATATGTGGCTTTGAACCTTGCAACAGAGTAGTAATCATGCACATACTGATGTATGTTCCCTGCTGGACCTGAGAGAGTAGTGATGAAAAACAAGGCATGAATGCATGGCAACCCAGTTAACTGCCATTGCCTACAACTGCAAGTTCATCTTCTAAATCCACTAGATATCTCCATTCCCTCTTCTCTCTATCCAAAAATGATACCTCTGTTGTGGTAGCCGAGAAAAGAGTCATGTTCATCTCCAAGCCCACCGTTTTCTGCTTCAATTCATTCATCACGGAAGGGATGATAATGTATCCCATGAATTTTGCCGAGGCTATTCCTGCACGAAAATGAAACTTCTGCACGTATTCTATCCTTATCTTGTCAAGCAAATCTACCAAATAAAGACCATTTAGTTTCCGGATCGTTGAGTTGAAAGACTCTGCAAGATTATTATGCACATAGTCAACTTTGCTCACTTCACTGAATCGGCTTCTGGCCCATAACTTGGAGTGGTATGTTTCCAAGTATTCCTTCACTTTCTCATTCATGTATATAGCGTAGTATTCGCCTACAAACAGCGGATGTTGTTCTTTCCACAGGGACTAGGCAAATCAACAATCATGCATTGGCTAAAGCTAAGTTACCATAAAAGGAGTTCAAATGCAAGTATTTAACTCTAGACTAACAAATAGATGATCACACAAACAGATACTAGCAAGCATGCAGGAAAGGGCAGAGATTAACACGCTGGACTAGATGCATCTAAGACAAAGTCACAAGCATACATCAAAGGTTGGGATAGAAACAAGGTTGAGACAGAGACATGGAAATTAACAAGTACGTATACCACATACACTAGGACATGAACATGCTTCTGCACACACGCAAGTTACAGATTTAACCAGCACATACACAAACACGAATAGTTGGTACAGGTCACAGTTTAATATTCAGAACAAATACCACACAAACACGTACATGTCTCTACTCGAATCAAGTAGCCTTACAGCACTGGTTCACATAGATTGCAGAAATTAAGGAGAGGGAGAGATGGATCGACTTGAACCAACAAAGATAAACTTCAGGTTGGTGAAGAGCAGTAGCAGCAAGACGACAGGGGGAAGAGCTTCAGGTCGCTGATGAGCAGCAGCAGTTGAGGCCGAGGGAGAGCAGCTTCGGATCGTCTTGGGCTTGGGGAAGAACGCAGCAGCACTTGGGGTCGGAGAAGAACCGCAGCAGGCGTCCGAGGAGGTCGCCGGCTCCTCTGGTACGTTGGTGAAGAGGAACTGCAGAGAGTCTTCGGGGCAGGGGCCAGAGCTTGTGATGGTGGTGCGCGGAATCGAGGTGGCGCGCCGCCCGCTGGCCGGCGGTGGCGGCGGCGGCCTGGTGGCTGAGCAGGAATTGGGGATTAGGGATAGAAGCCAGCCTGATTCGTGGAAGATGCAGCTAGGGATTTTTATCCCCTCACGGCTGATCCTGTTATTTTATATTTTGCCCCCTCAATTCTTCTCAGCTTTGCACAAGTTCATCCTTTTACTTTTCATATCACTCCTTGTGGCTTTTATTTCTTCATGTCCTAGCCCCTCTGATTAGGTTGATACACACCAGCTTGTCCAAATGATCCAAAATAGAAGAAATTGTGCCTTGTCGCACCAATCTGCAGAAAATAGTAGCAAGAATGTAAATATTTTCATTTAGGCATTATTCTTACATTTAACAATGACTTTTAGTTCATTTCAGCAATGAAACAATATAGAAACTTCAGAAAATGGCAGATAAAATGATATAAATATGATGCATATCAAACCCCCAGACTTGAATCTTTGCTTGTCCTCAAGTAAAGGCAAATCAGTTCAACTGTACAATGAGAAAGGTGAAAAAGAGATTCTCAGGTTTTTGTCTTCTTCAGACAATGCACCGGCACATACATAGCTACACATGGTTTACAAAGCCATCTCGCAAGGTCATTAAATCAAATAAAAATTCTTGAACAATTGTTCTCAATTCGAAGCTTTATGAAAAATAGCATCATGCAGGGCATCTCTAATGTAATGACAAGAGAAAGCAAATGTTCAAATGCAACTTGAGCAAACAGTCCTAGCTTGAGCTGAGATATACTTAAAGTCAAACCGGCACTTGAAATTGAAACAATAATGAACACTCAGCTGAAACAAATTATTTTGCAACCAGTCTTGATATTCTCTTTTACCAGAAAACTATTCCAAGTTCACTGTCACAGTTTTCACATATCACCGATCCCGAGACCATGATACGCTACTTTTAGTGACAATGGCACACACTTTCATTTCCAAAAACATTTCAATTAATGTCACCGTTTTCAAATACCACCGATCTTAAGATCATGATACGCTACTTTGGTGACATTAATTCCTGACAAATGGTATCTATAACCTGTTGCACTGTGTTCAAATACCACTAATCCCGAGATCATGGTACGCTACTTAGTGACGCAAGTTAATTAGCTCAAGAGAGGACTAAAAAGCTCAGGTTGATCATTTAAACAAGAGTTTCTCAGAAATTGCAAGGAAATGCACAGGCATGAATGATTTCCAAAAATTCTGAAACTGAGTACAAGTGTCACAGGTAAGTTTATCTGAGAAAAGTAGCATCAATATCCAAATACGGCCTGCAGCCTGCCAAAAAACCCCTCCGACAAGCCTCAAAGCAGACAAAAACCCTCCTAAAGCATTCCTTGGTCCTTGTCACTCCCTTCAATGTGTACTCCACGGAGTGGTCGTCATCTACAATACTACCTGGGCTGGTCCTCTCCACTTCAGCTTTGAACGAATACAACAATTCAAAACTTTCATGCCAGTTACCATAAATAGAATCCATAGCTTGTTGTTTACCATTGAACACCCTCATGTATGGTAACTCTATCTTGAACTTGTCTTTGATGTTCTTCTGCAATTCCTTTATACCCACATTAGGGTTTTCTGTCACCCATTTCTTTACTTCTTCCGCCACCCATCTTGACTTGGCTCTAGTGATTGTTTCCTTCCTAAGGGTTGATTACTGACATGTGTGCCTAAAAGGGTTCACTTTGACCGGAATATTCGTGATATTTCACATTTTAGATGTGTGCATCCTCCATGGACAATCCTCAGTCGCACAGTGCACTGTGTAACGTACTTTATCACTCTTGTCAACTTCTAACATATGTTCTGCCTTGATGCAGTACGTCACAAGTGCATTTATACACTCAATCATGGATGCAAAAATGAAACCTTTTTCCATCTGAGGGTTCTCACGGTCCCATTCAACAGCTGGTAGGTCTTTGTCCTCACCCAACACGTCATCCTCGTCATTGTCAGCCTCATCTAGGTTTTCAGCCCGAGATGCCCTTCATAAATTCTGAACAACATCAGAATATAGCCTCTATTCATCATCCCCATAATTGTAGGCATCAGACTCCACCTCAAAGGGGACCCTTCTTCTGCCGGTACCATGTCGCGGTGCATTGGCTGAAGGGTTGTTCTAGTTAGAGCTGCCATTACGACGACATGGTTCTGCCGAGAAGGAGGTGCCGGCACAACCACATCAGTTTGCAGCCTCACATGAAATTTCTCTTTCTCCTTATGCTTAGCAAACATGGTAGCGAGCTCTGCATCATTACTAACTTTCACCCATCTTTTTCGCCCATCGTAGTATTTAAATTCCACTTCATCATGCAAACCCCAAGGATATGGGCTGCAAATTACCTCCCCAAATTGACTGAAACTCCAATTACAATTCATTGGCAACAGAAAATCAAAACCTCCCTGGAATTTCTTCCAATTATTTGCATCCACGATGTGTATCGGTCCCTTCTAATATTCACCAAGAAAGCAGACCGCAACTCCATCCTAACCCACGAAAAACAGAGACGCAATCAGCACACTAATAGCAAAATCAACCGCAAACCAATGGCATCCCATGTCGAATCGACTGTTGAAATGCACAAGCAAGCTCAATCGGAAGACTTACCCCTCGTGAACCCAGTCGTGGACGCGGCGGGTCTCCGTCCCGATGCCTGCCTCGCCAACAACTTCGGGGTCGCCGCCGCTCGCCATTTCGCCCTGGGGTTCACCCTCCTACTTCCTATTTGTGCAGCGCTCCGACAGGGCGCACGGAAGGAGCCCCCGCCGCTGGTCAAGCAGGTGGTGGGCGCAGTGGCGGAAAGAGCGCCCCACCCATCGCGTCGCAGGATGGTGGCCGTGGAGCAGGTGGCGGTGGCGGCGAAGGCGGTGGCGGCGCAGGTGGTCGCGCGCGGCGCCGCAGGACGGCCATTCGGGAGCGCAGGGCGCCGCATCACGGACAGATTGGATAGGCTCGGTGTGCGGTCCCACTTTTCCGGTTTGGCGTTGTTGCACGGTCCCACCTATAAGCTCCGGTCCCACCTGTAAGCTAACGCCACCAGACGGAATGGAGTTCAGACTAGCCGTTTGGCCTCGCCATAATAGCTGCGCACGAAGTAAGGGCAAAACTGAGCACCATTCGCAACTAGGGGAAAAAATGAGTAGATAGAGGCCTCCGAGGGCAATTCGATAAATAGCCCTTCATTGTTACGGGTTCATTTTTTATTTAATTTTCCTTTTGTCGTGGAGAATATATTCATGATGAGAGACGATTTAGGGGTCACGGTGGTACATACACATCATAGCTATATACGGCGACGTAAGTTGCATATACCCGTTTTATCTTGTTTTCCTATTAGAAAACAGATTTTGGTGTACAAACTGGTTTAGAATTTAAAAAAATTGTTTTTGTAGTCATTTTTCGGGTTGCCTTTTTTGTTGACTTTAAAATAATCATGGCAGCCCGGATATGAATTGAAAAAATTCAAAATACTTTTGAATAATGCTATCAACTCTAATGTTGACATCCCCTATCACCTTGATTATTTTCTTTTTCCGTTGCGTATACGAGTATGTAAACGCAAGGGTGTGTAGTACTCGTGTGAATAGCAGATATTTTCCTTATTCATGATCTTGATCTTAATTTAAAAAATCGACGAGGGACTGGGCCCATTTATCGGCGCTCTAGTAACATGAGTGAATGGAACAAGGCGGACAACGTATATCTCATTGGGAGCCGTGTTGACAATTTTGAACTCCTGAAACGGATGATTTACAGTCATGGTGGATCAGAGAGCGCCGTAGGTTCAATAAAAAGGACCGATAAGGCTTTGACACCTTTGCCTCTCTGGTGTGCTGGAGACTATGGAAGCAGAGGAACACCAGGGTATTCCTGAATGTTGAAGGGCAGTTCTCAGTGTTGGGTTTAGTAGAACAGATCATGGCGGAATGGAAGCTCTGGAGGGATGCTGGCCTTGGTGTTAATAACTCCTTCGCGAGAGTAGTTCATTAGGATAGGTGGTGTTGGAGTTGTTGGGTGGTGTTAACTGGCTGTTTCTTGTCAATAGCCAGTCGTTGTATCCTGTTTTCTCTCTTCTATACAAATAATGTACGCATTTTGCGTACTCGCTAAAAAAACAATTTTGAACTCCATGGAGTGCATGTTGCGGTGCTCATGAACGAGTAGGCCACAGCTCATTGGGCACGTCGAAGTCGATCTCCTAATCAAAGCGTAGGATCTTGAGGAAGTCGAAGCCCCAGGTCCATGATGTTGGGGCGGTCGATGAATCTGATGACCATGCACCCAATGGAGGAGCATCGGCAGGGCAAATCTGGTATCATGTCCGAGGTCACGAACATCGAGAGTTCGAGGACCCCCTTTTAAACATTCGGTATAGGGGCGCTAGGAGGATCTTGGCGAGTACGAGAATGATGCGGAAAGTAAAGCACACAAGTAGTTTAGCCAGATTCAAGCCGTTGTGAAGCGTAAAACCCTACTCATACTTGTCTGGATTGATGGTAGTGTCTGTTTCGAGGCTACAAAGAGTGTTGCCGGGGAAACTCAGATCTGGAGCTAGCTAGCCAAGGAACCTCTCAGATCTCCTCTCTAATCAACATTATCCATAGCTAGGAAAATAAATATTGATATTCGTAAAATATCCATTTACATGTTTTGCTTGGAATATTACTAATACCTCACGTTTGAATTGTATAAGTCGCTAATTTTATTTTCTAAAATCTTGATCAAACTTCACATTGTTTTGATTTGAGATATTCCTTCTTTTGAGGAAGGGAGGAAATACTTCCTTTGGCCGCAAGGTTGCCTTTTCTCCTTGGGGCTGCCCTCCAAACTCAGTTGGCGAAAACATGTCTTGAGGTGCTCCTTGAACCCGTCGGTCTCTACGACAGCGGTCATCACTTCCGTCGACGCCATAAACGCTATTCATGCTTTCTTGAGCCGTTCGCAATAGTGTTGGTCTGCCCAGTGGCGGAGCTGCATGGTACCAGCCGGGTGCACAGGCACCCGGGTAGATTTGTATTTACCTTGTAATATTAGCTAAAAATCAGTGTGTGCACCCCTATAATAAACGATTAGTGCACCCTGGTGAGCTAAATCAGTACATATTACATGATAGTGCACCCTGATTGAATTTGCTCTAGCTCCGCCACTGGGTCTGCCAATGCCAAAGTGGTCGTGACGGTCTCGGCATCCATCCTCTTGCATAGTTCTTCCTCACATATCAGCTTCTGCCTATCAAGGCCGTACCTGTCTGCTGCGACCAGCAAATGCTGCATCACCGGAATGCTGTAGGCTCCTCCTTCGTCTTCGGGGGTGGCAGCGAGTCCGTGTAGATGTAGTAAAGGATATTCTCGAAGATGGTAGGCTCCATGTCGATGACCTCCACATGTTGCATATCCTTCTCAGCCATGGGACCAAATAGCAGTGCCGCGAACTTTGGCGATCGCGCGGCCAGGAAGGACCTGTGCGCGCAGAACTCCTCGCCGCCCACGCTGAATGTGACGTCCGCTCCTCTCCCGCCCCCGAGCATGCGCTCGAGGTGGCTGGGAAGCTCCATCGGCGGAGAGTCGTTCGTGACAGTGAGCACGCACCGTATGGTGAAGCAGCCGTCGCCGAGGCGCGACATGGATTTCAGCTTTGACCTGTCCACGAACTTGCCACGGCCCCAGGCGATTATCGCCGGAGGCGGATTAAACAGCTGATCGATCATGCCGCTGCTGGCTACCTGTTCCTGGCCATTCGTCTCCATCATGCTGAGCGTGAACTTGGTTCTCACATCCTTGGCTTGGCTGAGATAACTCAGGAAGCATGAGGCGTTGCCGGCAAAATTGTGGTACCCGGCCGGATAGAACCTGATCTCCCAATCGTAGCCGGCGACTGTGAAGACGCCCGAGCTAACGAAATTGCCGACGCCCATGCCCTTGAGCTGTAGGTAGTTGGTCACCTTGTAATCGGTAATCGCCGTGAACTGCTCCGTGATGCATCTCGACGACGTGATCTCCGATGAGATGGAGCTGCTGTCAGCCATGGCCGGCAAGGTACGTATTTACCTAGTAGAACCAACGGCAAGTTGATTGGTCTTCAACTCCAACAGAGTTTACACGCGCACCTACGTTCGCCGGCGTCTTGTTTGTTTTAGAGAGGAGTCGGAAGAAAATAAATAAAGGACTCCGCGATCCTACGAGGAAGAGTTGGTATCGAAGTTCCCAACTTCTGACCGAGCTGGAAAGGAACTACAGCATCAGTTGAAACGTTCCCATATTCGGACGATCGCCAGGCCGATGCACGCACTTGCAGATCAGGATGTACAGTTTCTGTCTAGTTTTTAGATTAGCCTTCATCTCTTCTCTATTTACTAGTACAAGCAAATATGCCCGTGGATTGTCATGGGTTCATTTTTTATATATATTTTTAGATCATGGAGAATATATTCATGATCTTGTGATAATGCACACAAATTAGCTAACAAAACTTGCCGACGTACCCTTGAGCTGCAGTTACTTACTTGGTCAGCTTGTAATCGAGAGTCGCGGTGACGTGCGCCGTGATGCATCTCGACGACGTGATCTCCGTTGACATCAAGCTACTGTCAGCCGACAAGGTCTTAAACCCCAACAGAATTTGCACGCGTGCGTCCGTAGGCCTCTTGTTTTACAGAAACTAAGGACGTGATTACGTGAATATATATGACAAGAAAGAACTATAAGGACTCTTAAGACCTACGATGATATATGTAAACTGTAAGACTCGAAAGTAATGCATGCACTCGTTATCGGCCAGCTTGGCGTTGTTGCCAACTTCTGATTGATGGAAAAGAATTACAGCGTCAACCAGCAAGTTCCATATTGATCAGACGCAAAAGGCCAATTCAATATCGTGAATTGGTGATATGCTATGTACACTTGCAAATCGATACGGTTCATGTCCTGGTAGTTTGATGACCATCTTCCCCTCGTCTCTACTTTTTGCCTTTCTGTCATTTGAATCTAGTTCAGCCTCCACAGTATCGCACCCGGTTTAAATTCTCCGGTTGGAACATCAGCTGTAGTATCTTTTAAAAACACTTCTTTTCAAAAATGGCCATATGCAGAGATCCATGCAGAGGTCGGGGACATTCCCCTTCTCGGAAAAAAAAAACATAGTTTCACCAGGTTATTGTATTTGCTTCTGATGCATCAGACAACAAATACAAGACCTAAAATTTTGTGATCACTCTGCTTTTCGGTTGTGTACAATTCTGTCTGACAGGGCTTGGAATCAAAATCATTGAAAGCTTCGCAATAGAAGATCGTACAGGCCACGCGCGAAAATTACAAGAATAACGGCAGAATTACACTTGCCACAGATGATTACATTCAGAACAGCAAGATTACAAGATGGAAAAACGAAAAAGGCCCTTCACTATGCTACTCTTTTACAATGTTTCATTGTACATACTGCTCCGCAAAGGCAAAAGAACAGGTAAAATGTGTAGCCACGGCAGTCAAAGAATTTCTTCAATCTCCTCTCTATTTTCATACAACTCCTCCCATGAACTCCCCCCAAAAATCAATCCATAACCCACACTGAAGCGTGACTTATGGCAAACGTTGCAAGTCCTCCCAATAAAAAGACGGACAATGACCAGCAACTAGTAGGTGAATTAACAGGGTAGGCAAAACTGCGAGTCCTCTTAGATTTGTACCCCGAAATCCAAGGGGTAAGCCAAGATTCTTCCAACGAAAGCGAAAATTCACATTTGTATGACAAGTTTACATGTATTTGCCTGGGAACATACTGGTTGCAGAAGGAAGCATGATCGGATGAATGGCCTGGAATGGCTGCACAAGCGGTGCAGGGCTTGGTACCATCATAGGCAGGTTCCCAGTTGCCATGACTGGCGGAGCCCCGTAGAATGGGGCAGTGCCTGCAGGAGAGTCACCAAAAGGTACCGCGGGTATGTTATGAGCGAATGTAACAACACAAGACTTCAGTACTTCTCTAATCAATTGAAGACATCGAAGTTGAAGATTGCAATGTCCGCACAAGTCACCAATCATGAGTAGGATTTGTTACCTTGAAACTTCTGCAAGCTAGCTTGATATGAGTTCAACAATACAGGACGAGGCCATCCTTGGGAAATAACAGGTGTTCCATGCATAGCATCCTTCAATGACAACCGAAGAATAGATCAGCCAAAATGAACAACAGGAAATTTTTGTCCACCCTAGTTTATTATTTAATTCTGTGTCGAGTCCGGTTTTATGTTCAAAATTTTGTGTCCAGTAAACATCACTTCTATGGAGCAAGGTTTATTGCATGGAAGAACTTACAGGAAAACAATCATTTGATTAGCAAGTGAACTGGATCTACAATTTAAGAGTCTATGTAACATCAGGGTCACAAACAGTGAAGCCTCAAGATGCTAATGTGTGATGCTACTCTTCAATTACCTATGGCCAAAGTTTATTGAGGCAGTAAAATGTCTATTTCTAAAAGCCATCTTATTTCCAAAGTTCAGTTTGGGTATGTTCTAGCTAAGACATGTTTCTACAATTCTGCTTGAATCATCCTCCAACTGAAAAAGATCCACTTGAACCCTTGGTAAAAATAGCAATGGCTCACCTGAGGAACTGGATGAACATAAACAACAGGACTGAACTTCCCATCAAGCACCTAACAAGTATACAATATAAATGATTTGGTTCAGTCGACTTCCAGATGAAAATAGTTTCAGGTAAAATGAATAGACAGAAATGAAGACATCTTCTCAATTAATATGAATTGCATATCTTATTAAGCAATTACTTACAGGCTGAGGACTTGGGCTGATATAGGTTGATCCCACTTGCAAGGGGTGATATGGTGTACCAAGTCTCGCAGGATCTAGCCTGCCCACATTATGCCCCATAATCTGTCATTCAAAAGATGTAGACAGCACCTATCAGAACTCAGAATCTTATACTATCAGAGTTAACCATATATGCTATACTAAGGCAGCAAGCAAGATCAAAACCAGGTGTACACAGTACTTTGCCTGCAACATAATTAGGATAACAGGATAAAAAATATAGCTAGTGTTCAAATAGTTGCTCTTCAAGGTAAGTGCATATCTAGACCCAACGTAAAGTACATGCAGGAGATGGTGCAAAGCAAACTATCAACTTGAAGGCATGCTAAATGCTGTGCGTAGGAGTTCATATCTAAAGTCATTTCACTTAATATAATGGTATTAGGTCCAGCCAAAAGATAAAATAATCAGAACTGTAAGAGGAATAGATCGATGCACTTACTGATTGAACATACTGAGGTGAAATGCCAAAGTTTCCAGGAGCCAAGTTATTATAATGAACAACCTTGCTGGATAGAGATGAGCTGCCTGGAAGAGAGTGACTTTGAAATACAGGTATACCAGTTGGAACTCCAGTAACAGAGTTTGAGATATAGTTTGGGTTGACAGGGGGTGCTGCTGCATGTACTGGTTTGGTACTTGCCAAAGATGGAGCGAAGACCTTAGCATGTGGATTGAGTTTGGATTCCTGAAATATTATTTAAAATGGAAAATGAATGGACAGATAATAATGCAGTGAACACAACGAATGGAAAATGAATGGAAAAATGGAAAATGTATGTGATATATACAATGTATCAGTGAAGATAATAAAGATAATAAAGGCTCGTGAACACAAGAGAAGGCATTAGTATTATTTCATGTACAATGAAAGATGCTTTTACATGGGTGCTCAAAGAGAACATAGCCAAGCACCCATGTAAGAGACATCTCATACAAGTATCTCTTTGTAGATGCTTAGGTTGTTGCATTGAAATCAGATCTAGCTGTATGCATAAGGACCTACGACACGTCTGTGCCAATTTAAACATCAATGGTACAACATTAGACCTATTTACTCACGGGCAAGAAATGCACTTTTCTTTTACAAAGCACCTGCATGACACATGCCCTTAATCTTTCCAAAGGTAACTTCTATCGGTGATAATCCAAACTAAGAATGCACTAGTCGTAAAAGCAATGCTTGGTGAAGAACATTGACCCTCGGCTGAGGATATTTAGGGATTAAATTTTACGGTTTTGCTAGGTTTCAATCAACTAAGAATTTCTTAAGTCTCAATCAATTCAGAGAAGTGCAACCCAATTTAGTAAAACGTGCAACTTCTGAACCAATTAAGACTAAGGAAAATCTCAATCGACGGAAACATGCACAAACTTTACAACTAGGTTCTAAATTATTTTCCTTGTGAACCCGGTTATCTGCAATAATATTACATGCGGCATGAGAGTATCAGATACTTTTACTATTGAGAAAGAACACATACATTTACAACAGAACTAAGGATGACTCCAACGGGGCGACGCATCGAGTTCGCGCGCGTCCGTCCCCGTCCGCGCGAGCCAAAAACACGGCCCAACGGGCGACGCAAACGGACCGCGCATCCGTTCTCCTGTCCGCCGCGACCCATTCGTGGCCCAAATTTGGGCCAGGTTTGCGTCGGCCGCGGACGCGCGCGGAGCGCAATTGTGTCCTCCTCTAGTCCGCCCCTGGCCCGCGTATCAGAGGCAAAATCCGCACTTCGCTCTCCCAAACCCCACTCGAGCTCCTACCCTAGCCATGGCCGCCGCCGCCAAGTTCGCCGCTTTGCTGGCCACCGAGGAGGAGCGCAAACTCGATTTCGCGCCTGAAGTTCCAAAGAAGCCAAAGAAGGAGCTCACACCGGAGCATAGGGCCAAAGAGACCCAGAAGCGGGGCGCCCGGAGGAGGAGGTTGAAGGAGGACAGGCTCGCCGCCGCCAAGAAGGCGGCCGACGAGCAGAAGGGCCAGGACAACGAATCTGACCTCGTGCCCAGGGCCGCGACCGCAGCCCTCCTCCTGATTGGAATGGTACCACCCGCGGGAGCGGCCGCGACTGTGGCGGCCAGCTCCAATGGCTCGGCGGCCCGACCGCCACAGTCGAGAACTTCCGCGACGGCACCCTCGCCTGCGTACGGGTACCTGCCGGGAACCATTCCGCCGCGGGTTTCACCTGAGGTAGGGGAATCCGCGCCCGCCGCCACCCTCGAGGTACCTACCCTTGATCTCAACGCGCCCGCTACACCCTTGGCCGGACACTCGTCGGCGCCGCAGACTGCGGCCGCGCGTGCAGCTGCCCCTCCTGTTGTCGTCCACGGCCGCAACCTGTTCGGCGAAATACCCACGCCGGGGGACGCAAGGTACTACGAGGAGCCGGAAGGGGAGGACCTCCTCCAGGACATGATCAGGGACAACAATACGTATGCCCATGACGATTATACCGCCGGAGAAGATGAAGTTCCGCCCACCGGCAACGATGTGATCGACATCGAAGATGAGCCGGTTTTCCAGGAAGAGCTCGAGACCCAAGCCCGGCCATGAAGAGAAAGATCAGCCAACGGGGTGCCTCATTCACGATGGACGAGGACGTGCTCATCTGCGAGTCATGGATCGAGGTTGGAACTAACCAAATTCTCGGGGCGGAGCAAAAAGGGAGTGCTTATTGGGGCCGGTTCCCCAAGCACTACAATGAAAGTAGAATCCTTCCGGGTAGAAACATAACCACGGAGCGGACCGAGACCTCTATCTCGAAGAGGTGGCTCCACATCCAAGCGGAGGTGAGCAAGTTTTGTGGCACCGTTGACAACGTTGAAGGCCGGCCACAAAGTGGCTATGGAATGAAGGAAATGGTAATTCCTCTTCCCTCCTTATGCATTGGCCTCCTTTGTATTGTCCTACAATGATTTGGATTGCCATACCCTTGTGTGCATAGGTTTTGCAAGCTTTGGAAACCTTCCAGGCTCAAAATAACAAGCCCTTCACCTTGAGCCATTGCTACAAAGTGCTCAAGGACCAGCAGAAATGGAAGGACCTCTACGCCTCTATGAAACAAGGTGGGCAGCCAGCTGCCAAGGGAGAGAACCCATCGGAGAAGGAAGGGAGGCCAAGGGGGACGAACAACTCGAAGGCCGAGGCAAAACGCGATGCAACAACCCTTGCCTTGCAAGAGACATTGAACGGGTTCCTATCCCAAAAGGACAAGTCATGTGACAAGGAGGAGAGGAGAGAAAAGGAACGCCAAGAGAGAGAGGCCGCTGCCAAGCTCTACTTCGAATTGCAGAAGAAGAAGCTCGATATAGAAGAGGAAAATGCTCGGACTAGAGCACGGGAAGCCGAGGCAAGAGGCAAGGAGGCCGAGGCTAGGGCCAAGGAGGCCGAGGCAAGAGCAAAGGAGGCCGACGTGAAGGGCAAGGACCTTGAGCTCGCCCTACGCCAAGAGGAGGCCAGGATCATGGGCATGGATCTCTCGGTCTTCACTCCTACGAAGAAGGCCTACTACCTCAAGAAGCAAAGGTACTACATGGACCGAGAGTGATCACTTCTCGGTCGTTTTAAAAATGTTGCATGCCGGCTTTGAACAATGGCCTAGATGGCCGAAACAACATGGCCTAGATGGCCGAAAAAACATGGCCAATGAGGCCCGGAATTTGGTGTGATTTTGGTGTTGTATGCCGGCATGGCAATATCTTTTGGTACAATATGCTATGGTTGATTTACTATGTCAATCTATGTTTTATTTGATTGTTTAGAAGATTAAATGTGATTGAATTTGTGAAATTGATCAAAATACTCCAAAACCCTCAAAACCTGGCCGCGGCGGACTCAATGCGTCGGCCCCGTTGGGCGCACTGGCCAGAAAGGGGCGGACCTGGGCCGGACGCGCGTCCGTTTGCCGACCCAAACGGACAAAACGCGGACCAAACGCGCGTCCGTTTGGGTCGCCCCGTTGAAGTCATCCTAAGCTAACAGATAAACCAGGCACAATGTACACAGTTGAAATACTAGATAAATTTGTACTGCTGTAGTCCAAATGCAGACACATGATATGGAGAAAGGTCATGGGTCTTATTGGCTAGCACATGAGGTGGTGTGCTAGCCAATCAGGGTTCGAGCTACACATCTCTCATGATGAAATACAACGGGGATCCTCCCTCGTTGGTCTAGTTTTTTTAGACACATGATATGATTAACTTTAAAAAAAACAGCAAATACGAGTTATTAGTTAAGATGCAGACACATGTATAGCTATCAGCACATACCAAAGGAACTGACCTTAGCAGTGCTTTTGCTTGACATGACAGCATTAGTAGAGAAATTATTGACTAGTTGGGATGTTTTAACTTCTGAAGAGCTAGAGTTAATACTTGGAGCAATTTTCTCAATGGAGATATCACTATTCTGACACCGCCTGTTGCACTTCTCAACCTGTCTGTGACAGAAATAGCATTAATGAAGGTCAACAATGAAATGCATATAATAAAGTAGAATAGATGCATATTGTGAACCAGCACCATGCAACAAACTGTTGTATCAGTTAAAGGTATATAGTTACTGGGAGCAATCATGAGTCGTGCATAAGACGTGTGGGTCTGAAACAACATAGAATAGTTCAAATGAGAACATACTTTGACGGAGACACATTTACAGACCTGGATGCTTTTGGATCTTCCAAATGTGAAGTTTGAGGCTCCATGATGCTGCCATCACACCACAAGCAGTAGTTTTAGCACTATCTTTAGTAGCAAATGAAAAATCCTGGAAAAAACAATAGTTTCCATCAACTTCCAAGGCAATGTGCTTCATAACACACTAAGTGCATTAAACGTACCTTTGCAATCACTTGAACAAGATCATCTGGGAGAACAACGAGAGTATCCACAAAAGCTCCCAGAGACAGATTGGAATTATCTTTTCCATTTGCAATCTTCCGTGCTTTCTTTAGCACAACACCTACTCAACATAAATCCATCAGTCCGATTATTTCTTCCCCAAAACTCAAAGCTAGTCTTTGAAAGCAATGAGAACAGAAATTATACTGCCCAAGACTCCAAAGTCAGAACAATATAAGAAGTGGCACTGGGTGAACTCAAACTAAAAGGTGAAAAGAAGATCTTAGAGGTCACAGTAGAAACTACAAAGGTGCAAGATCAAGACCAATCAAGAGAAACTGCACGTGATCTAGCAAGGAAAAGGTATATTTTATAGAGAACCTACAACAAATCCAAAACAAGCACCAATTAACCTACATAAAAGAGAGTAATAATATGCTAATATGCCCCCCCCCCCCCCCCCCCCCCCCCCCCCCCAAGGCGGATGTTCTAAAGTACTTACAATGCAGAAACAACACCATTCTTCTATTATCTCCAGAAACTCACCACGAGGTACATAATCAGGGGTCAAATCTAGAGACAAACCAATATTTTAACTACTACAATCCCTTCATAATACCAAATCACAACTATGTAGTGGCGTACTACAGACTGTGATTGGATAACACGATGAAGGATAACCGCTAGATCACAGAACGAAAGCATATTTTCCCGAATCTCCATAACATAGTAGAAAATCCGCACGAACACCTAAGATAGCAGCGATGCAGGTGGAATTTTCGCCCCTGAATCGACAATGATGATCCCATGGCAGCAACGTGACTTGGAACCGAAAGAGAAATCAAAAACACTTCTCCGTGATCTCGACATGCGACATTCTCCGAAGCTCACCAGAATGACGCTTCAAGCTCGCGACACGAAGGACAGAACAGAAGGGTGGTGAACGAACATAATGCTAACGAAAATTGCATCCTAGAGCCCAGGATCGCTCGAACCAATCCAGAATTCCAGATACAATTTCCAGGACAATTTACCACCGAAATCAGGAAGACGAGACGGCCAAGATCTCGGCCGCCAGAGAGCGCAACACACAGGCACAGCCGCATCGTACAGGAGGAACAGTACACACCGATCTCTACCACCCGGCCCAAATCCACGCCAACCTCGAATTAATCAAGCTAACGAAACGCGACCACGAACACATAACCAACTCACAGATCAGAACCCATTCCGAGAAAACGTAGAGCCAAATCACCTGCCTCGCGGCATCCACCGCGTCCACCCAACAGCCGGATCACGGGACCGAACCCCATTCCATGATCCCCGAACCAGAGCAACGGAATCTACGAGAGCGGGAGGGGGAGAGGGAGGAGGGCGCGCACCGTATCCGGCGTCGAGGGAGGCGGTGTGGAAGACGCCGGCGTAGGCGGATCCGTCGCGGACCTGCACCTCGACGGGAAGGCCGACCATGCAGACCGTCGCCAGCAGCAGCGCCTCGCAGACCGCCGGCAGCGGCGCGGCCGCCGGCGCCGCCTTGGCCTTTTTGGGGCGGGCCATGGGAGGAGAAAGATGGAGAGGAAGAAGGGCGAGGCAAGGGAGGCGACGAGCCGAGCGAAAAGACAAAGAGACAGAGCGTGCGCGGTCGTGTCACCACGGGTCGGTTCGGAATGGGATCGACACGGTCCGACCGACCGACGCGGTCGGTCTCGGGCGCGGATCTTAAAGCAAAGAATCTCCTCTCTTTTTTCGCACGGATGGATGGATTGCAAAGGAGGCATGTCTGGCTGTACAGGTGCGCTACAGCGCTTGTCTGGGAATTATGGGCGCCTTTCTCGTCAGCTCTGTCGCTTTGCAAATGGCATCCCTGGAGTATGTACTACTGCTTTTTCCCATGTGATCGGAGAATCGTCCACGGGTGATTAACAAGACATTTCCCATTTCAGAAGAACAGAAATTCTCGATGCGGTTTCCAGATAGCAGCAGCTCTCGCAGTAAAATTTATGATTCAGTATATTTTAAGGTATATAAGGTCATGATTGGTTCCTAGGATTCTAAAAACACATGAATAGAAAAAACGCAGAAAAATGATACGTATAAATCAGAGAATTGAATGAAATAAATTGTTTAAACCTAGTTTTTTGGTTCACGGAAATAGGAAAAACACAAGAGTGCTAAATGAAAATGGTCTAATCAAACTCAACCACTTAAAAAGGAACAATTAGCATGTTATTATACCACAATATCTTGGTCTCATTCTGCGTATAATTTTAAAAAAAAAAGGTCAAATCGGGTTGTAAAATTCCTGCATTTTCTCCTTCAAAGCATGGATCAGAGAAAAATTCCTGCATTTTTCCTTTGCTCGGTTCTTTTTTACCGAACGGATGAATAGCGCCACAATAGAAAAACTACATATTTCTACATTATTCCTCTACTTCTCGTTTGAAAACACTAAAGGGAAAAAAAAGTAATAATCAAAAGGCTATGAAACAAATACAATCGATGATCCACACCACAAGAGTGCTAAATGAAAATGGTCTAATCAAAATCAACCACTTAAAATGTACAATTAGCATGTTATTATACCACAATATCTTGGTATCGTTCTGCGTATAATTTTAAAAGGAGGTCCAAATGGATTGTAAAATTCCTGCATTTTATCCTTCAAAGCAGAGATCAGAGAAAAATTGCTGCATTTTTCCTTTTCTCTGTTTTTTTAACCGAACGGATGAATAGTGCCACAATAGAAAAACTACATATTTCTACATTATTCATTCACTCGTTTGAAAACACTAAAAGGAAAAGGTACTAATCAAACAAGGCTATGAAACAAATACAATCGAATTTCCACAGCACATGCAACCATGCCATGATAATGCCTGCCCATGTGGGCAATCAGGCTTATCAGAACAAAGCTGGGTTGTGCCTACGATAAAAGGAGAACCCAAGACCACATCTATACCTCTTATAAAGCAAAACCCCACTAAGTTCATTTATGATTTTTCTATCTCTACATGCAGCATAGCCACGTCATCAAATAATTACAACCGTCCGATTCATTTCATCATCTGTCGGTTTTTGCTGGCGTACCATTCGTCCGTTCCGTTCAGCTTGGCGTGTCTACCGCTCTCAGTCCAACGCAACCTAGCGCTCTATGTTCAGCCTTCATTCCTTCTACGTGGGCTCTATTAGACGTCCTGACCTAGCTCATGGGCTTGCTCTACTGCCAACCTAGCACCAGAAAATTATTAATCGATCGTTTGTTGTCATGTGGATAACGACGATCTGTTCAGCTTCTCCACTGCCGCCACCTCTCCTCCCTGATCGCCTCCTCCACCAACTCTTCTAGCAGCATTAATATCTTGGAAACTGAAAGAAGCATCACATAGTAGGGAATCAAATGGGAAGAAACTGACGGTACTAAATGAGCAACCGGCTTCGCCTTTATAAACTTGGAGCAACTCGATTCGTTGATATGTGTACATTTGTTTAGATCCCAAACCACAACGCTGGTCAAAAATATTTGCTCCCTCTTCTTAACCATCTCTATCTTTTCTATCTCTAAAGCTTATTTTTGGATTTTGCAGATTCGGAGGGCTGATGGCATGCGTAGTGGATGATTTGCCGAGGACCTCTAAAATTTTCGGCACAATTTTGGACTTCGATTGTCGTTACAAGCACCCTCTGCAGCCTGCAGCGCCATCATCATATGCATACCCTCCGCCTGCAACTTCCATCCATAAGGGGTTTGCCATATCTTTTGTTTAGTTGGTATGTTACTGAATACTGACGTGCTCTTTTATTACGGTTATCTGCGGTTTTATGTGCAGGGTGCCGGATGAGAGAGACCTTACAACCTGATGAAACTGCTTCTATGATCATTTTTTGGTAGTTACCCAGTTCCGGTGTGGGGTCAATACGATTGTTTAATGGTAGGTTTGCAAAATATGGAGCGTTCTATTTGCTTGCATTTGTCAGCGGTCTTTGCAATGAGTGGGGTTGGACAGGAATTGACGAATGTAGGTGATACAGTTGTGAAAACATTTATTCTTTACACCATATTACTTCTTATCATCTATTCATCATATATAAAGTCTGAATATTCAGGGAGTTAGGATCCCTCCTTTAATTTCATCCAATATATCATATGTGTTAATTCTGAATGTTGCTCATGGAATTTTACGAACTCTTTGGTATGATCAGTTCTCCAAGCTTTTATTCCAGTGTACGTCATAGATTAATTAGTAAGGTAGTTGGAAGGGAATAATAATAGTGAATACAATTATCTGATTGCCATCATCTCATGTACAATATCTATTTTCTTCCTTTGTACACACATCACAGCTTTTCCTCGAGTATAAATGGATATATGCATATTTGATAGATAACATCATGTTTCATGTATAAAATTTCCTTTTATTTAAAAAATAGAGTTCATAAAGAGATTCCCGCTGCAACGCGCGGGGTATCCTTCTAGTATCAACAGCAAGAAAATCCAAAAGGTAATAACCAGTACAAATAGTACTGAATGTAATTTAATAGCAGATCGCAATAATAAAATAACAGTACATCAGGAGGGTCAGGTTGGTCAAACAAAGCATGTTTTCCAGTACATGTCTCAACAACACAAATGGGGGACAACAGGGTACAGCTCTTCATAACGCAGCGCATCCAATGGAGCCAAAATCTCAAGTCCAGAAACCGCCTCTCTCTCTATCTCCCTCTCTCTCTAACTGGCAAGTGCTAGAACATAGCTCGACCGCGCCTTGAAAATGGGGCTTCTGGTGTTGTCCAGACGACCCGTGAGGGCTCACTGGAAAAAGGGAAACACAGCCAAGTTTTAGATTAGTCAGTAGAGGTCATATGGCTCATGTAGGATCCATGCTGCCAACGATCCATATACACTTGTGTACGATTTGCGTTGATATCAATGAGGAAGTTTACCTGCTGTGGTGGTGGCTGCTGTGCCGCCGCTGGTTGTTGATAATTGGGATAACCAGCATAAGCTCCATAACCATACATGCTAGGGTTTTGAGGTTGTGCATACCCGCCATAAGCCTCAAAACCTTGTCCATAGCCGCCATATTGGCCACCAGCACCTGCAGCACCCCACTGGCTGGCTTCCTGCTGAGGCTGAAAATGTTTTGACATATCAATAATGTTGCACACTTTAGCTTTAGTAGTATACAACTTAGACAGGATACAACTTTCTAGTATGCAAGAAATTACCTGGGACTGTTTGTTCGAAGGGCTTCGTCCCATGAAAGCCTCACATTCTGCCCACCAATCAAGGTCCCTTGCAGCAGTTGCAGAGCTTGCTCAGCAGAAGGCCTACATATGCAGTGACAAGACTAATTTAGAAGAAAGTACTTCGCAACTTAGCGCATGAGGAACAACAAAAAGTATTGAACTGATAAAATCAACCTGTTAGCATACTGAACAAAACCACATCTCTTCCCAAGAGGGATCTTGACATGGATGACTTCCCCAAATGGAGTGAAAGCTTGTTTCAGGGCATCTTCTGTGACGTTGGGGTCAAGGCCACCGACAAATATCTGAGACAAATGAAACAAAACGTCAATAAAAACTGAAAATCAATTAGTGTTATACAGAAAGAAGAACTAAGAACGCACAGTGGTATTGTTAGGATCATTGTCAGACTGAGCTCCTTGAGTATTTGTATTTGGTACTGTAAATGAAAGCAAAAAAGTGAAGGAAATACATTGTAAGACTTGTTAAATATCAAAGGATAAACATGAATGCATGCCATGCAAGAGACACACAGAGTTCAAGTCATAAACATTATATGGTGACTAAAGCATTGCAAAAGATAAACATTCTCTCAACAAAAATGGAGATAGAAAGTCTAACTCTCAATGGATGTGGAAGAGATTCAATACATCCACTGTTAACAGTAATGAAGCACAAGTGCAACGTTGAAAACTAGTTTTTTTTGGCTGTGCACATTCCATATTGAGCATGGGCCTTATTTTTTATACAGAAAAGGTGTTCTAAATGTATACATAGCAACGTAATATATACTGTAACCAGGAAAATACAGAAAATGGCTTCAATTTAGGACATAAATGGTTTGCATTGACCTAGATGAGGCTACACATTACAGAAGAAATGTCAAAGCGCAAGTCAATTGCAGGGCACCTATATGACGAGACATCCTGCTAACAGATACCACGAGTTTCATGAGTGGTATACTAGAATTGTCTATTTTTTTAATTCTGCATTAAATGATCTAAATACAAGCAGGGGCCTTATTACTAAAGAAAAATGTCTTCTTGCAGAAAAAAGGTGAAGCATAGCTTCGGAATGCTCAGACGGAAAGTAAAACAACAAGATAAATATAAAAGACAGGCAAATGCATCCTCAAGCATTGCACCCAGGAATTCATCAGAAGTAAATGAACATATGTAATAGTTATTAGCTATACTGCAGTAACATGAGACTGATAACATTTACCTCTCTCCTGAACCCCTGTTGTTTTTCTATTAGCTGCTGCACCAATGCGCATAGGTCTGGAAGAACAAGGCATTCCATTCATTTCAGTCATTGCACGAGCTTGCTCTGTAGGATCACCAAACTTGACAAATCCATAGCCCTTTGGACGCATTGTCATTTTATCAGTTACAACTTTGGCGCCTTTCACTGAAGGGTAATGGACCCTAAATGTCTCTTGTAACATGTAGTCTGTAACATCCGCTGCCAGATCCCCAACAAAAATTGTATAATCCGGGGTATCATCACGCTTCTCACCAGCACTGGCCCAATTCAGTCTGTATGCCATCTCAACATTTGGCATCATTTGTCCATTGTAGGCCTGAAGAACTCGCTCAGCAGCTGCATGGCTTACAAACTCAACAAAGCCATAACCCTGAAGTTGTCCAGATTGCTTGTCACGGATAAGCTTCACAGATTGAAGCTGCAAAATAACACAAATAACATATTAGCAGCTTCACATATGTTACACGGTCTGCAGAACATCCATACTCATGTGTAAAAGGTAAATAAGTGCAAATAGATACTTCAGTTAGCTAGAGAACATTTTGTTCCACGAGACACAGCGGTCTTTCCATCATACAATTCGTACCAAAAGCACATAATTGTTCAAGAACCACAGCTAATTCAGCTAAAGCTTGATCTTTTTTTTAGAGAAAACAGAACGCAGGAACTCATCTCCTTGAGATCGATTTCTTAGCAGTTCTACTGTCATAACTAATCACTCTTAGCCTAAACCTTACATCTAGACACACGACGCGTACATCCGCCGATTCGAGGACAAGCAGAACCCAAACAACACGCAACCAAATCACACGTCAGGCCGAACAGGGAGAAGAAATCGCACGGCAGATCGGGACATATACCTCTCCGGTGCTCGCGAAGCAGCCGTAGATGTAGTTCTCGTCCATCCAGTACTGCAGGTCTCCGATCCAGAGCGTCCTCACCTCGTCCGACGCCGCGGGGGCAGCCGCCACCAGCGGCGCAGCGTAGTACTGCTGCGGGGCAGGCACCTGCCCGTAGGGCGCAGCCTGAGGAGGTGGCTGGCCCCACATCTGCTGAGGCGGAGGCTGCCCGTACTGCGGCATCGGTGGCGGGATCGCGCCCCAGTGCGGCGGCTGCCCGCCCGCGCCTTGCGGAGGCATGCCGGGCTGCGGCTGCGACGGCGGGGGCTGCTGCATCATGGCGAGAGACCGGAACCCTAGAGAGAGAGATGGAGACGGGAGAGAGAGGGGATGGGGATTTCAGGGTTCAGATTTGTACACGCAGGTAAAGGCCGCTTTGTTTCGAATTATTTTCATTCGACTTTGGAGGAGTACAATCCTTGCATAATTCAATGGGCCGTTGTTTAATTTCTAGGATTAACAATACTAGTTGAATGCCCGTGCGTTGCTACGGGCATATTACAACCAAGCTCATGCACGATAGCAATATAAAACATATGCAGTCGAGAAGGCGTTAAGTAAGTTCTCGTGCTTGGTTAGATGATGTTGGGCCCAGCGCATGATATAGTGTGTTTTATAGGGTGGTTCCTAAAATATTAAATAAAAAGACCAACAAGACATCAAATATGGAAATCAAAAATTGAGGATGAGAAATAATTTTGGGACTGAACGAAATCCAAAATATAATTGTGGAGAGAAGATGCACGCGAGTAAATTGAAACATTTTAGCATTCACTCAAACTATGTTTACATCAATGAACCTGCCACAGAACCACATGGTGCCGATTCCCATGAAGGAATAAGCTTACATGATCTTCTCCAACAACATTCACACACAAGGCTCGGGCTATTAGCACCTGCATGGATTGATCCACTGAAGTGAGCTATTGCATTCGAGCATAGCATAAACACACTCCTTTTTTCCCTAAGAATAGCACATGTTTAAACGATATGGAGCTCAGTACATCCACAAGCAAAATCAGGTCCCAGATCCCATATAAAATTAAAATGGCTTCGATGGAAGTTTGTTTAAACTCGAAGTAACATGTATATACTACAATTAGAGATTGGTAAGCCTGACATCAAAGCGTTGTCCTTTACCACTGTTCTGCTACAGAATCAATCATATAGACTTCTCCTTACAACAAACCATATGAAAAAAACAGATGTGACAATCTAGTGGATTCGTTTGTTAACCGAATGCACAACCAGCATCCATAACAATAACGAGGCTATGGAAACCACTGTTTGTATTACAAAGTACTATAACAAAATCTGAACTTAGAACCATTAAAAAAAATAGAATGGCAAATAAGACATCTGTCATAGGTTTTTGGTTAAGCAGGAGAGAGTGACATCGAAAACAGAGGAAGTAGCGGTAGTCACTTGATCTAGTTTCAAATTCTACCTCCTATCTATATACCTCATCTCAACTCACGTTGCATCAGCATCATCTCCAGCTTAACACTGGGGTAGGCCGCCTTGGCGACGACTCGTATGCATTCAACGCAACCAGAAGTTGACCGCGGAAACCCCATCTGCCTGTGCGCTGTTGTGCGTCCGGACCACACCTGACCACGTCCTCATGCGCTTGCAGGCGAGCGGCCGTGCGCAGCATATTGCCCGAAAGCACATCTCTCAACCTCTGCTGCTGCACATGGCACATCTCAGAGAGCTGTCAGCAGAGAGGATGCAGTCCTCCCGACTACAAACTCAGGATCGTCGCCCTCTGACCAAAACCTCCCTGCAGCCATGGCTAGCATGAAAGTTCTCAAATACATTAAGAGTTTTATGTGGTTAAAACAAATCACTGTTATAATAATTGAATGCAAAGACTGAAACACTATGGAGCAACCGGTATAAGATTATATTAAACAAAATCTGTATGAGCTCCTATGCAATTTTTAGTAGATGGCTGCAGCAAAGTAGGCTCAGGGCATCTCCAGTTCTTATTCATCTCCTTAGTCTCTTGCTTGTTCAGCGAGAGCCACAAACATCACAACAAGAGCTAAGCAGCACTACGGTGTGGTTTGGAGCTGCTTCTCTTCACTTCCTACTCCAACCAATTGTCAGTGTCGTTGTTATCATGGCTACACGACTGTTTGGAGTCAAGATTTTCCACTGCCCTCATTTTCTACATCACTGTCGGAAGTCTGAACTCACATGAATACAATTAGACTACATACAATTTGGATCTCGTGGAACAATTTGATGAAAGAATTCCATCTCACATATCTGGGAGCATAGGATGGAAATAAGATGCCTCCCAATCTATCTACACACTGACACAATTGAGAAGATGCATGAAACAAATTTGTGGGCGCCAAGTGATTTGGGATCGGGAATCGGGACGTGCACCTGTATCATGTAGTCGCCATGGCAGAGGCCGTGCTGCATATGTGCCTGCCTCGTGAGTTCCAGCACTGTAAGGAGGAGAGCCAGATCAGGTGGACGCGAGGAGGAAGATCGATCCTGCAGACAAGGAAGGGAAAGGAGAGAAGAAGCTCACCCTTGATGGAGAATCTGACGAGATTTTTCTCCTCGGACGTATTAATCTATTTTGACTGGTCCAGCGCCGCCTGGATCTGCCTGTTCACGGCGGCGAATTCGCGGAGGAGACCGTCCCGGCCTCGCGTGGCCTGCGTGGGCGCGGAGGGGATTGGATTGGGTAAATGGAGGAATCGTCGGAGCATAGTGGTGGAAGAGGGAGGAAGCGGGGTACCTGGTCGGAGTACCTGGTAGATCTTGCTGCCGTGCTGGACGGACTGCAGGAGGTCGCGCGCGGCGCGGAGGGCGTCGGCGAGAGGGGGCGAGGCGGAGGAGGAGGCGGGGTCGTCGAGGAACGGGGCGAGGAGGAGCACGCGGCGCGCGAGGTCGCCGCAGAGGCGGCGCAGGGGCCCGTGCGGCTCCGGGAGCGCGGTGATCTCGGCGGCCACCGTCGCGGCGGCCATGGCTGCCTGGCGGATGGGGCGAGGTGCATCCAGCGAGAACGACGTATGTACGGGAATTGGGGATTTCTTCTCGAACCGGTGGTTTCACTTGGCGGTGGCAGAAGGTGTAATATATCAAAACTCACAGGGGTAAACTTGGAAATCTCAAAAACGTACCAACCATCACCTCTAGCTATATTATATAGTAGAGATTATTTATTTAAATAATTTTAAATCCATATTTTTGAGAAACTTTCTACAAACTCAATACTCTCTCCGTTTCTAAATATTAGTTTTTTTAGCTTTTCCTAACTCATACATATCTAGACATATGTTAGTGAGTAATAGAGGGAGTATTATTTATGTTCCTAGTTGCAATTAACCAAACTTCTATACAAATTGAACCTAATAAGGTTCGAGTGGACATATGGCTAGAATCATGTGTTTTATAGATAGCACGAATCAACGAGATTCATCGGTTCAAAAAAATGGAAAAAAAAATGCAGAAATATAAAATTTTCCTACCATCGAACTATTCATCTGTTTGATTCCACGGAATTGAGCAAAGAAAAAAACGTAGACAATTCTCTTTTGGTCTCATCTTCAAAGTAAAAACACAGAAATATTACAATCCAGTTGGACCTCTTTTTCAAAACCATACGCACGGAAAACAAGATTGAGGTCTCTAGTGGCATAATAAAATGCTAATAATACTTTCTCAAGTAGTTTGACTATGATTTGACCATGTTTATTAGTAATTCATGTGTTTTTTATCCTCTGATTAGCACCTGCGTTCCCTATGTTTCTCATACTCTTTTTGTTACTAGAATGCTACGAACCAAATAGGCCCTTAGTAAAGAGGCCCTCATTACTGTAGGTCACTCGCATGGTGTCATTGTGCACTATTATTCGTATTCTAGTAAAATCGGTCGATGGTCCACTTAGTTTTAGTAATAAGAGAAAACAATGGAGAGAGAATGTGAGCAGAAACATCTAAAGCACAAACAAAAAACATGTTTGCAACGGATGACTTGGTACGTCTGATACATTGTCATCTTACAAACGCAAGTGTCTCTTTTGCTTTTACATGGTTGAAAACATATGAACAATACGGAAGTAGTAATTGAATATCATTGACATATTAAAATCTTGATAACCATTGGAAAGCACTTTTTCTGAAATAGAGATTGTTTATTGTTAAAAAATGTAAATTTCTCTTATGGGCATTTTGATTCGCATGATTTTGAAAACGCGGGATCAGGAAAACCCATGAGTGTTGTGTAATGTCCATTTCAATCCTAGAGGATTATGTTTGCGCCCAAATTTATTGGAATCACCACAACAAAAACAAAAGGATTATTTCCAAGAGGATTGAGTGGATGTTTTATTTCTGAAAATGCATGTAGTCCCACATGTGGTTTAATAATTAGTGACAATCTTTATGGAGTAATAATTTCATTAAGTTATATATGAAAGGATGTTCCATGGAATTCCATGAGGAGCATCAAATGGATTCAAGGATGAATGGCATGTATGTAGATAAGGATATGCATTGATTTTTGGTAATATATGACTTCCTATGGATCAAATTTTCATCAATTATATGTATGAACAAATGTTTCATAGGAGATACATTAAGTCAGATGGATTAGATGATGAATGCCAGCAAAGTTAAAATTGACTTCAAGACTATTGAATTGATGAATTATGAGCAAGAAGAAGAAAGTGAAGAGAGCTTCGAGGCATGAAGATTGTGTTCAACGAATGAACCCCATACTATCACGATGAGGTTCATATGAAGATAGAGTAATGACCATCACATAGTTCTTTGGATGAACTCAAAGGTAGTCATGATTGGGCTTATGAGTTGAGATATTGAGGATCAAGATCTTAAGAAAAGGAATACAAGAGAAGATTCATAATATGGCTTCAAGAGACGATTATGGTGGGATCGTGAGTTGAGTCATGGTTGACCAAATACTGAAGCAAGTACTAGAGTGAATAATTCATTGTGTATCTAAAGATATTGTGCTAGAGCATGAAGTAGACCAAAGTGATGTTCATGGTAAATCACAAGAATGGTCATGAAAGATGAGTTGAGCCATTTGGTGGTCAAGTCTTGAAGCAATGAAGATTAAGTGAACAATGCATTATTGCCTTCAACATATAATCGAGAGGAGAGTGAAGCACAGATAAAGGTGCAAGGTTTGGATTCAAGTTGGTCAACACACAAGCGAAAATAATGTAAGGTGTAGATCAAGTCTTGAAGCAATGAAGATTAAGTGAACAATTCATTATTTCCCTCACCATATCATCAAGGTGGGGAGGGAGCAAGGATAAAGGTGCAAGGTTTGGATTCAAGTTCGTCAACACACAAGTGAAAATGATGTACTGTGTGGCTCAAGTGATCCGACGGTCTGGTAAGCATTTGTGAACTAACACAAGAACTATGTTTTTTGTTATTTCTATGTGGGTAGGTGCCACTCATGGGCTTAGATCAAAAAGGAAGATTTCATTTAGCACATGAGACAATGACATCAAGTGGAGATGATCATCATGGTTGAGAAGAGAATGTTCGGGATAAGCACCTCAAGGGCATTATATGCTTCACGTATGTCGTGCATTTGGTGACAATGAACATGTGAAGTTGTTCCAAAGTGAAGCTTTGGAGGGGGAATTTGGGGTCTTCACCGTGTGACAATAATCAAGTGAAGTGTTCAAACTTGAGTCAAGCATGAATGTTCTCATCAAGCTCAAGTGGAATGCGTGAGGCTAAGTTACGAATTTTCTAGGATTTCCTAGTTTTATTGGCCTCAAAGTGCTTGTTGGGAGACTGGGTTGAGTTTTGATAGTCGTATAATCAAGAGGGGCTCTCGGACGAGTAGCTTGATCATGTCGTGCATAGAGTGCTCGAAATTTTGCATGTTTTGCACCCTCCATTTGAGTTGATATTGAGAAGTTCTCTACTTGAGTATCTAGGATTGTTGTTAGATTCAAAACGAACTCAAGATCATCGAAAACGGAGTTCGTATAAATGATTTATCGTCTTATGGAGATCTATATCATTCGGGTATTATCTGTGTGCTCTCTATTTTGAGTCTAGGCTATCGGGGAAAAACCCCATATTGTAGTTAACGAGAAGATCTAGAATGACCTATAAAATGGGGTCTTATTCCCCCATCGAGTTGAGGCTTTTAGACGTGGAATTTCGCAAATATTTTAAGCCCCCTCCCCCACCCCCCCCCCCCCCCCAAAAAAAGCCCTAAACTCAAATCTAAGCCAGGGAACGGATTCCCTTGGAATTTGGAGTCATTGTTGACCTACTCCTTTGTTCCTCTCCCATCTCCGCATAGCATTAGTTGCTTTTGGTGAGATTTTAGAAAGAGGGATTTAAGCATTATTGTGGCCTTATTTTGCATATGTTTAAGCTATATGCGTCGATTCATTTGAGTGAGAGTCTATGACCTTGCTACTCTTGGAGGTCTCCACCTCCTAGATGGCTTGGTGGTTGTTGTATAGGTGACCTCTTCATGGAGTTTGGGGAAGAGGCCTTAGTGACTCCTGCATGGAGATTGTGAAATGGTTGTGGAACTTGCCATCTCCAGAGTGGAGGAAGAAGCTATCGATGGTGATTGAGATCCCACACTTCGTGGAGGAGGCTCAAAGAGGAGAATGTGAACCTTCAGTGGCGTGTACGGTCCTATGGTGGTATCTCCTCACCTCTCCAACGGTGATTAGTTTTCCCACAAAGAAGTGAACATTGGGAGGTGTGCTTGCTTGTTTTCGCTAAGTGATCATCTTGCTTAGATTAAGTTTTTGTGCAATTAGTGCAGCCTGCCATATTTAGGATTTGTGTTTGAAAAGTATGTGACTACTTTATTGGTTCATTAATTCAAGCCAATCTATAAGGGCATCTTTGATTCACGAGATAATAAAAACGTAGGAATAGAAAAAATCATACGATTGTAATGTCATGTCCATTCGAGTCTACCAAATTTTGTTTGATTTCATTACAAGAAAAATAAAGGATTCTTACAAAGAGGTTTCATAGGATATTAAATTTCTACGAAATATAGTACAAAGTATTCCTTAGGAAAAAAATCCAATGGGATTCAATCCAACAAATCAAACAACCACTAGAGGAAAAATTCTTAACGATTTAAATCCTCTAAAATTCCAATGGAAAAGTTTTGAATCTACGAGGTTCTAATTGTTTTAAAACGAATATTCACCTCACCTCCTCTAGATGACATCGAGGTCCTTTCAACTTCCTATGAAATGTATTGCAAAGGAATCCTTAGCAACATATCATAGAAACCAAACTATTCACGTAGGAAAATTTCTAAGGATTCAAAATCTATCCTAAATTCCTAGAAATTCATTTGAATCAAAGAGGCGCTTAGACTCTCCTAATTTCTCTTCAAAATTCACGCAATATAGTCTATCCAAAACATCATTCTCTTTTTTTGACAGAGATTTTTTTTTTGTTGTTGGTGCTGAAAGTTCAAGCAGTTTCTATTTTTTTTGTTGGTGCCGAAAGTTGAAGCTGTTTCTATATTGTATCTTCTGGTATTGTCATGTCCGGGCATTCAGTCTTAGTACGGTCACATCTTAAGAGTGATGGCGTGGAATAGCACGTTCGTTGGGAGACCCCAAGTGTAAGGTTTGATGTAATTTAGCAGCAAGTTTTCCCTTGATTACAAAACCAAGGTTACCAATCCAGTAGGATTTGGAGAAGGCTTTAGAGAGGTGTCAACGACGCCGTTTACGATTATTGACGTGGACCTGCGCACACACGAACAAACTACTTTGTCCCAACGAAACAGAGAGGTTGTCAATCTCTCCGGCTTGCTGAACACAAAGAATTAAATGTATGTGTGTAAAATAGTATAAGAGCAAAAATGACCAGCGAGCAAAATGACTTAAAAAGGCTATTAGAACGGTTGTAAATAATATAGTGAAAGGACAAGGATGTCGCCTAGAGGGGGGTTAATAGGAGATTAAAACTTTTCCGATTTAGGCTTGATAATTGCGGAATAAAACTAGGTGTTTAAATTAACAAACCAACAACCTAAATATACTAGGCTCACATATGTGCACCAACAACTTATGCTAAGCAAGACAAGCAACAAAGTGATAACAATATAGAATACTTCAAGCACGAAGGCTATCACAATGTAAACTGCATAAGTAAAGAGCTCGGGTATAGAAATAACCGAGGCACACGAAGACGATGATGTATTCCCGAGTTCCTCCTTTTTAGGGGAGTACGTCTCGTTGTAGAGGTGTGAGGCACCACAAAGGTCGATCTGAATGCCACAAAGGCTCACCCTATTCTCCAATGAACCGCACCACAAAGGTTTGGTTCACCTTCCTGTTGGGGATCGTAGACAGAAAACAAAAAAATTCCTACCGACGATAACCATAAACTAGCCAAGATCTAACTATGCAGATATACTATACGAAGGAGGACGGAGTACATACCCTTGTAGACCGAAAGCGGGATTACGTTCCCGCACAAACGTTGCCGATGAAGTCGACCTCAAGGTCGTGTAGAGGAAGTAGTCGTACTCCCAGCGCCACACGTGTAGCGCCTCGTAGTTCCACACACGTGCGGTGTAGATGACGACCTCCGAGCTCCAGATCCAGCAGAGCAGCGGAAGTACAAGATTGGATCTCGAAGCACGGCGGTGTGCGTAAGGTGGAGAGACTTCTCTCCTCGTACGCAGCTCCAGAAACGGAACCACGCTCAAAGTAGGAGAGAAGAAGAAGGAAGAAAGGGATGAATTTCCAAGGCATGGAGCACTCCTATATAAAGGGAAGGGGGGAGGCCAACCTCCTTGGCTCCCCCATGTGGGACTAAACCCCACATGGGGTGCGCCGGCCATGGGGAGCCGCCGGCCCTGGTGAGCCCCATTCGGCCCATCTAGACCGGCTGGCCCTCCCCCTCCCCCCTTTTTTTTTCCTTTTTTCTTTTGGGAGTTTTTCCCTAATGGGTTTTAATGCCTTTTAAATTCGAATTTAATTAAATAAAAAATATATTTAATCACTAATAACACTTATTAATATTAAATACATATTATTTAATTCATTCGGACCCCGAAAACATATTTCGTTGCCTCCGATCAACATCGGACAAGTTCCGGAACACTTCCGGAGTTCCCGGTTTCTATCTCTCTTATATCCAATCAAATCGTCACCTACCCTTAAGTGTGTTACCCTACGGTTCGGGATCACTCCAGACATGATCGAGACACGTTCTCCGATCAATGACTAACAGCGGGATCTGGATACCCATGATAGCCCCTGTGCGTCCACGAATGACTTTTATCGTTTGAACCTTTAGACGTCCAGTCTCATCCTCTTGCCTATTGAGCTCATTGACATCTACAAGCAGCATGCATCCTGTAGTGTAAAGAAAGGAAATTCTGTGATACTGTGGAGAGACAAGCTGGAGATTAATGGGGTTCGTCTCACAATGCACGAAAGGTTTCCACAATTACACTCTTTTGCAAAGAATACTGATATCTCAGTTCGGAATGCTGTGATCACTGCAAATGAGAACATTCAGGAGTTATTCCATAATCCAATGTCAGTTATTGCTATGCAGCAACGTCATGAACTTGAGGGGATTTTAGAACAATATAGTCATGAAGAAGATTTTGACATCTGGTCTTTCGAATGGGGAAGCTGCTATTCCACAAAAAAAATGTATGAAGCCATTTTGGACCCTCCGGATGCACCAGTTCCATTTAAATGGATTTGGAAATCATGTTGCCTCTCGAAACACAAATTCTTCTTCTGGCTATTATTATTGGACCGGCTTAATACAAAGGATCTAATGAACAGGAAACACTTCTATGTTGAGGATTCAAGCTGTGTGTTATGTCAGCATGATCAAATTGAAAGTCTGGCACATCTTTTCTTCGAATGTGAATTCAGTAAAGCTTTCTGGAACAAAATTAAATTGTCTTGGGATACAATTATGGATCTGATTGAAATGCTTATTGATGGAAAGCGACGACAAAATAATATCTGCTTCAAGGAGACCCTTTTGGTGGGCTGTTGGAGCCTCTGGAATCATAGAAATAAGATCATTTTCGACAATGAGAGCGTCGATCAAGACAGATGTCTTTTTTGTTTAAAGAATCTTTTACTCTTATCATGCATAGAGCAAAACCTAGTCTTCGTGAGGGAATGCAGCAGTGGCTAGATTCATTATGAACTCTTCTGTGAACTTTGTTACCTTGTAAATATTTGCCGCTGGCTGTTTTATTTGAAAATGGAAAATAGCAGTAGGGGTCTTCCCTACTGTATGAGCTTCAAAAAAAAAAAATACTTAGATTGTCCGAGCGTCGTTCTCCGGTATCACAATTACCGAGCATGACCTCGTCATTGACAAATCTATCTTTACTCGTCTGTGATATTACATCCCCGTGACCTAGTCACATGCTTGCAAGCTTATTGATGTAATCTCACCGAGTGGGCCCAGAGTATCTATCCTGCTATTTGGATTGGCAATTCCCGCTCTTGATCACTCGCTTCTACTGCTTCCTTCCGATACCCGAAAGTGTCACCTTTATTGTCACGCTATATAAGACATGCCGTTTGATGCGATCAGCCGCATCTTCCAGAAGCAGAGATTTGATATGATCTCACAGTCGAAGGTATGAATACTACGTTTCTACATTTTGGGTATGTCCATCAAATCATTCACCTAATGATATGACTCCGTTGTTAACCGACGCCATTGTCCATGATCAGGAAACCTTGATCATCTGTTACCCAACGAACTAGTTAAACAGAGGCTACTAGGGACCTGGTTGTTTTCATACCACACGTGTATTAATGTTTCCGCGTAATACAGTTATAGCATGGTATTTAAAACATATTATGAACAATTGAGATATGACAAATAAAATCACTTTATTAATTGCCTCTAGGGCATATCTCCAACAGTCTCCCACTTGCACTAGAGTACAATTTAATCTAGTTTACAAATTGGTAAAAGCCTAACACCTATAGCATCTCGGTGTTCTTCATGCTTGTCTCGTGGAAGAGGTTTCGTCAGTGGATCTGCAACATTCAGGTCCGTGTGTATTTTGCAAATCTTTACATCGCCTTCCTTGACGTACTGCCGTATGACATGGAAGCGTCGGAGAATATGTTTGGCGGTGGAGTGAGACCTTGGTTCCTTCACGTTAGCAATGACACCTGTGTTGTCGCAGTAGATATTCACAGGGTCTGCTCACTCGGGAACACTCCAAGCTCGATGACGAACTTCCTCAGCCAGACAGCTTCATTTGCAGCATCCGCAGCAGCAATATACTCCGATTCCATTGTAGATTGGGCTACTATGGGTTGCTTCCCACTTCTCCAGCTCACAGCGCCTCCGTTCACCTTAAACACATAACCTGTTTGCGATTTCGAGTCATCTGGATCTGTGCAGAAACTTGCATCAACGTAACCTGTTACGCCAAGTTCCTCTTCACAGCCTCCATAAACAAGAAACATGTCCTTGGTATACTTAAGATACTTCAGTATGTTCTTAACAGCTGTCCAATGATCCTTGCCAGGATTACTCTGGAATCGACTCGTCAGACTGAGAGCCAATGCCACATCGGGTCGAGTACTTAACATGGCATACATGATCGATCCTATAGCCGAAGCATATCGAGTGCCATCCACCTCGGCCTTTTCAAGAGCCGTCCGTGGACACTGAGCCATGCTCAATGTTTTTCCCTTGACAACTGGCACAAGACCTTTCTTTGCCAAATGCATATCGAACTTCTTCAATATCTTGTCAAGGTAAGTACTTTGACATAACGCTAGTAGGCGCCTGGGTCTATCACGATAGATCTTAATGCCTAATACGTATGCAGCTTCTCCTAAGTCCTTCATCGAAAATTTACTGTTTAAATATTCCTTCACGCTTTTCAGAAGTTCCACATCATTCCCAATTAGTAATATATCATCCACATATAGAACTAGGAATGCAACTGAGCTCCCACTCATTTTCTTATAAATGCAGGTTTCTTCTACATTTTGGACAAATCCAAAACCTTTGATCACTTCATCAAAGCGAAGATTCCAGCTCCGAGATGCTTGCTTCAGTCCATAAATAACGCTGAAGTTTGCATACTTTGCCAACATTTTCTGGACTGACAAAACCTCAGGTTGTACCATATACAACTCTTCCTCAATGTTGCCATTTAGGAACGCTGTTTTGACATCCATCTGCCATATCTCATAATCATGATATGCAGCTGTTGCTAGCAAAACCCGAATAGACTTTAGCATCGCTACCGGTGAAAACGTTTCATCGTAGTCAATTCCATGAACTTGTCGGAAACCTTTTGCGACAAGCCGAGCTTTATAGACGGTTACATTACCGTCAGCATCAGTCTTCTTCTTAAAATCCATTTATTCTCGACGGCCTTGCGCCCTTCGGGAATCTCCACCAAAGTCCATACTTTGTTGTCATACATGGATCCAATTTCGGATTTCATGGCTTCAAGCCATTTCTCGGATTCGGGTCCTTCCATTGCCTCTTTGTAGTTCGTAGGTTCGTCTTGTTCAATTAACATGACGGTGCAAACAAGATTGCCGTACCACTCAGGGGTTGTACGGGTTCTTCCAGACCTACGAGGTATGATAGCCTCCTCGACATTTTCTCCCACTCCATCTGTTATGGAGGACGGTTCAGGAACAGTTTCCGTTGCGCCACTCGGAATTTCGAGTTCAGGATCAACTATCTCGTCGAGGTCTATTTTCCTCCCACTTACTCCTTTAGCGAGAAACTCTTTCTCGAGAAAGGTGCCGCTCTTTGCGACAAACGTTTTGCCCTCGGCTTGGTGGTAGAAGGTATATCCTATGGTTTCCCGCGGATATCCTACAAAGACGACCTTTTCCGATTTCGATTCGAGTTTGTCGGGCTGTAGTTTCTTAACGTACGCCTCACAACCCCAAACCTTCAGGAACGACAACTTCGGTTTCTTACCATGCCATATCTCATACGGTGTCGTTGCTACGGATTTGGATGGAGCCCTATTTAAAATGAATGCGGCTGTTTCTAACGCATATCCCCAAAACGATACGGGCAAGTCAGTAAGAGACATCATAGACCGTACGCTATCTAATAAAGTACGATTACGTCGTTCGGACACACCGTTGCGTTGTGGTGTCCCGGCAGGCGTAAGTTGTGGTACAATTCCACAGCCTTCAGATGTGTGCCAAACTCAAAACTCAAATATTCGCCACCACGATCAGATCGGAGATGTTTAATTTTCTTGTTGAGTTGATTTTCAACTTCACTCTGAAATTCTTTGAACTTTTCAAATGTTTCAGACTTGTGTTTCATTAAATAGATATACCCGTATCTACTCAAATCATCAGTGAAGGTTACAAAATAACGATAACCATTGCGTGTCGACACGCTCATTGGACCGCACACATCTGTATGTATTACTCCCAATAAGTCCGACGCCCGTTCCATAAATCCGTTGAACGGTGTCTTGGTCATCTTGCCCATAAGGCATGGTTCGCAAGTGTCAAGAGATCCAAAATCTAGTGACTCCAAAAGTCCATCAGAATGGAGTTTCTTCATGCGTTTTATACCAATATGACCGAGACGGCAATGCCACATGTACATGGCGGTATCGTCACTAAGTTTAATCCTTTTGGCATCTACGTTATGGATGTGAGTGCTACTATCGAGATTCAACAAGAATAAACCATTACTCTCAGGAGCATTAACATAAAAGACATCATTCATCGAAATAGCACAACCATTTGATACTGAATTGAACGAATATCCATCTTGCAACAAGCAAGATCCACTGATAATGTTTACACTCAAAGCCGGTACAAAATAACATTTATTTAAAACCAAAACTAATCCCGATGGTAGATGTAGAGGGAGTGTGCCGACGGCCACCACGTCAACTTTTGATCCATTGCCGACGCGCATCGTCACCTCGTCCTTCGCCAGGCGCCTTTTATTCCGCAACTCCACCTGTGAGTTACAAATATGAGCAACAGAACCGGTATCAAATACCCATGCATTACTCCGAGCGCTAGTAAGGTAAACATCTATAACATGTATATCAAATATACCTTTCTCTTTCCGACAATCTTGCCGGCCTTCTTGTCTTCTAGGTACTTGGGGCAGTTGCGCTTCCAGTGACCATCTCCCTTGCAGTAGAAGCATTCCACGCCGGTTTGGGACCAGGTTTGTTAGCCTTAGATTTGGCAACGTGTTTGCCATCCTTCTTGGGCTTCCAGTTCTTCCTTCCCTTGCCGCCAGATTTCTTAAAATCGACGGTCTTGTTGACCATCAACAGCGTGTGCTCCTTCTTGATTTCCACCTCAGCAGTCTTGAGCATCACGAACACCTCAGACAGGGACTTAGCCATGCCCTGCATGTTGTAGTTCATGACGAAGCCTTTGTAGCTAGGAGGCAACGATTGCAGCACCCTATCAATCGCCAGCTCATCAGGAATCTTGCATTCCAGAGCGTTCAGGCGTTGAACGTAGCCAGACATTTTGACCACGTGCTCGCTCACACTGCTATGCTCTTCCATCTTGGCTGAGAAGAAGAGCTCAGAAGCTTCATACCTCTCAGCCTTAGCCTGCGGCGCAAAGACAGCCTTGAGATCAGAAATTATCTCAAAAGCACTCATCTTCTCAAAGCGCTTTTGCAGGTCGGCTTCCATGGCGTAGAGCATGCCACTCTGGACAAAGGAGGAATCCTCCGACTTGGTCTGATAGACCTTCTTCTCATCATCGGAGGCGTCGTCTGCAGGAGGGTCACCTAGGGCGGCTTCAATGACGTAGGCCACCTTGTGGGGAGTGAGGAGGATCCTCAGGTTGCGGAACCAGGACATGAAGTTCGACCCATTGGTCTTAAGCTTTTCTTTCTCAAGGAACAGGCCAAGGTTAAAGGTGGGGCGAGACATCTACAATGGAATTTGCAAAACATAAGACGTTTGTTCATAATAAAATATGGGTTCAAGTTTTAGTAAAATAAAACTACAAGAACTCCCACTCAAAACGAACATCCCTCGCATCGTTTTAGTGATTACACGATCCTAATTCATTACACTATCCCCGATCGTCACGGCCGATAGCATAACTTCAAAAGTGGACATTACTATGTCGATCACAACTACTTTGTGACTCGTGCTTAACCTTTCGGTCATGTGTTCCGAGGCCATGTCTGTACATGCTAGGCTCGCCAAATAAACCTATAGCGTATTGCTTGTGCAACGTGGCTTACACCCACGTTATGCGAACGCAGATACGTCTGACACCCGATCGTCACGGCCTGCCTCGTATCGGAGAACTTTCGGTGGTGCACGCTAAAGGGAGAACACTATTTGGTATTTTAGGAGGGATCATCTTATATTACTACCGCCGTGTAACTAATATATAACCATATATATATACACAATATAAGATGCACTCAACTACATAACATCTAAATGAAATGTAATGCGACATGATATGGTCTCCTCCGCGCCGATGGTCTCCTTCGCGCCAACAGTTTTATAAACAATTTAATAAACCTACCTTGACCATATCACATTGCCCCTGCAAAATAAAGTTAGACGCTTTCTACTTTAACTTTTGCATATTTTACGTGGCTGCTAGGGCTTCCGCACAAGAACCGTTTCTTACCTACGAATACAACCACAACAGCGATAAGACAATTGTCTCTATTACACCCCTTTCGGGGCCCTCCATTGTAAATGCAATATCAACTATTGTAGGAGATACAGACACCCGCCAGCCACATATACGGTACAAGCCGTATGTCAAGTGTGGAACCAGTCTCGCGTAAGAGTACGCGTAAAGTCGGTCCGGGCCGCTTCATCCCACAATGCCGCGATATAAACAAGTACACGCGAGAGGGTAACAAATGTAGAATCGATGCCCACATTCAACATGTGTTCTAACCGTATAGAAATATCTACGCATAGATCGGCTCTGATACCACTGTTGGGGATCGTAGACAGAAAACAAAAAATTTCCTACCGACGATAACCATAAACTAGCCAAGATCTAACTATGCAGATATACTATACGAAGGAGGACGGAGTACATACCCTTGTAGACCGAAAGCGGGATTACGTTCCCGCACAAACGTTGCCGATGAAGCCGACGAAGCCGACCTCAAGGTCGTGTAGAGGAAGTAGTCGTACTCCCAGCGCCACACGTGTAGCGCCTCGTAGTTCCACACACGTGCGGTGTAGATGACGACCTCCGAGCTCCAGATCCAGCAGAGCAGCGGAAGTAGAAGATTGGATCTCGAAGCACGGCGGTGTGCGTAAGGTGGAGAGACTTCTCTCCTCGTACGCAGCTCCAGAAACGGAACCACGCTCAAAGTAGGAGAGAAGAAGAAGGAAGAAAGGGATGAATTTCCAAGGCATGGAGCACTCCTATATAAAGGGAAGGGGGGAGGCCAACCTCCTTGGCTCCCCCATGTGGGACTAAACCCCACATGGGGTGCGCCGGCCATGGGGAGCCGCCGGCCCTGGTGGGCCCCATTCGGCCCATCCAGGCCGGCTGGCCCTCCCCCCCTTTTTTTCCTTTTTTTTTTGGGAGTTTTTCCCTAATGGGCCTCTAAGGCCCATATAGGTTTTAATGCCTTTTAAATTCGAATTTAATTAAATAAAAAAATATTTAATCACTAATAACACTTATTAATATTAAATACATATTATTTAATTCATTCGGACCCGAAAACATATTTCGTTGCCTCCGATCAACATCGGACAAGTTCCGGAACACTTCCGGAGTTCCCGGTTTCTATCTCTCTTATATCCAATCAAATCGTCACCTACCCTTAAGTGTGTTACCCTACGGTTCGGGATCACTCCAGACATGATCGAGACACGTTCTCCGATCAATGACTAACAGCGGGATCTGGATACCCATGATAGCCCTGTGCGTCCACGAATGACTTTTATCGTTTGAACCTTTAGACGTCCAGTCTCATCCTCTTGCCTATCGATACTTAGATTGTCCGAGCGTCGTTCTCCGGTATCACAATTACCGAGCATGACCTCGTCATTGACAAATCTATCTTTACTCGTCTGTGATATTACATCCCCGTGACCTAGTCACATGCTTGCAAGCTTATTGATGTAATCTCACCGAGTGGGCCCAGAGTATCTATCCTGCTATTTGGATTGGCAATTCCCGCTCTTGATCACTCGCTTCTACTGCTTCCTTCCGATACCCGAAAGTGTCACCTTTATTGTCACGCTATATAAGACATGCCGTTTGATGCGATCAGCCGCATCTTCCAGAAGCAGAGATTTGATATGATCTCACAGTCGAAGGTATGAATACTACGTTTCTACATTTTGGGTATGTCCATCAAATCATTCACCTAATGATATGACTCCGTTGTTAACCGACGCCATTGTCCATGATCAGGAAACCTTGATCATCTGTTACCCAACGAACTAGTTAAACAGAGGCTACTAGGGACCTGGTTGTTTTCATACCACACGTGTATTAATGTTTCCGCGTAATACAGTTATAGCATGGTATTTAAAACATATTATGAACAATTGAGATATGACAAATAAAATCACTTTATTAATTGCCTCTAGGGCATAACTCCAACACTTCCACTATCGGAATTCCTTCAAGGCAGAATCCGGAGCCTTTACAACAACAATCCGAGGCACAACCCACAATTAGATTGGGGGCTCCCGAACGGCTACAAGTGACCACAAAGGTCTCAACCACCACAAAGGCGTCTAGGGTCCAAAGACCCAAGAGTAACAAGTTCACAAATTTTCACTTCCACGAATCCTCGTGGAGAGAGCACACCGATGCAACACAATGCAATGGCAAGAACACAAGAAGTGCTCAAATCCTTCACTCTCAAATTGCAACAAAGCAACAAATGCTTATGGGGGAATAAGAGAGGAAGAACAAAGGAGGAGAAACACCAAGAACTCCAAGATCAAGATCTACTAGGTTCCCCTCACTTAGAGGAGAGATGAATTGGTGGAAATGTAGATCTAGATCTCCTCTCACTTTCCCTCAAAGATATGCAACAATCATGGGAGGGATTGAGAGGAATGCAAGCTTTTCCAAAGGTCAACAATGGAGGAGAGAGAGGGGGAAAACGTGCTCGAGAGGTTAGGGAACCATTGGGGAAGAAAGCCCCTTAAATAGGTTCCCTCAAAAATCTGCCCGTTGGGCAGTGCAGGGAGGCCGGTCTCACGCTGCAACAGAGGAGCCGGCCTGGGAGCCGGCCACCCATCTGAGCCAGCCGGCCTGGGAGCCGGCCAGGCCGGCCTAGGGGCTGGCCACCCATAACCCGAAAATGAAACGCCCATAACTTTTGCGAGAAAACTTCAAATGGGATTAAACCAATTTTGTTGGAAAGAGCTTTCCTACAAAAAGTGGAAATATTAAGGGTGCAGGGAGCCTCGGGCTGCTGCTGCGAGCGCAGCGGAGGACGGACGCCGGGGCGGCGGCCCCGGACCGGTGGAGCGCGACGGCGGCCGGTTCTCGCGCGGGCGGCGCGGCTGCCGACGCAGAGGAAGCCGGGGCGGCGGCCCCGGGCAGGAGGTGGCGCCGCGCGCTCTGCTGGTCGCGATGGCGCGAGGTGGAGCTGCGGGGCAGCGGCTCGGAGGTGCGGCCGGAGCGAGCGGCGCGCGGGACTCCTGGGCGGAGGAGGGGTGCTGCGTGTGGAGGATGGCTGCGGGGAGGAGAAGGTGATGCGTGCTTGGCGCGACTGTGAGGCTCGGCAGGGGCGTGGCCGGAGAGGAGGATGCCGGGGCGGCGGCCCCGGGGCTGCGGGTGTGCGGCGGTCGGGGTTGAAGGCGTCGGTTCTCCTTCCGGCGTGGTGCTCGGAGGAGTCGTCCATCTTCTTTTCGGTGCCTCCGCGTGGTGCGGAGCTCGGGCTGCAAGATTGATGGTTCTTCGCCTCCAACTCTGGAGGTCGGGATGGCGTGGTGCGGCAGGGGCTGTCTGCATCCCCGGCTGCTGCGGAGCCGGGCGGGAGGATGCCGGGGCGGCGGCCCGACTGCGGAGGAGTGTGGATGCTGGTGGGCTAGTCGGCCTCGTGGTGAGCGGGTGCATGCACGTCGAGCGAAAGCTCTGCTCCGGCTGTCGTCGGGCAGGCGGCAACGACGCCTTCGGGCGCCGTTTCTCTTCTTGAAGATGTCGTCGAGACGTGGTGCTCGCCTTTCACCCGGACCACTCCGGGGGAAACCCTAGATCTTCCGGGTCGGGCGATGATGGCGCACTGTGTCATGCTCCCCCTTGGGAGCATCGTTCTTGGAGTGGTGACCGGCTGGAGGGACATGTGGTTGCGGGAGGTGGCGGCGTGGGAGTCGAGGCTGGTATGGCGGCAGCATCTGCGGCTGTCTTTTAGGCCGGGGCGGCGGCCCCGGATGTTGGTGCGACGTCCGTGGTCTGCGAGCAGCTCTCCTTGGGCAGCTTGGGCTGCGGGTGGCTGGTTCGTGCGGCGTCGTGGCTCGGTTGCGAGCGGTGCTATGTCGGGACGGCGGTCCCGGAAGGGGGTGCTGGCGGCGAGGCTGTCAGGGCTGCTTGGGCAGCGGCAGCAGCGGTTGTCTTTTAGGCCGGGGCGGCGGCCCCGGATGTTGGTTCGGCGGTCGTGGTCTGCGAGCGGCTTACCTGGTGCAGCTTGGGCTGTGGGTGGTCGCGTCGTGCGGTGTCGTGGGTTTTCGAGGTTGTGGGGCTTCGCCCCGTGGGTTGTGTTGCGTTGCGTTGTTGTATGGTTTTCGCCCGGTTTCTTCCATAATAAACCGGGCACCTTCTGCTTAATAAATGGTGAGGCAAAGCTTTTGCCTCGGTTTCGAAAAAAAATATAGAGGAGATACCACACATGGGAGGTGAGGACCTTATCTCGAGGAGGACCGGTAATATTTCCAACACCTAGAACACAACAAGTTTTTCATCCGGACTCCGTTTTCAATGATCTTGGGCTTGCTCCGAAGATAATCACAAGCACTACAAGATCATACATATACACATCATAGTCCATCATGTGAGGAGGATTACACAAGAGGAGAGTTTGACCTCTCTACAAAAGGACAAACCGGTAAAACCTCCAACATCAAAAACACCACTAGATATTCAAATGAAATCCGTTTTTGATGAACTAGAGCTTGGTATGGAGATGAACACAAGCTCTAAATTCTCACATGGATAAAAGACAAATAAGAACCAAGAAAGATGATATGCCAAGAATGCAAAGGTTTGAGCTCTCCACAAAGATGCGATCAAGTTACTCACTTGAGAGCCCCTCTTGATAGTACGCCGTCTATCCTATAACCTGGTCTCCTACTAACACCACGAGACCGGTAAAATAGAAACCCTATCAAGATCATACCTTTGCCTTGCGCATTCCACTTGAGCTAGATGATGACGATCTTGACTCCTTCAAGTTGGAACACCTTTCTTGATTGTGCTTGCTAGCACATGCTTGATGAAGATTTCTCCAAATACTCCCCCATACTCCATTATGGGAGAACCTCGCTAAGCTCCATTTCACAAAGATGATGTCTTGAATCCTTCAAAACATTCTTGCAATATGCTCAACTCTACACATGACCATTCTTCTTATAAACCCTTGAATAGAGCATTGATCATCATGTAATCTTCTAGAGTCCAACACATGAACTCCAATCTTTTCCCATGGACAAGATATACAAGAATATCTGATGGCTACGTGTTGGTGAACCCCAAGAGGAAGGTTATGATGTAGACAGCAGAAGTTTTCCCTTGAGAAATCTACCCAAGGTTATCAATCCAGTAGGACTTGACGATCTATCGGAAGGTTGTTGATGTTGACTCCCCCTGGCGCTAGGGAGTTTGCACCAACGTGGAATCTGCACAGACACAAACCAGAACTTTGCCCAACACGAAACAGAGAGGTTGTCAATCTCTCCGGTCTTGCAGAAACAAAGAGTTAAACGTATGGTGTGGAAAACAGCAAGTAACAGGAAACAGATGATTGCAGCAGGTTGTGTAAACAGTATGAGAAAATTGGACCAGGGTCCACAGTTCACTAGTGGTGTCTCTCTCAGAACAGATAACTAGCATGTTGGGTAAACAAATTACAGCTGGGCAATTGACAAATAGAGAGGGCATAACAATGCAATACATGCCAAGATGTCTACTATGAAATCTAGTTGGGCATTACAACAAAGTACATAGACCGTTATTCCAACCGCATCTATGCCTAAATAATCCACCTTCAAGGCAGCATCCTAGTGTGGCGTGGCCCCCTGGTGGGTCTGCTCCGACTCCCCTTTGGACTCCGTGATCTCCTCGTGTTATTATTGACGATGTCTTTTGTTTCGTCCAATTCCGAGAATATTTCCTTAATAGATTTTCTGAAACCAAAAACAGCAGAAAACAGGGAACTGGCACTGTGGCATCTTGTTAATAGGTTAGTCCCAGAAAATGCATAAAAATGATATAAAGTGTAACCAAAACATGTAGCAATTGATATAATAACAGCATGGAACATCAAAAATTATAGATACGTTTGAGACGTATCAAGCATCCCCAAGCTTAGTTCCTGCTCGTCCTCGAGTAGGTAAACGATAAAAACAGATAATTTTTGAAGTGACATGCTACCAACACAATCTTTGATCAAATAACAATGTAATGCACATGATCTGAATGAAGTGATCCAAGCCAATGGTCTATAGTTTGCAAGCAAGTAAATAAAGAGTAAACATAAGTGATCACACAAGTGCAAACTTTCATGAATAATACTATAAAACATTTAGAGATATAATAGTCTAACATAATAGTTAGCTCACAGCAGCAATAATTCTCAACATGAAAGTGTTTGTATCAACACAAAGGAAGATAATAGCTTCAGCATTTGCTTCAACTTTCAACATGTATATCATATAGATAATGTCAATGCAAAGAATATGATCAACCAAACACAAAGTTATGTAAAAACTGTTATACTGGAGTTGACAATGATGTTTGCTTAAGTAGACAGAAAGAAGTGGGAAAACTGACTCAACATAAAAGTAAAAGAATGGCCCTTCGCAGAGGGAAGCAGGGATTAACATCATGTGCTAGAGCTGTAGTTCCCGAAGGCATATAGAGAGCATAAAATATTGTTTTGTAAGGTAATGGTGTATACAGGTGTCAACAAATCAAATAGCAGGTACTTGTCATCTTCCATGGCTAACTAACTTTTAGAGCGGTTCCGAGAGTTTTTAGGACTGCACTTGTAACAAGCACTTATTGGTGACACTCCTCCCAACCATTTACTTTCCACAAACCATGGCTAACCGAATCCTCGGGTGCCCACCAACATTCACCATGGAGGAGTGTCTATTTATTTATTTATAGGGTGGACTAACCAGCTCTTTAATGCAAAATAAAAGGTGGAGAAGCAGATGAAGCTGCCAATCCTTGTAAATTAATTAGCATGGAAGATGACAAATCTCACTACTACGTCCTTATGAGCTTTTCAAGTAGTGACACAAAAAGGATAATTGTTTTGAGTAGTTAGTAGATAGCACATGAAGAAATTTACTTGGAATGGTGAAAACACCACATAATAGGTAGGTATGGTGGACACAGGTGGCATGGATTTGGCTCAAGGTTTTGGATGTACAAGAAGCATTCCCTCTTAGTACAGAGTTTAGGCTAGCAAGGTTATTATAAGCAAACATCATTATCAACTGGAATAGCAAGAGTGTACATAAAACACAAGGTTTGACGAACCATAGACTCCCACTGTCTTCCTTGTTAACACATAGCCTTCATCCAAAAATTATCTAGACTACTATGGACTTCCAATTATGCAACAGATTATTATAGCAGAAAATCCTTATAGTAGTTCTTCATTAATAGCCATTACTTACATGATGCACAAGCTTAAACATTAATTACTTGACAGCTCAAAACAATTGGCAAGCATCAAATTACTCAAGACAACGATCTAAAAAGATTCATGTAAGCATTTTATACCACTACCACATGCATAGCATTTTTCTGGTCCAACCAAACACCAATCAACTTATTTGACAACTCTCCAAACAGATATAAGTGAAGCAAGAGAGTACTTTCTTCAAAAGAAACTGATAGCTCTAACAAGAGATACATGAAAAACTGAGAGCTAACAGCAATAACAGCAACTAGACAGGAATACTCAACAAGTATAAGTGAAGCACAAGAGTATTCTAATGAAAAAGTGGAGCGTGTCTCTCTCCCAAACATGAATACTAGGATCCAACAAGTATAGCACAGCAAACAAAACAAAACAAACTGAAAACAAAAACACACTGACGCTCCAAGGAAGAGTACACTAGCATGAAGCAATAAAAATATAGCACCATTAGAGATGACCTGATAATTTGTAGATGAAGAAGGGGATGCCTTGGGCATCCCCAAGCTTAGATGCTTGAGTCTTCTTGAAATATGCTGGGGAGGTAAGCCTCCCCAAGCTTAAGCTCTTCACTCTTCTTGATCATGTAATATCATTCTCCTCTATCAACACTTGAAAACTTCCTTCACACCAAAACTTAACAGCTTTTCTCATTAGCAGGTTAGTGCACTAAAAGATAATACTTCAAAGTTCTAGCAAAGACAAAACTCACAAGCCAACTATTTTAAACATTAGCCACTGTTACTAGGCTCAAGTGGGCACTTTTACACGAAAAGAAACCACTTAAAAACTTGTAAAAGAGAGAATGCAAAATAAAAGACAGAATCTGTCAAACCAGAACAGTCTGTAATGACGAATTTTTTCGAGGCACTTACGATGCTCAGATGAAGAACTTTTGAAATAATGAAAGTTGCGTAACATCATCAGGAACATGCACAAAAAGTTTCAGCATTTTTCGATTTTTTTGATTTTCTACTGAATTAAACGGTGACGAACAGCAATCTGTCCCAATGCAGTCCCGAAAATAAAAACCAACTTTGCATTAGTAACTCTCCTTGGCACAACAAAACAGCAAATAAAAGATACAAAGGAGTTGCTACAGAGGTAAACAAGCATCCTTGACACATGGGTTATCTCCCACAAGTGCTTTTCTTTAATGCCTTTCAGCTAGGCTTTAGGATTTTAATGATGCTCGCATAAGAATAAGAGTTGAAAAACAAAGAGAGCATCAAGAGGCAAATATCAAAATCATCTGAGTCTAACCCACTTCCTATGCAGAGGAATATTGTAGTAAAACAAATCATTGAAGCATAAAGCAGCTAGCATAGGAAGATGCAACAAATCCAACTTTAAAACTTCCAACACAAAGAGAGGTATTTTAGTGACATGAAAACTTTTAAAACCATCTTTCCCTCTCTCATAATAATTTTCAATAGCATCATAAACAAACTCAACAACATAACTATCACATAAAGCATGCTTTTTATGATCTACAAACACATAACTTTTATCAAGCAAGATAGTGGGATCAAAAATTTCAAACCCACTTTTAGACATATTGAAACAAGTTGATTGATCACTCTCAATAGTAGAATTAATAATATTATCAAGCAACATAGGACCATCATCTAGAGCTTTATCATAAACATTTTCTAAGCAAACACTCTCATTACCATGCATTTCGAAATTAGGAATAAAAAGAGGATTATCATAAGACTTATCAAAATAGCATGGATTTTCATAAACAACATTGGGGGAAATATTTGGTACTTCTGTTATTTTTGCTTTCTCTTGAGTCAAGGAATGTTTGTCTACCTCAAATTTATCAAAAGAAGTTATTTCAATAGTATCATTACCAACTTCCCCAAGCTTAATATTTTCCATAGCATTAGCAACAACCATGTTCAAAGAGTGTATACCAATATCATTGGTACTATCATGCAAATAAAGTTCCATAGGTTTTTTAATTTTCTCTTCAAACACATCATGTCCTAGCTCAAGATAAATTTCATAAAGGTTTCTCAAGTTGTTTTCAGCCATAGGACAAGTTTCAAGCAAAGTACCCATGAATAGCAAGCAAAGAACTAGACATAATAACAAACCGAAATAAACTAGATGCAGGAATTTAATTTTTTTGGGTTTTTGATTTTTAACAGCAAGCAAAACAAAACTAAAACAAGACAAAAACAAAGTAAAGAGATTGGAACTGAGAGACTCCCCTTTCCAATAGCCTCCAAGTCCCCGGCAACGGCGCCAGAAAACAGCTGGTTGACGGGAGAGTATTTGGTAGTTGAAGAAGTCTTCCCCGGCAACGGCGCCAGAAAACAGCTTGATGGCTACGTGTTGGTGAACCCCAAGAGGAAGGTTATGATGTAGACAGCAGAAGTTTTCCCTTGAGAAATCTACCCAAGGTTATCAATCCAGTAGGACTTGACGATCTATCGGAAGGTTGTTGATGTTGACTCCCCCTGGCGCTAGGGAGCTTGCACCAACGTGGAATCTGCACAGACACAAACCAGAACTTTGCCCAACACGAAACAGAGAGGTTGTCAATCTCTCCGGTCTTGCAGAAACAAAGAGTTAAACGTATGGTGTGGAAAACAGCAAGTAACAGGAAACAGATGATTGCAGCAGGTTGTGTAAACAGTATGAGGAAATTGGACCAGGGTCCACAGTTCACTAGTGGTGTCTCTCTCAGAACAGATAACTAGCATGTTGGGTAAACAAATTACAGCTGGGCAATTGACAAATAGAGAGGGCATAACAATGCAATACATGCCAAGATGTCTACTATGAAATCTAGTTGGGCATTACAACAAAGTACATAGACCGTTATTCCAACCGCATCTATGCCTAAATAATCCACCTTCAAGGCAGCATCCGCATCCTATTCAGTATTAAGTTGCTAACAACAGATTATTGCATGAAGTAAAGTGTGTAATGTAATCAATACAAGTGCCCTTGGACACTGCACCAATGTTTTATCCCTAGTAGCAACAGCACATCTACCATCTTAGACCTTTCTGTCACTGATCCAGATATCTAGAGACTGAACCCACTATCGAGCATAAATACCCCCTCTTGGAGTCACAAGCATCTACTTGGCCAAAGCATCTACTAGCAACGGAGAGCATGCAAGATCAAGAGCACATAGATAAACAACTTGAATAAACATGGTATCAATATTCATCGGATCCCAGCAAACACAACATCTAGCATTACAATAAGATGATCTTGATCATGTTAGGCAGCTCACAAGATCTAAACATGGAGGCACAAGGTAGAGAGACAACCATCTAGCTACTGCTATGGACCCGTAGTCCAGGGGTGGACTACTCACGCATCACTCCGGAGGCAGGCATGGTGATGTAGAGCCCTCCGGTGATGATCTCCCCTCCGGCAGGGTGCCGGGAAGAGCTTCAGAACTCCTCCGATCTGAGATTGACGATGACGGCCGCGACGGAACTTTTCGTGGAATATGATCGACCGTAATAGGGTTTTCGCGTCGCGGAGAATATATAGGCGAAGAGGCGGCGTCGGTGGCCGAGGGGGGCCACCACGCCATAGGGGGGCGCGGGCCCACCCTGGGCCGCGCCCTAGTGTGGCGTGGCCCCCTGGTGGGTCTGCTCCGACCCCTTTGGACTCCGTGATCTCCTCGTGATATTATTGACGATGTCTTTTGTTTCGTCCAATTCCGAGAATATTTCCTTAATAGATTTTCTGAAACCAAAAACAGCAGAAAACAGGGAACTGGCACTGTGGCATCTTGTTAATAGGTTAGTCCCAGAAAATGCATAAAAATGATATAAAGTGTAACCAAAACATGTAGCAATTGATATAATAACAGCATGGAACATCAAAAATTATAGATACGTTTGAGACGTATCAATATCTCAATGCAAACATTAGTCCATAAGGATTGTCATTAATTACCAAAACCACGCATGGGGCAACACATGCACTTTCATATAGGAAAATAGGACCGGGATCCACAGTTCACTAGTGGTGTCTCTCCGAAAGATAAACATGTTGGGTAAACAAATTACAGCGAGACAATTGACAAACATGGGCGCAACACAAGACTATCATGACACTAAGTTCACCGTTTCATTTAATATGGGCATTATGACAAAATACATAGACCGTTATCCAACTGCATCTATGACTAATAATCCACCCCGGGATCGCTATCCAGCCTGTCACCCGGAAGTATTAAGTTGCAAGCAACAGATAATTGCGATAAGCATGGTGCGTAATGTAAGCAATGTGGTGCGTAATGTAAGCAATGGTTACAATATATAGCAATAAACACCGTTGTTTTATCCCTAGTAGCAACAACACATCTAAAGTCTTAATCGTTTCTGTCAACTCGAGCTCAGACAAGAGAGGCATGAACCCACTATCTAGCATAAATATCCTCTCTAAGATACTAGCAATTACTTCGGCCAAAGCATCCACAAGCATCGGAGAGCATGCAAGATCATAAATAAAACATATGAATAAACAATCTGAACAATAATGTCATGACTCTATAATTCATCGGATCCCCGCAAACACAACATGTAACATTACATAAAGATGATCTTAATCATGTAGGCAGCTCATAAGATCTAAACAATGGAGCACAAAGGAGAAGAGACAACCATCTAGCTACTGCCATGGACCCGTAGTCCCGTGGTGGACTACTCACGCATCACTCCGAAGGCAGGCATGGTGGTGTAGATGCCTCCGGTGATGATCTCCCCTCCGGCAGGGTGCCGGGAAGAGCTTCAGAACCCTCCCGGTCTAGGGTTGGCGACGGCGGCGGCCTCGGAACTTTTCTGGAAAATATGATCGGGTATCGAGAGTTTTCGAGACGAAGGCAATTTATAGGCGAAAGGGCAACTCGGGAGGACGCCCGAGGCGCTCAGGTGGGCCCCAGCCGCGGTCAAGGCTTTGACCACGCCTGGGGTCGTCTGGGGTCCCCCTGCAGGTCTCCTTCGGGCGCAGTGTTTGTTTCTTCGTAAAATAATTATATTAAATTTCCAGCCAATTCTAAGAAAATTCCTCGACTAGCTTTTCTGAAACAAAAAGACAGCAGAAAACAGGAACTGGCACTGGGCATCTTGTCAATAGGTTAGTTCCATAAAATATGCCAAAATAATATAAAAACATTATAAAAACATGTGGCATTGTTATATAACAAGCATGAAACAATCAAAAATTATAGATACATTTGAGACGTATCAAAGAGCATCTCCACCGGCGGAACCTAAAGCCCCCCCCCCCCCCCCCAAGGCCTTTTGGGGGCCGGACACATAAAATGAGTCACACCGGCACCTCCCAACGATCCGGCCCGACCCAAAATCTGTCCGGCACCCTCGAGCAGGCCCCCCCACTTTGGAGGCCCTCTGGGGGTGCCGGACATGCGTGCGCGCGCGCACGCCGCAGAGGCGGAGGCGCACGCCATGATGGTGCGCGGCAGGTCGGAGAGGCACTGGCTGGCGCATGTCGTCGGCCGCAATGACCCCGAATCCCCTGGCCTCCACTACTTCGCCGAGGACGGGGCGAACGACGACGAGGTTGGCCCCTCTCACGCGGCGATGGACGAGGACGGCGCAGGAACTGCTCTCGACGTCTAGATTAGTTAGTTATAGTTGTAGTTAAGTCTAGGTTAGCTGCAGTTTAAGTTTTAGTTTAAATTTTGTTTTTAATGCATCTAATTTCAATGAAAATCGTGTGTTCTGTTCATAATTTGCAAAAATCGGTCAAATACGAGTTCTTGATTTGGGGGTTCCGGTGGGGGAGGCGCCCTGTGAATGGCTGGACAGGTGTCCGGCACCACCCAAATGGTGTCCGTTTTGAGTGGTGCCGAAGTGGTGTCGGTGGAGATGCTCTAAAAGTATCAGGGCACAAATTTATGGGCCATGACGGCAGTTCCAAATTAAAGTTCTATCTTTGTCCTAAATTAAATCTCTATATTTGACCAAGTATATAAATATATATAATGGTGACATCTGCAATATAAAAAATACATAATACGAAAAAATATTTCATGTTAAATCTAACAAAACTAATTTGCCTTTGAGGAAAAAATTCTATTGAGTTGTTTCAGACTTTAAAAAAATCAAGAATTTGAATTAATTTTGAACAGGAGTGTTATGTAGAACGACCAGCAAGATCCTTGTTTGGTAACTGCCGGACTTAAGATCGTGGATTGCAGTTGCCCTGTCAGGCTTCTTGACATCATCTCGGGTGGGTCACAATCAGCGGAGATAGCCTAGTTTTCAGATACCACAAAAGCAATCGAAATGATGTCAAGGAAATTCTAGGGAGTATAATTTTCACTTGGACACAAGTGTCTAGCAGGAACTAGGATCGACATTAATACAATATCTTGAGCAGGCAAGGTGTTAATCAAACCAAGCGACGGAACCGATACAGCACCTACCCACGTAGGCAGGCCACCAGAAGAAAACTACAAAGTCACAGAGAATAAGGAACAGGAAATACCAGTAAAATATTAAAAATTCACAGAAAATCACAATAACAATAAGTAATAGTAAAGCTGGAAAGGTGGTGAACAAAGCATGTTTTCCAGCGCACATGTGAAGAATCACGATGATGAGACAGCAATGCACAGATGTTCATAATACAATACGAGAATAATAAACCATGCCCGGAGGCAATCAAAATCTAGAGTCTAGAGACCGTCTCTCTCTATGGACAAGGGGGCTCGAGAACATAGCTTGACAGTGCCTTGAAATGGGTTCTGATGTGTCTCAGACAACCCAGCGGGGCCTCACTGGAAAAGATAACACGGCACAGTTTTAGATTACTCAGTGGGATAGAATTCAACATTAAAATTACAAGTTCATAGGAGCTAGATGTGCATTTTCATATCAATGAGGCACTTTACCTGCTGTTGTGGCGGCTGCGGCGCAGCAGCTGGTTGCTGGTAATTGGGATATCCTGCATAAGCTCCATAACCATACATGTTAGGGTCTTGGGGTTGTGTATACCCGCCATAAGCCTCGTAGCCTTGTCCATAGCCACTATAGTAACCAGCAGCACCAGCACCAGCGCTTGCGCCCCACTGGTTGGATTCTTGCTGGGGCTGAAAATGTTCACGTATCTTAATGTTTACCACCTTTAGCTCCAAGATACAACTTGCAGCATATAACTTTAAAAGGATGCAATAATTCACCTGAGACTGTTTGTTTGAAGGGCTTCGTCCCCATGAAAGCCTCACATTCTGCCCACCAATCAAGGTCCCTTGCAGCATTAGAAGAGCTTGCTCAGCAAAAGGCCTGAATATGCAGTGAGAACAGTATCTTAGAAGAAAGTACATAGAAATCTGCCAAGGGGACCATGGAAGTATTCATGAAAATCAAATTGACCTGTTAACGAACTGGACAAAACCGCATCTCTTCCCAACAGGGATCTTGACATGGACGACTTCTCCATAGGGAGCGAAAACTTGTTTCAAGGCATCTTCAGTGACATTGGGGTCAAGGCCACCAACAAATATCTGAGGTCAATCAGACTAAAGAATTAACAAAAACTGAAAACAATTAATTATGTACAGAAAAGTAGAAATAATAACGCACAGTGGTATTGTTAGGATCATTGTCAGACTGAGCTCCTTGAGTATTTGTATTTGGTACTGTAAATGAAACCAAAAAGTGAAGGAAATATAATGTGAGACTCATCAAATATCAAAGATAAACATGAATGCATATCATGCAAGAGTTTATTGGCCATTAGAGTGGCTCGGTTAACATACACTACACAGTGATATTCAAACAGATCCAGACATTGTGTATCATAAGCCAACTTGGAGTAACTAAATTGGCCCGGCAAACAAGTAGTCAACAAAAATACAAGACAATATAGGCATAGCAAGGATATACAGAAACCTATTTCAAGTGCGAAGTGGAAAGCATAGAACATGGTGAACTGTTTATATCTCAGGTTCAACACGACTCCATATCTTAGATTAGCAGATTTACAATGGGAAGTGAAATGAAAAGATATAGCTCAAAATCCTGTCATACTGCGAAAAGCAAGTCATGAAGCAGAATACCAGCAAAGTTGAAATGACAGACAAAACATGGTGACCAGAGAACTGTCACAAAAAAAAAATTACTACAAAAAGGTAAATATGAATTACTAGCAAAGGGTACTATTGTTGGGTTAAATGAAATTCTCTTTGCGAAAAGAGCTCTGTATCTCATATCTCAGTTTAGCAGAGTCTTAATTCAGGGAAAGGGATTCGATCCCTCAACTGCCAACCATAATGTAAGAAGAAAGCACAACACAAAATACCAATTTAGTTTGCCTGTGAGCATAGCACAGATCATAATATTTGTGTTCTAAAGATATACATATAAATGTGATAGACCCTGAAATAACCAGGACAATAATGTAAACAGAAGAGCCGGAAATGGATTTCAAATTTAGGACATAAATGATTTCCACTGACCTAAATGAGGCCACACATTACACAAGGAATGTCACAGCTCAAGTCAATTCCAGAGCTCCTATATGAACAGAGCCTGTTGACATCCTGCTTCCAGATAACATGAGTTTCATGAGTGCACTATTATCTATTGTTCTAATTATAATGCATTAAATGATTTGAATTCACGCAGGGACGATCATACTAATGAAGAATGTCTTCTTGCAGGTTAAAAAAGGAACCTAGCTTCAGTTTGTTCTCACACAAACAAGTAAAACAACAAGATAAAAAACCAAAAAGGTAAAGGCACCCTCGAGCATATCAATCAGGCACCAATAAGAAGTAAATGCATATTCGTAATAGAAAATAACTATTGCGGGAGCAGGCGGTTGACAATTTTACCTCTCTCTTGAACCCCTGTCGTTTTTCTATTAGCTGCTGGACCAATGCGCATAGGTCTGGAAGAACAAGGCATTCCATTCATTTCAGTCATTGCACGAGCTTGCTCTGCAGGATCACCAAACTTGACAAATCCATAACCCTTCGAACGCATTGTCATTTTATCAGTGACAACTTTGGCGCCCTTCACTGAAGGGTAATGGACCCTGAATGTCTCTTGTAGCATGTAGTCTGTAACATCTGCAGCCAGATCCCCAACAAAAATTGTGTAATCTGGGGTATCATCACGCTTTTCACCAGCACTGGCCCAATTCAATCTGTAAGCCATCTCAACATTTGGCATCATTTGTCCATTGTACGCCTGAAGAACTCGCTCAGCAGCTGCATGGCTTACAAACTCGACAAAGCCATAACCCTGAAGTTGTCCAGATACCTTGTCACGGATAAGCTTCACAGCTTGAACCTGAAAATTAACACAAAGATCGTATTTAGCAACTATACATATTGTTACGTGGCCTGCAGAATGTCCAAACATGTGCAAAAAGGTTAATAAGTAGAATAAACTGCTTCGGTTAACTAGAGATGGTATGCTTTTTAATTTCACGAGACACAGCTGCGGTCATACCGTCATAAAATTGTACTGAGATACATTTAACTTGTCAACAATCACAGCTAAATCAGCTACAGCTTGATTTTTTTTGTTAGAAAAGGAATTGCCACAAAGTAACTAAACGCCTAGAGATTGATTCCTCGGCAGTTCTACCATCACAACAAAATCACCGATTGCCTAAACCTTACATCTAGACCCATGATCCGTACACACAACACTAATTTGACGCCAGGCGGAACAAAAACAACGCGCAACGAAATCATCCATTAGCAACAGCGACGCGTACATCCACTAATTCGCGGCCAGGCGCGACCCAAATCACGCGCGACTAAGTCTCACATCAGATCGATCGATAGGGGAGAAGAAATCACACATCCGATCAGGACACGTACCTCCCCAGTGCTCGCGAAGCAGCCGTAGATGTAGTTCTCGTCCATCCAGTACTGCAGGTCCCCGATCCAGAGCGTCCTGACCTCGTCCGCGGACGCGGGGGCGGCCTGAGGGGCCTGCGGCGCGGCGTAGTACTGCTGCGGGGCGGGCGCCTGCCCGTAGGGCGACGCCTGCGGAGGCGGCTGGCCCCACATCGGCTGCGGCTGCTGCGGTGGCGGCTGCCCGTACTGCGGCGGGGGCTGCTGCCCATACTGCGGCACCGGCGGCGGGATCGCGCCCCAGTGCGGCGGCTGCCCGGCCGCGCCCTGCGGAGGCATGCCGGGCTGCGGCTGCGACGGCGGGGGCTGCTGCATCATGGCGAGAGACCGTCCGGAACCCTAGAGAGAGAGAGACGGGGGAGGAGATTGGGATTTCGGGGTTGAGATTTGTTTGTTTCGTGCAAGGAAAATCCTCTTATTATTTCCCGTGCGCGAATAGCGGTGGTGTCCTTGTCCATCTCATTCGATTTTTTTTCCTAACGAAGACTTGTGTCGTTGTCCGCTTTGTTTAAGTACCTCGCGAATGTTTATTCGATATAAGGTCTTGATTGAGAACATCTTTAAGAAGGTCTTGTTTGGGAGAAAAAAAATGGACAGATAAGGCACTTCAATAAGAAGAATGTATTTCAAAAAAAAAAATGTAGAGCCTTCAAAAGCAAAAATAAAAGTTATTTGCCACACATAATTGATACTTTTGGTCATTGCCAACTTTGGGTCTCTATGTGTAATAGGAGTAGTTTCGTTGTATTGCAGAATACACCAAAAATGTTTTTTAAATATTAGGTGCTTGTCAAGGACACAAAGAAAAAATACCGGGGCTTATTGGCTAGCACATGTGATGGGTGGTTGGAGCTGAAATTTCATGTCAATGGCGACATGATTTTACAGAGGTGAATCATTGTTCTCCATGTCAATCTCCTTTCCAACGCTTTCGGACGCGGATTTCTCTAATTTTGTCGGGCTCATAGTCCGGTGACTTTGAGTGATGAACTGATGACACGTGATGTTCATCACTTGTGCGGTCCACACGTCAGTGATGTCACTTGAAATGAGGAACAAAGTCAGCAAGTCCCAAGTGAGAGAATCTCAATTGCTTTCCAACTCCGTTGTGTTGCTCGCGACGGTGACCATGTACATTCACGCCAGACAACCATTCGCCGAGGCACAAGGGTGTCGAAGCTGACCGGCGGCTAACATCCGCAAGGCGGTAAACACGCACCATCTTGCATTCAACATGAAATTGCTAATTAGTACTCCTACCAACGAGCCAGGCATGGTACTGTGTAAGAGTTCTTGTCGCGGCAGTAAAAAAATGAATTCTTGCAATAGATATTGCCATATCCTTTGTTTCTGCTAGAAAAAGAAAAGACATACATCGATCACACTTCAAAATAAACCCCAAACTTTTGCTCTACTCTACGAGGCACTGAGCCATTGAGAAATATTATCTTAGCGAGAATGCTCAACCCAGATGCGGGACACCTGGTCCACGATCTGCTCCATGACCACAGGGCAGCTCGCCACGAGATACCTGAACCCATCGGTTTTCATGACGGCGCCGAGCATGTCCGGTGAGGCCACGAACCCAATGCAAGCCCGCTGCAGCTGCGAGCAGCCGTGCTGCTCCGCCAATGCCAACGTGGCCGCTACCGTATCGACATCGATAGTTTCAGCTAACCTTGCCTGACAGATGAACTTCAGCATGTCCACCCCGTACCGGTCCGCGGCAATGAGCAGGTGCTGCATCGCCTCAGCTTCATAGGATTTGCTCTTCTCAGGCAGACAGTCCGTGTAGATGAAGTGAAGCAGCGCCTCGAAGATTGCAGGCGGCATGTCCTCGACCTGGATGCATCGTGCAGTGCCTTCCTTCATCGGACCCAAGAGCTCCGCCTTGAAGACCGGTGACCTTGCCGCCAACACGCATCTGTGGGCACAGAACAGTTGGCCATCCACGCTGAACTTGACGTCTGCTCCTCCGCCGTTCTTCAGCATGTCCTCAAGATGCTGGTGCAGAAAGGCTAGCTGCCTGGTCGGCTTCAAAGTTACAGGCTTTTCGTTTGCCAAAATTTGGCCCAATTTTCCATCTATTTCGTATGCTGCCAAAACTTTGGCGAAATCCCCTCCACCCTGGAGGCCTGGTGCTTTCCTAAACTTGGTCAGTCCACAGGTAAGGAACTCTCTCACCAAGCCGTGGTAATACCAAAATACTGCAAATATTGGCCTGGCAATTTTGGGCACGGACCAAACATGGCTGTCGACCGAATTCATGTCACCATCTTCAAGGTGAGACCCTTTTATGACAGTTAGCACGCACCTGATTGTCAGGCAATCGTTGTCAAGGCACGACGGGTTCTTCAGCCAGGACTTGGTGACGAAATTGTGGTAGCCTCGGTTGTCACTTCGCTTTGAATACATCTGTTGCACTGTATTTTACCGGCACGATGGCACTTCCATCTTTCTGCACAACGTAGGCTGTACTTCACCCGGACATCCATGGCTGCCCAGAGAAGATGCAGGAAAACCGATGCGCAGGGAGCAGAGCCATTCTCCTTGCAACCGTCCGGGTAGAACCTGACGATCCAGTGGCAGCCGCCGGCGCTGAAGATGCTGGAGCTGACATGCTTGCCGACGCCCACTCCGTCGAGCAGCGAGTAGCTGGTGACTCTGAAGTCGTGGGTTGCGGTAGCAGCTTCCGTCAGGCTCACCGACGATGTCATGGGCAGGCGGCGCCATCCTTTCGAGGAAGCTGAGAGGTCTGCCATGGCCAGGAACAGTTGCCGGAAGAACTTGCTGAAAAGCTGCTGCAGTGGATTTTGGAGAAGGCTTATATACAGAGAACTGGAGGCATAGTTAGCGGCCCAATTTATAACCAGCAGGCCGTGCAGGAATCAGAACTGAAAGGTTGCATTAATCTGAACAGCTTGGGACATTTCATATTCCCATGCGCCTGGAATATCAGTGGCCACCTTAATTATGGACGGTGACATCAAGAAAAGGGATGTGAGAAGCCACAAACATCTTTTCCCACTATTAACGTTTATCTATCTAGTAATAGCATGATTAGGTATTCATCAGGGATAAAAAGGGAGTACTACATCCCGCTGACAGCTACAATAACGCTTCAGAAAAAAGGCAGAGATGGTTCAGGCAGCAGGCTGAAGCATGGGTAGTAAGACTAAAGAATGCTGTTTACAGTTTCATTGCTTTACATTACTGTAAACAGCAATCAGCAGGAATTGCTATGAGTAGAAAAAATGTAGTTTCATTGTTTTGTTAGATCAGAAGCGGTATTGAACTGGTTGCTCATATCAGCGATCAGTATATACATATTGAAGAATCAGGACAGCATGCAAACAGATTGCAATTCCGAAATCAAGAAAATAAAAAGGGAGAAGGATGCCGAAACCTATAAGAGTTCTTATTAAAACTCACTGCATGGTGCTAACGAGTCATTCTGTCATGTAATGTATACAAACAAAAATGCATTAGAAGTCTAACGCAAAAGATATAACAGTGACATACATGAATGCAGATATCTGAACCAGACTAAAATTCAGTGCTGCTGTTTAGCCCATAACAAGGTGTCATCTTATTCTACTTCTCAGAAGACTTGTCTTTCCAAATGGTGGACACCCTGTCTAATATGTCCTTCATAATCAACGGGCAGCTCGCGACGAGATGCTTGAATCCTTCGGTTTCTATGACGGGGCCAAGCATGTTTGGGGAGGCCATGAACTGGATGCAAGCTTGCCGCAGCTGGGAGCAATGGTGTTGCTCTGCTAAAGCTAGTGTGGTTGCCACTGTCTGAACATCGATTGTTTCGCTCAGCTTACTTTCACACATCAACCTTAGCCTGTCGACTCCGTACCGATCCGCGGCAACAAGCAGGTGCTGCATAGCTGCAGCCTTGCCGTCTTTGCAGTTATCGGGCAAGGAGTCGGTGTAGATGAAGTGCAGAAGCGCCTCGAATATCAGAGGCTCCATATCGTCGATGTCGATGCACTGCGTGGCCTTCTCTTTCATCGGACCAAAGAGCTCGGCCCTGAACACTGGAGAGCGAAAAGCCAAAACACACCTATGAGCACTGAACAGTTGGCCACCCACATCAAACGTGACATCCGCACCTTCTCCGTCATTCATCATGTTCTCGAAATCTTTTTGCAGGTTCGACGGCGGAACCGTGATCGAACTCGTCTCGACATCCTGGGTACGCGACTCCTTTGCGACGGTGAGCAGGCACCTGATGGTGAGGCAGTCATTGTGGAGGAACGGCGAGCCCTGGATCTTGGACTTCTCGATGAACTTGATGAATCCCCAGTTGTCGCTCGCGGGAGAGAAGGTATGCTTCATGCAGGCGTTGGTTACCTGGGAGAGCCTGCCGTCCTTCTCCATGAGGTTGAGGGTGAACCGGGCCCGGACGTCCTTGTCGCGGCTGCAGTAGTAGAGGAAGGCGGAGGCGTTGCCGACGCAGGTAGCCGTGGAGCCGTCCGGGTAGAAGCGGACGGCCCAGTCGAGGCCCCCGACGGTGAAGACGCGGGAGCTGACGTACCTGCCGACGCCCATGCCGTCGAGCAGCGAGTAGCCCGTGACCCGGAAGTCGTGGACCGCCGTGACGGAGTCCGTCACGCTCATCGAGGAGGTCCGGGGCAGGGTGTGGCCGGGCGGCGGGAAGGCCAGGTCGCGGTCGTGATCACCCATGGAAGGAGGAGGCGGCGGCGACGGGGCGATCAGCAGATGGGGTTCTGGGGGAGGGCGTCCATGGGCGCATTGCAGGGTCGAGCGGATCGGTCCCGACGGTCTCAGCGGCGCGCGGATCGGCGGGCGCCGGGGGAGAGGACCATCGGGGATCGATTCGGGGGAAGATCCGCCGCGCGCGCGCGCGGGCGGCGCGTCAGGGGATACAGCCCTCCCCTGGGTGGCTGCCGGGAAGGGCACCGTCGGGTTCCCCCTTGCGTGCGCCTGGGCCGGAGAGCGTGAAGGTCGCGGCGGCCGCCGGAGGGGGAGGTGGAGACGGATGACGAGAGGAATTGAACGGAAATTGCTGAGCTCCGCTGTAGGAGAAGAGAAACCCCTGCTGCCCCTGACGTAAGCGATGGTCTGTGGGCTGTGTGAATGGGATTTCGGCCCAAAGTTACAGTTACCCTAAAAAGAAATGGACTGGGCGCGACTCACGCTTCGCGAATGGCGCTTTCGGGCCTGAGACGTGTCGCGCAGGGAGCGACCCTAGCCGACGAGCCTGTGACTCCTGCGGCACTTCCGCTGCCCGGTCTAAATGGTTTTTTCCCTTTTCGGTTTATTTCGTTTTGGTTTTTTCACTGATATATTAGTTATCACAAGGGCTTACAAAACAAAAAATCATCTCTAGTTAAACTAATATTTTTTCGGTTGTTTTGGGCACGGATTGGTTGACTTTGTATCCCGCAAAGTCGTCAGATGACTTTGAGTCATTGACACATGGAACCCACGTGAGTCCACGTGTCAGTGGCTCAAAGTCACTCAAAGTTACGCCCAAAGTATTTAAAAATGTTAGTCTCAAAAGTAAAGGGTGAAAGCTGAACAAAAGTAACAAACGTACACAATTCAGTTAGAACAATGTGATCTAGATAATACCCAATCTATACCTAATAATAAAAACATTAAGTCTTCTTGTCGTACGTCATTTTTATTTCCCGTTTTGCCCTCCCACCAAATCACATAATACATCACGTTGCCACGGTACCGCTTCGGCTCTTTTGTTCGCTTCTCCCCTCGCTCCCCAACCTCCCTCTCTCTCCTACCGCTCGACGCCGCCCCCATGCTCCTGCTCTTGCCGGACCGGGCTGCCGCCGCCCCCATGCTCCTGCTCTTCGCCAGACCGGTCCGTCGCCACCCCGGTCCCCGACGAGCGACGGGCCCCGGCAAGGACCTCCGCCGCCGACCTTCGGTGGAAAATCAGAGTATAGGGAGCAGCAGAGCAGGGCTCCAAGGTGCTGGAGGGAGGGCAGCCAGGCGCCGCAGGAGCTTGCAGGCCAGAGGCGAGGAGGGGAGGGTAGCGAGGTCTTCGGTCGTCTTGGGAGCAGGTAGGAGGTCGAGGCGGAGAAGTTTCTGCCGACGTCGGCGACTAGAGCGGGAGCTGCGGGTGCAGGTTGGCGTCGCGCACGGGTCCCTTGGCGGCCTCGGCCAGGAGAAGAAGAGGCGCAGCTTTAGCTCGCCGACGGAGAAGGTCGGCGGTCGGCGCCTAGTGCTCGAGGGGGATTCAAAATTCCCCAGGAAGCAGAACGACAATGGTAGAGAAAGACACGACCTGCACAATCATCCGTGTCCAGCGCGCATACGCGAGCTGCCTAGCTGGGCTACGGGTTATGGCGAGCGGGATTCGATTTTAGCCTTCGTGAGATCCATGGCCGGCCTTGGATGCTAGATGTGAGAGGTGGATTTATTTGAGATATGTGGAGAGATAAAGGTGAGGATGCGATGGAGGTTGAGGATGTCAGATCCGTGGGAGGTCAGATCAGAGAGAGAGATTGAGCAAAAGATTCCTAGCGATTTTTCTTTGTTCTTGCTGTTGCTTTGATATTGCAGCAAGAGATTGAGCAGGAAGGAGGAGATTTTTTCTTTGATGTGTGTGCTTTGCCGTCATTTTTATTCCGATTTTACCCCTATAGGTTTCAAAATATTACATTGTTTGCCACCGCCAAGTAAAATATACGGTTAAAAAACAATGGTCCACCGCCTCTGCTTCCTCCTCCACCACAGCGACTGCTAGAGCACGGCGTCGACGATTCGTCCGTCCCAGCCATGGTTCTGCGGGACAAGATCTTGACATCAACGTCGTCCGCTGCGGCACCACCACCTCCTCCTAGACTACTCCCCTTCCCGCCACTGCGCGCACCGTCCTCACCCTCCATCCAACGACTATGCCCTGCAGTAGTCGCGCACCAGACATGCCTACCTCGATTCGGGCGACGCCGACAAGCATCACATCCGCCGCCGCCGAGGTCAGGATAGACCGTGTGTCTCGAAGAGACGACGCACGCACTGCACGAATAGCTCGCCCAGGTAGCCATGGCCAAGGCCTCATGGACCTCCTCCGCCGACGATGAACAACGCGTCACCGTCCTCGGGCAACAGTGGTTCGGTCCCGAGATCGTGCGACCTCGGAGGAGCGGGGATGGGGCCAGTTTATTTCTGATGCGGTGTGTAGCAGCGGCAAGGCGGTCTCCTCGAAAATCCCATGGTGGGGAAATGGCTGTCGTGGAGCTGCACAGTCCAGCAATTTATTTTGTAGGGAGTCCACCCAGTACCATGGGGGCGGCGCGGGGCAATGGAGCGGCGCACTGGACCACTGGCAATGGCGCTCCGGGCCAGCAAGGGTGCGGGGCGGTGCATCAATGTGTCAACATTACATGACGACTAACTCATTTCATATGAGATTTTGTTGCCTAATGTCTACATTGTCCTATTCTTTTCTCAACTTTCCTTAGCCACACCCAAGACCGACCAATTGTTTTCAACCTGCGAAAACACACTCGTGCCAACAAGTATTCTACGTAGCGAGTGCTACCCGAGAGCAAGACATGCAAACGTCATTGGCTTTCTAAAGTATTTATCCGCTACGCGCCCCGCATGATGTGGATGTTCAACCCAATTTATTGACAATGATATACATGGCGTGAGGCATGGAGTACGAATTTCTTAACGTGGACACGGAAACTTCAAGAAAAGCACTATTGATCGACGGCATAAGGAAAATCGTCAAGGAAGACCTTGACATTTTTTATGGTGGTACAACTGTCAAAAAATATTTGTAGTAAAATCAGCCCCGTTGCAACGCACGGGCATATGTGCTAGTAAGATAAATACCTCCAACATATCGGTAACCTTCGTCGTTTCTTCCACGTAAAGCCCCTCTCATCCCTTTTGTCGGTCCTCTCAGCCAAGGATGGAGCCAGGAAAAATGCATTAGGGGGGCCAGAGCAGAAAATACATAGGATTTAGGGTTAAAGAAGTAGGGACCTAGGTAGAAATACTAAATCTCCGGGGGGGGGGGGGGGGGGGGGGTTAGGGCAAGGCCCGTGCTGATCCCCTATCCCCGCCACCGCTCTCAGCAGCAACTATGTTGTCTCCCCTCCCTCTCCACTCGGCCTTCACTCGCTATGGTGAAAGATGTTTGGGGAGCCATGCATCATCTCATTTCCGTGTATTTTAGTGACAGCGGTGACTGTTCTACAAACTATCTCCAACCTTGCTTGATGTCGATCCCATTAGTGTTGAGGAGCTAGTGTTCTTTGGTGGTGTTTTGCATATCGTCACATGTGGCATTTTACTTGTCAATGTCAAAACGGATTTGGCAGCGATAAACTAATACACTGAGAGAGGATCGTGTTGTCCTCCCGGGTGATGTTGAAGCATCGAAAGGCGTTGGCTCATTCGGTTCGGTCTTGTCATCTAGGAAAGGCTAGTACTTCGTCGATTTAATGAGGTCTTCACCAATGAATCAACGATGAAAAAGCGAGTGGTTTCCGATTTAGGGCCGCGAGAAACTTCCATGGTATTGATTATTGTTTGTTTGTTCAAGAAGTATTTTCTTTTTCTTGTTCAGTTAGTCAATGGGTTATGTTAAGTGTATTGTTTTTCTAGTATAGATCAGATGTGCCATTAAAGAAACACATGCACATAAAATTCACATACCAATCCTTAAAAAAAATCATTCGAGACCAAAATGAAATCAAGATCACCAAACAAACAAAAATAAACCATGACTAGTACATATAGTTCATTAACAATAGAAGAGCACACATACTTTAAGCGAGTGACTAATTCATATAATTCTAAAAATAAAGCAAATCCTCGGTCAGTGTTAACCCAGTTGTACTAACTCAGAACCAACACGAATCATGACGCAAATCAGCAAATTGAACTATCAAAAACACCCAATTGTAACTAAGAAAAACTCGGTTACAACACACTTCCAACTCACATGACACACGAACCACGATGCAAATATAAGGATTCTGGAAGCGGCCTAGCTCTAATCTAATAGCCAACTGAGAACTAGCAAAATCGATACTTTAAAGAAGTTTAAGGAGCTCTGGCCATACTGCAAGCCATCGATCCGATGGATTCTTAATAAAATTAGTGGGGTGCGACAAGAATTTAAGCCATGCTAGCTACTCATGGTGGTGGGGCGACCTTGTCAAAAAATCTCCTAAATAAGCGACGGGCAGCTTGTTGCTAGGTGCTTGAATCAATCTGTTTCCTTGACAGCTCGCCGCACGTCTCCGGAAGACAAGAATCCAATACATGCATCTTTTAGTTGGACGCAATGGTGTTGATCCGCTAAAGCTAGCGTGGTCGCAACCGTTTGCACACCAATGCTCAGGCACAATTTCTCTTCACAGATCGTTTTTAGCCTGACCACCCCATATCGATCTGCAGCAACCAGCAAGTTCTGGATTGCCGCATTTGTACCAACATATAAGTTATCCGGGAGCGAATCCGTGTAGATGAAGTAGAGAAGAGCCTCGAAGATCAATGGCGCCATATCTTCAATCTCGATGCATGACAGGGTGCTTTCCTTCTTCTGACCAAAGAGCTCCGCCATAAAGACCGGCGATCGTGCGGCTAGGACACACGTATGGGCGTCGAACACCTGGTGACCTACACTGAACTTCACATCCGAGCCTTTCCCGTTCTTCAACATGCTCGCGAAGTGCTCGTGCAGGTTTGATAGCGGGACGACGATCGTGCTCACGGCTTTGGTGTGAGGCTCTTTGATGACCGTAAGATCGCATCTGATTGTGAAGGCCTGTGGCAGCTTGGATTTCAGTACGAAGGTTTCGAAGCCCCAATATGTATTCTCCGACTCGAATGTATGTGGTTTAGTGATGTGTCGTGTACATATGCTGCCTTCTTTAGCCAAAAGGCTCAAACTAAACTTCACTTTGATGTACTTTGTTGCTCCTCCGCAGAAAAACAAGAAGGCGGATGCGTTGCCTTTGTTCTCCTCCTTCCACCCGTCAGGGTAGAACCTGATCTTCCAGTCGTATCCGCCGACGCTGAACGTGCTCGAGTTGACGTGCTTGCCGACGCCCACGCCGTCGAGCAGCGAGTAGCCGGTGACCTCGAAGTTGTGCGCCGCGGTGAAGGTCTCCGTAACGCATCTGGACGACGTCTCGGGGAGGCGCTCGCCGGGGTTAGCTGCAGAGGTCGGTTTGTTAGCCATGGCTGAAGCTAGAACCGTAGTAGGAGAATAAAGAGCGATGGCGGCTGAGGACTCGCGTCCTAGACCTAGGAACTCTTACGATCCACGATCGATTTGCGATCGTTTTCTCGGTCGGATCGAGTTTGCGTCCGTTCTGTATTTATTTATGGGACCGATCTCCGGACCTGCTTCGATGCGGCGCGGCCAATATCCCCTGCCTGCCATGTTTTGTTGTTGTTGAGAAAAAAAGCCTGCCATGTTTTCCGGTGCCGCATAAGCTTGGGCTGGTTCAACTTATCCCGTTCCCAGGCCACATGAGGGAGCGAGGATCTATGGGCCAATTTGGTTTTACTACAGAGAGAGGAGCCCGCTGCAGAGTCTAGGTCTTTTTTTAGCGATGTATAGAATAAGAATTCATATATATAGTTTTATGAAAACTTCGATGTATAGCAGGGCATATCATTATTTGAAAGTAGATACAAAGTTTTATTACATGATCAGAGTAATCGATGAGTGCATTGGTAACTATTCAGTATCTCTGTTAATATCTTTGACATCGGAAATGATAGCCGTGACATGTCTCTTTCATGTACTCAATTGTGAAGAACGGATGTTTTGAGCGGTGGCAAAATAAAATACGCCATTTACGTCAGTTTTTACGAGGCTGGGCACGGAATTTGAGTGGGGAATATAAGGTGTTAAGAGACAAATTAATATTACTCATTAATGAACTGGAGGTTAAAACTGAAACTTCTCCTCTTACGGATGCGGAGCGGGTAGCTAAGAGGGAGGCGGAGGATAGATTGGCGCAATTACGAAGAGATGAGGAATCTAAATGGGCTCAGCGCGCTAAAGTCAAATATATTCAGGAAGGGGGAAGTAACACAAGATATTTCCACATTATTGCGAATGGGAAACACAGAAAAAAGAAGATTTTACAATTGGAACAAGACGAAGGGACGATAGTGGGTCAGGAAAATCTTAAGACATATATTTCGGAATATTATAAAAAGCTTTTTGGAGCACCCGTCACAAATCATTTTGCGTTAGATGAGACGGTAGTCCATGATATGCCTCAAATATCCCAAGAGGAAAATGAGATATTGACCCAGGACTTCTCTGAGAAAGAAGTTTTTGAGGCCATTAAGCAAATGGAACATAATAAGGCTCCTGGGCCAGATGGCTTTCCGGCGGAGTTTTACCAAAAATTTTGGAGTATTATCAAAGGAGACTTAATGGCTATGTTCGCGCAATTGCGAGCGGGGGACTTACCGTTATTTAAACTAAACTTTGGTATCATAACACTACTCCCAAAAAAAGAGGATGCGAGTAAAATTGAGCAATACCGTCCCATTTGTCTTTTAAATGTAAGCTTTAAAATTTTCACGAAGGTCGGAACAAATCGTGTCACTTCTATTGCGAGTAGAGTGGTACGTCCTACCCAAACTGCGTTTATTCCAGGAAGAAATATTCTGGAGGGGGTGGTGGTTCTGCATGAGACTATTCACGAGATTCACCGGAAAAAGATGGATGGGGTTTTATTTAAAATTGACTTTGAAAAAGCATATGATAAAGTGAAGTGGTCGTTTTTACAGCAGACGTTGAGAATGAAAGGTTTTCATCCACGCTGGTGCGAATGGGTTGCACGGTTTGTGCAAGGGGAGTGTTGGAATTCGCGTTAATGACGATATCGGTCATTATTTTCAAACACTCAAAGGTTTACGTCAAGGGGACCCCCTATCTCCGACACTTTTTAATCTTGTGGTAGACATGCTGGCCATCTTAATTTCTCGCGCAAAGGAGGATGGCCAAGTTGGGGGGTTGGTACCGCACCTTGTTGAAGGAGGGGTCTCGATTCTCCAGTATGCGGATGATACAATTTTATTCCTAGAACACGACATTGCGAAGGCTGTGAACATGAAATTAATTTTGGCTTTATTTGAACAATTGTCGGGATTGAAAATTAATTTTCACAAGAGTGAACTATATTGTTTTGGGAGAGCTAGGGAGGTCCAAGAGGAGTACCGTGCTATTTTTGGGTGTGAGATTGGTTCGCTGCCTTTTCGATATTTGGGCATACCTATTCACTACCGAAAATTGTTAAACAAGGAATGGAAAATTGTTGAGGATCGATTTGAGAAGAAGTTGGCGTCTTGGGTAACTAAGATGTTGTCCTACGGTGACCGACTTGTGCTTATTAATTCGGTTTTAACCAGTCTTCCAATGTTCTTATTATCCTTCTTTGAGATTCCGAAGGGAGTAAGAAAAAGATTAGATTTTTACAGGTCTCGGTTCTTCTGGCAAAGCAATCAGCTAAAACGGAAGTATAGGTTAACGAAATGGAATATTGTTTGTAGGCCGAAGGATCAAGGGGGTTTGGGGATTTCGGTGTTAGAGGTTAAAAATAAATGCCTTTTGAGTAAATGGTTGCATAAAATTTTGAATGAGGAGGGTGTTTGGAAAGAGTTGTTAGTGAACAAGTACCTAGGGGAAAAAACGCTATCTCGGGTACAAGCTAAACCGTTTGATTCACCCTTCTGGAAGGGTCTTATGAAGGTGAAAGATGACTTCTTTAAGCGTGGAAGTTTTACTGTCGGTAATGGGGCGCAAATACGGTTTTGGGAGGATGCTTGGCTAGGACCGAACCCTCTTCAAAATGAGTACCCATCTTTATATACCTTTGCTTCCAACAAACATAGTACTGTTGCTACTGTTTGTGGAAATGTACCTATTAATCTACCTTTCCGACGGGTTTTAATAGGACACAATAGAGCTCTTTGGCTGGATCTTGTAGAAAGGTTAATGCGAGTACACCTTACAAACGAGGAGGATAAGTTTAGGTGGAGTCTAACCTCTAATGGCGCATTTTCGGTTAAGTCATATTACGATGATTTATTAAATGGCCATACAAGATATTTGCGTAAATACTTATGGCAGTTAAAGATTCCACTAAAAATAAAAAAATTCTTATGGTTTCTCCATAGAAAGGAAATCTTAACAAAAGATAATTTACTTAAAAGGCGATGGATTGGATGTAAGAAGTGTGTTTTCTGCGATGCGGATGAATCCGTGGAGCACCTTTTTATTAAATGTACTTTTGCTCGAGATATTTGGCGTTTAGTGCATTTCACTTTTAATGTTTATCCACCAACGAGCATTGCGAATTTATTTGGTAGCTGGTTGAATGGGATAGATAGAGTCACAAAAGCTCGTATTCGGATTGGTGTTGCGGCCATTTTATGGGCTCTTTGGAACTGCCGAAATGACATTGTGTTTAACAAATTGAATTCTTCTCATTATTTGCAGGTTATCCACAAGGCGTGCTACTGGATCCATTCGTGGTCTTTCCTGCTCCCCGAGGACCAGCGTGGTCTCATGGATGCCGGATGTACCCGGTTGTTAACGGTTATGCGGGCTATCTTCAGCCGGGGCGGTTGGTTGCAACCTAGACGTATCAATGCTTAAGATCAAAAATAATTGTACTTTGTTTGAGTGGCTGATCTATGTAGCCACCTTAAGTGACCCATGACTTGTAAACCTGAATTTCTGGATGTGTAATAATTGCGGATGGCTGTGTGCATCTTTTGGATGCAGAGGCCGGGGATCCGCACCCCCTTATCTAAAAAAAAAAAAAAGTACGCTTGTGATGGTCCCCCTCTTCGTTTCATGTCCTTGAGTTTTTTGTATTACCTCGGTATACATCTTGCTAGCTTCTATTTGGCGAATGCGGTCAGCCTCATTGGCCAGCTGTATAGGAAGAATTGTACATGAAGGCCTTGTCAGAATTGTACGTATGTGATGACAACACTACTAGTGTAATTCAGTATGATCTAGGTTCATTCATCGAAGGAGGTAAACGGGGTGACCCCAAGGAGCTCTCACGGCGATTAGCAATTCTCGGCCGTCGGATCGACCAGTTACGTCGTGATCTAGACCGTCCATTTCCTCGCTTACTTTTTTTACTGCCCAGATCACTCACTGCCAGTGGGCCCAAACGTCGCCGGTCCCATGTTGCAGACTCACAGCGGGTCGCTTCCTCGGTGCAACTTCGGAGGGTCTAATTTGGCAGCGAGCTAAATATCTGATCGGAGGGGTAGTTTCGGAATTTCGGCGCAGAGGTGGACCGAGCGCGTCGCCGTCCTCCCTCGCTGTCGATCCGCTGTCGATCCCTCCATGGTCGCCGGGTACAGGCTCTACAGTCATGGCGCCCTACTCCTGGCCTCGATTGGGGGAGAGGAGCTCGCACGCCTCATCTCTGCCTCGCCTCCTCTCTCTCGCCCCTCGGTCTCCGCTCCCTCCTCCCGCCTACAGTAGACGGCCAATCCCAGCTCCCCCAAATCGACCAATCCATCTCCCGTCGTTCTCTCTCCATTTCCGCCGTCGCTCTCCAGCATCTCCTCCTCCGGCGTGCTCGCGCCGCCTGTAGTCGCGCTCGCGCGGCCGAGCACTGGTCGCCGCAGCACGCGACAGAGCCAAGACGTCAACCTGAGGCGACGCTGGACTCGGCGGGAGCAGCCCAGCCAGCTGCTCGACCGCCGGCCCGCCGCGGCACGCCGTGCTGTGGCCGGGAGGAGCAGCTGGCCGGCTGCACATGCTCGGCACTCACCGTTGCCGCTCGCGCCGGTGCTCCGGCTGTCTCCGTAGCTACAGAGATGGAAACGAGGACGACATGCCGAGGTACGCCGCCGCCGATTTGCCGCCTGCCAGCCCCCATCTTCTCATATTCCTTGCACTCTCTTATCCTCTTCCTCCCTAGCAGAAGGAGGACCACGACCATGAACAGGAGCAGCCGGAGAGATGCACGAGGAGATTGCCGCGGCGTCGTGAGCAGTGGTCACTTAGGCCCCGGCGTGACGCTTATCCTTGGGCAAGCAACGGATCGACGCCGGCCACCTCCCCATCTTCGCACCATCTCCATGTATAAGATCCTTACTTTCTCTTTCAAACTTCTCCACTGTGATTTATGATAAATTCATGGCATAGGCTATGCAATTAAAGAAAATCCGATTCATACTGTTACTAATTTGTTTTCATGATTTAGGATGCAAGCCTGCATCTCAGTTTTGATTTATAAGGCGTGTGTTGCTGCTCTCAGTTTGGATTCGCAAGCTGTTTTCCTCTCTGATCTGTTCCTATTTATGCTTTTTGCGATTCAATATGTAGCTCATCTATTTATTTGGTTAAACTATTTATAGGTACTAACAGTATTTGCTTCGTGCAGGTTCATGAATAGCATCTGATATGGATCTACTCGCAGCTCTGGAAATAGACCTCATCTATCTCATATGTAGAAGAATCATTAAAGGTCAGACTAGATGAAGTTAATTTCTATCGAATCAGTTTAGCACTGGGAGTAGTAGACTGGGCTAAAATTTTGCTCTTTTCGCATGTAAAGGTTGGAACTTTATGTTTTGCACCGTAGTGCAAGTTGGGGATCTTTATTTTTGTTCAATAAAAATTACCTGCAGCTATAGTCACATGTTTCCAATTTTTGGTCATTACAGATTTATCATGTACTAAAAGACTTTGTTATGCTGATATGAAGCATGATTTGGTTGCCTTTTGCACTGCACTTTTTTTACATATTTCATCAGCGTTATGTTTGTTTCTCCATGTCAGGTTACCATAGGTGAATCGATCCAGAATTTCGGCGATGAATGATTGATGGTTCGTTATCCAATTTCAGATAACTAATTGCTTCATCCTCACCTATATCGGCAAGTCTCTCCACACATGGTTGTGTTTTTAAGGTAAGCTGAGTTCAGATATTTGAGCTAATGATTTTGTTTCTATATAGCTACACTGCAATGATGCCTTTCTTCATCAGTTAGTTGTGTCACTTTTAGCTATGCACAAATATCTCACGGGGCCACTGGCAGGAACCCCTCCCTCTTTGATTTAATCCTCACAATTTTTTATCTTTATTTTTCCAGCTTATTTATGCCTGCAAGGTGTTGGATGGAAAGGCAAGTGGGCTGCAGGAACATTAATCTAGGTAATATTCATTCTAATCAATAGCTCCTTTTCTGAAATTTAGCTACAGCCAGTATATTAAATTACGTTTCTCAGTTTTGTGGCTTGCATATACAATATATTGCTTATCTAGGTTATGCGAATTGACCTTGCAGCTATTATTTCGAAATAGCTGAGTGATTCGTGTCGAAATATAACTGTGCTAGAATATTTGAGACACACATCAGGTCATAATTATTTGATTTAGAATCCATGAGGTTGCTGTAAGTTTTGTACAGATTCAGGCTTTTTATGGTATCATTCTCAGTGTTGTGAATTTTGTACAGATATACCCAAGAGATAGAAGAGGTCAGCAAGGCGGAGAGAGGAGCTGCCAATTCGCCATGCCTTTCCTGCTGGAGAAGGCGCATGAGGGCATGGTGACGTAAGTCTTGGTGTTGTGGCCATGAGCATTGTCGTGGTCAACGACAAGTTGTCTTGCTGTATCCTCTTTAGCCATAGTAAGCATTCCAATTTGGCTCAAATTTGTCTACTTGGTTTCTTCTACTACTCACCTGAAATATCTATGCAAGTTTAATGGTCTATGCACATCTTTTATTTCTAGCCAGTTCAGAGTCATTATTATCCATCAAACCACTGAAGGTAATTTGTTTGGCGGAATGCATGCATATATTATTTAGAATAACATAAAAACAACAATTAGTCGTAATTTATTTAGAATGATCTACTTCTCTCTCTAGATCCCTTTCTTCCTGCAGTAGATCGCAAGTTATCAAAGCCCTCTCCTCATGGTTCAGTTTTTGCTTAATTTGCAGCACGATGTGTCGCTTCTCATCAACCAATTTGTTTTGCTGCAGCGGATCGACAACAGGTATGGCTTCATCCCCCTCTTGGTCCTCGGTTTATTTCATTTCCCGTGAGTGATGTCTGATTGGTGTGATGGTATCTAAGCAAGTGTTAGAGCGAGTCGCATATGAGATATGCAGTTCTTGGTGGTGCTAATTTCTTGCCTGTTTGTGTTTCCTGAGTATATTCGTTGGCTTACTTTGTGTATTTATACAACTTGGCCAGAAACATTTTGATTGGTGGATGAGAACAAAACATGATTCCTGCTGCGGTCGTGGCACTCTCTTCTCAATGGCCTGGCGTTGTGCTTTGCTGCAGCTCTTTATCATCAAAAGTGAGCTTACCAAGTCCTTACTGGCAGTGTTCCAAACTGTTATTACACTGTCCTTGCTTAATATTCCTTCCATTAGTTGAATGGGTCATGTGCTAGCCCAATGACTATTGGTATTTTTGTACTCTTTGTTAATTACTCAGTGATATGCTGCTCCTATAAGTGATAGTTCATTTCTTTTGTTACTACCCAGTATTGTTACCTCTATTAAGGGTCCTACATACTGCTAATATTTACATTATATTACAACAGGATGCTACTGCAGTAACTGTTCCTCAAGACGCCACTGTCAGTCGTGAACCTGCGAGAGCTAGGTTCGTTTAGAAAAAAAACAATGCTAACACATTATTTCCTCTATACAATGCCCTCCTCGATTTTCCTGTGATCTGATACATGTGATCATCATCTTGTGCACCGATGACAAATCTTTGCAATTCATATACGTGTTCTAGGTTTTGCCTCCTTAGACTAGCATTTATTAATTGTTACTCTAGGTTTCTATGCTGAAAGCTGATATTTATCTTGGGACTTGACCAATCTTTCATTTCAGGGACAACTCCCTTGGGTATGCAACGGTGATGCACTGTGTTTGGATTCCTAATGTTACATATGGCGTTTCCTTCATGCCGCAATCCTTGAAGAAATTATTTCAAGACAGTGAGTTATCTGGTCTTGAGTTTACCTTTTCTGTGATTTATGTTTCTCCTGAGTTTGTTTACTTGGAGAAGTGTATGTCCATGTTATATCTTATAGACGCGTGTACATGCATTTTCTTGCTAGGGCTGCACCTACTTTTTTTAAGGTGGTTCAGCTCATTTCTTTTGCGACTTGGTTGCAATTCTATATATGTAGTGACACATCTCCTTTTCATCATTATTTCCTCTTATTACCTCGCCTGTGCTGATATTGAATTTGTTGATGTAGAGAAAAAACAGATGCGTGGACAAAATAAAGATGAGCGGGCACATGGATTTCAGAAATCTCATTTACCAGTGTGTTCATGTATTTTGCATCTTATAACTTCAAGTTATGCGGTTTCATTTCATGGTGAGATTACAATCCACAAAAGATTATTGTCGAGTAGTGTTTGATTTATGTTTGATGCCCAAAATCTACAGATTGGAGGACTTCCCATACATTTACTTATCACTGTTTGTGAATTTTCATTTACTTTTCCTTAAAAAGTAAGTGCTTTTGACTTTAACCTAGAAGGATTTTTTATCCCCCCTAATTGCACACATCATGGATTTTCTGCTCAATATGAATTTACTTTGCAGCTGCCTTCTCTCCCTCGAGACTCTCATCTCTGTAACCACTATGTTGAGGTAAATGTCGATTGTCCTCTTTTTTCCCTCATGCCCGTCAGCTCTTTTGAGAGATAATGGCTATTAGTTATGAAGCACTAAATGGTTTCTTTTGATGTCGTGATGTTTAATATAATGTGCTTCCTCTCATTTGTTTTTAAGATTTATCATTTCAGTTATGTGCATGTTTTCCTCTTTATTAAAAACTACACAATGTTTTTATGTTTCTGGTTATATGGTTGACTAAAATCCTGAGAGGAACAGAGCTTGCATCTTCTTTTTATGCTTTTTGTCTTTTAATACTTGGCAGACTGTTCTCACATGAACATTTGATAGTACCACAGTTGGTCATCTAACTTTCTGCTTAATTATTTTGTAGCTAGGAGCTGAGAGGAGATGATGTTGCCCAGGGCACTGTCCAACACTCCTCTTTATTTCAGTCTTTCATTTTTCCTTTTTGTTGAAGAGATCTTTACATACGTGCATTACCAAGTGAGTACTCTTTGTTTGAGTCATTTCCATCCCCTCGACCAGATCTGCTTTACTTTTAGCCTGATGGCAAACTGGAGATGTCATTTTAACAGAGTATTTTATTTCAGTTTAGGCCGGTGACAGACTTCTCAATTAGGTTTTTTCATAAGCTTAACAAGATTTTTTTAATTAAAGAAGCTTATTGCTTTTGTGCCTCTTTTCTAGAGATCGCCCATGCTATCGTAGATCTAATTTTCTATTTTAAGTGTTGTGTCATCAGCAACTTCATAGGTCCTACGCCATGATCTTTATTGGCTTTCATGAACCTACTGAAATGGCCATTTTCATCTTATGAAGAAAAATATTGCTTGAATAAAAATCACGAGCCTCTCAATTTAGCATGTGATCCCTCTAAATAAGCACTTTCAAGTCGTATCTTTATCCTGCTCTAGGATTTTGAATCCCTGCTCTGGTTTGCATGTGTGCAGATCATTTGGTGCTCTTCTTTTGCTTGAGATGATTGTTCATTGTTGTTGTTCAGGGAATAATGTTTGGTTAGATTATCTTCGAATGTTGCACATTTGTGGTACGAGGGTGTTTTGTAGAATCTGTTCTACACTTATACTACATTTTTCCTATGCCTGTTATTCTCTCTCTTTTCTGATTAACTTAACTGTTTTTGGCCCACCTGCTCCTGTGTGAGAGTTCCTCTCTCTGTTTTTTAGTTGATCTTCTTACATCCTGTTTATTATAATTTTATTGCTAAAACATAACTAATAGGTGACTTCTCTTTTTAACATTTATGTTGTTTATTACATCTATGCTATTTCACTTTGATATCTACTACCATTTTGGGCTACTGCATGCTGGACCTCAGTATTTTATTTCATTTTGCATTGTTATAGATCTACTTATTGCATTTTTTGCTTCTAGGTTTCATAAGATCTACCATCTAAAATAAATCAATTAGGTTTCAGTTATGACATGAGATTTGTTGGTTTCGTACATTCTATGGCCTTATCCAGGTATATTTTTTTTGGTTTCATCAACCGCCGCATTCTCCATGTTTGCCAGTTTTTCTCTCAGTGTTAATCATGTAACTTCAGTGCCTGACACCGGTTTCCAAATCTATTAGCCTGACGAGTCCTATACTTGCAGAAACATCCACTGGGTACACGCAGTTCAATTCATGTACATAGTGTTCAATTCATTATGTCGGTGTATCTACGGTTCATATTATACCTATTCCCTCTTGCGATTAATTGTTTCGCGTAGATGCTCAAAAGGAACGTGTCCGGGTAACCATGTTCATCCATGCTGATCCTGAGTGCAACATAGGACAATGGACCTATGAGATGTGCTATTAGCCTTCCAGTTGACCACAATATCTATACCCCATTATGCTAGAACCACTATTTTGCACGTAGATACCCTCTGCAATTCTCTTTGCAACCTGTCTACGTCTTAACAGAAAACAAACTATTCATCGCCTTCACCAACACTGCCTTTATATACCTTAGACAAATGATCCATTAATCTGAATGTTTGAACTGTCAGTACATTAGCTACTGAAGCTGTGTTGGGTCTTTTGTTTATTTATGGCACCAATTACCTCTGTCATATACTGCAATTGTTATCGTTTTGAGCAGATCCTTGCTGGGAGGTGGTTCAGATAACTCACCCTTGCAGAAAATTCCGCCTGTGCTTATACAGAAGATATATCACCCTAATCTTATTTAGCAGGGTATTCGTATATAGCTAGACATTTATCGGGATGTGTAATATATATCCATTTTTATTCTGCACTCCTGATCCTATGGCATGTTCAGGCCATACTTATTTTATTTTTTAGCATGTGAGGTTTATTGTTTAATTCAGCTGTGTTCGGCGAAGTCTTCATTTGGATTGTAATATCTTATGGGTTCCTCAATTCTTACTGTTTACCTTTGGTTTAGGTTGGTATTTTATTTGCCTCATATATATGTGTGATTAATTATGTGCCTTGGTTAATTGTTTCTTTAGTATATTCATTGGATGCCTCTTCATGTTATTGTATACTGAAGATCAGCTATGGACCACCAATTGCTCAATTGTTAATTCCGTATGTCGTAATAAACATAAACCTAATATGTTGGATGTTGCCTTTTTCTGTCCTGTTTAATATTTGCTGCCATTTAGGCTGGCCATTCATTCATAACCAAGTGCTACTTCAGGTAGGTGATGTGCGTCAGAATTTTCTGCAAACAGTACGAGGCACTGTAATTTATCATTGCTTTGAAAATCAGATGCATTGGCTGGTTATATAAGGTACCACATTTACATAGTTCCACACAGAAGAGTCAGGCTTTGGAGTATTCAATCTCTATACTCTTTCATAGTTATATGTTGGTATCGCAAAATATGTTGTAATATTGACGATTCTCATAACGCTTTACCAATCGATTACAACTGTCATAACGCTTTGGTGACGATTCTCATTTGCTCTAAACCTATTAAGTTTTGCTATGCATAACTATTGTGTCATATTAAGAATGGTTGTTATAGCGCTTTGCAAACTGAAAACCAGTGCCAACGGCGGGTGGCGCGCGGCTTGCCGTGCCACGGAATCTGCTATATGTTATGAAGAAAAATCCAGTGGTAAAACATTAGTAATAGGACAGATCTCCACAGCATATGGCGAACACTGCGTCACAGCATATGGCGAACACTATAAAATCTCGCTAATTCGGACCTACTTATCCTTTAGTCTTATTCGTGTAAACTAAATCCAGTGGTAGCTGCATGTAATGTTCTATATTACTACTGTTTATCATACCATTTTGCACGCTGCATACCAGTGTCATCGGCGGGTGGCGCGCGGATCTAGTATGCGATGAATACAAGCTCATATAAACTACACGGGGTTCGGCTTCGGCCTGCTTATTGTCTTATAACCATAAAAGAAAATACTTCAGCTTGCTCTCGCGACCAATGGTCATACTCTGCACTCGGCGTTAGGTCGTCCATAACTGTACACACAGGCTCAGTCTGATATATCAGCAGCAAAGTAAGTCCTTGCCAGATTGATGGAGCAAACCACACTTGTAGTGAGCAGCACGGAGCTTCTTGTACTTCTGCACGAAGCTTGGCAGGTCCACGTCCTTCTCCAGGAACTTCTCATGCAGCTCCTCCGACTCCTGGTCGAGCTTAGCCATCGAACCTGAGCCAAAAAAGCACCGACAAGTGTCAGCATGGGTTTGTGTATGTGTGAGAAATAACTTTACACCGGAAGCAACCAAGCACACATCACTGGGTCCAATATGCTCCCAGCTGTATCACTGGCCACTTGTCCAGTGCACATGTGTGGTGGTAAAAACTCACATGCAGGTAAAATACGCCGCATGAGTGTGCCCTAGTTATGTACTCACTCCGTTCCAAATTAATTGACTTCCATTTGTCCACATGTGGATGTATCTAGACACATCCTCGGATGAAAAAGTATGCAATAAAGAAAACGCGGGGACTGGAGGTTCAGGGCACCTACTTTGCAGCCTGTTGAGCAGCGCAGCAGGAGAATAGGACCTCATAATCTCGTCCTTCTGCCTTTCCAAGTCGGCCAACCTGTCCTCGGCAGCAGCTAGTTCTGTACTTCTTATTATTGTGCACTGCACATACCACAAACACAACTAGAATTTCAGGGAGGTAACTATCAAGAGCAAACTTCTACAGATAACTATAGTGTAAGAATGTAGTTAAGTTTTCGTAATGTTTTGAACTGAATTCCGATTATTTACAATGGCTCGAAAAACAGCATGACTAGGGGTGAACTTGTGTGTGTGTGTGTGTGGGGGGGGGGGGGGGGGGGGGGGGGGGGTGAAGAACTGAACCTGATTCCTGAGCTCCGAAATCCGTTGCTCCTTTTCCAAATTTTCTCCTGCAAATTCACCATAACCCATAATATTCCATTTAGAGACAATCGAAAGCCCATTGTATCTTTTTGTACTTTAGCCAACACTTGATATGGAAACACTTATAATTGATCTCTAGAAATAGAATTAGTAACTCACTTGCAAGCTGCAGTGTCTCCCTCCTAAGGTCACCGCGTAACTGAACAGAAAGAACCACAAGCTAATGTTTTAGGTAAATATTGCCAAGATCAAGCATTCAGGTAACTCACATATTTGAAATTAAACACAGTCAGCACAAAATATACAATAGTAGTAAAATAATCGCCAAAATGTCATCTGAACTATTTAAGAACACAGAGGTACATACAAAGGCTTCGCTCCAACCCTCCAAGACACAGATGAACAGTTACAATCTGAACTATTCAATAAGGCTCACAGGAATTTATAATGTGAATTTATCCCATTGAATCAATTTATAACATAAAGTAATAAAGCTCACAGGAATTTATGAAGTTAAAACTGGAAGAAAATATGCCGGCACAAAAGACTGACCTACTGAATTATATGTCTATTTATGTTAAAACAGATACACTAGCTAATAAAAACCACGGGAACCATTCTTAGCAGTTAGCAACCTGGGCCCACTTTTATATTAGAGCCAACACCAAAAATTACATTACAAACAGTAGCAATCAAGTAGAACAACACTTCAACTATACTACGATGGAGTCAGCAACACAATTGATAATGGTACATGCAGCAACAAACTTACATTGTTTTGGGTTTTCACTTGATCAAGTGAATTGAGAAAAGCATTATATGCCTCTTTGTCTTTTAACAGACTTTGCAATTCATCAAGACTACACCAATAAAAAGCAAGAACAGTATAACATAATTATGTATTCCAAACAGGTAGCATCATATCACAATGTAATGGTCTGTATAAAGGAATAGTGTGCAAATGCACATGCAGTAAACATATGGAGATTAGAAACATGATAAACAACCATGTGTAAGTGTTCCTTCCAAATTCTATAGCATATATACTCCCTTCACGCTTACACTGATTGCATGCCTTCTGTACATTTGTTTATACTCATCAGTGATTCATCTATAATTGGCATGCTTTATGTACATTTGCTTTCTACACATCAGAATTCATCTATAATTTCCCTCCAGATTTTCTTTCGAGAAAACGGCAAAGGATCTTTGCATTTCCCTCGAGAATCAACCTAAAAAATCATTCTACTTGGCTCTGATCATCTGGCTTGGCTGAAAAAACGTAGAGGGTCAAAGAATTTTTCGTTCTTGCATGGTCCATGTTATTCTTATCTCTGCAATGCCACTATCATTTTGTAAAAGAGAGGGTATGCTCAAGACCGACTGCAATGTCCGGATATTAGAACGACCATGTAGCAAGAACCATGGCACATGAATGAATCATCTGACTCTGTTCAATAATCATCTGCCACATTTTCTCATAACTAAGACAAGATAAATAGCATATGCACAGACGATATTATTAGCGCTAGAAAAAGCAACACGTCAAATTTGGGTTTGTTTAGAAACAGTGTTACGAATTATGTCTTGCAATAAGCCAATAACTTCCAATATAAGTTGCTTTCAACAATAAGAAAAAAACCTGAAAATTTTCAAATCTTTAAGGGAACCCTACTATGCAAATTTGATCCTAAGGTAGCATCACCACTGAATTCTAGCTGCTTTACATAGTTGTATTTTCATATTATATCCAGCATTGCCAAATAGTGAAAGGATTCTCCAAAGGTGTAACCGTGTAAGGTGCTAGATAAAATATCTTTCTTTACAACTTGGATGTAGTAATCTTCTGCCAGAAAGCGTCTATTGCTTGAAGAGAAATTATTTAAATTTTGGTTTTCCACTCCAAGATGCAAGGAAAATGTCAGCCTTCATTCCATTATTGTACTGTGGTATAAAGAAAAAAAATCATTGCATAGAAGAATAGTTTACCAGGTTTAAAAAACTCCCAATTTGAAGATAAAATATACGTTGTAATTTATATTCAGTAATACAGAAAGGTAAGGTAGGCAAAATGATGCAAGAAGTAGTGACAGAAAAGAAGGTCAATACTATACCCCTTATCCTTCAAACAAGCAATTATCCCTGCAGCGTCAGCTGGAGATGGTTGGCGACGTGATGAAGACTGTGGATGATCTGAAGCTCTTTGATGTGGACTAGCACTGGAAGAGGTGGGCGTGTATGGATGTGAAGATGAACCTATCACCGAGGGAGGGTACCAAGATTGCGTAGATATGTCCTGGAAATTAGGTTCAGGCTGCTGCTGCTGAGAGCTGCTGATAGCATTCATTCAGCAGAGCCAAAGGAAGTAAGCAAGACAAGTAAAAAGTTTTCAAAGCAACCTTAACACAAAATCTACATTGTCAGTTCACATATACTGTTCTTATAATTCAGTGTAATATAAGATCCAACCATCGGAAAATGAAAAAATAGTAGTTTGCCCAACTCTCGTTGGCTACCAACAAATGATGTAAAGATCGATATAAGCTCCACGAGAATGAGAAATTAATGGCACTTAATTACACTATTTTCCAAATATATTTGGATTACAATCGACGTTAACCTACCCAGAAAGTGGAATTCTCCAGCTCATTGCACAAAAGCAATCTGCATCGAAGGAAATAGAATGTGTTATGTAATTTGAAATGTTCAAACCCTCTTATATGAAGAATGGAGTTAAGATATAAATAAATTCTGATGGAAAATAACTTTTTTCAAGGTAATAAACACTTGGGACAGGATGCTAGTATATTCTTGAGAATACAAAAGAGACATGCGTGCCATATCATTATGAACTGATAATTGCATCACCAAATAAACATTCGATCAGTTCCATAATCCTATACTATAGCACGTTGAATTCCACCGCATCAATCTAAACATCATGCTCGTAAGACAATGTGGTCATACGGTCTGCAGCCACGTAGTGGCTTTTCTAATCCCACAGACTGCCTATGTGTGCTTCGTCAAGGTGCGTTTTCTGGTAATTTGCTATCTCACATCATCGACAGGCAGGTAAACAGCAGCGAGACAAATGAGTAGGCAGCAACAGCTAGCTCACCTCGGACGGAGGTAGTCGGGCGGCGCAGACGGCGAGGACGCAGGGATTCGGGCGCGCAAGGCGGGAATCAGACGGCCGGAGACGGCTGGTCGGCGGCGGCGCACGATGGGATCGGTGTCTCCCAACCCTAACCTCTCTCTCGATATGGGTGGCTCTGTCGCTCGATGGGGATGGAACAGGATCGGGAAAGCCGAGAGAATATCAAGTGCTAATAATCAGAGTCAAATTCGAAATACACATTGAAAAACGAAAACACAGGTCTAGCATAAACAGTGTCACAAAAACGATAAAAGCAAAATTAACACTATTCACATGTATATTTATTTATTTTGTTTCTCAACATGACTTTCGATTCTGGACCTGAAGTTTTTGAAGGTTGTAGAACCATTTTTTGTGAAAGTTCACACATTTCTTGATTTTTTAAATAGTAGTTATGCACGTGCAAGGCACGATCCAAGTATTTATCAAATATATTTGCAATTCATATAAGAAAAAATGAAATATGCTTTAGTTTTGAAATATTACAGTTAAGGAACTACTATTCGGAAACAAATCCATTTTATTAAATAGCCTACACATTCTAATTGAAATCACATTCGGGAGTCTCCAACAAAAGAAATTTTTTAGAACTCACTTTCATTTCTTATGATGAATTTCCCAAAGAAATTAAAATTAAAACAATAAACACGCACATGGTTGGAAAAGCCCAACCCAACTCACTTTCACATAGAAATGCCCACCGTCCGAGCTTTTCCAACGAAATAGGTTGTAGCCCCGCTATATTAATATAGCAACCACCCGATACTACCAACGGACACGGCTGGGGCGACAGCCAACATACACCCAAGAAAAGGAAAAGAAGAAAGAAGAAACGACATAGGCGGATTGACTAAGCGACGGTGACCCGCAACCGCTGCACCCACTCCGACAAAGTACCACCACGCTTCTAGCACCGAATCGACGAGTACCAAGCAGCACCTTCAAGAAGGAGAGCCACGCTGCTGCCCGGACCAGAGCACTGGTCCTAGGGTTTCCCCGGCACTGAGGGAAGCGAATGAAGGTTAGCCACGACGCCCTTCAAGAAGGAAAGATGCCACCCGAAGGCGGCACCGCATCGGCGTCGGACGAACCGACAAAGATTTCTCCCGAAAACCCCATCCACAACCCCGGACGATCCGTGACACAGGAGCCCCGCGAGGACGAGCCTCAACACCACCAGACTAGCCGCCCACCAACATGCGCTCAAACGATCCCGAAGTCACCATCGTCGTCTCACCGAAGAAGCCGCCACGGGGTCTGCAGGACGGAGATGAGGAGAAGTATGAACCGGGGATCGCAGTACCACGGCCGAGCGGGAGGGAACAACCTCCACCGCCGAGGACGGTAGTCGGCCGGACGCAGCAGCAGAGCACACCAGTCCCGTCAGGTCCGGCCAGGCCCAGCGGGCCCATAAAGCCCCCACGGGGGCACACCAGTCCTAATAGGGTCCGGCCGGACCCAGAACGGGCTCGTGAAGCTCGCCGCCACGCTGCAACAAGGTCAGCCACCGTCACCGCTGCCCCTGTCCTCTCTTCCTCGCTTCCAACTGCAGATCGCACAGCAGGTCCAGCCGGCCCGCCCCAACCCAGATGGGCCCGGCGGGTCCAGATCTGGGCCGCATGGAACGGCCGGCACCGCCCAGCTGCACTTCGATGCCGCTGCACTGCTCCGCCCACAGGCCCGCGAGCGTCGCCGCCGTCACGCAACCACCCGGCCTAGGCCGGACCGCAGCCGCCAGAGAGCACCGCCGCCGGGCCGGGGAGCCCCACCTCCAACGAAACCCGGCGCGGGGAGAGGAAAACCGCCGCCGCCGCCGCCACCCGGGCTGCGCCCGGTAGCCCTTGCCGCCGCCGGCGACGGGGAAGCATAGGAGAGAGGGCCCGAGGCGGGGAGAGCGGAGATGGCGCCGCCGCCACGGGGGGGGGGGGGGGGGGGGGGACGAGCGCGCACGGGAGGGAGCCGGCGGCGGGGCGGGCGGCGCCGGAAACCCTAGGGGACGGGGACGGGGACGGGGTCAGGAGCTATCGGGGTCGGGAGAGCTGTTTCAACCCGTCAGCTGCTCCATCCCGTCCGAGCTTTTCCTATGACTGCCAGCGGTCAAGGGAATTACGCCTTGTCGACAACGTTCGAAGCCACTGAGTTCCACTAAAATTCATGTCAATTAAGGACAATAATCTCTATCGAGAAACACACAATGACAAGCAACCTCAATCCTTTGTGTCAACTTCTATTTTTTGAGCAAAATAATGAACCCATAAGATGCGCAAACTATCGTAAGGTTCAGAAGCTTGAAGTAGATTGTATATGAGATCCGATCCAGCTGCATATGGTGTCTCTAACTGATGATCAAAATGAGAATGACCTACCCACAACATGGAATTTGATGCCCCTGGAACCCCCCCTCTTCCGTGGGGTGAAAATACTACTCCCTCCGATCCATAAAAAAGTGTCGTGGAAAATGAACTTGCCTAGTACAATCCCATAGTTGTATTTGCGACAGTTTTTCTGGACCGGATGTAGTATTAACAGTGATCGGATGTTGGAAAGGATCCGGGCACTATGGAGTTCACACTTTTTCTTGTTTATTTAAATAAAAATTGAAAATCTTGAAATGATATCATGGTAGCGCTAGATACATCCTCGGGGAAAGCACACAGGAGAGATAGGCTTTCCTTGTAATCCCCCCCCCCCCCCTCCTCCTCCTCAAAATAGACAAAGAGGTACTTGTTTCAGTTTTAAGGGTAGCTCCAAAGTATCCCCATGGGGGGAAAGTATCTTGTGACGAGTTTATGTGGTAATATGATACTCGCTTTAACTTTTTCTAAAATGCATGTATCTAGACTGTATAGTTCACACTGAAATATCTTATAATTATGAATGAAGAGAGTACCACTTTCCAAAATACAATTTTACAGATGTTAAATTTTTCTTAAATGAATTTTTGGGTGTTCACAAGATTTCTTGTGTGTTCACATTTTCTAGAATTTTATAACTAAATACAAATAAACATAGGAAAAAGCGACAATTTGCTATGTGAATTTTTAGAACTAAATACAAAAAAAAATATTCATTTTGGATTTGCCTTTTTTGTTTCTTTTCATGTATTTCGAGATTGGTTCCACGAATTATAGGAATTGTAAACGCATATCTTGTAGATATCCACATATTTGTTTCCAATTTTTTTTAACTTGCAAATTTAAATTTTGAGGAGCGGTTCATGCTATCACTTAATGTGTGGTATCATATATGCTCTTGTTTCCCATCTGTCTGCGGCCAATAAAATCAAGCCCGACAAACTTATTGTTTGATATTGAGGCCGGTTGCGGCCAAACAAAAATCGTATGTGTTTATTCGCTCCTAGCCCGATGTCAGTCACACCTGCCACCCCAACCTCACTCTCTTTTTTCTTGATATGATTTCTCTCCCCCACTACCCCGCTATTGGCCATCGCCACCTATCCTCTCCGCTTCCATCATGACGTCCAGTCATGGGACGACCCGCCGTTATCGTCGTTGTCGTTTCCCCCCTTTCCGGAGCCAGGTGAGTTGGGTCGGCGAAATGGTAACCATCGTGCATCTCGTCGTTGTCGCTGCATCTAAGCCTCGAGATGACCAAAGGAGCGGTTATTATTTCGTCCACGAACAAGAGGGTCGGATGTTCTTCCACACCCGGCCACATAAGCTTGCCCTCATTGAACACGTATGCTCGTCCATGGCCTTGAGCTATCTTGGTCTCCTTCGCCCACCGAGTGTTCAGTGATTTGCTAAAGATGTCGCAAACTCTCTCATACGAAGAGTTGTGGATATTGTGTGATCGTTGTTGCATTATGTTGATTGCGTAGATCCTGGCAGATAGCGGCGACGAGTTCTTGTAAAGAATTCATAGATACACAGTCTGATGATCCGTCTAACGACGGTGATATTCTGATGGTCGTGGACGAAGAACAAATGAATGCGTTGCCGCTTGTTGAGGGGAGGGGTGGGGCTGTTATTAGGACACGAGGTGGTTGATTGTAAGAAGGTTGTCGGTCATATTATTCTCTACAGTGACTACTGCAAACTGAACATGCCAACTTATCCAGCTGATAAGTTTTGGCGACACTTCCATATGTCTAGGCATGTGTACATGCGTCTTCTGGAGGGAGTGAGTGTCCATGATAACAATTCAAACTGAATAAAGATGTCACTTGTAAGATTGGTTTTTCTTCCCTTTAGAAATGCACTGATGCTATTCAGATGCTTGCATATGGAGTTGTTGATGGTCTCCTTGATGAGTATGTTCGCATGAGCAGTATCACATGACTTGAAGCCATGTACAGATTTTGCAAAGCAGTGGTGGTTGTCTTCGGCTCTGAATTATAGAGACACCAAATGTCTCGTGGAAATAAAAGAGGGTTTCTTGAGATGATAGGATGCATCGATTGCATGCATTACAATTGGAAGAATAATCATATTCAAAGTCCTGGCATCACATGATCTCTAGAATTGACACCTCTTTTTTGGGTATAGTAGGATTCCAAAATGATAACAACGTGCTTCACCTCTCCGGTGTTCTCCGACATAAAATGAAATAAATTTTGTTAATGAGTAGCTACCCTAGTAGGCGAGTATATTCACAAAATAAAATGCCATTCTACAAAATCAATATTTCTCGTATATTTTTATGATGCTTCCTAGCAGGGGCGTATCTAGTGGGTGTGCCATGGATGCCATGACATCCCTTAAAAATATATAGAAATTCATTTAGTTATTAATATTTTGACTAATCCTTGCTAAATGCTACTAGTATTTTGACTAATTGTTACTAAATGCTAAATATAATAGGGAAGTTTGTAAGCTTGGCACCCTCACCGATTTTATTCTAGATCCGCCACTGCTTCGTAGCAACACACGGTCACCTTAGTAGTGGTCATAGTGATAGGTTGTGTGTTCTTAGAGATAGTGTATATATCGTGTTCTAAAAAAAACATACCTAAAACGCAAAAAAAGAAAACATACATCTTTCTTGGAAAAATAAGTAGAAAGGAACCAGTTTTATCTTTACCTGAAGAAACGTAGTTTTTTTTTGAGATGTGAAGAAACGTAGTTGGTTGAATTAACGAAAAACCTGCGTTCGTGCTCAGCATCCGACGCGGATCGGATGGCCCACAACCGTCTCCCTCCACCGAGCAGATGTCCCGATCCGACGCGCAGGTTATTCCGAGCATCGCAGCCGTCCATTCACTACCGATCTAACCGTCCAATCCCTGTGCACGCGGATCGACTGGCCCACCACCGCCCCCGCACGCCATTTAAATATCGCCCTCTTCTCCTCTTCAGTCACCAACACATCCCGCAATCCCCAAATCTCTCTCTGCACTTCAACCTCTTCAACCGCAAGCAATGGACGTCTCCACCGGAGCCGGAGCGAAGGGCAAGAAGGGCGCCGCCGGGCGCAAGGCGGGCGGCCCCAGGAAGAAGTCCGTCACCCGGTCCGTCAAGGCGGGGCTCCAGTTCCCCGTCGGCCGCATCGGCCGGTACCTCAAGAAGGGCCGGTACGCGCAGCGCGTCGGCTCCGGCGCCCCCGTCTACCTCGCCGCCGTCCTCGAGTACCTCGCCGCCGAGGTGCTCGAGCTCGCCGGGAACGCCGCCAAGGACAACAAGAAGGGGCGCATCATCCCGCGCCACGTGCTGCTCGCCGTCAGGAACGACGAGGAGCTCGGAAAGCTGCTCGCCGGCGTCACCATCGCGCATGGCGGCGTGCTGCCCAAGATCAACCCCGTGCTGCTGCCCAAGAAGACCGCCGAGAAGGTCGTCAAGGAGCCCAAGTCGCCCAAGAAGACCGCCAAGTCCCCGAAGAAGGCTTAGAGAGCAGATCTTGTTGATTTCAGTAGCCTGTGTAGTGCTTCAGATTAGTGTTGCTGTTTGGCTATGGTGTTGATGTAATTTTCTGTTCTGTTGTTCTAAGAAAAAAATGTCAGGAATCTCCCTGACTTGCCTAAATTCTTTGCGTTGTTGTCTGTTCTTATAGTGCAGTTCTATGGATCTGACAAATTTGCTTGTCCTGGTTACCGGAAGGGAAAGGCTCGCAAAAGTTGGGGAAGATTGAAGATTCTTCTCGGTCGCTTAGAAGTTGCTAGCATAGCAATACGCTATTTCATCTCCCGTGATCTCCTATTCTTCAGATCGGTGTCATGTCTGAATGCCATCGATGTGCTCAGTTGACACTCCTGCACTGAATTTTTTCCAAGAACGCGTAGGAGTAGCTGGGATTAATGGGTGTGCTTCAGAGTAGAGTGTTGTTGTTTCTCTTGGCGTCGTTGTACCTTCTGATCTGTACAGTTTTAATGGATTAATGAGCTGCTTAGATGCTGTCTACTGTTGGCCACTTTGATTTGGCCATTTTCATCCAGTGGCATGGCGCTCAATTGCAAAGGATGGGCAGAAATATTTGGCGGCTAGATTTCCCGCTCAGGTATCATAGCCCATCTCGAAAAAATCGTTTTCATTCTGCGCGCTCTCAGGTGTGGTAGTGGGTAACCGCCCGAAAATATTGGACTTTTCAGTTGGCGCCGAAATTTCCCGCTCTCGTTTCAGTTCAGTTTCAGTGAGTTGGGCGGGCAACTGAAAACTGCATCTTCGCGCCACTGCTCCTGTTGCTTTAGCTGTAATGTTCAGATCCGAAAGAAATGTCAGGAATCTCTATGACTTTCGTATTTCTATTGCTACGTCGTCTGTTACTGCAAGGGAAACGCTAGTATAAGTTGGGGAAAATTGAAGATTCTTCTGGTCTGCTATGAACTCCCGTTCGAAGTTGCTAGCATTGCAGTGTCTCCCGTGGTCTCCTTTTCTACACACCGGCGTCACCGCGTCATGCCTGAACGCCATCGCAGTGCTCAGTTTTGTTATTTGGTCACCCACCATGTACTCGAGGTTCAGACGATCCAGGCCAAAGCTTTTGGCTACGTTTCCTGGTTGGGCATGTGTAGCACATAATATAAAATAAGGTATCTTAGATTAAAATTTTACACGTTTGTGGGATACACCATGGGCTACATCTGATTTTTTCTCCAGATTTTTTGGAAACTCACAAATATGATTTTCGAATTTTTTAAAATAAGAGAGATCACTGGTGCCCGGGATTACAAACCACTTTCCGGCGAATCGGAAGTTATCGTGCTGCCGTGCACCGCACTTGCTCGACAGAATGCTCGATATGAGCAATGGAGTTGCAGAAATCACACGGGCGCGGCTGGGAGGCAAATAGGCCGGGCCCAAGCGAAGCGGAGGTGCGCCGGCCCATATACTGGGTTCAGTAGTTCATAACGTTCCCCAAATATTTTCAAAAACATTCCGGAAAGAAAATATAATTTGTAGAACAACTTTATAAATATATTTTTTGAACTTATATAACAAGTGATTAGAAAATGTTCATGAAAGGGAGAAGAAAAAAAAATGACCATGTAAGTGATAAGAAAAGATTTTTAATAGAAAGGCTTTGTTTTGTACGGGACCGGAGGAGCTCTCCTTTTTGCATTACAGTAGGAACCACTGGCTTTTTAAGGACAAATATTCATATAGATTTTTTGAGGTACGAGTTAAGAGCATGCACAATGGTTATATTTTATTGTTGCCACATAGATGATTGATGAGGTGGAGGAGAGATAAATGAAAAAAGAGGTGTGAGATCATCTCTTATCATAAGATGTCTCAACACAAATTTAGTGATAACTAGTTGTTAGAGATAAAGCAAAAAATACAGTCATGGCTGGTATAATATAAGACAGTCTTGTTAACCATTGTACATGCCCTAATAAGCCCCTACGACGGTCATGAGGCAGGCGAGTAGGCGACGCGAAGCCCACGTCTAACCTTGCCCCCGTGGCATTACCGGGGTCCACTGCGCCACGAAACGAGTCGCCGACATCCTCCTCATCCCGACGATCCCGCTTCTCCTACGAAAGTGATGACATGGTGGAGGAGGAAGCAGGGAGATCACCAGAGGGAGTAGCGCTGTAGGTCGCACTTTGTATGCTCGACGACGATGGAGGGAGAAGGGATGGACCAAGGTGACAAGGCGAAGAGGAGATTGAATGAGGAGATGCTACATGAATTCTAGGTGGCGAGATTCTAGGAGTGGTGCACGTCGACAAACAAATCAGCTGAGGTCAAGGTATGTAAGTGGCGGTGGGACTCCGCTCCGCCGGATCAGGCACAATCATCTTCGCCGGTCTGGGTGGAGGCTTCAACGTCAATCATCCTTGCCGCCGGCGAACAAATGGACTAGGCGATGTGTTTGCATCACGCCGCTGCGGGTCCTGGGAGACTTCTGTCTTGTCTGCGTCCGTGGACCCAGAAGGCGTGTGATCTGGAGTGATTGGAGAAGTCAACATCCCAGATCAACATCTTCAAAAACATCGTAATCTCAGCACAGAGACCAGAATGACTAAGTCCATTACATGTGATAGCGCTGACCATCTTACTCACATCGTTAGAATTGCTCATTTACAATTAGCCAGCCGGTGACTAATTTACGACGAATAATATACCTGCATCGTAGACACGTGCACAATGATAAAAATAACTGAAGTGTTCGGCGTAGAAGTAATTACCAAGGAAAATAGTATCCTCTTAGATATAAATAGGCTTGCTAATGCATAATTTCAATATTTTGATGAAAATGATTAAAAGTGTCGAGTTTCCTGATCATTTGCCAGTACTACTTTATAGCTTCCTGTCCATTTTTTTACGAAGGCATTGAAACTGCTTTCATTGATACAAGGAGAAAGAGTGAGAAACAGAGTACAGAGTACAATGGATCATGGACCCTGCCTAGGAAAGTTCCAGGAAAGTAAACCATATGAAGCCACATCGGTGTCAAATACAAGTATTTCACAACATCATGGCCCCAGATAGCCTGATTAGGTCTATAGCGTTTTATTTCCTGTCCATTTGGATGCCTTTAGCAGTTGCCATTTTGGCGTTTTCTCACTATCCTCTAGAATACATGACAAGGATTTACCAACCACCTGATAGCTACAAACCGTAGTAATACTTTTCCAATACTTGTGTTCTTCTATCTTGTATGTTCTTCGTTGCTTCCAAGCAATTGATTAAGCAGCCGAAGAATGCACAAAACAAAAAGATCATGTAATTCATTGACCTGCAATCCAGCAGTATACCTGTATACCTACAGAGAAAGCAAGACAAGATTCCTTGAGTTCGCGAAAGAAAATCTTCTACTTCTTGTCCGCCGAGAAACAGTTCATAAAAAGGTGTAACTTTTTTTTTTTTTTTGGAAGCACGTGCGACAGTAACCAATAAAAACAGCTTGGACACGTATGTATGCAATGTACCTTAATTTTCTTTGGAAGTTCCATATTTGAAAGAAACATGGTTTATTGGTGCCATCTCGTCTCCAAACAAATTATTAGTCGTACCTTCTACTAGCTTGTATACCAGGAACTTGTACACATGGTTAATAAGTCATGGATTGTGCTTTAACTCTAGCGTTGTAAGTTAGCACGGTTATTACTTAATTACCAGAGGTGTTTCAATTGCAATGAAGTCTAGATGGTCTAGATTGAATATTGGAATTAAGTAGCCAAATACTACACATCTGTCTCTACATATCCTAATTTTGTAATGGCAACCAATCCAAGTAGCCCATCTTTTAGTTCTAGAAACAATGGCTGACCATTTTTTATGCTCAATAAAATCTTATCGCTAGTACAATGGTTGAAGAAATACACTAAAATCCAAACGCAAGAAGGGGTTAAATTAATATAAACGCATGTATGTTTTTGTTTGACCGTGTAAACGCATGCATGATGAAACCATCATTGTTGAAGTCCATCGACCCTCGCTAATTTACAAACATGCCTATTTGTCGCCAAACGAATTACCACTAATTTTACTTGTACTAGTTTGTTAAAAAGTTGGACATATGGAAGTCTTTGTATCTTACTACCGTTACAAAATTAGCAGAGGGTTTCCAATTGCAATGAAACCAACATGGTATTGAATTAAGCAGCCAAATATTTGTTTGTCTCTACACATCCGTTTTCAAATAGTAAACCTATCAAAGTAGTTGAAGATGGATGTGTGCATTTGTTGATGCAGAGACCCAGGGTTACTGCCTTAAAAAAATATCTTCTAGTTCTAGATACAAAGACTCCACCTTTCTCTTTTTTGATAAATCAAACCAGACCGCTAGTGTATTTTATCCTAAAAAAGGAAGATCGGTCGATGCACACATCCACATATTATTAAAATCAGACAACAAAACCGACCAAACTACGCACAAAATGGAAAAACCTCGAAAATGTATGCTATACTAGTGAATATTGATAATTTGCATGTATTTTTGTTTGCAAATAATAGTAAAAAATAAACACAAGAAAAGAAAAGACAAGGTTAAATGTATAGTCATGCATCCACCATGGTCAAGCCATCACTACTGAAATTGAAGTCCACCTCCTCCCCACCAAACATGCCATTCCCTGCTGTTACATCCAACCATTAATCAACCAATCAATTCCCTTACACTCTTGTAGTACACATTTTCCTAGTTTTCTTCATGGACTTTTCATACCCAATTAACAATACAAATTTCTTGTAGAATAGGATGGATTTACAAAGTACTGAACCATTCGCCTCCATCCACCCAACAATCAATCCATATATACAATCTCATCCAGTATCCTACATAATCAAAACCATAACCGCCCATCGAGCATAAATCTCCACTACTAATGCATTCGCCCATGCACACGTTTGGCATGCATGGACGCATGATGCATTCGTGATCCATCCATTTGCCTTCTCCCCTCTCCACTTCTTCAAGACCAATTAACCACTTCTTTTCGTGGTGGTGGTGGTCGTCTCTCTCACGCCAACAAGAAGCTAGTAGGAAACCGTTGGTCCATCCCAAGAAGCACACCGATAATTGCTTGATTGGTTAGCTAGCTAGCTAGTGTCTTTGCTCTTGTGTAAGGACGTACATGGGGCAGGAAGAAGAAGCCTTGCCGCCGGCCGCCGTGGCTTTCCCGTGGGAGCCCGATCAGGGCGTGGAAGCCCGCGGCATGCCGGGGAGCCCGAGGAAGGCCACCGTGTTCTTGTCATGGGAGCACGATCCGGCCGCGACGAAGCCGGCCGTGAAACCGCGCGGCGTGCCGGAGAGCGCAAGGAAGGCACCGGCTGCGCCGACGCGGCGGCTGTCTGTGCCGCCGCCGCCGGGCCGGCAGGCGGCGAGGGGCGTCTCTCGCGCCGTGCGGCCGGAGGACGACCCGTTCCTGGCGGCGTACCTGGCCTGCACCAAGAGCACCGGCCGCGTCGGCGACGGCGGGAAGAAGAGGACGCCCGGCGCGCGGGAGCCCGGGAAGGGCCAGAGGCGGTTCGCGTGGGGGCTCGGCCGGCTGTCCTGCAAGAGAGACGATGGTGCCGTGGTGCAGAGCATGGTGAGGGTGGCCAAGCGGCCTGAGGTGGATCCCAGGGATGCTTGATTGATTTGATTATCCCCTAGTTGATCATCATCTTCTTCTCAATTTCGTATGGTTTGTAGTTGTGAGTGTTGCTTGTTAAGGTTGATCAGTCTTGTGACAAACTTTGTGATTAGGAGAACCAGGAAAAAAAAAGGAAGAATACTATGCGTCTCGGGGATTCAGAATATCTTAGGTCTGCAACTGATTTGCAACCTCAATCTTTATCTTTCTATCTTCTGGATTCAGAATATGTTCAGTTATGCAACTGATATGCAGTAGCAATCTTCATCTTCCTATCTTTTGGATTCAGAACATGTTGTATTTTCTCTCTATGCATCTTTCTTTCTTCTTCTGTGATAGACAAATTGATTACCATGATACAACATAGTTTTGAAATGAAGATAGGGAAACGGTAACGCGGGCGTTCCTCTCCCAGCTCCAGCGCCGCTGCCAGGCTCTCCCCGCCGCCGTCCTCTCTCCTCCTCCCAACGCCTCCCTGTCCCTCGCCGCCCCAGCGACCCCGACCCCGTGTCGTCCTTCGGGGCGGCCCGGGGGAGCAAGCTCGGTGCTCTGAATCCAAGACGGGAGCCTCGTGCCGCCGCTGCTGCCGGAGTCCGCGGTGGCGGCGGGCCCTGCTTCCCAAAGGGCGGCAGGGAGCCTCGGGCTGCTGCTACGCACGCAGCGGAGGACGGACGCCGGGGCGGCGGCCCCGGGTCGGTGGTGAGCGACGGCGGCCGGTCTCGCGCGGGCGGCGCTGGTCGCCGGCGATGGCAGGCCGGAGCTTCGGCTCCGGGCCCGTAGGAGTACGGTGGGGTGGAGGATCCGGGGCCCTCGCGCCCGGATCTGGAGGGGGCGGCTCTGGCCTGGCCGTGAGGACGGCGGGTCGAGGTCGCCGGCGTCGTGGCGGCGCGGGCTTCGGCGTCCGGTCGGGCGCGGCGTGCTCCTCCGGCGGCTCACGCAGGATGTGGCTGGGGGGCGCGCAACGGCGGCGGCGCCCGTCTGGCTGGGCCCGTGCGGGTCTTCTCGCGGGCCGACGCTTGGCGCGGCTGCGACGGCGCTGCGGTTGTGGAGGCGTCCACGGCGCCTCGTCCCTGGCTTCGGCAGGGGCGTGGACGGGGAGGAGGAAAGCCGGGGCGGCGGCCCCGGAGTTGCGGCTCGACTGGGTCGACGTCGGCGTGGTTACGGCTCGTGTGTGGATGGTCTGGCCGGTCCTCGTCGGGCGGCTTGCGGGTGTGCGACCCATCTCCGGGCGAAAGTCCCGCCCTGGTTGTCGGCCGGGCCGACGACGGCGACGTCCTCGGACACCGCGTCCTTCTTGTAGGCGTCGTCGAGGTGGTGGTGTCGCGTCCTCATGCCGGGTTCTCCGGGGGAAACCCTAGATCCCTCGCGGGATTGGGCGAGGGCGGCGCTCCTGCGTCGTTTGCCTCTTGGGGCCTCGCCTTGGATGTTCCACCGGCCAGTGGGACCTGTGGAGAGCTGGTGGTTGGCGGCGGCGAGTTCTCGTCTTCGGCTTGGGGGTGCGCGGCCCTGGGGCCGGTGTGGATGCCGGAGCGGCGGCTCCGGGTTTCGCCTCCGCCGTGCTGCGTTGAAGCCATGGAGCGCCGACTTTGGTCGTGTGGACGTCATGGTCGTCGGCTCGTTTTGGAGCGCAGCCTTGGGGCTGGCGTGGGTGTCGGAGCGGCGGCTCCGGATGCTTCGCCTCCGCTGTGATGCGTCGAGGTCACCTCCGCCTTGTTGCGTCGAGGTCGTTTGGTGTCGGCTTGTGTCGCTAGGGCGTCTTGGTCGTCGACCCATGTGGAGCGCGGCTTTGGGGCCGGCGTGGTTGTCGGAGCGGCGGCTCCGGATTCTCCCCTCCGACGTGTTGCGTTTAGGGGTTTTGGTGTCGGCCATGGTTGCTTGGGCAACTTGGTCGTCGACCCGTGTGGGGCGCGGCCTCGGGGCCGGCGTGGTTCGAGTTGTATTTTTTTCTTTTTTAGGCCTTGTCCTGCTTGTTTACTTCTACTTTATCAATATAAAAGGCAAAGCTTTTGCCTTGTTTCAATTTTTTTTTGCCATGATACTGACTGTGTCGTCGACTTCCTGTCAGTGTCAAGTGTCAACTCGACAGGGACAGGGATTGACCGAGACTTGGAACATTCCCTTTGTTTTTGTGTTTCTGTTGGTTGTGAGTATACAAATATAACACATTTGAAGAACTGATTAATTGGCAATGAACAGAAAAGTCAGATACAGAACAAGGCGACCTTACCTACAAAAATAGAACTGCTGCTGGTTGGAGTTATCTGAATCACAAGTGCAGTGAAGCTGGCAGAGACACACTAGTGTTTACTTACAGAACAAAATATCGTTCAGTGATACATCCCTTTTCTCTGACCAACCAGTTCCATGCATGCCATGAAGAAAGACAAGGCTATGTTTTAGGATCATTTTGTATTACAACAGAGTGTGAGAGCGAGCTAAACTGACAGGCCGAGAGAAAAAGAAAGAAACACAAAAATACCACACACCCACAAAAAAGGAAAGATTAAATGTCCAAACAACACAGCAGCCACAAAAAAGGAAAGACAATTGCCTTGCTGTCGAAGATACATGCATTTCGTTCTTCCAAAATCATCCACTAGGTTAGCATTAGATATTTAGATATGATATGCCGAAGCAGCGCCGTAACAAAATTTGAATGAAAATTTAAGCTTTTTAATTCACAATTTTATTTTATTTTTTCATTTAGGGGGTGCCGGTGTGTGGAGTAACTTGGAATTGGCCGGACAAGTGTCCGACACGGCGACACCCCCAAAACGGACACAATTTGGGAGGTGCCGGACAAATTTTAGGGGTGCCGGTGGAGACACTCTAAGGCCCTGTTTGGTCGTATATCTTCCGGCCCGTATGAAACGACTGGAATCTGTCGTATAAATTGTGAGGTCTGAGCTGGTCCGTGTATTTTTCCCGGCAGAATACGAGCCAAAGTACGAACCAGTTGGGGCCTAAGGAGAATGGCATCAGCAGAGATTGGTGTCAGACCACTATGCACCCACAACCACAATTTAACTTATATCAGAATTACATTTTAATCAGATGATGATACTTCCCAAATGTGACATTCCATTGGACCAAGAGTAGCCTTTAACCAGATCAGCAAGCATTCTGATAAAAAATATCATGGCAGAAATTGGCATCTCAAACCAAGACGATGCAGACGCATGCGACAGAAGCATGCTTTAACGACTATCATATACAGTTACTGCACACATCAGAAGGTCCAGACATACATTTAAATTTTCCCTTTTTATCTGTTAAATCAATTGCCAGGTTCTACTATATTGTTCTTCTTTTGGTCTTCTTATCTGTACCTGTGTGCATAAATCAGTTAATCAGTTCTACACTTCTACCACTGAAGTATATTTGTGCTACCGTTCTTAGAAGGTTTTGGTGAAGTATATTTCATATTTGGGTAGAAGGAGATTCCTAGCACAATGATTTGTTTTAAGAAAAACACACGCGCAGTACGTCAACTTGCCAAACTCGGGCACATTGGTCACGAAGTTGCAAAATGCCAAACTTGGGTCACGAACTTGCCATACCTGGGCACGTTAGTCACTGTGACGTCGGGGCTGATGAAACCGTGAAGTGAGCTCGTGAGAGGCACGTGATGGACTTGGAGGGGTGTTATTTTTCTGTCAAACTTGCTCACCGTGTCGAGTGTGTCCACTGTCCAGCCATGGTGATTGGCGCCGGAGGGATGAAGACAAGAGGAACCATGGCAGTAGGGCGCACCACAACCGCCGTCGCCTCAGCTGACTGCCATCAGATACCGCATGCGACGAAGACGACGAAATCGACTTCCAAAGCCATCTCGGCCTGCCTCAACGAAGAATTCGACTGCCTCGTTCAATCTTATCCCCTACTCGGCAACGCATTAGAACTGTCAAATCATTCCCTCCTTCTCCCCCAAGTCTCAGCCCTCAGAGAGGGAGAACGCGATCGACATCCAGAGCGCGCCGCAGTCGGTATCTTCGTCCTTCCCAAAGTTTTGTACCTCGCCTCGCCCCTGCGCATGTCTCCTAGCACCGCCTCATCATATGGATGCTCTGTATCGAAGGAATCAACACAAGAGGATATCTGCTGCCGTCGCCCTGTTCATCTTTTCCGCCTCCGGTGACCGGCCGCTACGTCATCGATCTCCACCGCCGCTCCTTCCCCGCTGGGGAGCCTAGCGGAGAAGATGCTCGCGGCCTGTTTGATAAAATGCATAGCTCGTAGACATGAATATATGAGAAGAAACAATATTTTACGGGGGTTTTCACAAAAACATCGCTTCGGACAGGCCCTCCCACGATAGCGTCACGGAAAAGTATGCCACGTCAGCAACATCCGTCACATTTCACAGCTCGCTGTCACAGAGTGACTAACATGCCCACGTTTGGCAAGTTCATGACCCGAGCTTGGCATTTTGCAACTTCGTGACCAATGCGCCCAAGTTCAGCAAGTTGGTGTACCGCGGGTGCGTTTTTCTCTCATATGTTTTCTTGCTAAATGGTGAGGACTGTACTCATCTATTGAAAGGATTACTACTGTGCCTTTGATTTTGAAACTTAAAAGAACGATATTTCAACGGAGCACCCAAAGCCACAGCCGGGGATCAAACCCGGGTTTGCACGGAAGGAACAAGCCCAATTGTTTCTTCACAAAACGGTTGTGTTTCTTCCAATTCTATTACCTTGAAAAGAGATAAAAAACAACTAGCAAAGAAAAAAAATGCTGAAGTTAGATCAACTTTAGTAAGGCCTTGTTTACTCCTCGGGTATTTCTGGGGTTGGGAAGTTTGGGGATCGGAGGGGATTTGGTGAATCACTCACTTTCATCCAATCCCCACATTTCCCCTCAAATACCCTTCCCCAAAAATACACTAGCATGACCTAGAGTTTTCAATCTAGGCAAAAATGAAGTGGTTGGTGGGGGATATTTGGGGATTATCCCTTACAAAACCGGAGTAGTAAACGATCTATTGGGGATTTTCCGGGATTCGGGATAATCCCCTCCGATCCCCTAAAATACACTAGAAGTAAACAAGGCCTAAAAGATACGGAGGAAATAAACCCTTCCACAGGTCCCCGAGTCTCCACGCTGGGCGACCTGGGAGGTGTCAATAAAAGTAATTGATTAAATAGAGCACCCGTTTGCTAAAAAAGTAAGATGTTGGTTTAGTGATCTTTCAACAAAAGATACATGCAAAGATAAAAATAAATATGCAAGAGTGGTATGGAATGACCAGGACTGCGGTGACAGGACACGTTGCAGCGGTGTTGTCGCATATGGTGGAACTGGGGGTAAAACTCAAAAAATAACGCCCTCAAGGAAAAAATCATTCTGGTAAAAACACAAGCTTGTGCCAACATCCACAAAATCAATAAAACGAAAAAAAAGAACATCCCACAGAAAAACTCTCGCTCGAGAAAAAATCTTGAGACATTAAACAGCTTGCTAAGACCCAAAAATCAAATAAATTGATAAAATAAGGCCCAAACCTAAAGCAACACCTTCAAGACAAACATATATAATTGGGGACACCTAAACCTAAAAAAACACCTTCAATACAAGCTTATATAATTGGGGACATAAAAAACAATTACAAACATACACGAAATTGACTAAAATTGAGGAAGTATAGTGCACTGGGAGATGCCAAATGATCTCGCAAAACACGTACTGACATAGACTGATTTGGTGAGGTCAATCTCTCCGACAGAAGAAAACAAATGCACGAGGGCAGAAGGCTTGCGCATGGAAGTACCGAACCCCCGAAAGACAATATAAAATTGTGGTAGCATCTACAAAATTTTAAAGTTGTGACTTGTTACAAGGAGAACCTGAAGATACCCAAATAGGCCGTACTGATTCTAGTCCCCGGTTATATGGCACTCATGCCAACTTAGAAATTCCACACGGGGTTACACGCCTTCGGATTATCTCCATTGTTGATCTTCTATTCAAGATTCGTTCGGTACAATTGCATTCCTCACCCTGCACTTTGTACACATACCATACCTTTCCCAAAAAATGCAATACTGCCCGGGTGTCTGGTTGGCCATGTCCTCTACTAAGTCATCGCCATCTTCCACCTCAGGAGTGGCGCCGAGCAGACGGTCGTCATGTCAGTTCTTGGGTCTATGGGTCCGGCATAAGCTTGTGTCCCAAACGTCCACAGGGTATTGTGTTCCGTTCTCATCCCTGCAGGGACCTAGTGGTGTGTTGGTTTTCTTTCCTACCCGTGTTTTTTTGGAACATGGGAAGGGACACAAAGATCCCCAGAACTGCATTAATCATTAGCGGTGGGAGTACCAGTTACATAGAAGACCATATAAGAAATATAAGTTACAACATAGCCCTCTGATTTTACACACATGACCTTGAAACAAAAACTAAAATTGAAATAAGGTCCTTCTTCTCTACAGGGACTAAATCGAACGCCACTACCGAGGAGTAGGCCACTTGGAGTGGTGCAGGCGGGGATCCCTGTGCCGATGCTATTGAGAGGCCTCCTGTCTGGCATGTTAGACGGGAGGTTGCATGGGAGATATATAGCACCAGGCAGCTACCGACACCAGAGCTCGAAGCGTCCGCAATTAGCCCTCGGCTAACGAATTGTCACTGAGGACGTGCTCCATACACTACCGCAGCTCCCACTCCTTCTGCTCCAGAGATCTACAAAGAACGACTTCAGATCGATGCTCCTCCCTGGAAGAGGAAAAACATCGACTGCATCGCCTCCATCTGCTGAGCACAAACTGAGCTTTATTGACGGGGATGTAGCCATGTAGGTGCAGCGACGCCGCCCGTCTCTGACTTCTTCTCCTGGAGCACCACGAGCAGGCATACCACCGCCACCCGCTGCTAGAAGCAGCTCTAGCTCTAGCGACGAAGTCCCGAACAACATCGCACCAATCGCCACTGGGGCAGATACCAAACACAACTTATACTATTGTTGTACCTGGGGAGGGTCCCTCACCCAATCTCAACGCCGGCCGCAACCAGAGAAGAGGGGGAGAGGGGCATGTCTGCCCAGAACTAGAATAAGGGGGGGGGAGGGGGGGGGGGGGGGGGAGCGAGAACAGTGGGGGAAGGAGGACTTGTTTGTTTTTGACAATCAATACCATGATACTATATTATAGTAGCAAACAGTACATGGTAGAGATACATGAGCCGACTACAGCTATTACACTTGTTGGTTTCTTTCCTCTGGTCAGCAAGGCAACAATGTTCGGTAACTTGATTTGTGAGTGACGTGTGCCCTACACAAGCGTGTTTATTTATTTATTTTATGTTTTCACCTTTTCTAGGGGGCGGTTTGCGCGTGGATTTTATTGTTAATCTAAACAATATGTTTTTCTCAATCATATAAAAGTGGCTATACTTCATAGATTGTCACGAGCAAGAAAATGTATTCACAAATCACAATGGCAATTCAAGCATGCAAACTAAGCATGTCACGCACAGCCTCCGCTCGGACCTCCTCGAAGATCATGGCCTCGATGCTCGCCCCTACCTGCTGCGACGCCTCCCCGAGCCCAAGCCGCTGCCGCCGAGGCATCCATTCCGGCGCCGACCCGGAGGAGGACAGGTCGAGCTCCGCCAGCGCGGGGACCCTCGCGATGTCGCACGCGATCCTCTCCCAAGAAGAAACGATCCTCTGCTCCTCTTCGCTCGTCCTCCTCGTCGCCTCCTCCGCTCCGCGTTCGTGAGTCATGTCGTCGGTGATGGGCAGGGTGACGGGTGGAGAGGTGGTGCCGCCGTTGAGCAGGACGGATGGCGGCGAGCTCCCTGACGTCGACGATGTCTCCTCCTCCTCCCCTGTACCAAGAAGCAGAGTGTGAGTGCGTCAGTGCGTGACATGGTTCTACTTTCTGGAGAGAATTTATGGTGGAGCGGCGAAGAAGAAACAGAGCAGTAATAGCGCTTACAGTTGCTGAGCGTGGGGGAGGAAAGCGATTCCTCATCGGAGTAACGCAGCACGTCCAGGACGGACACCGGGCTGAGCCGCCTCCCTTCATCGTCGTCGTAGTCGTCGCAGTGGCTTCCGCCAGTGTCGCCGGCGCGCGACAGCCGGCGAAAGCTCTCTCTGGCGGCGCAAGAGAAGCAGCCGGCGAGGCGCACCACCCTCCTCCTGACGGCCCTGCCCAGCATAGACCTCCTACCCGTAGCGTCGCCGTAGCAGCATGGCGGGGCTGTCTCCGTGGTGGCGTGGTGGAGGAGGAACGGCTCCTGCTGCAACCCGAGCAGCTCCGAGAGCCTCCTGCCGCCGTAGCAGCCGGCGGCCATTAACGACGATTCTTGAAACTGACAAGAAACAGAAGCAGAGAGTGTGTGTCTGTATGCAGTGTGCAAGTGTCAGGTGAACGCAGGTGTGTTCTCAACTTCAAGTAACTGAGCCGTCTAGTTGAAGCTCTCATGGACGACAATTCATCAAAATGGCCGGCTCAGGATGGCGATTGATCCTTATGTAAAGCTGATGACTGTCTCTTCTTCCTCTTCACCTTCTAGAGTCTAGACAACATGTAAACAAAATAAAGTAAAAATGGTAGGGTTCCACTAACAATTACACTGGACCTCACCAAGTACTCAATCGTTTTGGCTTGGACTGAGAAAAGTGTTTCGATCTGTGTTCTAGAGAGAGCCCTCCTGTCCTGTTGACACTAAAGTTGTAAACAAGGTCCCCTATTTAGGTAGTTGCTGAATAGTGCTGAGGCCATGTGGTGCAATTTGCTGAATAGTGGGAAGATAAAATATTTCCCACTTAAAAAAAGAAGGATGGATTTTGATCTGATGCTGATGTTGTTTGCTGATGAGGTAGCAAGGTGGCGCTTTTATTTACATATTGCTTGCTTTGGGACAGTCAACCTTTAGGTTAGGAGATGAATTGCACATATGCCTATGCATCAGGGTAGTAGAAGGAAGCACACCGCTCCAAATGGTGAAGTGAATGAAAAAAATAGAAAAAACCATACTGCACACAATGGAGTAGTTGTTAACTTGGTCTCGCTTCATTTAGATTTTTTTGGTACACACATTATGCAGCAGGTTCAGCAAATCCCAGCGCTTGCGGGCTTCTTGCAGCTTTGGAACAGAGTAGCGGCAATGCAATTGCAGGTTTGTGATGATTTGTCTGTTTCCACTTCTTTCTATCTTCTCCACGACTCCACGTACATCGATTGAAAATCAAAACCATGTCATATTGTCAGTGCCACTCGTTTACGCACGCACAACATTCAGTTATACTGAAAATATTGTCTTACTCTAAGTATCTGCTAGCTAGAGAGCATGCACTTTAGCAAAAGGCTTGCCTGTCTGCCTGCCAGATGGTCTCCATGGCACCACCTCTCTTTAGCTTGCACTGCACTGCAGACATGCAGCTTCCCCCCGCTAAGATTAGAGATTCAGAGGTTCATGCATGCATCATCCTGAATATTAGCACCAGTGCCATGTAACAATCATGCATTCATCAGGCAGCCTCACACTCAGAGTGAGTGAAAGAGTTTTTTTTTTAAACAAAAGTAAAAGACCAAGTCCTCGCATTGCATGATTCCTCCGATGGGTGACTTTCTGCTGTGCAGTCAGCAGCTGCTGCCTGAACTTTAGAGGGACACAGACACACACACAGCAGCAGCAGATCTGATCTACCTCCAAGCATCCGTGTGGTAGGCAACAAGCAAAAGGAGGTGATGGTAGATGTTGGTCTTTGCACTCTCGAACAGTGCACGTCAGCATTTACAGAAAACAATATTGACGCGCGGTTTCGAAATTCATTGCCCCATTAGTTAGCTCTTGCAGATATTCATTGTCTGCCTCACATTCCACTCCTATGCAAACTACTGATGATTTGTACAATGTTCAGACTGCACGCTCAAAATGCCGCTGAAAATCTTCGAACAGGTGCACTATAATGTTGATTAACTCATTTTCATGTGAAAAGTCTGAGGTGGTGATCCGAAATGAGAATCTAGTCTCGGCGGATTGCTTGATCCATTCTGCCATCCACGGCCACCCTGTGACCCTGTCTGCTGCCGGCGTTCGTCGCGATGCTTCTCAAGGACTATCTCTCCCATGCACAAGGTGCTCGACGAGGCATTCCTGTCATGCGTGAGTAAAATGTGCTTTCATATCAAGTCGCCCAAACGTAGTTTTTCGTAACCACATCCTAATAGAGAAACCAACTCAAACTGAACCCGCAAAAAATACTTCTTATACTCGTTTTCTAAAAGTAACTCTAAATTCTCCTAATCCAAAGAACCACTAAAAATACAATTCATAATCCTTAATCTGCATGATCTGGCATGTAAAATATTCAGAAATTCTTGTTGCCGATACACAAGTGCGATCTTGATCTCAAGGCAAGACGCAATCACGCGCGGTTGGATATACCAGGTAAAGGATAACAGTCATCGCATTCCAATATATAGAGCGAGCAAATGATGTAGTAGTAGAAGAAGAGCAAAAGCATGGCGCACAATATCCTAATTTTTTTTTCGATAAAGGGATATATTCAGCACAAGCACGTATGGCTATTTTCTCCTAAAAGCTTGTGAATTAAGTTGAGAAACAGTTCGAAACCCCTTTAAAGCCTCTAATTATAATTACTACTCGAAGTGTGGACTTGTGTTTAGGAACAACTTGGCTCATATGTTGGAGTTGAGCCAAGCCGATTCCTGGAACTCTTGGAGACGGGCGAGCGAGCTGGGACTGAGCTTGGGGAGCCAAGACGAGAGGTCCTGCCGGCGGAGCCACGCTTGGAGAGTCGCTCCGATCCGGATGAATGGAGGCTGTTGCATGGCGATCCAAAGCCGTAAGTTGCGTAACTCCCGGAGACTCTCTTGGATCCTCTGCTCGAGCTGTTGGTGGCCCGTCTTGGTCTTTTCGCTTACCAAGACGAGAACGCCAAACGCGGAGAAAACCAACACGGCGACGCAGACCGCCTCGAAGTCTTCATGGTCCCTCACACGGCGAAGCAGCGAGCTCACCTTCGTGCCGAACCGGGTCAGGCCCCCGCGAGCGCGCGTCCCGCACAGGGCCATGCCCGCCCCGCACTGGGTCAGGAACCGTGTCACCTGCAGCATGCCGATCAATGAGGATGATATGAGATGGTATGAAGCTACAGCCAGAGATCACAGATGACGGGATGATAGTGCGTACCCGCGACGGCAGCTTGTGTTCCAGGATGTCCACCATGACCAGCGGGCAGGTCTCCACGAGGTGAGCGAACCCCTCGGTCTCCCTGACGGCGGAGAGCACGCTCTTGGTGGACACGAACCCGATGCAGGCGTCCTTGAGCTTCACGCGGTGGTGCTGGTCGGCCAGGGCCAGCGTGCTCGCGACGGTCTCCACGTCGATGCTCCGGCACAGCCTCCACTTGCACGCGGCCATCAGGCCGTGCATCCCGTACCGGTCCGCCGCGACCAGCAGGTGCTGCAGCGGCGCCACGCCGTCCATGTCCAGGTCGTGGGGCAGGGCGCCCGTGCACGCGAAAAGGAGGAGTGCCTCGAAGATGGCGGGATCCATGTCGTCGATCTTCACGTGCCTCGCGGAGGTCTCCTCCATCGGGCCGAAGAGCTCCGCCGCGAACACCGGCGACGCGGCGGCCAGCACGCGCCTGTAAGCGCGGAACTGACGGTCGCCCACGATGAGCGTCACGTCCGCGCCGTCGTCGTCCTCCAGCATGGCCGCGAAGTCTTCGCGCGGGCTGACCGCCGCCTCGGCATTACGCGCGAGGAACCGCCTCGTCGACAGTCTCAGCCACGTCCATCGCAGGAAGCGCTTCGCCCGGGAAAGATCGAAGCTCTCAATTGTCAGGGATGGAGAGACATGGAGGCGTACGTTTTCTACGAATTTGACGAGATCGATTTCCATTGCCAAGGCTGGAGGGGAGCAATGGGGGGAGATTTCCGTGTGTTCCTCTATCCTAGGTTATATCCATCCGTACAGGGGACTCAGGAGGGGGCGTACCGCATACGTGCTCTACAAGTATTGAGAAGAGATCGAGACATCGAGTAGAGTCCCTTAAAAAGGAATACGATAGGTAACTGTGTATATGTCTGCTTTTTTCAGTTATATATCGCGGACATCTCTGGTAGACTTGTATTACAACTTTACAAGTCGATCGTCACATGAATGATTGATCCGCATGACCCACAACAATAGGAAACGCTGCTGTAAGAACATGTACACCAGCCCCCTCCCCCAAAAAAAAATAACATCGAACGGACTAATGGGGACCGGACAAAAGCGACAAACCCCCATGGGGCCGGGCCACACGAAGAAAATGTCCGGCATCCTCCCATCTTTCGCGGCTTGGTCGGACATGCCAGACACGCCCGCCACGAAGACCCCGCCAATGACACAGTCATTTGCCCTCCCCCTCCTCTATCTCGTCTCCAGTTTCCATGTCTCTCCGCCGAATCGCGCCATCGCCGCCATCTCTTTTCGCCGCCAACACTCCGGCGGTAGTCCGCATCGACCAAGATGCAGACTCGCGGCCCCTCCCCATACTCATTTTGCGATGCCGATTCTGAGCTGCCGCTCCGCACAGCTCGTTCAGCCGGCGGCCGAGACTACCTCACATCCCGCACGCAAGATATTCGGTCGTTTGCGCAATACTCACACTATGGTTAGCCTTAGGCTTAATGCAAAGGCCAAAAGCTCCCTTACATACAACCACAGTAGATGACACATAGTGCCGCGCTTTGTTTGTAAAACTACATTATCCACACGAACCAAAACAAGGTGAATATTGGCAGGAAAGATTCAGAACTTATGGCACTCCACATAGTTGCTACAGCGGGCATCCCAAAGACCCCGAAGAGTGTCAATGCGGCGGCTGTCCCGGGGGAAGAAAAAGGACCAAACTTCCCGAGCCTTTGAGCAGGTAACAAGCAGGTGATCAACATCCTCCCTTTGGGCACAGAAGGTGCAGTCCGGGGAGTCTCCAATTTGATGTCGGAAGCGCCTGTCATTGGTGGAGAGACGACATCGACGAGCCAGCCAGTTGAATATCCTGCATTTGAGAGGAGCTGCATTCTGCCAAACCTTCGTGGCCTGATCGTCAGTCGGTAGATGCATAAAACAATTGGAATAAAATCTTTTGTTTGAAAGCGTTTTTTTTTTGAGTAGCGGCAAACACGGTTATCAGCGGTATGAGGGTCAAGGTTGACAGACGCAATGTCATTGTGCAGGGAGACAAGCTCAGAGCGGGCGGCAGCAGAGAGACGGGGGGCGAGGGCAAGCGAAAGCCCGGAGCCCAAGACAACGGCGGCTTGGGCGTTGGGGCGAGAGGAATGAGAGAAGAGGGCAGGGTACCGGTCACACAGAGGCTCGCTGCCCAGCCAGCAGTCCATCCAGAAGGCAGTGTTGACCCCATTTCCAATGGTGACTGAGGTGTGGAGGCGGAAGTTGTTGATCCCCTGAATAAAGCTTTTCCATATGGGGGTGTCGAGAAAAGGGCCGTCGCCCAAGTCACGGCTAGCCGACCAGCCGTATTGACGAGAGAGCCAGGAAGCCCAGGGAGCGGAGGAGGACGAATGAAGTTTGGTGAGGAATTTGGAAAGGAGAGCCAAAATTTGAAAGGAGAGGGAGAGGACGCCAAGGCCGCCCTGACTCTTGGGCTTGCATACCTCCTCCCAAGCCACCTTGCATTGGCCTCCGGTACTAGATTCTTCCCCAGTCCAGAGAAAAGCGCGACGCCGTTTATCAATAGCCTCCACCGTGCCAACAGGGAGAAGGCCCGCAGACATGGCATGAGCAAACTTGGCAGTGATGACAGAGTTGACAAGAATAAGCCGACTTCCGATGGGGAGGGCACGCCCACGCCAACCGGAAAGTGAAATGTCACATTTAGCGATGACAGGGGCAAGGTCAGAAGTGCGTAGCTTGTAAAAAAAAGCCGGAGCAAACCGTCCTGACAATTTTCGACCCATCTCGCTTCAAAACTTCGGCCTTAAGGTTCTCACAAAATGCTTAACTAATCGGCTCCGTCCCTTGGTCCCTCTTTTGCTTCACCCTGACCAAACTGGTTTCATCTCTAGGCGCTCTATTGCGAAGAACTTTGTCTATGCAGCGGATATTGTTCAGTCGTGTCACAAGCGTTCCACTCCGGCTGCTGTTTTTAAGTTCGATTTTCGCAAAGCCTTCGGCCTGAACCTTTATTACGAAATAACCAACCAGCCAGAGTAGCTTACATTACAAGTTTGAGGGAGGGAGAGGAGTGAGGATAGATCTTCAATGGTGTCGATGAGCCTTTGGATGTAGTTCGGCAAAGGTGTGTGGCGGACATACGGCTTTGGGCGTATAGATGCACCAACGCGATAATCGCAAACTGTTTGAGATCTTGGTGCCTCACCTTTGATCCCCCTTAAACCCCTTTGTTTCTCTCATGTAATCCTCACTCCTCTCCCTCCCCTCAAACTTGTAATGTAAGCTACTCTGGCTGGTTGGTTATTTCGTAATAAAGGTTCAGGCTGGCTGAAAGCCCGCCGAAGGTACAGTAAAAAAAAAAAGAACTTATGGCACCAATGAGTCTTGGGAGCACAATTTCATGTATACACAAGTCATACGACAAAAATCATTTAAAACTCGTTCCCTTAGCGATCCTATCTATAATTTCCCCTAGAATCGAAGGGCAGCTTGTCGTGAGGTGATTGAATCCGTCGGTTTCCTGGATAGCACTAAGCACACCATGTGAGGACATGAATCCTAGGCATGCATTCTTGAGTTCAACGCAGTGGTGCTGCTCCGCCAAGGCAAGTGTGGTTGCAACTGTATGCACGTCAATGTTTTGGCATAGCTTCAGTTCGCACATTGCCCTTAGCCTGTCCAATCCATACCGATCAGCAGAAACAAACAAGTGTTGGAACGACGCATCGTCGTCTACACCAAACTCGTCTAGGATGGTGTCGGTGTAGACAAAGTGAAGAAGTGCTCCGAATATAGCAGGTTCCATGTCATCGATCTTGATGCAATGAGCATCATTTCCCTTCATTTCACTAAAGAGCTCTGCCTTAAATACCGGCGATCGTGCAGCCAACATCCATCTATGAGCATGGAACGATTGGTCTCCCACTGTGAATGCCACATCCTTGCCTTGCCCATCCTTCAACATTTCCGCCAAGTGGTTTTGCAGGTTCGATTGGGGGACTACAACAGTGCTTAGATCTTCTGTGTGATGCGTCAAGACCGTCAAAACGCACCTGATTGTGAAGCAGTCACCGACGAAAGACGACAAACCATCCGTACGTCTCGGGCTTCTCAAAAAACTTACCATAGCCCCAACTAGCTGAACCACCTGCTGATTCGAAGATATGTGTCATTGAGTTCCTTTTTATTAGTGGATTGCCATCGATATCCAGTAGACTCAACGTGTACATAACTCTCACCGCTGGTTCCCCTCTACATAGATTTAAGAAGGCCGAGGTGTAGCCACCTATCAGGGTGGACGTTCGGTGACGAGCTTTTGGCTCGGCCCGAGCTTTTCCAGGCTCGGCCCGAGTTGAGCTCGGCCCGCAAGAGTGTTTCACCGAGTCGAGCCCAATAACCTGGACCGCAGCGAGCTCGTGGCTCGCCTGGCTCGGCTCGGGCCAGCCCGCTGGCTCGGCCTTTTTTCGGCCCATTTACACGCGATCTAGGTCACAGCAGGTTCACAGCACACATCAACCCTATCTCACTCGACTCACTCCTCTCCTTCCTTCACTCCCAGTACCGCCGCCGCTCCGCAGGTCGTCTTGGTCGCCGCTCCACAGGTGCATTTCTCGTCCTCTTTCCCCACTCCCATCGCGTCTCCTGCGCTGCGATCATCTGACTGATCCAAGTCAAACAGGTCGTCGCCTCCATCGATGAAGCCGAAAGAACCTAATAAGGAGAAGAGAGTGTCCGGCTTCTATGGGGGGAAACCGCCCAAGGCCGTTGCCGTTGCCGCAAAGCCGGCGTCCAGAAGGGGGAAGAAGGCCAGCAGCGGTCGCCGCTCGAAGGAGAATCCGAGCATCATGCTGATTGATCCGCCGGACAAGGTAGAGCAACCAGTGCGCGCGAAGCGTCACCCGCCTCCGCCTCGTCGTCTCTCTGCCAACATAGCCGCCGCCGGGCGTGCGGCGGGCGGTGTTGCCTCTTCTTCGGCGTCGGCGGTACCGCTGGTGAGTGCCTACCCTCCTCCGCCTCATGTGGCATTATTTATCTAGTGTAGATTGTGTATGCAAATTCATGTGGTGGAGATTGTTGTGGTATTATTTATCTAGTGTAGATTGTGTATGCAAAAATGATGCAGTGTTGTATTTGTATGCAAATTGTTGTGTGCAAGTAATTCATGTAGATTGTGTATGCAAATTGTTGTGGTATTATTTATCTAGGTAGATTGTGTATGCAAATTTAGTTCTTGCAAATAGATTGTTGTGGAAGAGTTTATTTATCTAGGAGATTGTTGTGGTATTATTATTTATCTAGTGTAAATTGTTGTGGTATTATTTATCTAGTGTAGATTGTGTATGCAAAAATGATGCAGTGTTGTATTTGTATGCAAATTGTTGTGTGCAAGTAATTCATGTAGATTGTGTATGCAAATTGTTGTGGTATTATTTGTCTAGTGTAGATTGTGTATGCAAATTTAGTTCTTGCAAATAGATTGTTGTGGAAGAGTTTATTTATCTAGGAGATTGTTGTGGTATTATTATTTATCTAGTGTAAATTGTTGTGGTATTATTTATCTAGTGTATGCAAATTTAGTGACGTTATATATTTGTGTATGCAAATGTAGTGATGTTTTTTCTTTATGGTTCTAACAGGAAGAGATGGATGATGGTGAGGAGGAGAACAACTCTTTTGATAAAGAAGAGAGTCAAGAGACGTATGTGCCCAATGCTATGAAGAAGAAGATGACAACAACTCTTTTGACCATAATGATGATATGTCCGAGGATGATGTTGTAGGCCTTGCTCGAATCAATGAAGAAGAGCAAGCAACCGTGGATGTTAGTTCAGGAGAAGATGAAGGCACAACTAGGGTGGACACAAGTTTGAAAGGAAAGAAAAAATCCAGGGGGGACACAACTAGCAATGAGAATTCACCGGCTTGGAAGTATTTTGTGAAGGTGATGGTTGATGATGAAGATAATCCAGGGGGCCTAAGGTGTTGAAAGCACAATGCCGTCATTGCCCAACGTTATATGCGTACGTTCAAGGTTCAAGCACCTCAACCCTCAACAGGCATTGGAAATCAAAATGCAAAAACCTCAATGCAAAGCGTCTTAGGGAGCAGATCCAGACCCGTCTGATGTTCAAGCCAGCCAATGCTAATGCAAATATTCCGGCGTCAACAATTCCAGGACATATAGGGTTTGACCAAGCTGTTGTTAAGGAGCTCATTGCTAAAATGATAATGGTACATGAGTATTCATTTAGAATGATTGAACATCAGTGGTTCAACATTGTCTTGAAGTATTTGAATCCACTCTATCAGTCCATGGGAAGGAAGGCAATCCGAGCTGAGTGCATGAGGGTTTACAAGAGAGAAAAAGTTTGCCTTAAAGTAGCACTCCAGGATGTGGAATACATTAGTCTCACTACAGATTTGTGGACTAGCAATCAAACCGTTGCTTATATGTGTGTGGTGGCACATTATATTGATGCAGATTGGAAGATGCAGACCCATGTTCTTGCCTTCATAGAGTTGGACCCACCTCACTCTGGACATGTGATTGCTGATGCTGTTTGGGACTGCATAATTGAATGGAAGATAGAGAGCAAGGTAATATCCATCACACTTGACAATGCTTCAAACAATGATGTTGCTGTTAAAGATTTGAAGGCAAAGTTCACTTTCCGGCGATGCAAACAATTTGAGGAAGGTTATTTCCATGTTCGCTGTTGTGCACGCATTGTCAACTTGGTGGTGCAAGATGGGACAGCATGTATGGGCAGTTTGATCACAAATTTACGGGAGACAGTTAAGTACTTCAAGAAGTCAACTAGTCGCTTATCAAGGTTTGTGGACATTTGCCGGGGTTTAGATCTCAATATTGGTGCTCACTTGACCCTAGATTGCTGTACAAGGTGGAGTTCAACCTACAAGATGATAGCTATTGGCCGTCCATATAAAGAAGCATTAAGAGAGTATGCTAATAAGGATCTACACTATATATGGCAGCCTACAAGTGATGAGTGGAAGTTATATGAGCTCATCGAGCCAATGCTCTTCGCTTTTGCTCAAGTAACTACTGCTTTTTCAGCACAATCATATCCCACACAAACATATTCTACTGTCACATTGTGAGTATCAAAATTGCATTGAGAAAAGCCATGCAGCATAAGGATCCAACCTATAAGGCCATGGGAGAAGCAATGATGGAAAAGTTTAACAAGTATTGGGAGGAAAAAAACAATGTCATGGTGCTTGCAACTGTTCTGGATCCAAGGTACAAGATGTTCTATATAGATTGGGCCTTCAAACAACTTTATGATGAGCAAACTGCTCAAGACGAGTTGGCTGATGTGCGTGTGGAGTTGGAAGAGTTGTTCGAGAAGTTTGATACCGCAAAGAAGCAATCCGAGGAAAGTGCCACATCGTCATCCAAGGTTTGCACTACAAGTACCTCTATGCCTGCATCCGATAGTGACTTTCAAACCCACCGATTAAACACCACAACAAAGTCATCAAAGAGTGAATTGAGAAACTACCTAGAAGACACCCTTGAGGAACCGGATGCTAAATTCAACTTGCTTGATTGGTGGAAAGTGAATTCACTTAGATACCCATTGTTGGCAAAGATGGCGAGACGATTCTTGACTATCCCGGCTAGTTCCGTTTCTTCAGAATCAACTTTTAGCACCGGTGGAAGAGTTTTAGATGACTATAGGAGTTCTCTAAAACCGGATATGGTGGAGGCATTGGTGTGTGGTGCAAGTTATATCAAAGGTTCCCATAGTGACTTGAATGTGACGGTATGATTTTCATGTCTTTCTTGCATTTCAACTCTCTATTTCATTGTCATGTAATGTAAAATTGGTGGCTAACTTCCCCAAGTTTAGGACAAGGAGGAAGATGAGGATGAAAATGTGGAGACCATCAAGTTGCCTAAGAGTGTGGTGAATAACAATCATTGGTAAGTACATATTTACTACATGTTTGATATTCCACTTGTCATATGAGTGAAGCATCAACTAAAGCTATTGTTACTTCTAGACTTTCAAGTCATGTGGATGTTGCTATTTCGGTTCATGGAGCATTGAGTTGAAGATTGGAGATGGATGTTCATCTTGCTTATGTTGAACTTGTGTAATTGAAACTTGGAAACCTTTCATGCGGATGTTGCTTTATTTTGAATTTGTGCTATTGAACTTAGAACCTAAATTGTAACCCTATTGCTATCAACTTGTTGTGATTGACGTTTATGATTTGTGTAATGTGAGCTGTTGCTATTTCGTCCAGTTTAGTCTCTATTATCATCAGAAAGTTTCTGCTCTGTTTTTCCTGTAAAGATTGCTCTGTTTTCTCTGTTTTTGCTCTATAGCTGACTCGCGAGCCAGCCGAGCTGGGCCGAGCTGGGCCGAGCCTGTTTTCCCAGCTCGTTGGCCAAACGAGCCAGCCCGAGCCGAGCTCAAAAGGTGCGAGCTAAATGCAGGCTCGGCCCGAGCCTGCACCGAGCTGGCTCGTGTCCAGCCTAAGCCACCTACGTCCTCCGTGCATCCCTCGGGGTAGAACGAGACATTCCAGTCGTAGCCGCCTGCGCTGAACGTGCTCGAGCTAATGTGCTGGCTGACGCCCATGCCGTGGAGCAGAGAGTAACCAGTGACCTCGAAATTGTGTTCCACGGTGACGGTGTCCGTCAGGAATCTCGAAGATGTCTTTGACAGGTATTTGCCGTGGTTAGCCGAAGAGGCCGAGCTGCTAGCCATGGTGAAGGTAGGAAAATCGAGGGTGTCACGGGGGTTGATCTTGTCTTTTCGCATTGTTTGCACGCGTAGCCGTCATATATATACACGGACGAGTTGTTGTAAGAAAAAGGAGTTGTTGAGAACTTGCCTGTAGCAAGATGGTTAGGAGGGTGGTTGTACCCCCAGCCCACCAGAGTTCAAATCCTAGATTTGACATTGGTGTTTCTCATTTAGGCGGATTATTCTTCAGTGGGAGGCGACGTTCCCGTCGACAGCGAGGCGCCTGTAGTGACTTCGTCAATCTCAAGACCCGACCGCCGGCTCAGTCTTTCGGAGGTGCTCATAGGTGTAGGGTGTGCGTGCGTGCGTTCATAGGGGTGAGTGTGTGCACGTGTTTGTGAGCGTCTGCGTTGTACTGTGTTTCGCAAAAAAAAAAAAAAAAGAAAAAGGAGTTGTTGTTCGTACCCAAGCTAAATGAATCCGAGACATACAGGGGCAGGGATACCGAACATGAATCATAACGGAGCGGCAGAGAAGAAGTAAGAGTTCTTGTCGAGTAGAGTTTGTGCCGCCGTTCTGAACACCTGATCACTGGGAGGCGAGCCCGGATCACTACAATGGAACGTTCCGTAATGGGCACGGATCATGTTCATGTGCAAACAGATCTCCGTGATCTGAAAAAGAAACTCCAGGCCTCCAGGGTTTGTGTGTCCGCCAAGCAAATTTTTCGATAGGTACAGCCCCAATTAGGTTAGTTTTGCTGGATTTTTTCTTCTTCTGCAATCAAATTTCTCAAGGAAATAGAAATCGCCTGTACACTATCCCGTCCTTGCTCACTTGGGCTGCCCAATAGCATTTCTTTTCCAATTTGCTCTTTAAATTTTAGGCGACCTCACCGTGTACAATACTGTTAGGATGCGTATAGGTAGCGCAGCGGCGCTTGTTAGTCATGCGCAGTGCACTCCCAAAATGAAAAGTTCAGGCCCGTGTGACAAAAGGAGAAAGAGGAGAGGAAAGAACCATCCCACAGACCCGTAACTCAACACCACATCAAGTGAACGATTTTTTTTTTAAACAGAGACAAAAACTTTGCCTCATCTCCTTAAATAAGAAGAAGTTTAAGTTTTACATGACAGAAACAATCGAGCAAAAAGCTCGATGGAAACAAAAGCCTACTCTCCCGGAATTATTGAACCCAAATGTGTCGCCGCCGCCTTACTCCACAAGGTCGCCTCAGACTTAATTAATCTTCCGAACCACCACGAAAGACATGGTGGAAACGTGGTAGAAAACCCTTATGTTTCGCTCGGTCCAAATCTCCCAAGAAATGAGCATGATTAATGATGCCAAGGATTTTCTTCTTGTCCCATTAGTGTGGATGACGAACTCCCACCATTCCTTGACGGAGGTACATGAGGACCAAGCCGCCGCATCAATCGAAGTGAGACCAAGCCAAATGATGATTATGTTCCAAATTCGGAGAGTGTAGCGGCATTTGAACAAGAGATGCACCACAAACTCGTCCTCCCTTTTGCACAGTTGGCATATCCAACAATTTGGCCATCCATGCCTTTGAAGGCGGTCGGTCGTCCACACACGGTCTTGGAGAATGAGTCACGCAAAAAGCATGCACTTTGGAGGTGCCCAATTATTCCAAACCGCCTCCGGCATGTAGGATCTCGTCATTACTTCAAATTGGGCATTGTATGCGGATGCCACCGAATAGGAATCCAAGATATGTCATCAAACACGCCTCGGTGAGTTGAACCTCATTTAGTTTCGTCCAAAGCTTGACAAACTCGTGGATATGTTGAGGAGAGAGGCCGATGGAGATGTTGATCTTGGAGATCCAAAAATCATTTACTAATCCCTTGGTTACGGTGGAGTTCTTCCTAGAGGAGATCACAAAAATGGAGGGAGCAAGGTCCTTTGGCTTGAGGCAATTTAGCCGATGGTGATGGTGGTGGCCGTGTAGAAGAAATCCATGTCCGCCTTGTCACATGGGTGACCATTACCGATCCAAGCCTTGGAGGGATCTTTCCAAAGAAGCCAAGGCCAACGAAGGCGCAACGCCCAAGCAAACTTGTCGAGGTCAATGATGCCCAGCCCCTCTTATCTTTTGGCCTACAAACAATTTGCCAATTGACCTTACATTGTCCACCGGAGACATTATCCGCTGCAGCCCAAAGAAACACGCCCTTTCTAGTTTGTTGATGGATTGCAAGATGCCGGGAGGGATCACAAGAGGTGTGATGTGATGGATCGCTTGGGAGGTGATCACCGACTTCACAAGGGCGCCTCTTTCCGCAGCCGCAATGTGCTTCCCGAGCCAAGGGATGAGCTTAGAAAAAGCAGCCTTGTCGACAAGAGGCTGCATGTCGATGTTTTTGAGGCGTCGTCTAGTGGAGAGCGGAAGGCCCAAATATTTTATTGGGAAGGGGCAGCGTGGAACCGGGAACATTTGCATGATATCATCAAGGTCAAATAGAGAGCACCTAATCGGCGCTGCAAGGCTTTTGTGCACAATAGTAACCAGCCCCGTCACTTCATCAAAACCTTCAAGAATATTGGCCAAATTGCAAAAATCCTCCCGATAAGGGGCCACAAAGATGGCCGCGTCGTCGGCATAAAGGGAGGTGCAGATAGAAGGGCTACGACCCCTAAGCTGGTGAGGATCTCCATTTTCCATAGCCAAGTCGAGAAGTTGTTGTAGGGGGTCGATGATGAGGTCAAATAAGAGTGGCGAAAGCGGGCCGCCTTCTCTAAGGCCTCTCCCATGGTGGATTGGCTCGCCCGACACCCCAATATTGAGAATCACACGGGAGGAAGCGGTGACAAGAAGCGCCACCACCCAATCTCTATATATTTGGCGGGGAAACCCGTCCGTTGCATGAGATCAAGAAGGAAATCCCATCTTACGGAATTGGGCATATATAATATATAATACCTCATATGTTTTTTACCATGTGTTTTTGCTCGTAAAGAATTAAACTTGGTAAGTTTGACCACATGGTAAAGAATTGCTTAATTTTGCCGAGTGCAGATATTTCACTGAGTGAATTTATGTCGACACTCAGCAAAGCGCTTCTTGCTGAGAGCCCAATGAATTTCACTTGGCGAAGCTGCCCGACACTCGGCAAAATTTCCAGTAGTGGATTTCAAACATCTGTGTTTAATATATATAGGTTTGGTGCATTGTGGATGGATTTTTTTTGAAAAGGGGAAGCCCCAGCCTCTGCATCGATTGATGCATGCGACTTTTATTTATATTGAAATTCAGTTATTCTTACATCTAAATTACATCAAGGGTCGCACGAAGTGGCAACATGAATCAACCACTTAAAAAAACAGGGACAACAAGGAATGACTCTGCATCAACATGTTATTCTAAGATCAGAACGCCAGCTGAAATGGGAATATAGATACGACGCGATCGATTCTAGGCGGCTGCACCCAAAATTCATTGCGTCGTGCTTCTCCATTGATTGTAGGTAGGAACACGTACGGATCCAATGTGTATCCATCGGGATAACCTGCATAAACGAAGTTTTCTTTTCTGTTAAAAATATAGTCATTACGTATATTCCACATGGCCCAAAGCAAGGCGCAAACACCAACTCGAATTTGAACCTTCTTTGTTTTAGAAACTCCCCTTAACGAATTGCCAAAAAAAATTGTTATGTCATTTGGGGTTTAATATTAAAAGCAATATGAACAATGCGCCAGGTCATTTTTGCAAGTGGCCAAGAAAAGAATAAATGTTCGATTGTTTCATCTTAATCACAAAAACAATATTTTTTACATCCATTCCAATTATGCTTAGCTGAATTATCCTTTGTGAAAATCTCCTTACGATATAAGAACCACATAAAAAACTTTATTTTTAGAGGTACTTTCATCTTCCATAAGTATTTACGAAAAAATCTTGTTTGATCACTCATGAAATCTTGATAGAAGGATTTGACCGTAAAAACACCGGTTTTGGTTAAACCCCACTTGAAAACATCTTTTTGATTCGTAAGGCTAACATGCATAAGGCGGTTTACCAAGTATAGCCATCTTGTCCACTTATTTCCTGTCAACGCTCTCCTAAAATCTAAGTTTGGTGGAGGCGCTTGGGACAAAACATCAGCCACCGAAACTTGTTTTCGGTGGATAATATTATAGAGGGAAGAATATTGACTAGCAAGGGGCGTGTCCCCAAGCCAAGTATCTTCCCAGAAACGATTATTCTCTCCGTTCCCCACGACAAAAGAACCACGGTCAAAAACTCGCCTTTACCTTCATTAGCCCCTTCCAAAAAGGGAAGTCGGTTGGTTTACTCTACACTTGCGATAATGATTTTGAATGTAAGTACCTATTATGAATTAGGTCCTGCCACTGCCATACCCTATCATCTTCTGACAAAATTTTGAATAGCCATTTGCTTAATAAACATATATTTTTAATCTCTAAAATCTCTATCCCAAGTCCCCTTTGGTCTTTTGGTCTGCACATAATATTCCATTTAGTTAGTCTTACTTTCGTTTATGGCCATCACTTTGCCAAAAAATACCGAGACCTAAAATAATCCTGTCTTTTCCGTACCCCTATAGGTACTTCAAAGAATGATAACGTGAACATAGGAAGGTGAAAGGACAAGGATGTCGCCTAGAGGGGGGAGGGGGTGAATAGGCGATTTAAAACTTTTCGGGTTTAGGCTTGATAATTGTGGAATAAAACTAGGTGTTTAATTAACAAGCCAACAACCTAAATATACTAGGCTCACCTATGTGCACCAATAACTTATGCTAGGTAAGACAAGCAACAAGGTGATAGAAATAGAATACTTCAAGCACGAAGGCTATCACAATGTAAAGTGCATAAGTAAAGAGCTCGGGTATAGAAATAACCGAGACACGCAGAGACGAGGATGTATTCCGAGTTCCTCCTTTTTAGGGAGTACGTCTCGTTGGAGGGGTGTGAGTTTCAAACTCAAACGCCACAAATGGCCTCACCCTATTCTCCGATGAACCTTGCCCAAAAGCTCGGTTCACCTTCCACTATCGGAATCCTTCAAGGCGGAATCCGGAGCCTTTACAACAATATTGAGGCACAACCCACAAAAGGATTGGGAGCTCCCAAGTGACCACAAAAAGTCTCAAACACCACAAAAGACGTCTAGGGATCCAAAGATCCAAGAGTAACAAGCTCACAAACTTTCACTTCCACGAATCCTCGTGGAGAGCACAAACAGATGCACAAATGCAATGGCAAGAACACAAGAAGTGCTCAAGTCCTTCACTCTCAAATTCCAACACAGCAATAAATGCTAATGGGGAATAAGAGAGGAAGAACAAAGAAGAGAACCACACAAGAACTCCAAGATCTAGATCCACTAGGTTCCCCCTCACTTAGAGGAGAAATGGATTGGTGGAATTGTAGATCTAGATCTCCTCTCTCAAATCACTCAAAGATATGCAAGAATCATGGGAGGAATTGGGAGAGGGGCAAGCTTTCCAAGGTCAACAATGGTGGGGAAGAGAGAGAAAAACGAGCTGGAAAACTTGAAAAAAACCGTTGGGGAAGAAGGCCTATAAATAGGTGGGGCAGAATCTACCCATTGGCAAAATTCGCGAGGGCCAGCCTTGGGCCCGGCCTGGCCGGCCTGGGGCTGAAGGAGCCAGCCACCCACCAGAGGCTCCCGGCCTTGAGGCCGGCCTAGGCCGGCAGACCACCCAAGAGGCCCGGCCTTGGGCCCGGCCTAGGCTGGCAGACCACCAGAGAGGCCCGGCCTTGGGCCCAGCCAGGCCGGCCTAAAAAAGCTGCAGAAACAGAGAGAAGAAAACGCAATAACTTTTTCATCCAAACTCCAAATCGGGTGAAACCAATTTTGTTGGAAATATTAAGAACCATAAATAGAGTTAAGTTGACACACATGGGAAGGTGTGGAACTTTCCTCACGGATAAACCGATAATATTTCCAACACGAAAACACAACAAGTTTTCCAACCAAAATCTGTTTTCGAACAACTTGGGCTTGTCATGAAGATCACGACAAGGCCCAAAACCCAACTAGGAGAAAAACCAAATAAGAACCTAGAAAGATGATGATGCCAAGTATGCAAAGGTTTGAGCTCTCCACAAAGATGCGATCAAGTTACTCACTTGAGAGCCCCTCTTGATAGTACGCCGTCTATCCTATAATCCGGTCTCCCACTACCACCATGAGACCGGTAAAATAGAAACCCTATCAAGATCATACCTTTGCCTTGTGCATTCCGCTTGAGCTAGATGATGCCGATCTTGACTCTCTCAAGTTGGAACACCTTTCTTGATTGTGCTTGCTAGTACATGCTTGATGAGACTTCTCCAAATACTCCCCCATACACCATTATGGGAGAGCCTCGCTTAGCTCCGTCTTCATGTATCCATTTGCACTTCATCTTCTTCTTTTGATATAGATGATGGCTTGGAGATAAACATGAATGTTCACTCAATCTTCTTTTCAAGCCACACTCGCAATAAGCTCAACTCTAGATAACCATTTGTGTGGATCACACCTTGAATATTACTTTGGTCATCACTTCATCTTCTTTTTTCAATCTTGATACCAACGCATGGTGTTCAAGCATTGTCAATGGACAAGCCCTACAAGGATAGCTCAATACAACCATTAGTCCATAGATATTGTCATTAATTACCAAAACCACATGAGGGCTCATGCACTTTCAGAAGGCTCGGCAAATTTTTTTTACCAGAGTTAGCCGGTGACCATAAGACAGTAATTTGCCGGGCCAACTTGCTAACTTCTTCTCAAAGAGGTCTTCTATCGGCTTCCATCCATTTTTCAATTTTCGGAAATGAATTGGGATACCCAGATATCTAAATGGATAGGACCCAGACTCACAACCGAATAGCAACCTGTAATGTTCCTCAACTTCCTTAGCTTTTCCGAAACAAAAGATCTCACTTTTGTGTCAATTAATCTTCAAGCCGGATTTTTTTTAAATACAAAGAACTAGAAGGGTATGGCGCGCGTTGCCACGCCCAATTGATATTGGAGTATAACATGTATTTAGTACTCCATGCGTGTGAATAACTTTATTATCTATAAGCGTGTTTGTTTCTACTTTATATCTTTATTATCTAGCAATGGTTTCTTTACTGTCGCGAGCCAAATTCATTTCACACAAAACATTAGAGGTAAACAAAATAAATAGAATATAGAGAGATATGTCTTGATAGCTTTTGATATAACAAAGTCACGAATCTACAAGAGTATCATTCGTCACTGGTATTAAAAAAATGCACGCACACGCGCACACATTCAACTATCTTATTCATGAAAATGTCACTTAATATAATTGAAAAAATCGTATATGTACCAAAATCATTCAGATAACAACTATTATTATAAGAAATTCTAATGTCATCCCCAAAAGTTAGAAGAAGATACTGTCATACTGTAGACAATTGACTTGATGGACCACTACCACAAGCTGTGAAACAAAAAAAAACTCCATGGTATTTCCTTGAGAACGCTCTGTTAAAAAATCATAATAGATTGAGAATTAGCAAAACCATCAAGAAATTTTGGACATGTGTCCGAAAATAATAGATTGAGAATTAGCAAAACCTTGTAGAAGTTCCTGCAACGTTCGTTTTCTCGCCCACGTTGCTCCGGGGAAAACCCTAAATCTTGGTCTCCATATCGGATGATGGTGATACGTTGTGCCAGGAGGGAGAACTGTTCAAGACACACATCAGAAACAACGAGTCTCGACAGCGTGGTGCTGTGGGGTTGCGGTGGACCCATGCTAATGGAAGCATGCATGACGGTGGCGCTGTCGCGTCGTGGTGGCGTCGACGGCATGCCTGGCAAGGTCAATGCGTTGATCTCTCTTGAAAATGGGTAGGCGGAAGAGGGAGGTGGCGACTTCTTGAGACACATACTGTGCGCGCTAAGAGTTTACTGGACCGGTTTATGTTCCTGGCCCGCTGTTGGTCTATTTCGTGAGGCCTCCGGTTTAGATGATATGAGGTTAGGGTACTTGGCAAGGATCAGGACCATCCTATTATCATTGTTATTATCATTGTTAGGTGTTGCGACAGACATCGCCAGGAAGATGGCTTTGATCCACTGATGTATTAGTTTTGTCAGACTTTGTTGAATAATATAATACTCCCTCCGTCCAACAATAACTGTCTTAGATTTGTCAAAAAGTTGATGTATCTAGACATGAAACATGTATAGATACATCCACTTTTGTGCAAAATTGAGACACTTATTTTGGGACGGAGGGAGTAAAAAAATTGTATGCTCATTTTTATGCACTACAAATTCATGTCAGGAAGATAATGTATCTCTAGTATTCTCAACGCGAATGTATGGTAACAACATGGTGGTGTACGGCTCAGTCCATGCTAACAAAAAGCTCTCTTTGTGCAACCCATCACACATCTGCTAAGCGTCCGAGACCAGATACCAGGCAAAAAAGAAAAAAATTCACAATCTGAAACGTGGGGACACAAGCACCGAGAGCTCTCTATTTGTAGGGATTTTTTTCCACAACCTAAGATTTGAGGGGAATTTTATTTTTTGCCCCTGTTTACTTTGGGCTTCGATTATTTGCCCTCTTTTACATTAAAAATTATTTTGCCCCACTCTTTGTTAGACTTTGATCATTTGCCCTTATAAATTTTCTTTCATCCTTTAACATCATCTGATTACGTGAGGCAACATCTCAGACGATAATGCCCATCTATTCAACAGAGGAGCTGCTCAAGGGCTCGTCCTACCGTCACTTTGGTGCTCCGTCTCTGAAATATGGCGTTCTTCTCCAAGTCCGGCGAGATCCTACTCACTCTCCCACTCAACCTCGGCTCTCTCTCTATCCAAACCCTACCGCTTCCACCTATACACCCGAACCCCTTCCGACAGCCTCAAACTCCGAACGCTTCTGGCAGCCTCCAACTCGAACTGTGTTGTCCTCTCACTGTCAGTCTCACGCTCCCTCCCTTTGAAACGCAGCTATAGGCGGCGGGGAGTGGGGTGCAGCCTCGCAGGAGACGTGCTCGAGGGCGGTGCTGGAGCGCTTGCCCAAGCACGGGGCCTAGACGTGTTTTGCCAGCTTTGGCGGCTTGGGCGACGGCCGAACGCTCAACTCCGAGTTGTTTGCGGCCGCCATCGTGAGAATCGAGCACCGAACAGAGGTCGGGGTCAGTGGGCAGAGAGCATCGTGGGGGAACTGCGCGGCCGACGCAAGCTCTCCATATCTAAGTCGGGTGAGACGAGTGCTACTTGTTCGGCTCGATATAGGAAAACAACCAAAAGGGTAATTTCGTCATGGGCACGTGGGCCTGGCCTACCATGGGAAAATTATCAAAGTCCAAAGAAAAGTGGGGTAAAAATAAATTACAATGTAAAAGAGAGGAAATAATCAAAGTTCAAAGTAAATATGGCAAAAATCAAAGTTCCCCTGAGTCAATAAGCAAAGGTGTGTGATCTGAACCCGCCCTGGTTAAAGCTCTAACACTCACCAAAGGGAATTTCTGTTCCCAGGACACACTTGCCAGAACTATGTCTAATTTTTCATAAGTAGGATTAGGTCTACGGTTTGCCCAAGTGTATTGTCTACCCGAGAGATCTATTTCTCTTATGTCAAGACTTTCGATGATTGCATTAAAAATGAACGGCCATCTGTCATTAAAATTATCATTATTCTTTTCACTTTGTCTCCTAATTATATTGAAATCTCCTCCTACCAAAATTGGTAAAGTTTCAACTTCACAAATACGAACCAACTCTGCCAAAAATTCACCTTTTTGGGCATCTTGAGCCGCTCCATAAACAGCACCCATGACCCACTCGAAGTTATCAAATGTAGAGACTATTTGAAACTTTACACATCCATCACCTGGAGTAATTTTTTTAACCTTGATTGTTTGTGCATTAAAACCAACCTGTATACCCATGACCTCCCTTGTGGAGGTAAACAATATCAAATGTAATCGAGACCCCCTGCCAGGTTCCTAAGGAAAGGTGCACTAAAGTTGTCCAGTTTCTAGCACGGCAAAGAAATCTAGCTTGAATTCTCTTATTGTGTCCGAAACTACCATATGTTTTGCTGTATCTCTATAAACCCAAAAATTGCCTTTCACCATTATTTAGACTTAAATTTTAAACGAATGCTACGCCGTACCGAAGAAGAGTAATACTTTCTTCTACTCCCTCCGATCCATATTAATGGCCTCAACATTGTCTAGATACGGATGCATCTAGTCTAAACACTTAACTAGATACATCCGTATCTAGATAAAGTTGAGTCCATTAATATGGATCGGAGGTAGTATTATAAACTCTTTTTTTCTTAACTTCGGAGATTCAAGGTCATCATGACCTTCGAAACCTGATTGTTCCTTCTCCTCCAGATTGGTACTCAGCTCTAAAGCTTCATTGATCACCTGCTTACCAAAAGATGTACCATTTTGTTTCGTCTCTTCCTCTTTTTTTAAGCGTCACTAGAGTGCGGTTTAAATCTACTTGGATGGATGTGGTCGTTAAGTAAAAAATAACACGTACCCATGCTAACCGAGGACGATGGCTAGTAGAAATCTTCTAGCAAGTCTAGCCGTAGAGTTGGGATGGTATTCGTCTTTTAAGGATCCCGAGTTGATCATTTTTTGCCAATTAAGAAAATGAAATTCAATGTCAAAAGCAACCCTTTTCGAAAAAAAACTAGGTTCACTTATTCATCCTGAATTAAAAATCCACTCTTTATTGAAACAAAATGCATCATGCGTTCATGATATACATGTCCAAGTCGATAAAATATAATTATAAAAATATATATAGAAATGGATTCATGATACATGTCTAAGTTGAGAAAATAAAATTATAAAAAACAGATCGTGCCATAAATGTGTTGAAAGCATATGTTGCAAATGTACTAACGAGCTAAGTTTAATCCAAATCGAGCCACCAAATCTTTGCTCGTTATTCAGACTTTTTTTCCATGAAGATTCAAAAAAGGCTTATATAAAGTTTATTTCTTTTCGAGTGTCTATCTTGAGTTGAGCGAAATCACGAGTGTCGTTCTCTGAGTGGCTCACGAACATCGAGCCTTCTTTGCAACCCTACCTGTAGCCACAGCAGCCTTATCTATAATATCCTCTAGAATCGTAGGGCAGCTCAATAGGAGGTGCCTGAAATCGTCAGTTTCCCGTATTTGAGCGAGCACACCGTGGGAGGACATGAATCCAAGGCAAGTGTCGTGGTATGAAACAACAGATGCCTAGGGGTAGGCTTAAGTTTGGGGCCGATGAACGCTAGAAGATTCGGGGAGGGATAGCGCGCTGAAGAGCGCACACGGAAGAACAGATGAACACAAGGATTTACCCTGCTTCGGGGCTCTTGTGAGAGATAAAACCCCTACTGCAGCATCTAGCCTATTTTGTGTATTCTCCTCTCTGCATATGGTCGGTACAAGTGCTCCATGAGCTGGGCGAAGGTTGCCTCTAAGAGGTCTTAGCTAGGAGGAACTCCATGAGAGCGAGGGGAAGAAGAAAGTCCAAGGGGCTGAGTGAGCCCACGCAGGGGCGTCCTCCTCGTAGCGCTCCCCCTGGTGCTCCTTATATAGAGGGAGCCCAGGGGACAAGGGGTGGCCCACACAGCACTGTACAACACACTGTGCACTTTACACTGTACACGCACTGTAGCCGAATTGACTACTGGGGTCTTGTCAGCCCTGTGCACACGTCATGGTGCTGTCTCATCCTGCACACTGTAGCCACGTCCAGGATGGGCGTGGCCTGTCCTGTCCCTGTCCTTGTCCTTGTCTTCTAGCGCCTGTCTTCCAGATCTTCCGGGGATGGCAGTGGGTATCTTGAACTTGTCGAGGAAGTAACTGGGGATGTCGGAGTGGTAGAGATGTCGGGGTAGCGCTGTCCCCGGGTGGCTGCCGAGGTGTCGTGGTCGTGCTCCTGCCGAGATAAGAAGACCTCGGCCCCATGCCGAGGCTGGGATGGCTCGGTCCAGCCGAGGCAGGGAGCTGGCGGCCTACTCTCCGATGGTGGCCTGCTCCAGGATGGTGGCCTGCTCCAGGATGGTGGCCTGCTCCAGGATGGAGACCTCGGCCTGCTCTGGGAACCTGGCCCGTTCCGAGGTACTGGCCTGCTCCGAGAGAAGCCACCTCGGCCTGCTCCCGAGGTAAAACAGCTCGGCCCGTCCCGAGTCGCGGAGGGAAAGCCAGCCCACCGAGACGAGGCCATCTCGGCCCGTCCGAGGCTGAGGCCCGCCCGAGACTGCAGGGGCACCTCGGCCTCCTGGGTAACTCGGCCTGCTCCGAGTACGGCCATCTCGGCTTGCTCCGAGGCTGGGATGTCTCGGCCCAGTTTTGTTTATTCCGGTCTGGTCCGAGCCAGATTCGGCCCATCCTGCCTTTTTTACCTTTTCTCTATCTTTTACTCCTTAACCTCTGTTTCTATCTCTTTTACTAACACAATAACCTCGTAACTTTGGGGTACCCGGGATTACATCCCCGACATTAGTCCCCGAGGTTGTGGGGGACTCGCAGAGTCGCGCACAGACTTACGAAAACAAACAACCATACCAAAAAACCTCCATACACACAACATCTTGCCTGCATGGGCACCATTATATGTCGGTTTTCAGCCACCATGGGCATTACCGAAGGCGCATGTCACCAGCATTATCTGGACCGACATATAACCAGCACGGACATATCTCATACGTCAGTTTTTAGCCACTTTGGGTGTTTACCGACATCAGATGTCAACAGCCTGAGCTGGATTGACATAGGCATATCTCATATGTCGGTTTTTAGCCACTTTGGGCGTTACCGAAGTCGGATGTCGCCAGCATTAGCTGGACCGACATAAGCCTGCACGGGCTTATCTCATATGTCTTGGTGTCTCGGCCTCTCTAGGCATATCTCATATGTCTCGGTATCTCGGCCTCTCTGGGCATATCTCATATGTCTCTCGAATGTCGGTTTTCAACCACTCTGGGCATTACCGAAGGCGTATGTCTGCACGGACATATCTCACATGTCTCGGAGCATATGTCTGCACGGACATATCTCATATGTCTCTTATATGTCGGTTTTCAGCCACTCTGGGCACTACCGAAAGCGTATGTCAACATCATGAGCTGAACCAACATATAGCCTACATAGGCTAAATCTGACCTTTTGCCCTCATGGGCACTTTGTCAAATGACGAGCTGAGACATTTCTCAACACGTAACACTCAGTGAAATCAGATATCTTTAGACTCATTGTGCCGAGATAATGATGCTATGATACTCTGGCAAGCTCGGATAATTGAAGAACCATGATAATTGATTAAGCCGATAAAGACAGCAATTATGAGACACTCGATGATATGAGATAGATGCCGTGATATCTTGGCAAACCGAAATAAACGGCGATTTGAGATATGAGGTGATGTTGAGATATAACTGCAAACCGAAATAAACGGCGATCTGGAGAATACCGATAATGCTATGATATTTTGGGTAACCCGAGATAACCGATAAAACCATGATCTCGGGGATGAATATTCTCTCGGTAAAACCGACATCACCTTTCAATGTTAGTTCAAGCATATATATAACCAATATTTAATGGAAACAACAATTCTACTAACAGAGCCAACTAAATCTAGCAGCAAAACTATGCAACAGGACACAGACTCGAACTCAACCGAGTCCCCGAGTCACTTTTCTTATTTAGGAGAAGAAGCAGAACTGACTGACCAGCCAGTCCCCGGGTCAAGACATCTTGGTCCCGGGGAAAACAACTAAGCAAAGCAGAAAAGAGGGGAGAGTCCCCGAGCACTGTTTGAGACTATTTAAAAGAGTAATGCAGACATATAATTGATACTCACAAGGTAGTGTTGTTGTAGCAGTAGAGGAAGACGCTTATGTCGGCCGGAACACCGGCCTGTCGGCCTGAACCACCAATATCTCGGTTTGAACCACCTGCATGTCAGATTTGACCAACATATGTCGGATTTTCCAAGTTTAACTCGGATTTCCCAAGCTTAACTCGGATTTTCCAAGCTTAACTCGGATTTACCAAGCTTATCTCGGATTTCCAAGCCTTAACTCGGATTTTCCAACCTTATCTCTGATTTTCCAACATTAACTCGGATTTCCAAGCTTAACTCGGATTTCCAAAGCTTAACTCGGATTTCCAAGCCTTAACTCAGATTTCCAAGCCTTAACTCGGATTTTCCAGGGTATTTCGGATTTCTCCAGGGTATCTCGGATTTTTCCAGCACACCAGCATATCTCGGATTTCCAGCATACCTCGGATTTACCAGCATACCAGCATATCTCGGATTTCCAGCATACCTCGGATTTACCAGCATACCAGCATATCTCGGATTTCCAGCATACCTCGGATTTACCAGCATACCAGCATATCTCGGATTTCCAGCATACCTCGGATTCGAACTGTAGTTAACTCGAAAATGAGTTAACACACGGGGACGATGCCGAAGTTGAGTCCCCGGGTCACTTTTCACATCCGGGATCTGCCGATGATGTCTGTTGGTGGAGGCAGCGCTAGCCTTTGCTCACAGCGGCAAGCTAGAGCACGGGGACAATGGCGATGTCGAGTCCCCGCGTTGATGACGAAGGTCCCGTCCGAATTGATCTAGCAAGCGCCACTGTCGGCCCCACGGTGGGCGCCAACTGTCGTGGTATGAAACAACAGATGCCTAGGGGTAGGCTTAAGTTTGGGGCCGATGGACGCTAGAGGATTCGGGGAGGGATAGCGCGCTGAAGAGCGCACACGGAAGAAGAGATGAACACAAGGATTTACCCTGCTTCGGAGCTCTCGTGAGAGATAAAACCCCTACTGCAGCATCTAGCCTATTTTGTGTATTCTCCTCTCTGCATATGGTCGGTACAAGTGCTCCATGAGCTGGGCGAAGGTTGCCTCTAAGAGGTCTTAGCTAAGAGGAACTCCATGAGAGCGAGGGGAAGAAGAAAGTCCAAGGGGCTGAGTGAGCCCACGCAGGGGCGTCCTCCTCGTAGCGCTCCCCCTGGTGCTCCTTATATAGAGGGAGCCCAGGGGACAAGGGGTGGCCCACACAGCACTGTATAACACACTGTGCACTTTACACTGTACACGCACTGTACCCGAATTGACTACTGGGGTCTTGTCAGCCCTGTGCACACGTCATGGTGCTGTCCCATCCTGCACACTGTAGCCACGTCCAGGATGGGCGTGGCCTGTCCTGTCCCTGTCCTTGTCCTTGTCTTCTAGCGCCTGTCTTCCAGATCTTCCGAGGATGGCAGTGGGTATCTTGTACTTGTCAAGGAAGTAACTGGGGATGTCGGAGTGGTGGAGATGTCGGGGTAGCGTTGTCCCCGGGTGGCTGCCGAGGTGTCGTGGTCGTGCTCCTGCCGAGATAAGAAGACCTCGGCCCCATGCCGAGGCTGGGATGGCTCGGTCCAACCGAGGCAGGGAGCTGGCGGCCTACTCTCCGATGGTGGCCTGCTCCAGGATGGAGACCTCAGCCTGCTCCAGGATGGTGGCCTGCTCCGGGATGGAGACCTCGGCCTGCTCCGGGAACCTGGCCCGTTCTGAGGTACTGGCCTGCTCCGAGAGAAGCCACCTCGGCCTGCTCCCGAGGTAAAACAGCTCGGCCCGTCCCGAGTCGCGGAGGGAGAGCCAGCCCACCGAGACGAGGCCATCTCGGCCCGTCCGAGGCTGAGGCCCGCCCGAGATTGCAGGGGCACCTCGGCCTCCTGGGTAACTCGGCCTGCTCCGAGTACGGCCATCTCGGCCTGCTCCGAGGCTGGGATGTCTCGGCCCAGTTTTGTTTATTCCGGTCTGGTCCGAGCCAGATTCGGCCCATCCTGCCTTTTTTACCTTTTCTCTATCTTTTACTCCTTAACCTCTGTTTCTATCTCTTTTACTAACACAATAACCTCGTAACTTTGGGGTACCGGGGATTACATCCCCGACAGCAAGCATCCTTGAGTCGCACGCAGTGGTGCTGCTCTGCCAAGGCAAGTGAGCTTGCAACTATGTCCACGTGAATGCTCTGGCATAGCTTCCCTTGACACATCGCAGTTAGCCTATCCAGTCCATACCGATCCGCGGCGACAAACAAGTGTTGCAATGGCGCGTCCTTATCAACACCACAATTATCAGGGAAAGTATCCGTGTAGATAAAACGAAGGAGCGCCCGGAAGATAGCGGGCTCCATGTCATCGATCTTGATGTGCCGGCCGGTAGCATTCTCCTCCATTGGACCGAAGAGCTCCGCCCTAAACACCGGCGATCGCGCAGCCAGCATGAACCTGTGAGCGTGGAACAGTTGGTCACCCACGCTGAACGTCACGTCCGCGGTTTCCTCATCCTTCAGCATGGCTACCAGCTGGTTCTTCATGTTCGAAGGGGGCACGACTTACATCTTCCGTGCGATGCGTCATGATAGTCAGAACACACCTGATTGTGAAGCATCCATCGTCGTCGTCGTCGAGGGAGAGACGATGCATCTTGTTACCGGGCATGGACTTGGTAAAAAACTTTGAATAGCCCTCACGATCTGCACATTCGAAGGTGTGTGTTATCGGGCTCCTCCGAATAGCTGTGTTGCCGGCTTTATCCAATAGGCTCAACGTGAACGTCGCTCTCACCCCTGGTTCTCCTCTACATAAATAATAGGAAGACCGAGCAGCACGATTCATCGTCCTCTGATTCTCCGTCGGGATAGAACCTGATGTTCCAGTCATAGCCGTCGGCGCTGAACATGCTGGAGGAGATGAACTCGCCGACGCCCATGCCGTCGAGCTGCCAGTAATTGGTGATCTCGAAATTGTGCGCCACGGTGACGGTGTCCGTCAGGGATCGCGACAACGTATCCGACACATAGTTGCCGTCGTTATCCGATGGGGCCAAGCTGCTAGCCATGGCGATGGCTCAAGAAGCCACGTACGTGCGTTGGCCTCGTATGAGCGAGACTTCCACATTGTATACGGACATGGGATCCGGTACATACAGGGATACCGAACATGAATAGTAACGTGCTTGAGCAGCAGATGTCTTGGGAACCGTACGTGTGGGCGACAGTCGCAGCATTCGCCTTGGAGGGGATCCAAATCCATCGCTCCGCTCGCAACCCAATTCCTTCCTTTTTTCAGTGTATGAACGCGTTTGTTGGCACGCAACAAGTCAGGTACGACGTACGTGCGTGCGCGTTGTTGGTATCGTCAGGGCGTCTTGATCGTCATTAATTAATTCGATCATCCGTGGTGATGAAAAGAAACCGATCGATGGAGACGGTCGGTCGCCGTACGCACACGCATATGTACGTGATTCCGTTTTTTGTTTCTTTCATCACAACATACGCACGCACGAGATGCCCGGCGACTCGACTCGATCATCGAGACGAAAATCCATCCGTGTGCGACTACAGCTGGCCTCCTAGCTTTTCTACCGCGCATGGGCTGCGGGGCTTCAAATTCAAGAATTAAAATTCATCTCCTTTTCTTCTCATTTTCTTTCTCCAAACAAAAACAAATCACATCACACGAATAAGTGTACATCTATATATGCGAAAATGAATACCTACGTACCTCCATCCACGAATAAGTACGTGTACATCTACATTGATTTCGTACCAAGTCAAAAAAATATTTAAATTGACCAAGCCCGGCGCAAATTAATTACCAACAACAACACATTTTTGGGAACCCGAGAATCTCACCGGAGGGGGTGGTAGCCGAGGACGAACGTCACCACCACCGTGGTTGCTGGCCAGTGACCTCGCTGCCCTCGTCCTGCGGCAGAAGCCAAGGAGGTAGTCGACACCAGCGGCAAGCCAAGCCAACCACAGCGCGCGAGGCACGGGAGGCCACGGCAAGCATGCAGTGTTCACACCGATATGCTTTGAACCTGCAAATATACAGTTTTCAGCTCTAACAATGCATAAGCAGCAAACGTATCAAAAAAAAGTTCCCTATAAATCCACTGCATATGCACACTAACAGATTTACATCCATAAATGCATGCTTTCCTCTGCATAATACACATTCAACATGAAAAAATAACAATATTTAGGAAAAATACACAAAGAAAACTGCAATCACCATATTATAAACGGATAAGAAAATGCACAGAAAATCCACAATATCTTATCGCTGCTATTTGCAAAAAGGAAAAAACTACTTTCAGTTCATATCAGGATAGCAAACAATAACCTTTTTAGTAAGAAAAAGCACAATATATTTTCAGTCGATTCTCATATACAGTGATATCGTCCACAATCCACGAGAAAACAGACAGTTGGAACAATGAGACATAAAGAAGCATGATGCAATCAACAACACGTACACGTCAATCTGTCTAGCCAATATGCATGCTGATACCACCATCAATTTATAGCACCCGAAGATCGAAGGGGACCCGAGGAATTACCTGAGAGAATTGTAGCCGAAGCTGATATATCACTCTCACCACAGCCAGCACCGCCGTGGCGGTCCTTCCTGCACAGATAGATCACACAGTTAAAGAAGATATATGGCTCTACCTGAGCTCTGCTAAGAAAAAAAGCAAGGTTTTCAGAAATGGCCTCACCTTTCTATCATGGGAAGATACAGGCAGTTCCAAAATCACAATGCCTAGTTTAACCCAAACCACCAAGGCATAAGTAAATGCTTAGTTCCACACAAACAAAAGATAAATCCATAATTTAGACAATATTAGAAGGTGATTCTGTTTTGGTGTGACCAAAATCAACAACATTATGGTGCAGGGAAATTAAAGGTGTGTTGAAACAACATGATGGGCTGATTGCAAAGCTCAGACTAGAATAGATAAGATAATCAAGAACATAACATGATTATGAGTTGAACAGGAATTAATCATCCATATCATGTCAGTGAACTTAAGCAATTACAGGGTATCAGTAGCTAAACCGTAGCATCAAATAAACCAAGAAAATACTATAGATACTGTAGACAACTACAGTCAAATGCACCTAGCGTATATACTCAACCAGAGCAAGTCATCAATAGTCAACAGAAGTAGGCATTATATTCATAACCGCTAAAGCCAGAAGCTCGCCTAATAAGCCTAACTAGTGTCATTGACCACAACAAAGTACCAAACCATAACAACGAGAAGTTCATGTATAACACAAGATCATGCTTAATGGGAGAAAAGAAATCACGGGATCCATGATCCCAACATGATATACATTGCGCCAATCACTAGAAGCCTGCTGCATTGTAAAAATTCAGACTTCTTAGACAGGAACCCTCCAAACAACTAAATTAATGATCTTCTCAATGCATGGACAAGCAGATTAAATAGTTCATATAATGCAGAGCCATACACATATCAGGACCAAACCCTAACCACGCCGTCCATGGCACGATGGCCATAAGTAAGACCAGAGGATAAGGCAAGCGAGACCACCGCAAGTCTACGACCACGCCGTCGACGTGGGAGACTGGTGGCAGGCTCGAGGGACGCATCCGGGGCCAATGAAGCTGTGCAGGCAGCCGGAGCACCACCGTGCCAGAGACTCCAGGGCCTTGAACCAGCAGTGCTGCTCCCTTCGCCACTCCAGCCGCTCCTAGCTGTGAACAACATATTCACCTGAAACAAAAATGCATAAATCAAATAGTTCAGGTTCAGCCGTTCAGGCATTCAGGGACACACACCAAGAATGATTAGGAATTCTTAAGCATAAAGAAGTAGGTAGAACATCCTGCCAGTTAAATTTCGTTGAGGCCCCGGGGTTGCTGCTGCAAGGCCTCCTATGTAACACTGAGTTTCGGTTGTTGTAATAAAAAATATTCAGTAGAGGAAATGTTTTTTGTACTAGTCCAAAGCAGGAGCTGTAATAGTGGTTTTTGTATTAGTCCAAAGAAGAATCACATGTTTGAATGTGGCATGAGCTGTGCTCTACGCACTCTTACTGTTTGCTGTGTGATCTAGAACGATGAGTAGGAAATCGAAGTGCAGCAAATTAGCGGAATCGCACATGCTCGAATCTTGACTAGAAAAAACTAAAAAATGTAATCTTTCGTCCTCATGGAACCTGATTCTTTCTACGCAAACATACACGAGCAGCAGGTCGAAGGAAAATAGGGAGGGGTCGACAGAGAAAGTGACCACCTTCTGTGGCACGAGCAACAGGTCAAAGAAGGCCGGAGGAGCTCCGGGGGGACGCCAGCAACAGCAGCTCCGGGAAGGGGACCGGCAGCACTTCACCCGTGCCTCCCCGCCGCGGTAAGGTCCTCCCGCGGCCGCCACCAAAGGAGGGTAAGCTTGGAGCTCGGCGGTCAATCGGTGAGTCGTGATAGGGAGGAAGATGTGTGAGGTGATGGAATTCCATGTAAACAATGGGAGGTAGATATGCTTTAATGATGAAGCGGTAATGTGACATATCCGTTATTTTATGTCATGTTCCTATGACAATCTTCATTCTCGTACTACTGGTATCATGTGGTACATATACCACAATTAATGTATATTATCTCACGTGTGTTATAAAAAATGGTATAAAAACTGTATGTTCCTTTGGAAATCTTCATTCCAGTATTTATGTAAGTTTTTTTCATGCATGCTCACAAAACTTGATATTTTATGCTTAAAAACTATGTAAACAGAGATATATAAAGTACACTATTCTTTGGTTGCTCCTTTTACCGACAAGTTTTTGCAACCCCTGGTCATTGTTTTCCAAATCAATCACACCTCGAAGAGCGTGTCGGGGCCTAGACTATATACTCGAAAACATGAAAACGGTTAGAGGATGCAAAAATGGCGACGTATTATGTTTTCCTATTTTACCACCAACCTTACTCATCCATATTTGAACTCCATGCCAAAGAACTAGGGTTTCCCATGGCAAGGTACTTAAATAACTATAATTTCGTATAGGATCTGTTATCGCTGATGCCTCATGTTGCCATGCTAAACCACCCTACCACATGTTCTGCAATAGGTAGACACACAAGTATTTGGATATGATGTCCTAAGTTATATTTTCGTTTGGAAGCTCGTGCGTGAAACTATTCACGTGTCAGTCTTTGTTGCTTGGGATACTGTATTTGCGCCCCGTGGGCTGTTACAGGAACCCCTTCTCCTTTTTGGTTGATGTATCAAGCATTCCCTGGGGATGCTGGCGATTTTCCTGTTAGTTAGATGAAACATTACTTGCTTTGTTATATGGATACCCATCCACATTCTCCGTCCCTCCCCTGTTTCGTTTCAGTTCAGTAGCTAGGTTCCCTTGGAGATAATGAATGGAAAATAATAAAAGCCATGCCTTTTATTTTCGTCAAATCCAAGTGTGCTCTGGATCCTGATTCCGTTCAGTGGCTAGTTTTGTTGTGACTAGTGAGTCCTACCAGTGATCGATCTACATTGTTCATGAATGAATGCACTGTAGCTCAGCTACAGACCAGGACGTAAGGCTGTGCATTTCTTATCTTGTTTTTGCTAGTACCAACCTGTAAATTTTTGTTATCTGCTCAATTTCACATGCACTCTTTTTTTTTTCTGACCATGATTTTACCCATCTGTTGTCAGCTGATCTAGCATGGGGTCGAGGAGGCCATGTCTGCCGGGGTTTGCTGTTGAGGACGGCGGCACGAGAGGTGGTCGCACTCAGGGCATACGGCATAGGCGCCCGTCCTGCCCGGGGCAGCTTTTACTCCCAGCAGCAGTATCAGCACGGCGGCGCCGCCGCGGAGCAGCCTCCTACCACCACCATGGCCAGGGACCTTGCGGCGCGATGCCGGCGGCGGCGCAACAGTGGAGTCCAGGCGGCCCTGCCGCAAAACTTCTGGCGCACAACAATGGTACCGGCCCCTCTGCAACGATGTCTTATGAGCTGCGCCAAGCAATGGATGACGACGATGCTCAACGCGAGCCCGCCAACGTCTTTGCCTCACCACCACTGTCTGTCGTCGAGGTGGTTGCCGACCAGCTTGAGGCCCTGTTCGTGGTGGATGCCGGTTCGCCGAGCGTGGCATCGTCGTAGCCCAGCCGCTGCACAGCGATTCGTACAAGTTCCCGCACCCGTCAGGGAGCAGGCGCGCCGGTACGAGGTGCCTGGTGACCACTTCCTCACCAAGCTTCCCGACAAGGACCTCCACCAGTCCAGGCAACGTAGCTGTTTGGCTGTAGGTAATGGTAATGTCATTGATTGGGGCAGCCGAGGGATTCAGGGTAAGATTACTCTGCCAAATCCAATCTATATGCATGATCTGTGTGATGTTTCCTTCACTGCCGTGCACCTGCCATTTGACTTCAGATTTGTAACTTGTGTGATTGATGATAGTATTAATTGTTCATTCAGATTTCTAGAAGACATCATCTTGGACATCTGTGGGAGAGAGATCGAGACGCTACGCAGCTCACCGGCTAGTGGCGACCACAACGACGCTCTTTCCGGCAGCGACGCCTTTCTGCTCGGGCCTCTTTTTTTTTACAGTATGTTGCCACTGAATGCATATGCCATGTTTCTTATATGACTGGTGGTGCTGTTCATAACCTGAGTAGCATCAATATTTTTTGACGTGTAACTTCCCTTAATCAAGTCCATGTTCTTATAATGATGTACTCCCTCTGTATCAAAATATAGATGTTTTAGCATGTTTGGGGTCCAAATGTATATAGACATGTTTTAGTGCAAGATTGGCCCCAAACATGCTAAAACATCTTATATTTTGATACGGAGGAAGTAGTAAACAATTAGCATTTCTACATTGCTCTTGCGGGCATGTGTCTTTATTTTGTGTTTATCCCATTTTTTCCCAGTGATGCAACTACCCTCCCAAGTTAGTTCTTTTCTGGTTCTCCGTGCTTATGCCAGCAGCCTTGACTGCTCATGTTGCGGTGGTGCCTTTGTAGCAGCAGTAGCAGTAACTAGCAACTATCTGTGTACGTTTTTAATGTTTTACTGTTTTTTTACTGCTTGTGTTGGCTTGAGGCTTTAGCAGGCAGAATGTTTCCGAAAGACGTGCCTTTCTACCTAGTCAACTTGTGGGCTTCCCTGGTTTAGTTAAGTGTCAACCCTATGGCCATCACGTGGGCTTGAGCTGGAGCTTTAGTTGTTGTTATTGAAGAGTGTTTATGGTAATATGTGCTGGTCGCACACTTGTTGGAGCTGACCTGGACTAGATTGAAGTGGCTATGCTCTTTTTTCGTTCAACAAACACAATGTTACCTAAGACGGATTCTGTTTGCTGCATCTTATTGATGCCTACTTATCGCCTGACTTGTGTGTGTGTTTTGCAGGTCATTGATGTGACCCTGGAGCCCATCACTGGTCTTGGCGCAGACGTAGACTGGCGGTTGTCTCGGACGGCGCCTCTCCGGCCATCCTCCGCGCACTGAGATCGGTATTGGTTACAATCCGTCTCAGGTAGCTCCCTAGCTCCAGCTCTTCTCCTCTATTCTGAGCTAGGGCCATCGTGTCATGGAGTTCTAAGGATAAAGTTTGGTCCTACTGCGTGTATGGTTTGTTGAGTTGTACACTTTCAGCATTTTATCCATGTGTTTGTGCAAAAGCAATGTTAATTGGATGGTGGTGGTTATCTTTTGCAGCACAAATAGTTAGGCGTGATACTTTTATATTTTTGCAGTGTAAAAAAAATATGACTTTGATTTGACACAAGCATCTTCTGTAGTTTCAGTGCATAGCTTGCAACATATACCTTAATTTTTTCATACGAGGCAGTCTATTTTCTTTCGGATCTGTAACTTGTGATATTGCTCTTGTGTAAAATTTAGCTCTTGCTGATAGGTTCATATTTCCGCCGTCGCAGCTTTTTGGTTGTGTGTATGCACTTTATCTTGTTGCTATAGTTGGTTGTATATATGCACTTTATCTTGTTGATATAGTTGGTTCTATATATGCACTTCATCTTGTTTGCTTTAGTTGGTTGTATAGATGCACTTTGTCTTTATAACACTTAACTTAATCTTGTATGCCCGACCGGCTGATGTTTGCATGCTTGTTTATGGCTATTATAGGATTATTCTGAATACTATCTTGCTAATATGTTCTAAAAAGAAACTTGCTACGACTAAAGCTGTCGATTGAGCACTATGCGTTAGAATTGAAATTTGATGTCATTGGAACTCAGATATATAAATGAAAGTTTTTTTTTTGTGCAATCTAAGCTGAACAGTCATTTTTGTAACAAAAACGATATCAATTCTTCTACACATCGATTGATATCTTCTTGAACATTGCAAGTACTCCATGCTCATACCATTTTTAACTTGTAAGTGAAACTGTCGTCCTTCATCATTTTTCATGCTCGAGGCCCTGTCCGTGGTGGATGCCGGTTCGCTGAGCGTGGTGCCGTCGTCGCCCAGCCGCTGATCCCTCTGCCCATCGACTTGTACAAGTTCCCGCAGCTGCCGGGGAGCTGGCGCGCCGGCATGAGGTGCCTGGTGAAGTCGATCCGCTTCCTCGCCGAGCTCCGGCAGCAGGCTCGGTGTAGCCGAGGGATTAGGGTAAGACTACTCTGCGAATTGCAATCCATATGCATGATTTGTGTGCTGTTTTCTTCACTGCAGTGCACCTACCATTTGACTTCAGATTTGTAGCTTGTGTGATTAATGATAGCATTAATTGTTCATTCAGATTTCTAGAGGACATCATCTTGAGAATCTGTGGGAGAGTGGATCGAGCGGGACACGCTACAAAGTTGCTGGCTAGTGGTGACCACAACGGCACTCTTGGCTGTGGCGACGCCGGACATTGACCAGCGTCGCTATGACGCCATGTGCCCTCCTGCCGAGGTGATTGATCGGGAGCTCCAAACCAGCTCTGAAATAAATTAGTTGCTTTCCAGTAAGAGTGACTGTTGCATCTGAGGTGTTTTATAGCTGACTGGTGGTGCTGTTTATAACCTGAGTAGCAGTAGTGTACTTTGACCTGTAACTTCCCTTAATCAAATCGATTTTCTTTTGATGATATGGTGAACAATCATCCTTTTCAGGGCAGCATGGGAGACATGGAGCTGGAGCTGTCCAGGAGGGAGCCATGGCCACTGCCTCCGGCGTGTCTCGGCAGTCTTGCTTCGGCTGTGCTGCTGCTTTGCTGGCCGTGGCCTCCTGTGCCTCACACACGGTTGTAGGCCCGGCCAGCCCTCAGCTTCTCCTACCTCATGTGCCGCCGCTGTATGACGGCAGCGAGTTTGCAACTGCTGTGGTGGTGATGCTATGCCTCGGCTACAACCTCTTCAGGTGAGTTCCTAGTTTATCCCGGTGTCCAATTTCCTCTCTCCTTGCTAAGCGGGCATGGATGGTCAGCTCCGACTCCAGCCATCGAGCCGCTGCCCTATCCCGGCCATCGAGCCAATGATGTGCTAATTTTTGGCGATAGTTTGGATTGAATATTGGCCATTTACTTTATTTTATCACGCACCTTGTTTTTGTTTTCAACATGTTTCTCCTAGGTTTCCTATACATTCTTATTTGAGTATCTAGTTACTTTTTCATTTTCGCTTGATTATTCTATAATAGCATAGCTGGTATTTATATTCAATACCCTTGTTGGCAGTTATGTCTTATGATCTGCCCAGTTTCTCACTGTGGTTTCGCATTTGCTTGCTCTCCAGACGACCAAAACCCACAAGGTGGAATGCATGATGGTAGTTAGCTCCAACTGAAGGACGGCCTACGTAGATTTGAGAACTTACACATGCAGTTCATGATTTGCGGACATCTTGTCTGACATAAACCAGACGAATTTGGGAAGGAGGAGGTGGGTGGCGTGGATCTATTTTGTGGCACACCGTGCATGTACGTAGAAGAATACCAGTGTTGGTTAGTAGTTGTCTAGTGTTAGTGCCTGATGTATCCAAGACAGAGCTTAGCGCTGTCACTGCTGATTTCGTTGTCTTCGCAATGTTGCTTTTACCACAACTAGCCCGATGGATCTGAGACAGAGCTCAGCTGTTGATTTCAATGTCTTTGCACTGTATTGCTGCTTTTACCGCTGCTAGCCAGCTAGACCGATTGGGTCCGTCCAATGTATTTGGTGAATGGTTTTGAGATCTTAAAATTTTCATTTTTTTTTTTGCTTAAGACAAACTCCAACCTGGTTACTTTTGCACTTGTGCTCCATTTGTCCGTTCCTGTCCACTTGGACTTCTTGCTGCATTTGCAAAGTGTACGCATAATGTCTGAGAATTTGTGGTAGTCCTGATGGTTAGAAATTACTCATTTATATTCATAAGTCGAATTATTAAAAATAGTAAAGTTTGTGAAGAGGGGCATCAGACAATACTTTTGAAGAAAAAACCCCGAGAAACTCGGATCAGCCTTTCTTTTTTATTATTAAGTTCAGAAGTCAACCTGTACAAATTCTTGTAATTAAACTCAGCATTTCTAATAAAAAGAAAGCTACGCAATTCTCAGAGTGGAGTTTCTAGACCTACGGAATTATACGGACATGGGTTATGGAGAGACGTGTGGGTTGGATGAAATCCTTACCAATCGTGTGCCCACCTGTGAGTGGGTAGAGTCCCCACCTGAATTTTATTGCATAAAAAACGAGTCTTTTAAGGTTACAACTTAAGCAAAGGAGATTACAGTCGAGAGGTGGTCTCTCCATCTCTGAATGGAGGCTAGCTTTACTGGGTCTCTAATGCGATGAGCCCAAAGGGTAACATCCTCTCTAATGTTCTGGAGGGTTACCCTTGCTGGCAGGTTTAGTTGCCTGAAGACTAGCGCATTTCTTGAGTCCCAAATCTTCCATAGCACCGAGATTAGCGCGAAAGGCCAGCTGCCGTTGGAGAGGCAGTGGTGCTTGTTTGTCTTCCAGAGGTCGGTTGAGGCGAAGTTGAGAGGCGGAATCCCAAGAGCTGTCCAAACCTGCACTGCGGCCGGGCATGTGAAGAACAGGTGGTCTCGGTCTTCCAAGGTGGACGGGCAGCGGGGGCACTTGTCGGATTCGAGGATGTGCTTGTGGAAGAGGTTTTTCCTCGTGTTCAACCTGTCGAGGTGGAGGAGCCAGGCGAAGACGCGGATCCGCTGCGGGGCGCCAGATCGCCAGATTGGCGTTGTGGCATCACAAAGAAGGTGGTTGTGCATCTGCCTGTAGGCAGGCCGAGTGGAGAATTTTTCTCCTGTTAGCATCGATCTTTGGTCCGGCATCCCTGTCAAGTTGAAGTCCTGCAGAACACCAGAAAGCGAGACGAGTTCTAGCTCGGTTGCACGGGTTAGCCTATTACGCAGGTTGCTTTCGATCCCATCGTTCAGCACTTCAGAGACAAGGGCTTTTTGTTTGGTGTGGTGGGAGTAGAGGGCTGGGTAAGCAATTGAAAGTGGTTCAGAAGTGATCCACGTATCATCCCAGAAGAAAGTAGAACGTCCATTGTGGACATGGCACTGAGTAAGCTGGGTTAGCATTGGCAAATATTTGGTGAGCAGGGTTGTGAGGTAGGATTGGTTTTGGTATGGTGTATGGTGGCATGGCGAGTGTTGTAGGAGCCAATTTTTCCACGGAAGGTCTTCAGCATGCAAGAATTTGTAGCAAAATTTCAATATAAGGCAAATGTTTTGTAAGTGCAAGTTTTTTATTCCTAGACCTCCACAGTTTTTTGGGGTACAAGCGTTATCCCACGCCACAAGATGTAGCATTACTCTTTCTTAGAACTAGGCTGAGTGCCGTGAATTTTGCGAGGTTATTATTTACGGCTCTCTTCCACCACAAAGAGCCAACCCAAACATTAAATACTGACATCCCTGCAAAATTGAGTCCATACCAAATTGAGCGGATTTGATGCCAGGCGTAATGGATGGAACTGTTACGGGTGGTAAGCTAATAAAGATTTTGCCAACTTTCGGCTGCCCGACCGCCCACAAATTATGTGATTGATTAGCTACCACCATCTTGTTCCATATAAACACGGCTCGCCCACAAATTAGGTGATTGATTAGCTAGCGCCATCTTGTTCCATATAAACACGGCTCGTCCACAAATTACGTGATTGATTAGCTAGCACCACCGATCCGTGGGACGACCACACCTAGACGGTCCATCCATCTCTCTCAATAATAAGCAATAACAAATCAAAGATTAGAGCCTGGCTCCTGCTATAAGTACAAGGTCATTGTCACAAGCCGCGCGCGTGCGGTGTGCACGACTGACATGATTCCCTGCAAAATTGAGTCCACACCAAATAGAGCAGACACAATGCCATACCTCATGGCCGGAGGCTGTTACGCGTGATAAGCTAATAAAGATTTTGCAAACTTCCGGCTGCCGGTCCGCCCACAAATTATGTGGATTGATTAGTGGCTTCATCATGTCCAAATAAATAGGACTGGGCGCCATGTCACTGATCCGTGGGACGGCCATACATCTGGATGGTCCATCTATCTCAATAATAAGCAACAAATCGAAGATTAGAACTTATCTGGACGTCCACACATCTATCGGAAAAAACTGTAGCGATCCGTGGTCACGCGGGACCAAACATGGGGATCTTGAAATTAATTGCCTTCCATTTTTTCTTCTATCTCTCGGAACTGTTGACGAAAAGCGGGATCTGTTCGATGTATTTTCGTTCCAATCACTTCCATTTTTCATGGGCCATTTTTTACGCGCAGCAATGTGAGGGAGATCCAAAAATTTATTTCGTTCCCGCCACACCTCTCTCTCCCCTGAAAATTCAAACCGTCATCTCTAGGCTCAAGCCCCCCTATAAATCCAAGGGCACCGTCATAAGAGCCGCGTGCGGTTGCGCGTGTGACTTGGCGACTTGGGCGAGCTTGGTGAGGTGAGGTGAGCACTCTGCTCGAATCAATCTCCGTTCAGTCCGCGATCGACGTCTTGTGCCGCGTGCGGCGAGCTCTTCTTCTCCCGGTCTTGTTCTGGTATTCCATCTTTACTCTTTAAATCGTGAAGTTTTTTTCTCCGTAGCATATAGAAAAGAAATCAACCATCTTTTTTTTTTTGAGAATAAGAAATCAACCATCTAATTCTCAAAGTGCCCTCTCTTCAGTGGTTATTCATTTGTGGGCCGGGCGATCGAGCAGCGGTCATTGATCTTGTTCCGATCCATCCATCCATCATCAGGTAATCCGCAGCGGCCGGCCTTATATATTCTGTCGCGCATGATCCGTACTTGTTTTTTCGTTTGTTAGTAAACACGCCCTTTCTAGTTTGTTGATGGATTGCAAGATGCCGGGAGGGATCACAAGAGGTGTGATGTGATGGATCGCTTGGGAGGTGATCACCGACTTCACAAGGGCGCCTCTTTCCGCAGCCGCAATGTGCTTCCCGAGCCAAGGGATGAGCTTAGAAAAAGCAGCCTTGTCGACAAGAGGCTGCATGTCGATGTTTTTGAGGCGTCGTCTAGTGGAGAGCGGAAGGCCCAAATATTTTATTGGGAAGGGGCAGCGTGGAACCGGGAACATTTGCATGATATCATCAAGGTCAAATAGAGAGCACCTAATCGGCGCTGCAAGGCTTTTGTGCACAATAGTAACCAGCCCCGTCACTTCATCAAAACCTTCAAGAATATTGGCCAACTTGCTAACTTCTTCTCAAAGAGGTCTTCTATCGGCTTCCATCCATTTTTTCAATTTTCGGAAATGAATTGGGATACCCAGATATCTAAATGGATAGGACCCAGACTCACAACCGAATAGCAACCTGTAATGTTCCTCAACTTCCTTAGCTTTTCCGAAACAAAAGATCTCACTTTTGTGTCAATTAATCTTCAAGCCGGATATTTTTTTTAAATACAAAGAACTAGAAGGGTATGGCGCGCGTTGCCACGCCCAATTGATATTGGAGTATAACATGTATTTAGTACTCCATGCGTGTGAATAACTTTATTATCTATAAGCGTGTTTGTTTCTACTTTATATCTTTATTATCTAGCAATGGTTTCTTTACTGTCGCGAGCCAAATTCATTTCACACAAAACATTAGAGGTAAACAAAATAAATAGAATATAGAGAGATATGTCTTGATAGCTTTTGATATAACAAAGTCACGAATCTACAAGAGTATCATTCGTCACTGGTATTAAAAAAATGCACGCACACGCGCACACATTCAACTATCTTATTCATGAAAATGTCACTTAATATAATTGAAAAAATCGTATATGTACCAAAATCATTCAGATAACAACTATTATTATAAGAAATTCTAATGTCATCCCCAAAAGTTAGAAGAAGATACTGTCATACTGTAGACAATTGACTTGATGGACCACTACCACAAGCTGTGAAACAAAAAAAAACTCCATGGTATTTCCTTGAGAACGCTCTGTTAAAAAATCATAATAGATTGAGAATTAGCATATTGTGTAATATTTTCTAACTGAGCCTAACAATGTAAGGGTAAACTTGGAAATTTAAAAAACGTATCAACCATCACCTGAAGGCATATATTATACTAGCAGAGTGTCCGTGCGTTGCTACGGGGAATTATTAAATTTAAGATTTGCCAAATATGGTTGAAACAATTTACTGCATGAAAAGAAATTGTAGTTACATACTGAGTTTGGTCATTGAGTCAAGGTACATGTCATTTTTTCAGAAATTCCAAAAAAGAAGGCAAGAGCAAGTTCCTGGTAGTCTGCACTAAAAGTCTAAAAGGCGAAGGTCGTATCATCAAGGTTTTATATAAATGGCAAATTGATTTTGATTAAAATAAATCAAAATTGAGCTAGCTAACGCAAGCTCATCAATCGTCGTGAGCAGACCAAGCCAACAAAAACTGAGGATTAGCACACTCCAAATAAGCCTTTAAGCAACAGAAGCTAGTCAAAGTACAGAATTAAGACACAACTAAGATTAAGCTTCTTGACGACGCGAATGACGCCTTCCGGACGCCACAACTCACTGTCAACTCTAGAACAATTAAGCACATTCAGCAAAGAACTGGAAGATCCACTATTGTTCATATAATTTTCATACTTTGTATAAGATAGTTGGAGTGTGTGTATATAGATAGAGCAGAGATCCATAGGAACTGAAACGTCTGCCCAGACAAAATTTAACTTGTCAGTATTGGTATATTGATTTGTCCACCCTCGAACGACTTGAACCACCAGTGTCTATTCATTCATGTTGCAAGCAGAAAAGGGAAGAACCAAATGAAACTAAATTTTCCTAGTGCGTCACCGGCCACCTACTACCAGCCTGCCTGGCGAAGGCGGCCGACCAGTCTGCTTCAAACTGGCGTCAGTAGACCTTCTCCTCTGTGTGAATAATCGTGAGATTGATTCACTAATTGACACAAAAATATGCAGTAGCAGGAGATTAAAAGGTTGGAGAATAAAGAGATAGGTGAGACGCTAGGTTGAACCTTGGCCTGAATTGGGGGAAATCTCATGTTTAGGACGCCATGACGAAGAGATAGGCGAGGCGGGCGACGAACCAGCAGGGCGTTAGCGCGTGTGCAGTGCAGAGGAGAGGCAACCGTGGAATAATTAGCTGAGGCCACTGCCGACCCCGTGAGGCGTGAGCTCAGGAAACCACCCCCTTTCCTCACGTCCTCCGCCTAAGCGTGCTCAGCTCTTTTCAACAGGCCCCCGCAACCGTTAGTCCTCAGGTCTCCGGCGTCGCAGCAGCCTCGACCGCCGTCCTGACTAAATCGGCGCAAAGGAGAAGAGGAGTTGGTGAAAGGGGTGCGGGAGGTGGCAAGGAGACCAGACGGGCGTGGAGGACGGGGGAAGGCGTGCGTGGGATGAAGGTAGGGAGAGACCAGGCCGGTCTGGGAACGGCTACACAGCCGGCTGCATCCCCTTGATCTCCGCACGATGGAATTAGGATGTGTCGGCCGTCGGGGGTTCACCGTCTCTTCTTCGTACGGGGAGAGGAGGAGGGCGTGAGCCGCGTCCGCAGCAGAAGGATCTGACAGAAAGGAAGGCGGCGTCTCCGACGGCGCGCGGTCTAGCTAGCTGTCGACCACGAGGCGCTCGGCCCGGATGGGGCCGGGCTTGTATCGCGAGCACAGAGAAGGTGAGGGAGGGGACAAGATAGCGATGGTGTGGTTGATGGACTGCGAGGAGGCGGCAGCGCGGGGACCCCTGGCTTGGGGAGGCGGCGGAGACATGGATGCGCTCCACCCGTCGACGGCGCCACGAAGGATTGAACGGAACACGATCCCTTCTTCTTCCTCCGGCTAATTCTCCACGATCCGCTATTGGAGTGCCGACTGCCGACATGAAGCGAAGGTATAGAGGGATTGCGGGTTGATTTCCAACTTTCTGAGGGACTAAAATACAAAACGACCACGACGTACCTACGGTCGATTACTCGTATTATATAGTAGAGATAGAGATAGAGATAGTAGAGATATACGGATGAGTTGTTGTAAAAAGAGGAAGTTCTTGTCCGAGACATACAGGGTCACGGAGACAGGGATACCGAACATGAATCATATACGTATAACGGTGCGGCAGAAAAGCAGTAAGAGTTCTTGTCGAGTACAGTTTGTGCCGCCGTTCTGAACTGATAAAGAGGGAGCCGCCGTTCACAACAATGGAAATGTTCCATAATAGGGACGGCATGTGCAAACAGATCTCCGTGATATGATATCTCCGTAAAAAAAAAAAACAACTCCAGGGACCGTCAACAATTTGTTCGAGTACGTTATTCCGTCCTCACTCAGTTGGGCAGCCCCCTTAATAGTGTTTCCTTCTCCGATATGCTCTTAAATTATGCAGCGGGCTCACCGTGTAATCCTTTTAGGATGTGACGGCGACCGAGGATTAAACTGTTTATTTAGATTTAGTCAGGGCACAGCCCTTGTTAATAAAAAAAAAACAGTCCTTGTTATATATTCGGATTTGCTAATCCTCCGTCTGCTGAGAATTAATTAAATCTCAGTCGATTTAATGGCCATCAGATCTGGGCATTAAGATTCGTGCACCAAATGTACTTTTTTTTTGAGACGTACTTTTCCTTTAGCTAAGCATCAAATTGTCGTTCTCTCAGCTAACGGGCAGGTGCAGTGGTTTTGGCTGGGCCTTTTGGCCAATGTGTTTTTTTTTTCTTTTAACAAACTAGGTCTATTTTCTACGAAAATCCCTTGTGGATCCCGAGTACCAATGCACCTGCGTTAAAAAAATTGAAACAATTAAAACGAGTTAAAAAAATCTAAAAAATACCAGGTGATACATATGCATGTTCTCTACGTATATGCCGATTATGGGCGCAAAACAAATCGTTTTTCGAGCTACATAAAAATAACAAAATTCAGGTCAGTAAAAAGTGAAAATAGTATGTTGAATCTGTCAAAAATTTCTCTTTTTTGTGTAGCCCAAAATATAAGTTATTTTTCTAGGACATTTGTTGCATACTTGCGTAATATGTATAAGTATTTGTGTAAAAAAAATTAGATTTTTTTGAAGCAAAAAAGTATGATTTTCAAACTACTGGGAGTAGTGGTGCTCGGGAGCCAAAACTCCCCTTTGTATTTTCTGTGCGTGTCTTGTTTTCTTCTGATCTAGATGGACATCTAGCTTTCTATAGGGGCTGATGACAAGTTTATGTTGGACCGATGTTTATTTTATTTTCTTCAACGTGGCAGATGAATTCAATCATTTTTGAACAATTTTAGTCCTTTTTTCACTGTTAGTTTCAACGTCGTTGTTTCACGTTTTTTGGTTTTTTCTAGTTGCTCATGCCTTTTCCAGATGCATATCGGTTGCGGTTGATTTTTTAATTGAATCTTAGATTTACATTATGATTTGTGCTTACCTGATAATTTAACACGAGTTGCTATTGAGACTTTCCTAGTTGCACCTGGATTTAATTGATATTTTTTCAGTTCCAGGTGAGTTCCAACCGAGATTTTTCCACTTACACATGGGTTGTAACAGAGAAAAAATGACTGGATAGTTGAATTTGCGTACTGACTAGAAAGTTGCACATGTGTTGTAACTGTGAACTTTCAAGTTACGCAAGGGTTGCAACTGATATTTTTCAGTTGTATGCGGGCCACAACTAAGAATTTTTTAGTTGCACATGTTTCATAACTGATGTTTTCAGGTGCGCACGAGTTGGAACTGAGATTTTTTCAGTTGCTCGTGGGTTGTACTTGAGAAACAAATATTAGACTGTTAAATTTGCCTCATAATTTATGTTGATATGAAAGCCGCGCTAGCCGCATAATTGGGATCATACTCGGTTTGTAACGATATCGAGTTGATCCTTTCTTGCCAAAAAAATAAATGAAATTCAATGTCGATTGCAACTTGGTTCACTTATGAAACAAATAACATCACGTCTATACATGTCCCAGTCGATGAAATTTAATTATAAAAATAGATAGTGTGATAAATGTGTTAAAACCAAATGATGCAAATGTACTACTGCGATATGTTGAGTCCAAATGATGCAAATGTACTACTCTGAGACGAGGTGTAAGGTGTTCTGCTGACACCTTTGTACGCAAGGCATGTTTCAGCAGCTTGTAAATGTCTTCTACCTTCTATAGAAAAATACGGAGGCGTACACTCGAAAAAAATGTCTTCTACCTTCTATCAGCTCTTTTTCCATCAAGCTTCAACCAAGGTTTATATTTCCGTTCAAAAAGAAAAACCAAAGTTTATATTAAGTTTATTTCTTTCCGGATCGATTATTTTTAAACGATGAGTCGTTCTCGAGTGAGCTCATGAACGTCGAGAGGCTTGTAAAGATCTCGAGTTGGTCATTTTTTGCCAATTAAAATGAAATTCAATGTGGAGAAGCAACTAGGCCACTTATTCATCCGAAACTAAAATCCACTCTTTATACATACAAAATCATGGATTCATGATACATGTCCAAGTTGATAAAATAAAATTATAAAAACAGATCGTGCCATAAATGTGTTGAAATCATATGTTGCAAATGCACTAACGAGCTAAGTTTAATCCAAATCGAGCCACCAAATCCAGGGGCGGAGACAGGGGGGCTAGCAGGGGTCAGACCCCCCCCCCCCCCCAATGAATCGGCCCCCCCTATGGATTTGCAGCGGGGATTATGTATAGTAATTTCTGCTAACCGTTAATTAGGACTGAACATTAGGAAAGATTGCAAAGCGTCAAAGTGCAAAGCGTCTTTTCTGGCCCAGCCCAAAACAACTAACCCATCACGACGGCATTGATTAGTCACGATAGAATATTGATGATGTATCTGCGCTTACACAATCGATCCATCTGAAATTCAGGCGTATAGCTGCTTCCTTCCGTTCCTTTTCTTCTCGAACTCGATTGACTGCCGCCGCCGGCCGCAAATGCTAGGGCTTCGTCGAGCCATCGGTGATCGCCTGATCTCGGTTCAGGCATTGGCCTGCTGCCCGCCGTACGCGCTTGCCCTCACTGCCTACCACTACCGGCCGGGCGGCGGGCGGGGTTGCCGGCTTGCCGCCCCATTAAACATCCATGGCGCCGCCACGGCTCAGGTTTGACCTGAAGCCAAAGGTATATAGACTACTCTACAGTATACTCCGTATATTTTAACGCTGCAGTCATACGTACTAGTAATAAGAAATTTGGTTAGATCAAGTTGCAGTTTGCCTATTGTTTCATACTGACTTAGAATCGCGCAAGGCTAGAGATTGCCTAAAGCTCTAATTAGTTTATATATTTGTAAGTTTTGTTACGGTTTAATTTGAATAGAAATAGACCATCATAAGTAACTAACATTTTAACCTATAAATGTAGGTTACACAGAGCTACATTTAAGTTAGTACACAGTTAGATACGTCCGCATGTAGACAAATAGAAGTCATCTAATCTATAACGGAGGGTGTAGGTGATAGCTATTTTAGTTGCAAAATATATAATGTTAAATATTGATACCAATTATCGATCCCATATTTAAGAATCAGATTTTTTTCTTTTATATCGTTAATACTTCCGTTTTCTTCTTCGCCCCCCCTATACTCAAATCCTGGCTCCGCCCCTGACCAAATCTTTGCTGCGCGGCGGAACTTGTGCCGATGAACGAGCACGGCGAGTGCCCTCCCGCTCCATCTACTCCACCTTGCCGCAGCCGTCTTCGACGTCGATGCAGACAGGATCCACCGAGCTTGCCCAGCCCTGAGTTCCAGCCGCCAGATCCGCCGCCAGCACGGATCCGACGGGAGGCCGAAGGACTCGTGCACCACGCCGGGCCTCGAGCCCCCGCAAGTCGAGCGCGACGACGACGAGCCCCCAGGAGCTCCACCGCCGGAGAAGGCCGCCCCGACACCAAACCACCCGCCACCAGCCCCACCTCCTCCAAGGCGCCGCCGGCGGGATCTCCACCCTACCCTACCGTATATACAAGCCGGAACCTTGCGGCGGCCTTCAACAAGAGAGGTGCTCTCGGGCGCGGTGAGAAGGGGGACGGCGGCCTTCGTCATCGACGCCGGAGGAGATGCTGCGGTTTGCTCTGGTTCTTTATCCCCTACGTATGATGTGATGTATTTCGTTTCTGTACTATGTACGTGGTATTATGTTGAATATACGTGGGCTTTCAAAAAAAAAAGAGCTTATATAAAGTTTATTTATTTTCGAGTGTCTATGTTGAGTTGACGAAAATCATGAGTCGATTTCGAGTTTTGGCTCACGAATGCCGAGCCTTTTTTGCAACCCTACCCGTAGACACAGCAGCCTTGTCTATAATGTCCTCTAGAATCGTAGGGCAGCTCAATAGGAGGTGCCTGAAATCATCGGTTTCCCGGATTTGAGCGAGCACGCCATGGGAGGATATGAATCCAAGGCAAGCATCCTTGAGCTGCACGCAGTGGTGCTGCTCTGCTAAGGCAAGTGAGCTTGCAACTATGTCCACGTCAATGCTCTGGCATAGCTTCCCTTCGCACATGGCACTTAGCCTATCCAGTCCATACCGATCCGCGGCGACAAACAAGTGTTGCAATGGCGCGTCCTTATCAACACCACAATTATCAGGGAAAGTATCCGTGTAGATAAAACGAAGGAGCGCCCGGAAGATAGCGGGCTCCATGTCATCGATCTTGATGTGCCGGCCGGTAGCATTCTCCTCCATTGGACCGAAGAGATCCGCCCTAAACACCGGCGATCGCGCAGCCAACATGAACCTGTGAGCGTGGAACAGTTGGTCACCCACGCTGAACGTCACGTCCGCGGTTTCCTCATCCTTCAGCATGGCTACCAGCTGGTTCTTCATGTTCGAAGGGGGCACGACTTACATCTTCCGTGCGATGCGTCATGATAGTCAGAACACACCTGATTGTGAAGCATCCATCGTCGTCGTCGTCGAGGGAGAGACGATGCATCTTGTTACCGGGCATGGACTTGGTAAATAACTTTGAATAGCCCGGCCCCAGAATCACGATCTGCACATTCGAAGGTGTGTGTTATCGGGCTCCTCCGAATAGCTGTGTTGCCGGCTTTATCCAATAGGCTCAACGTGAACGTCGCTCTCACCCCTGGTTCTCCTCTACATAAACATAGGAAGACCGAGCAGCACGATTCATCGTCCTCTGATTCTCCGTCGGGATAGAACCTGATGTTCCAGTCATAGCCGTCGGCGCTGAACATGCTGGAGGAGATGAACTCGCCGACGCCCATGCCGTCGAGCTGCCAGTAATTGGTGATCTCGAAATTGTGCGCCACGGTGACGGTGTCCGTCAGGGATCGCGACAACGTATCCGACACATACTTGCCATCGTTATCCGATGGGGCCAAGCTGCTAGCCATGGCGAAGGCAGGAGTAGCAAGGGCGATGGCTCAACAAGCCACATGCGTTGGCCTCGTATGAGCGAGACTTTCACCTCGTGTGCACTCGTAGCCGTGTTATATATCTCTGTTTAAAATAGCGGGCTATTGTGTTTAGCGCCGGCGATTTCAAAAGCTATGAAAGGCTATAGCCAGGCTATAGCGGGGCTAAGACCTTATAGCCGTTTAGCTAAATAACTGAATAAAACAATATTTGGGCAACATATATTTGTATATACATTGAAGACAAGCAATCGCCCACCCCTTGGGCGCCTCCTCAGGATGTCCACGTGGCGCCCGTCGTTTTGTCGATTATCCCACTCGTTTTGTCCGGTTCGGGGCGGAAGAAAAAGGCACGCTCGCCTCGTTTTGTCCGGTTCGGGGCGGAAGAAAAAGGCACGCTCGCATTGGCTATTGGTTGGCTGAAACCCTAGCGTCCCGCAGTGAAAAATTCCTCTTCCTCCGAGCTCCGCCGCCACTTCCTGCGCCCTACGCCCTCTCACGCAACTCCCCCTCCCCCAAATTCCTCCAACCCATGCGGCGCGGTGGCGGTTATCGCGACGATGTCGCCGGCCTCCGGCCTCTCTTTTTGCCACGATCCAGTCTTGGTGTGATACCGTGGATCTGAGGAGGAGATGAGCGACAAGATTTAAGGGGCAGGGATTCTGGCGGCGGCTGAGGAGGGGATTGCAGCTACCTCTCGCCGCCGCCCCGTCCAGCTCTTGTTGCGCCGCCTCTCGGCCAGATCGACCGCGCTGCCATTGGGCTCCGCTAGCTCGACCTTGCCGCCATTGGGCTCCGTTGCGCACCCGCCTGACCCCGTTGAGCCGTCCCTGGTCAGCTTCTGTTGTCCTACTAGAGCTGTGCCGCCCCGACATCGAAGCTCCGCCCTCGTCCGCTGCATCCTCGACTGACCCCGTCAAATTCATCTCGAGGCAAGATGTCGTTCGTGCTCTCTCCTAATTTAATCTCTTCTATATTTTTGTTTGTGTGGATCCGAAAATAGCAGACTGTTAGGTGCAGTTTGATATGCTACGAATGTAGGGGTAAAATTACCTATGGAGAGCTCTGTTGGTTCCGATACCGTTTCTCTTATCATGAGAGTTTCATATAGAGAAGAAACCAATTCCTCTGTTTCTTCCGGATGCTAGCTGGATGCAATTTGGTCATTCTGCCCATAGTTTTACCTCGGAGTATAGGGCTACTGGGTTTTGCTAAAGAAAATTGGCATAAGAAAAGTACATGCATCCAAGGACCGATCCCCTGTTGATTATTCTTTCCCTTTATTTTACTTGCAAAGCAAAATTTTAGAGTGCCAACACTATAATATGTTCTTGTGTGCAAGTCCTCTCTACCATCTATTACACTAATCATACATGGGATATATGTGTCTTCAACTTCACCAATTATAACAATATAACTTGATCAGTTGAAGATGCTGTTGAAATCAATACTGTTCTAATCAAGAAGATGTCAGTTGACCTTCTCGTGGACGACGAGCATGGTGGGACAGCGGCGTCTCGGTTACTCTTCTCGTGGACGACCATGTATTGGGTGTTGCTACTCCAGGCTTCATGACATCTTCGGCAGACGACGAGCATGGTGGGACAGCGGCGTCTCGGTTACTCTTCTCGTGGACGACCACACAGGTGACAGCATGCTGGACGAGTTTCTTCGCTTCCTTTTGCGGCTCCCTGCTCTGCTCTGAGCTCGCTGGTCCACCGCCCTTGGGCGAGCTCACGAACTATGCACGCATGGTGTTCGACGGAATGTCTGCGTGGTAATGGACATGTCCTTGTTTCAGTTATTTGCAGATTTGTTTTCCAAGACAGACAATTGTTTCCTTTTGTATTTCCTTATCAATCTTGTGCTTTCTTGTAGGTGGAGAATAGACTTCAGGTTCGATATTACCAGGAGCGATTCTAACCCAGCTTGAAACTCCCCAAGGTTGATTCACCTTTATCTTACTATTTAATTAGTCATGGCCTTTTAGGTGTGTTTATGTTCAGCTATGTTAGCAAATATCTGCAGGTTTTAGGTAAAATCTGCATGACACTATAAGCAAAAGCTAGGAAAATAAATATCCTTGCAAGATGGCATGGACAGAAATCGAGTTGCAACAATTTTCGAGGTCCATTTTTCTCTTTCCCTGCTTCCGATTTGCAGTGTGCCCGCCACTGATGCTCTTTACGGTTCTCTTCTTTGCAGCTCTCACCTTCCTCTGCCAGTGCTTCTCCTGCAGTGCTATCCTTCCGCGCCCTCTGTTCGTCGGTTCATCGGCAGGTATGGATTGGCGATTGTTTCGACGCCCGTATATGGCGTTACTTCATAATCATGTGTTTGGAGATGTACTTGTTTGCAGTTCAGTTCACCTTGGTTAATTTGTCTGGGAATACTTTTCCCAGATAAACTATTTCCTTAGCTTGTACTGTTATAATGATTCCAGAACGTGCTATGATTCTTCAGATTATCAACCGGGCGCATCAGAATGGTGAAACCTTCGACAGCTTGAGCAGTCGGTTTATTAATGAGTTTCTTGCTGACGTGGCTGAGCTGCAGTGCCTGCCTCCTACTGATGAGCCTCGTGTAACGGAACATATCGAACATATTATAGAGTTAATTGCTGAGGTATTTTCGATTTGCCTGTTACTGTTCCAAATCACCTCCAATTCTACCAACTCAGCTGTGTTATTGTTCAGTGTTTCTGTTGGTTCTTATTACCATGATATTTTTCCAGCTTCTTGTTGCTCTTTAAAAAAAGTAACACTTTGCATTAGTTTCTCACCATTCAGATAAAAGTATGACTAAACACAGTCACAATTTCACCTGCAGCAGTGTCAAGCGTGTGTAACATGCTGTATATGATAATTGTATTTTTATCTCACACTGTTCACTTGGTAAATCTCTTCTCACTTTGGGTATGCTTGTGAACAGATAATCAAGAATGACAGGCTATGTTGTAGACGGTGGTGATGTTTACTTTTCGATAGATAATTTTCCTGAATATAACAGTTTCGGTAGGAAGCCGGATGATAAAGGTGCTGGTTCGCGGGTTCCTCAGCCGGATGATAAAGGTGCTGGTGCGCGGGTTCCTGCTGATCAAGGAAGCGGAACAAGGACGACTTTGCATTATGGAAGGTAAGTTTGATGCATAGCCGTAAACAGTTTACTCTTCTGCATCGCCACTTTCTTCTTATCCTTATTACTGTCTCCAGGCTGCTAAGGAGGGTGAGCCTTCCTGGGAGAGCCCTTGGGTTCATGGAAACCAGGATGGCATATTGAATGCAGCGCAATGAGTGCTAAATATTTAGGAATGTATTTGATATCCATGGTGGAGGGCAAGATCTGATATTTCCTCATCATGAGAATGAGCTTGCACAAAGCCGAGCGGCTTATCCAGAAAGAGAGGTCAAATGCTGGATGCATAATGGCTTTATTAACACCAATGATAAGAAAATGTCAAAATCAGACAATAACTTCAAAACGATCGGAGAGGTAAGGGGGATGACACCTGACTTCTTTTAATGATTCACACTAACTTTTAAGGTTTCTCTTTTGATATGTAACATTTCACTTCTTTTCAGATTATTACTCTGTACCATCCTTTGGCCTTAAGATTTTTCCTGATGCGCACACATTATAAAACTGACATGAATCACTCTGATAAGTCACTTGAGATTGCATCTGATCGTGTATACTACATTTATCAGGTGATTAGCTAAAATTTGAATATTTATCATGTTTTGGTTTCAAAATCAAAATTTAGCCATTTAACATACTTTTGTCTCAGCATTAGAATTCTGAACCTGACCTTTGGTTATCTTTTGCAGTAGTAATAATTTCTCACTCAATATAAATTTCCGTGCAGACTTTATATGACTGCGATGAAGCGTTGTCTCTGTATGGTGAAGAGAATATATCTGTCCCGGTCCCAGCTCTGGAGCAAAAACTGGTGGACGACCACAACAAAGCTTTTCTGGAATCCATGTCAGATGATCTTCGAACTACAGATGTTCTGGATGGCTTTGTGGACCTGCTGAAGGAAAAAGCAGCAATTTGAATGATCTGAAGGTACGCTGCCAACATATACGATTGGCATGTTAACTATTTAACAATTATTAACAAATCGAAAACATGGCAACTTAGATTATGAAAAGTGTTGGAAAGTTGGCAACTGATATTCATCAAAGTCTTGAAACGATCTTGTGCTTTGTGCTATCAAAGTTTGTATGCTTAGAATCCTTGAGCAAATCCATGTCCATATTATAGTAGTTGATGGAACACATTTTGCACTTTCAGAAGTTGCAGCAAAAACTGGAACAACAATGTTTGATATGCCTCTGCTTGTTTGTGTTCTTGTGCAACCTGGCTTGTTTGGAACCTCACTATGTCACCCATGCTAGCTTTTGGGGAATCTACATGAGTCGTTATTTCTATATATATATATATATATATATTTGTTAATGCTAAAAACCAAGCTCCAACTTAAGAGGGGTCTTCCTCTACTCATGAATGAGATTCTTACGAGCACCACTTTTTTTTGGATAAGGTGATGATAGCATCACAAGGATTTAGTACTCCTATTGTTGTTCAGATGTTTTTATCTCTTCTACTTTTCTATTTCCTGTAGTTGAGCAGCTGAAACTTAATCTGCTGCACCTCCGGGCATTGAGGCTGCTATTGCTGCTGAAACTGACCCTGGGGCAGCTCTCATGGACCTTCCAGGTGAAGTGTAAGTGACCTGTTCAGAGTGTTCATCTCATGCCACTTTATTTCAAGATCATCATGTTCAGTGTGTCCATTGTTTCGCTCTCAGAATCTTATCTTTTGCTTCGGTATGATAGTGTTAGCTTAGAATAGTTAGTTTTGGCACATTATCTGGAATGACATATAAGAGTGTTAGTTTCATGTCCTTTCTTGGACTTTCGGACCCAACATGTTCAGCATGTCTGTTAATTGCCCCTCAAAACCATTCCAGTGCTACCACGCGAGCAGTTCCTTTTTGTTAGATAATGAAAACTTCCTGGGAATACTGTCTTAAAAATTCCTTTGGTCTGGCGCATGAGCACTACAAATTAGAGTCTCTTTTGTCTCTGCCTAGAGGCCCTATATGTGTTATTTAAAAATTCAAGTTTCCCCTGTCTTTCTTAATTTATATGGTGGTGTTACCTTACCATGGTACAGATAGTTAGTTACTGTGCATTACCAATTTACCATTGACATTTTTTTAGGTACCAATACTTCCAGCCTTTTGAAATAATATGCTTAGTCTAGCATCTATTTGTTCTCAATTACTTAGTCGTAAAGGCATGCACAATATTATTCATTCACCTTGTACATACCACTCGTCATGCAATCAGGCGCTGTCTGTCATTTGTCATCTATCGAAACTTCAATAATTCCCTTGTTTTCTCTCAATTTGAGCTTAACTTTGTGTCCCTTTTCTGGTTATATATATAAGGAATCCTGGTGCTCTCAAATAAGGTGATCGTGAACCTCTTAGTTTGTTCTTTGTTTAGGATTGTCGGCTTGCCACTGCCTTGGTGGTATTATTATTTGCACCATCGAGGACGTTCTAGCAGCAACTAGCATGTCTTTATTTGCGGTACAAGGTTGTCATACCTGGTCCTTTTAATATCCTTTAATACTGAATTCTTTTGCACAATAATTTTTCAATTGAATTAGGCCTGTGTCTGATTGTTTCCTTATTCATGTCTGATTCAGGCAAAGATAAGGTAATCTCATGTGTTCCATCGTATTTTTGTGTTTTTCAGATTGTTCTTTTGGACGTGGATTTAACTAATGCTTAAATACATGTTTGTTGATCTTGGCGGAAAAGACGTAGAATTGGATAAGTAAAGGCTGGAAAAATCGTGCGATTGGTTTAAAACTCTTGGCAGTTTTAGCATGATAATGTCAAACGTTACCTGTTGCACTTATGAAGATGTGTACAAGACAAAATAAATTGAGTATTGAGGAAGCTGACAGGTGATAGAATTAAGTCCTCTTCAACAAATGTGATTTTTTTTCATCTGTGAGGTTTATATTCACTTAATTGTTGTAGTGATTGAACGATATATGCATTTTTCATTTATGCTCATGGAGAGCTTGATGATGTCCTTGTCAGTAGATTTATAAGTAACTACAGAAAATAGAAAATTTGGTTTGATTTTTGTTAAGCTATATGTTGTGCATGAGAAACTTTGTGTGTGATTGCTTCTTTTAAGTTTCAGAGTGATAACCATTGACGGCTCTGATTGATGCTCATGGAGATCTTGATGATTTGCTTGCGGTTTTATAAATAGCAACATAGAATAGATAAACAGCCTCTTGCAGAAATGCAGGGAAAGGCTGCGTACTAAAGACCCAAAGTGGTCGGACCCTTCCCCGGACCGTGCGCAAGCGGGAGCTACTGCACCGGGGCTGCCCTTTTTTATGTGTTGTAGACTTGTAGATGGGAAACTTAGTGGATTATCACATATTGATATGGTTCATGCTCTTCTAGATGTGCAACCAAGTGATTGCAACTGGTTTTTGTTTTCCATACATCTGTATCATTTAGACGTATCAACTTGGGATGTACAAACAACAGGTCCAGGAAACGTTCCAAGGTGCCTATTTTTTAAGTTGCACATTTTCTATGGCCCCAGATGATAAGGTGTTTGCTTGTTATAGTACTTTTGTATGCAGTGCACATCCACAGCTCCCATGTTTGTTATATAGATATATAAGTCTTTAGTAATCTTTAGTTAATTGAAAGATTATGAGGTACAAGTAACTTGCAAGGTACTCGATTTCAGTTCCAATTTCAGAGTTCAGTTAGCTATATATTTTAGGTGGAAAATTTGCTCTATATGTTAAGATGCTTATGTTTTGCAGACCGCATGGTGTCTATCCAAGCTATGGACATTGTGATTAGTTGCAGGCTGGGAGAATGTGTCTACACTGGTTAACTTTATGGTGAAAACCATCACCTATTACTGAAGAGATTTGAAGTGACCCTGTTGAACACGCGTCTAATTTATATATACTGCATTGGACATGCATGCCAGGCTTAATTCTGCCATCTCTCACCCACATGTGCTGCCTTTGCCTATTGTCACTGTGGCACCACTGATCAACTAGGAGGCGATCAGCTAGAAGGCGCGCAAGGAGGACAATACCTCATGCCGCAGTTTTAATTGGGACGCAGATGGCCGGCCAGGAGGCGCCCCGAGGGGCGCCCCAGCCTCTAGTATCAATAATTCACACATGCCATGGCCGCTACCCCTCTTGGTTCTATTTCGAGAGAGAGAGAGAGAGGAGAGAACGAGAAGAATTTAGAGCTAGCGCTGACATTTGGGCCCCTAAATTAGGCCGAGCGGGACAAATTTGATAAAAAAAGTTTAGATCCTGAGCGGAAATATAGCGGCTAAGGGGCTAAACTAGGGCTAAATTCATTTAGCCGGGCTATTAGCGGCTATTACCCTTATAGCCTACGAAGGCCTTTTCTATAGCGCGGACCCTCTTGCGAGGTTATAGCCGGGTGATAGCCGGCTATTTAAAACAGAGTTATATATACACGGCGGAGTTGTTGTATTGTATATATATACGGACATGGGATCGAATCCGGTACATACAGGGATACCGAGCATGAATAGTAATTTATCTGTATGTGTTCTTGTCGACTACAGACCTGATCACTTGCAATCAATAGGACGACACTATCAAATCTGGTGAGCATCTTGGAGAGGAATCAGCATACTGACGTAATGACCGCTGCAGATCCTGATCGGGAGACCTGAAAACCCAGACTCGAGACTCGAGGTGTGCACGCAGGGACTGGGTCCACGTAGGAATGCAAGGTCTGGGCTGAATCGTGGCCTTCTTAAGCATTTTCTCACTTAAGAGTTAAGCCTATAAATATTGTACTACAAAGAAAAACGGATGGAGAGACTCAAAAAAAAAAAACGGATGGAGTTGGGGTAGAAATTCACTTTGCCTCCCGGGTGCATATGCTCCCTTTACCAAAATAACCATACTCCCTCCGATTTTGTACACAAGGCAACTATCTCAATTCCTAAATAACAAGAAAATAAAGCCACCTATTAAATAACACGATTAATTATGTACATAACCTCTTTTGTTCCGTGCTAATTATATGTGCACCTGTACAGTTTCGAAAAGCCAACATGTTTTGTGAATTATGTAAAAAGACAAAAATGTCTCGTGAAAAGTCTTATTTTAACTCCAAATTTTATATATTTATATAGATCACAAAAAATGTTGGTTTTTCGTGAAACTACTTTGTTAACACAAAGGATGCAAAGATGTACGCGCGGACATTTGTTTAGAATTTCTTTGACACTGCAAAATAAGTTTAAAATATAATTTAAATAAAGGGAGCATTTGCCGCCGGGAGCCAAAACGCTGCTCTGGTTGTCGGGGGCGCAAAACTTTGGGGTCCTGTGCCATAGCCCATCTCGCACGCCTCCATCGGGGAAGCTCAACATATTCGGCAGGCACCGCCGAGAATTCCTATTTTCCACGTTTATATAACATGAATGCTCCTATTCGAGAAAATGTTCAAATATTGTTATTTTTCATGTTTGAAAATCGTTCAAAAAATATAAATTATATTTTATCAATTTTAAGCACGTGAATATATAATTTTTACAACAATTTGTTCTTTTCTTCCTTATACTAGAAAATCATAAAAGAAAAATGAAAAAAAAGAAGAAAAAAGGTATACAGATTACCTGTTATTGGGCCACATTTGGAGCGCCCCGTGATTGAAATGCTGCAGACGGGGGTGAATCGCTCCCACGCAGATCGGCAAATAGGCGCTCCCAGCTGTGCTAGCATCGTACGTCTCCTGGCTTCCACGGGGAAAATCCTATAATTTTTTGTTCACCAAACTTTTCTGTTCACTTTTTAAAAATCGTTCAAAATAATAATTCGTTCACAAATTTTTATGTTTTCTTTTTAAAAATCGTTCAAAAATATGATCCGTTCACAAGCCTTTTCTGTTAACTTTCTAAATCTTTGAGAAAAGTTTCCCTTCACAAACTTTTTATGTTCACTTTCATGAAATCATTCAAAAATTGTATCCGTTCAAACCTAGTTTTCGTCTTTTTTAAAACTGTTTAAAATTAGTTTGTGTTTCATGTACTTTTTTATTTTAACTATAAGACCGACTAAACGGAAAAATTGAACACGAAAGCGGTGTGGAACGTTGAGATTAACCTCCTCGTTAAAGGATATTTCAAACGGTTTCTCTAGTGCGATAAATTTGACGAAATTTGTTAAAAAAGTTTCAAACATCGGTTCAAAATTGAGAAGTTACCATCGATGAAACTCTAAACCGAGTACGGAATGTAAGCTACTCGTCGACACGCATATTTTCCATGTACACTTTATTTTCAATGGAATTACATTGCCCCATGTTCCGAAACGCCGCAAAACTACAAACAGCACTCGAAATAATCAGTCTGAGTGAAACAGGAAGCGACGGACGAAATTGGGCCGAGCCCAATAACAGAAGGGGGTACGCGGACGGAATGTTTCTTCCGCCTAGCGCGTGAGACAGGAGCTCCCGGGTTCCCGGCGCCGCCACACGTCAAGGTCGTGTTCGCATCGGAATGGAGTCCGAGCCGGACGCCAACTCGGGCTCGCGCGCGCATCGGTGTATATAGGCTTGCTTCTTCACCTAAAACAAGCTGGCCACGAAGCTGCGTTAAACTAGCCATCGTGTAAACCGGCGAGAACGTAAGAACACAATCCAGTAGCACTACACAGCAAGACAAGAACTCATCTCACTTCGACATACGCCGATGGCTGCGTCAGCGGAGGCGCTTCACCTGCCACCGTCATGCTCCGCCGTTCACCAGCAGTACGATTTCCGCGCCGACGAAGTGTGCGATGACGAGGCGGACCTGTTCTTGCATCAACCACCGCTTATCACCAAAGAGCTGCTGGACGACTACTTAGACGCCGGCGGTCATGGCGAGAACGCCGACCTGTTCGAGCAGCCCAGCTCCCTGGAAAAGGAGCTCGTATTGCTGGAGCGCAAGGAGGAGGACGTGCGGGTCGAGATCGCGGATCTCGTAAGGGCGGTGCGGCCAATGCAGGACCAGTACGAGTACATGACGACGACTGTCGGCGGCGCCCTCGTCGTCGGCCACGTCGTCGAGATCGTCGACGAGAGTCACGCCGTCGTCACCACCGACGCCAATCCCCGCCTCTTCTGCGTGCGCGTCCTCGGCTCTGTTGACCGCAAGCTCCTCAAGCCAGCGGCGAACGTCGTGATGTGCATGTCGGGCCTCGCGGTGATCGACGTGCTGCCCGCGGACTCCGGCTGGGCAGTGCCTCTCGTGACGGCCACCGAGAGGCCGAGCGTCACCTACGCTGACGTGGCCGGGCTCGAGGAGCAGAAGCAGGAGGTCCTCGAGGCCGTCGAGTTGCCTCTGGAGCACCCGGAACTGTTCGCCCGCGCCGGCGTGGAGCCGCCGCGCGGCGTGCTCCTGCATGGCCCACCTGGTACCGGCAAGACCATGCTGGCCAGGGCCGTCGCACACCACACCTCGGCGGCCTTCATCCGCATGAGTGGCTCCGAGCTCGTTCACAGGCATCTCGGTGAGGGGCCCAAGATGGTGCGCGAGGTGTTCCAGGCCGCCCGGGACAACGCGCCGGTCATCATCTTCTTCGACGAGGTGGACGCGATCGCCGCGGCGCGGATCGACTCCAACGATGCCTCGGCCGCCGACCGCGAGGTGCACCGGGTTCTGTTGGAGCTTCTCGCCCAGATGGACGGCTTCGACCAGTACTCCAACGTGCGCGTGATAATGGCGACGAACCGCGCTGACGCGCTGGACCCGGCGCTGCTTCGGCCAGGGCGGCTGGACCGCAAGGTGGAATTCCCGCTGCCCGGGAAGACGCAGAAGAGGCTACTTTTCAGGGCTTGCACGGCCGGGATGAGCCTGGACCCCGGCGTCGACCTGGAGGACCTGCTGGGCCGGCACGAAGGGATGAGCGCCGCGGATATCGATACCGTGTGCCGCGAGGCCGGCATGCGGGCGGTGCGTGACCGCCGGTGCGTGGTGACGCGTGAGGACTTCGATGAGGGGTACCGTGCCGTCGCCAAGGATATCGACCATGGCGCCGACGAGTTCTCCTTCTACAGCTGATAGTCAATTTTGATTTTATTCTGTGTTCACAACTTCACATCTGTTCAGTTTGTCAAAGTCAAATAACAGATTGGAATCTCGCGAGACTAGAACTAACAGAAAATGTAAACTTTCTGAAATTCGAACTTTTGGTTTTGCATGGATTTGAAAACAAATTTTGAACTTCCGGAAGTTTTAAACTTATAAAAATTGCGATGTTCAAAATATTTACTACCTCCGGTCCATAAAAACTGTCGCCAGCCTTGTGAAAGTTTGTACTAGCCTAGTAGACTTTCTACGACAATTAAACTGGACCGGATCGGGAGTATGTTTTTTCAGACATTTGGACTTTTAGGACATTCATCAAGTTAGAAAAATATGAAAAAGAGAGGGCTTAAAGGAAAAGTACCATACTTCACACGACAAAGCTCAGCAAAACCTCTCCCTTTAGCGAGAGACATGGCCCACAAACCATTACTCACAAAACGCAAGGGACACATGCTTCTGACAACGGCGACTGAAGGGAGGATGACGACGCATCCTATTTCTCGAGTGTCAACTAACGGAAACTCGGTTGACAACTTAGGGCAAGACAGTCTTATCATACACTCGCCATGTAATCTAGATATGATAGAAAAACATGATGTACCATGGTTATTTTTTAGTCTTATCTTTAATACCTAGTTATCCCTAAATTTATGGTGAGACACATTGTGCTTAGAGATGATCTCTTAGCTAAGATAAGACAAGCCTCTTTTTTTCCGTTTCTCTCTCCTCCACCTTAGCAAATCGTCCTACATGGCAGCGCTTAGATATAACCATTGTACATGCCCTTGAAATTATTTTCCTTCCATTTTTTCTTGTCATCGCGCCATTTTCAACGTACCCTACATAAGCCACTAGGCAACCCTGCTTTCTTTTCCTTTTTGTCGCTTTTCTTTCTTTCTTTCCGCAGCTCTCTCTTTCCCCATAAACGCAGACGACTTTTCCCGCCATATTCGGCCATCATTATCTATATCACTTATAAAGGTAAAATGGTCAGATAAAAAAACTAAACGGTACATTTTTTAGATTTGGGTTAAATTTTTAGATATTTTTAGAGAGTACGCCAATTGCGTACTTTAGTTTTATAGAAGGTAGAAAGTTATTTTACAAGAACTGCTCAGTCAGATTGCAACCAATCTCGAGCAGCAACACACCACAAAATTTTAGATTTTCACCCAGCCAACACCACTAACTAAAAGGTATGTGTCACTGTTTGGAAGGCTTATAAAGTATATTTTGTCTACACGCCGGTTGATGCCGCGCCATCGGAGCGATATAAGAAGGCCGCTGCGTAGCCTGCAGGTGACTGGAACTTGAAGCGGGTGGAAACTTGATTGCAATAGCTTGCGAATTTTTTCGGGTCCTCCTGTTCCAATATCCCAATATGCCTTTTCTTCCAAATAAAAGGAGTCGAGCTTGAGGAACCCTTGAAAACGATTCCATGGAGGGCTAGAGACATATCTAATTCTCCACACAGCATCAATTTGTCCATTCAATGCAGTAAAAATAACAAGAACTAACACCGCGATTCGGTTTACAACTCACGTAGTACGATAACTCTTTCTTGAAAGACATCTAAACGAACTTATGATGAAAACAATCTAGGACTCTTTAGATAACCGAACTACCTATCCAAACACATGAACTAGGTTTAACATCTTCGACCTGCTCCAAGTTCCCTTGAAAAAAAAAAACATCTCTTCCTTCCGCCATGGTTTGATCTTCTACAGGACGTCGTGTTTTATGACGGTCAGATCACACCTGATCGTGAAGCACTCTTGACGTAGCTTGGACTTCTTTATAAACTTATTAAAGCCCCAGCCAGCACCCACTGACTGAAAGGTATGTGTTACGCGCTGGTTAGAAGCCCTAGAACCTCTGTGTACTTTGCCATCCTTAACCCTCAAACTTAAAGTGTACTTGGTCTGCACGCTGGTTGGCGCGGCGCCATCAGATGCGCCACAACAACGCAAGAAGGCCGCCGCGTAGCCTGCACGTTTCTGGTCGTCTCCGTCAGGGTAGAAGCTGATTTGCCAATTGTATCCACCGACGCTGAACTGCCTCGAGCTAACGAATTTGCCGACGCCCATGCCCTTGAGGCGCGAGTAGTTTGCCACCGTGAAATTGTGCGCCCCGCTGTCGGCAGTCGTCACACATATGGACGACGTCTCGGTGTCGGTCGGCGACGTCTCGGCGGGCTGCTTAACCCAGCAAGAGGTAATGTTTCCCATGGCAAAGTTGAAAGACGATTTAATCGAGGGCCACGGATCTTGGTTCTCCTAGTCTTTCTGTTTCCCTGCTTGAAGGGATCGAGCCTGGCCCTATATATACTGAGTCGCAGATTTGGATTAGGAACATACCGAAACAGATTCATCGGCTGTCCGTCAATGCCGCGTATTCGAACTGGACTTCCCAGCCGGACTTCTTTTCGAAAAGATCAACCGTACTTTAACCAGACTCTCAGTATAGAGGGAATTAAGGATTCAGGAGGCAATGTGAGCTCATATCGTTGTTTGTGTTTCCGTAATTTTGACCGTCTTTTTGAGGCCACGGTGCAAGTGAGACGCATGCACGCAAATCCTATATATCCCTGGCGAGTCGGCAGGTCTGGTTTTTAAGAACGACGAAGTCAAGGCAGGCGTCTCTCGCTAAATAATATTCCGTCTTTTTGTGAGACACAATTATGTGTCAAATCTATAGTTTGAACACTAATGGTGTGGGGGTACAACATCTTTCTTCTAACCATCCAAACACATCTTTGATTCTCATGGCGATTTATGTTTAACCGTGCATTGAGGTCACACTTTGTATATGGGGTTGAAAAAATGAACACACCGCTCGCTCCCCTCGCTCCCGCGACCTAGGGTTCCGCCCTCTCGCCGCCGCCGCCAGGCCTTCTCGCCGCCGCCCACCTCCCCCCACCCCCCCGTGTCGCACCCATGTGACACCGGGGGGCACCTCCTCGCGCCGCCAGCGGTTCTCCCCTCCGCGCCTCTCCCTGCCGCTGCTGCCGCCGGCCTCGCGCCGCGGCGGCCTCCCCGCTGCCACACAACTGGCGGCGGGGGTGTGCTCTTCTTTGCTCTGGTGGTGCCGGCGGAAGGTCGACGTGGCTAGGGCGCAGTCGGCCGGCTCGTCGGTGCGTCGTCCTGCCGGGTGGCGCCCCTCCTTTCCAGCGGCGGTGGCGGCAGGTTCCAGTGGGCTTCCGTGGCACGGTGACGCGGACTCCCGACGACGACCTCGGCGCGACGACGATGGAGGTGAGGCCCCGCTCCACCTGGTGGTGTGGCCTCTGTAGCTGCCGACGGTGGATCTGGGCTCGTCCTGGGCTTCGGTCTGGGCGGGCCGGTAGATCCGGTCCGGCGACTACAGGCGGCGTGGCGTCGGCAGGCTGCTGTGGCCGCCTGGCACCGCGGTGGTGCCAGCGTTGACCGGCTTGGCGGCGGTGGATGTGGCTCCTGGCTGCACGGCGGGGAGACTCGTGAGCTGTTGTGCGGTGTCGGGATCCTTGATGCTTCAGAGGCGACGTCGAGGTGGTGTGGCAGCAGAAGGTGCCTGCGCCAGCGATGTGCTGCTCCAAGGCCATATGGGCAGGGAACACGTGCACGGCACTCCGGATGAAAATCCGGCTCCTTTCGGTGCCGGCGACGATGACGCTTGTGGGCGTCGTTTCCCTTCATGGAGGCGTCGCCGAGGAGTGTCCGCACCTTCCTCGCCCTTTCGGGTTGTCGTCTCCGTGAAAGCCAAGATTCGAGTTCGGATCAGCGATGGCGGCATATTTGATGTCGTACCTCTGTTGAGTGCATCGCTTTTGGAGACACAACTTGGAGGAGCACATTGATTCGGGATGGTGCTATCTGGTGTTTGTCGCTGCACCAAGTTGAATATCAGGGGCGCAATGTACGCGCTGTTGGTGCGTCGAAGATGATGCCTTTCTCGGGGCAGTCCGAGTCCTGCTACCCCCTGGCCAATCTCGGGCACTCAAGGGTGGTTGGTGCGTCGATGAGGAAAGTTCAGTTGAAGACGTTGGTCTTTGGAGGTGTCCGACAATGGTCGAGACGTGGCTTTGCTATTCGGTTGGGGCCAGGCCCTTTTTGCGTCGTGTTTGTAGTGTGTGGTTACTAGTATTCGGATTAGTGTTGTATGCCGAAAGGCATTGTATCGGCCGTCGGCCTCTCCTTTTATGAAACAGATACATCTACCATGATGTATCCTTAAAAAGACACTTCCTATATGGATGCTTCGCTGCCATGTGTTGTCTTTAATGTGGTTCAAATTATCATATGAAGATAAGAGGCAAATTTCTGCCGGAGCGAGGGAGGCCCGTCGCCGGGAGGCTTGGACCTGCGGTACAGATCGTTGCCGAGCGGATTGTTACCGATTTAGGGTTCCACCACTATATCTAACTCTTGTAAGTCGCTGGTTTAGGATAAGTCGTAAATTGTAAATCCTTGTCATTTGTAACCTCTCCCGATATACTGAAACTTGTTGTTTCCAACAGGCCTAGCTAGCTCTCAGCTCACACGGACAGGAATGGAGGAAGAAGAAGAATGGGGACGAACGCCACGCCGCACTGACGGCTGATTTCTTTCCCGAGCTCGAAGTCGTGGTGATTGGAGATTACAGAGGAGTGGGCTTTATAGTCGCGGCTCACACACACGACGCCACACCCGCGCCCACGACGCGCACACATGTGCACTGACGCATCCACTACGCCATGTCCAGCACGCCCCAGCTCGCGCGCACGATGCGCTCCAACGCGATCACCGCGTCCGGCCTGCTGCTAGACCTAGTCCTTCGTCTATCTCGCTAAGACCTAACAGAGACACACACGCACACACCTACGCGCAAAGACGCGCCACACACACGCACCATGCCCGCTATGGACTTTGACCTGGTGCACTAACACCGCTCGCCACCATGGCGCACATGGCTTAATGCTAACATTTTTTCCCCTAAGCCATGACCTAGTCCCGGCCTGGGCGGTCGTCGACGTCGGCGAGGAGCACCTGCGCTCCTTCTCCTTCTTCGGCTTCCTGCAGTCGCGCGCGAAATGGCCGCGGATGTCGCAGTTGTGGCACTTGCCGCGACGTCCATGCCTTGCTGCTCCGAGCGTCGTCGTCGTCGCCGTGTTGACGACGCCGCGCCTCCCACTGAGCCGCCGTGAGGAGCAGCTGCCCGTCGCTCCGCTCGCCGCCGATCTGCTTGCGCCGCTGCGACCTTTCATCGAACGCCTTGAGCCTCCCGAGCGCCTCGTCGAACGCCATGTTCTCCACGTCGCAGAGCTGCTCGATTCCGGCCACCGCGGAGTACAAGCGGTCGGGCACGGTGTCGAGCAGCTTCTTCACCATCTAGGCGTTGCCGAGCATCGAGCCGAGGTTCGCGTACCTCGCCGCCATGCCACTGATTTTGCCGGCCTAGTCGTCCAGTGACTCGCCGTCCGCCATGTGCAGCCGATCGAAGTCGCCGCAGAGCGTGGACAGCCGAGCTGCCCTGACCGGATCCACGCCAACGAATCGCGCCTTGAGACTCGCCCAAACCTCCGCCGCCGTCTTCTTCGACGACACCTGCAGCAGAATGTCATCGGAGAGCGCTCCGAGCAGGTAGGCCCTCTTCGTCTTGTTCTTCTTCGGGTCGACCACCGCCGTCGCGTCTTCCGGAGCCACCGCCTCACACAGCCCCTGCGCGTCGAGGTTGGCCTCAACCTTGATCGCCCACACGGTGTAGTTTGTCGCCGTCATCATCGGACAGGAGAGCAACTCCGCGCTCCCCCAATGCCACCGTGCGGGATCAACGCCATCGCTCACCTCGCTCTGATACCAAATGTTGTTTCCAACAGGGCCTAGCTAGCTCTCAGCTCACGGACAGGAACGGAGGAAGAAGAAGAACGGGGATAGACTCTGAATTTTTTCAGCGCACGAACGCCACGCCGCACTGACGGCTGATTTCTTTCCCGAGCTCGAACTCGTGGTGATTGGAGATTACAGAGGAGTGGGCTTTATAGTCGCGGCTCGCACACATGACGCCACACCCGCGCCCACGACGCGCACACACGCGTACTGACGCACCCACTACGCCATGTCCAGCACGCCCCCAGCTTGCGCGCACGACGCGTTCCAACACGATCACCGCGGCCGGCCTGCTGCTGGACCTAGTCCTTCGTCTATCTCGCTAACACCTAACAGACACACTCACGCACACACGCACGCACCTACGCGCACAGACGCGCCACACACACGCACCATGCCCGCCATGGACTTCGACCTGGTGCACTGACACCGGTCGCCACCATGGCGCACATGGCTTAATGCTAACAAAACTTTGCTGGCTGACGCCCATGGTTTTTTGCGTTTCTCTTTGGAAGGGTTAAATCTCGTATCCTCGTGTGTTGATATTGATTTTGTTCATCGTTTATTTGCCTGTCGTTTATAACACCATGAGTATCGCACAACATTTAAATGAAAAGTTTAAGAGAACATAAAAAAGAAAAAAAATAGAGCTATTTCGAAAAGTTATCTATTTTAGAATGAGTCTGTCTAAATCTAAGTTGATTTACACTGTTTATGCCTAAAATCGATAATGCGCTAGTATATTGCAAAATACTGATTCATCCTAACCCTGCTTGAAACTCAAATGCTTAATACAGAGAGATTGAATGTCTTGAGAAGTCGACTTAGATGTTAGGAAATCTTAGACGACTTGGATTTAACAAAAACCGTTTCAAAATATTATTTGTTAACACGTTACTTTTCTTGAACAGATTCTTACATAAGGGCCCGTTGATTCAGTAAACGCCTACAATCTTGATTCTTCCTAAGCCTGATTGAATCACAACAAGGATACATCGGACGTCTTGGGGAGTCGGACTTTCATGTAAAAATTATATTAGACAGACTTGGATTTAAAAGGGTTTCAGAATAATATCTAGCTAACACATGAAGTTTTCTTGGAAAGATTCTTATATGGCATGTTCATGTAAGCAACACTACTCACCTGATCTTGAAACACCAGTTAATTACCCCTTTGAAATCTGGTACGAGTCTTAACAAAACATCAAATCTAGAGTCCTACAGTTAGGCACGGTTGCATTGTGGTCACGCCAGGTCGTTTCGACAGGCTAAATGACCAGTTCCCATTCTCCCCTGCATCCACCTTCCGCGCCCCACGAACGCGGCCGGCGTCATTTCGACGTCGCCTCACGGCCTTCCTAAAATCACCTCTTTCGCCGGTCGATGGCCATTTCGCTAAGCCCCCACCGCCAGCTTCTTCTCCTACGGCCTACCTATCCACCACGCGTGATGCGCTTCAAGGGGACGCGCAGGGAGCCACTACGACGGCGGGTGTCAAGAAGGTATCATGCCCTCTAGTCCTCTTTACCCTGCTTGAATCTCACTATTACATCAAACAACTTCAAAAATAGACTTAAATGTAAGAAAATTGTGCGTGTTGATTTGTATGCTACTCACATAATCAGGAATTCGAGATACACTGTTTAATTAACGCACAAAAATCACACACTAGTCATAACAAAAAAGTATCCACATTCAACAGAAAAAGGAAGGTACACAAATAAACATATCCGCTGCAGCACAATGATACGGCAAATTAATCGGTAGAACCATGTATTTACAAGCAATTAATGGCATGCCGTACTTGGAGAATATATAAGATCTGGTTAAATCTTCTGCACGACGGCTTCTTTGAGGACGGTCAAACCACACCTGACCGTGAAGCAGTCTGCTTCTTGCAGCGTGGACTTCTCTATGAACTTGAGAACGCCCCAAGTACTACGAGCACCCCCGGGCTCGAAGGTCCGCGCTATGCTCACAGGTTTCGAATCTTTATATGCTTTACCATCTTTCCCCAAAAGACTCAAAGTGAACTTGGCCTTCACGCCCACTGCACCCGCCGATCCTACGAGATGCAAGAAGGCCGACGCGTAGCCAGGTTCCTGGCCGTCACCATCAGGGTAGAACCGGATGTTCCAGTTGTTGCCGCCGACGCTGAACGTCGTCGAGCTAACGAACTTGCCGATGCCCATGCCGTCCAGCAGCGAGTAGTTCTCCACGATGAAATTGTGCGCCGCAGTGGCGGTCGGCGTCGCGCATCTTGACGACGTCTCGGCCGGCACGGGCGGCGGCTTACCCAAGCAAGACTTGATGTTTCCCATGGAAAAGGCAGGCGGATGAATAAAGGGCAAGACGTTGTACGGGCGGGCGTTAGTATATCTTGATAGATCCGTTTATTATGTGCGTACACGTGATTAAGGACTCTTGTTGTTGTTGGTCACGTAAAAAAAAAGGACTCCTGTTGGATGTTCAAACCCGTGAGATAGGGAATCTCGTAAGCAACCGAAACTGATTGCTGTAAAGAGTCATTGTTGTCATCAGTGCTTTGCGCACCGGAAAGGCCACAGTCGACCGGCACGGGATGACGGGAATTTGAGTTGAACAGGAATCTGAGTTGAGTATATATGGTTTAGCCTCTTCCACCCCCGTCCAACGATTAATAGTTCTGTCATATTTTATAGAACTGAAACGGAAGTTGGGTAGTATGTACTTGAGATAATCGAAGAGTGGGATAACCCAGTTTGGCATCTTGGGCGCGGCTCCAAGGGTGAATAACTTATACGGAGTAGTACTTCTTTTATCAATAATCCACACGAGAACTGCGGGTCTTTGTATTAAGCTTAAAAAGAGTAAAACAAGAGTCGTCCAATTTATGACTGAATCGGGACAAAAAACAATACAACTCTCGGTTAATTAGAGGAAACTCGAGCAAAGGTCACTGCCGACAACAATAACACACGTCTCAACTTGCCCGATTTCAAGTCAACAAAGACAAAAATCCACGACACAACATTAAGGTCGTGGCACAATTGATGCTAGTAGCCCTCGGGAACGACCACAACTCCAAGCAGCTCGTAGCACTCTACCCACCCATGTGCCTAGAAGAAATCGACCAAGTGGAGGGAGGATCGGACCAGGCCTGAAGAAGAAGTCGCGATAAATTATTGACACTTGTAGTACAAATTTAAATTACTTTTGAAAATCGACTAAAATGTATTTAGATGGACGAAAGTAACTAGAAATGAAAAAATTGTTAATACTTTAGAACTGACTACCAATATATGTGCGTACTTTTTATTTTGTTATTTGTTTGCCAAGTGTTGATAGAAAACAATCAGCAAAGCTAATCCTGCCATACTGTATCAGAGTATGCTGTGTGTTTTTGTTTGCCGAGTATAAACAGTCAGCAAAGGCTAATTAAATAGCGAGTGCTGTTTTTGACCAGTGGTTTATCACAACACTCAACAATGTCTGTTTTCCGAGTGCCTGATAAAATGCACTCGGTAATCTGGCTGATTCCGGTAGTGATAAATATTCTTTGGGTACGCATGAACCTCTGTATTTCCTTAACCTATGTATGCAGAGAAATCGTTGACACTCCGGGTGATTCATTGACGAATGACCGCTAAATTATAGTCAATAGACAGGAACACCGGTCAATATAGGTATTCTGTTGTGATTTTATAGCACCATGGTGAAAACATGAGTATACGTCATTGTCTAACATACACGGTGCATACATTGAAAATTGTGGTTAAACAAATACGGCTAAAATCTAACATGTTCAGTACATGAGCACACATCATATTTTGTGACCTCAGTGAGACTGGTCACCTAACATTTTATCTAGACGTTGCCAGACACCTCCTTTAGTATATCCTCCATGAGCAATGGACAACTCGCCACAAGTTGCTTGAATCCATTGGTGGCCATGACAGCTCGTAGCATGTTCCGTGAACTCATGAACTCAATGCAGGCTTCCTTAAGATCCTTGCAGTTTTGTTGCTCTGCCAAAAGCAATGTGGTCGCAACCGTCTCCACTGCAATGGCATCATAGAGCTTGTCTTCGCACATGACGCGTAGGGTATCCACTCCATATCTCTCCGCGGCAACTAGCAAGTGTTGCAGTCCATCAGTTGTGCCTTCGTTGTCGTCGCCGTCATCTAGCATAGCATCCGTGTATATAAAGTGAAGAAGCGCCTCGAAGGTCTGGGGCTCCATGTCGTCGACCTTGATGATGCACCGTGTCGCGCTTTCCTTCATCGGACCATAGAGCTCCGCCTTGAAAACCTGAGAACGTGCAGCCAGCACGCATCTATGGGCATTGAACAGCTGTTCCCGCACACTGAAGGTCACGTCTGCTCCTTCTCCGTCCCTGAGCATGTGCTCGAGACTCTCTCGGAGGCTCGGCTGCGTGACCACAATGGGTTTCCGCCTACGCGCCGTGCGAGGTTCATGTATGGCCGTGAGAACGCACCTTATCGTGAAGCAGCCATTGTTGATGTCCAACAGAGGTCTAAGCCATGACTTGGAGACGAATCTCCGATAGCCCCACATATAGTGTACTTTGCGGGAGAAAACGTGTCCTCTGAATAAGCATAGTCGGTAACTCGCAGCTCACCGTCCAATTTCTCCATCACGTTCAAGGAGTAGCGTGCCCTCACGTCGTTCGCTGGGGTGACGCAACTCAAGTAGCAGTCGGAATAATCGCTGGATTTGTCTTTCTCCCTCCCGTCAGGATAGAACCGGATCGTCCAGTCGTAGCCGCCGACCCTGAACACGCTGGAGCTGATGTACTTGCCGCCGCCGAGGCCGTGGAGCAGCGGGCAGTCACGCACCTCGAAATTGTGGGCCGCGGTGACGCTGTCCGTGGAGCATGTCGACGACGTCTCGGATCGGATCCGGCCGGGGATCAGGGGGAGAAGTGCGCTGTTGCCCATGACAAAAAAGGATAGGAGAGGCGGCGGAGCTACCTTATATGACTCTGGGGTCAATTGACCCCGATGACTTTGGTCCTAAACCCTCGTAGGTATAGCCCAGTACAAAAAATTGACCCCACTGAAAATTGGATTCTGACCCCAGCCCATCAAAGCTCCATTCACGTTTGAAGGCCCACCAGTTCATGCGCAGAACACGCAGCGCTAACAGTCCACGTCTCGCTGAATCTCTCAATACAGAGGAAATAATCGCCCGGGTCGCCACCTTGTATTCTATTTTTTCTTTCGCGAAGTCCTACGGTCAGCACAAGTCTGCTCGCCGCCATCCGTCCCTTGTCACCACTGCTCTCCTCTACGAACATGTAAGTGCCACTACAACAGGTCTTTCCATATAATTCATCCGAAGAAGATTTATCTCTCCAGATGATATTCTCAATTCCTAATTGATGAATTATCTTAGGGTTGCCTGACGTGTTGATTTATTCTTTGTTCGAAGATTTGGCCGTTTGAATGGGTATTGAGCTATTTAGTAATCAGGGATCACGTGGATTGGACAATATAGGTTTGGAGGCTTCAAATCGTTTTGAGGCACAATGTTAGGTAATTTAATAAGAAGGAACTTGTATCATAATTTCACATACATATTTATCTATATGTATTTAGGTACTCCCTCCGTTTACAATTAGTTTGTGTTCTGAGTTTAGTCAAATTCAAACTTTATAAAGTTTTATCAAATATATAGGAAAATATAAATATTTACAGTAATTTTTTTATATTTAGTCAAAGTTTTTTCGTATATATTTAGTCTTGCATGTGTAGGCTTGCATGCATGCGAGGGAAGCGACGATGCCGTGGGCTGCGCGACGTCAGAATGGACTGCATGCAGGCTCTCGTGCTCGATTCAGACGAGTTTCAGGCATGTCGCACCGCAGCGATTAAAGCTCGTCGATTCAGATGAGGAGTCACACGTCGCACATAAGCCATTAACGCACCGCCGATTCAGAGAGGCTCAGCGACGCATCGTCGTTTCAGATGTAGGACCTGGTTCAGACTTGCCATGACACGGATCCGTCCTCTCTACTTCAACCCTAATTAACACATCTAGTCTATTTATACCCCTCTCTTCTCTCCACTCTTCGTCTCACCCAAACCAGATCAATCCTCTCCACTTCAAGCAGATCCGATCCTCTCCACCCACCACTTGAAGATGCAGTTCAACGGCCCGACGTTCCAGCGGCCGCCTACCGTGCCGGAGGCGCTCTACCCTCCCGGCGTGGTCGTGGAGAGCACCCTCCGCGTGTGGGCGATCTCGAGGTGGAGGGGGCAGGTCGAGCTCGCCCACGACTTCCTCACCGCCGGCTATGCCCACCTCAACCTCCCATGGGGCACTCGTCCCATGTTTCGCCTCAACGTGAACCGTGGCGACCTCGGCATCGGCGTCAAGTTGATCACGGTCACGTTCACCAACCCGTTCGACGCCTTCGCGCTCCTCGGGCAAGTCTTTTGGTGCGGATGCGAGTTCATCGCCTTCACCACGTACAACATCTACACCAACATCGAGGCCGCCTTCCCCACCGATAACCACATGCACACCCTCCCCTACAACTTCCACAACGTGTGAAGATGGTGGTGATGCTAGTCAAGCGAGCCGGAGTACGTGAAGATGGTGATGATGTTGGTGAAGCTAGCCCGGAGTGAAGATGGTGGTGATGCTTGTCATGTTTGTCGTGGGTCTTTTAGTTTGTCATGTCTTAGTTTTTTATCTTGTTTATTTGATTTCCCTAGTTTATCTATCATCGTGTCATGTCGTATCCGTCGATTTATGTAAGGGTGCTACTCATGTAAATTTGCAACTTGCATTTTATTTATCTATGTCATTATGTTTGTGAAAAAATGCTCGTGCAAAAAAGTAGTTCTTGTTCTTATTTTAGTGCAACAAATTTCGTGCAAAAAAAACAAATACACAAGTATGTATGAGCCATGCAAATAACACATAATGGAACACATCATGTAACAAATATTTGGGCCCCATACTTGTTACTATTATTTATGAAGTAAAAACAAATACACAAATATTATAGAGGTCTAAGTATTTGTCTAAGTATATTTTGCCGAAGCAACATTTTATTATAGAGGTCTTAGTTGAAGCATATATAAAAAAAATCCCAACGACACCGCACGGCCCAACATCTATTCGGCCTGGTTTCTTTCTCAACATCATCGTCAAGGCCCAATTTTGTTTTCTCTTCGGGCCTGGTCATCGTCACGGCCCAACTTTTATTTGGCAGCCCAGGAACTTTTTTTTACTGAAAACTGAACTTTGCTCAAACTGAAGAAGAAATTGTGTGCAAGGCAACAGCTTTGTATGTTCAGGTTTCGACTTCAGAGTAGTGACAGCAACAATGCAAAGATTTCGAAATCGCTAATTTTATTCGATTCGATAAACTCGGCAGGGAAACTCGGCATGGCGCACAGATCACGTCCTCTGCCGTCACAAGCCTAGATAACTGACAACAAATTTTGCCAATTCTAATGACGGATGAACAACAAGTAACAGAAACAAAGAACAATGATACAAGCATAAAATCCTCCCGCCATCATGTTTGCTTGCTTCTGCAAATCGACCATCTCCCTCAAATGTCTCTTTATCTTCTTCAATTCTTCGTTCAGCTCGGGTTGCGCGGGCAGTTCTGCATTGCGAGCATTCATCGCCGTCGGCACGGTTCTGTCCGCCCTCCGTGCGTGCTGAAATTGAAATTCCTCGACGTCGTCACATCAAGCGACGGCAAAATTAGCTCGGCCCCGCTCAAATCAATGGCGCCCTCAAATTCAAGCCTATCAATATACTCATCCATCCACTCGAAATGCCCACATTTCTTCAGCATCTGAAATCAGCAACATCAACCCTAGATCCCAAATCCAAGAAGAAAAACGCAAATGTAGAGAAATCAAATCAAACGGCTGCGCAAGAAATGAGATCTAACCTTGCCATCCGGTCCAATCGTGGGCTTGCTCAAACATTTCACAAAATGTCGCCCAAGGTTGCCATTCTCGTCAGTCTTACTGACAAACCGCTTGACTGGATCTGGGCGTCCGCAGCGATAGCACCTTACCAGCGGCACTAGACCATACTGCGGCCATCTTGTGCGCGAGCCGGAGGAGGTAGACATCTCTGGTTGCCTCGGTTCGTCGCCGGAGAGAAGAGGAAGAATGGGGAAAAGGGGAGGCAATGGCGGTCGAGCACGGGCACGGGGGGCAACGGCTCTGTTCTAGATGCGGTGAGGAGGGTGGGTCCCGCATGGTGAGCTGGTACAAGGTGGGTCCCGCATGGTGAGGTGGATACAAGGTGGGTCCCGCACGGTGAGGTGGATACAAGGGGGTCCCGCGCTGAGGTGGATACAAGGGGGTCCCGTGCTGAGGTGGCTAAGTCATGGGCCCGCGCTAGCTAATCCTAACAGATAACGATTAAGACCCATGTTGGGCCTGGGCTATTTTCGCTTGTAGATGTGTCGCACGAGAGCTATTCTCAATACTGTGACACTGATTATGGATCCGGGAGTATATTAAGGAAACAAAATAAGCCATTTTTTTATGAAAATTAGAGTTTGATGAAATTCAGATTTATGCTATGTGAAACTATGCATGATGATGCAAAGAAAAGTAAAAACGACACACAACTTCTATAGGGTATTTTTATGGGACGTTAAAACGTCTTGGGATTTCGTGGTCTCCTGGTGTTTGACCACTTACACGACAAGCTTGGAGATCATTGACTAGACCCGAGAGCCTTTGTGCTCGAATCTTAAAAACAAAATATTATTCAAATGGGTGATTAGAGGACAAAGTGTTTTGTTGAATTTAGTCATCCACATGGAAAGATATAGCATAAGTTCTAGAGCATTTGAAAATGGGCTAATTTGGTGTGTCGTCGACGGACATAGAGTAAGGATTTCTGAAATTTTGAATTTGTGAGATAGTTGGTTACTCTTAATAGTGTATCTGAACTTCAATTTTACAGAGATGAGTAGTAAAGCATCAAGTATATCTATAACTTGTACATATTTTTCCATATTCTTCATTAGTTAAATTATAGACAGTTGTAGTTCTGAAATACATGGACAAATGTTCTAGTCAAAATAGATCTGGTCATACAGCAAAAATATGAATAAGCTGCAGAATAGAAATGTCCACAGCCTACAACGTAGTCCTTTCAGAAGGTACTCCGTTCAGATCTGCTCATAATCAAAATCCTTTCAAAAAGAAAAATCAGAAAAATCAAATGTTCTTAGAATTCATCTGTTGATGAATGAACAAGGCACTCCGTTCAAAAAAAAAAGAGAGAACTGAGACATCATTTTTCACAAATACTAGGAGTTACTGCAAGAAGTAGTAATCAAACTGACACAATAAAATAGCAACAAGCTGATTCATAATATCACGGCAACATATTGTAAAAGCTTAAATGTAGATACCCGGCCCGAACATGGATTGGAATTTAGCACTAATTAGTTCCACTTGTGATAATTTGAGCTATGATGATCGAGACTAGCCATTACGGCACACCATGTCCAATAACTCTATCTTGACGTAAGGACAGCTTTCTACCAAATGCTTGAATCCATCGGTTTCATAAGAGCTGGTAGCACATTTCGTGTTGTCATAAACTCAACGCAAGCTTCTTTGAGATCCTTGCAATGATGTTGCTCTGCCAAAACCAATGTGGTTGCAACCGTGTCCATGTCAATGCCCACACACAGCTTGCTTTCACAGAGCAGCCTTAACCTCTCCAGCCCATATCGATCCGCGGCAACTAGCAAGTGCTGAAATTTTGCAATTCTGCCTTCTTCGCAATGGTCGTCATCGAGCAAGGAGTCCGTGTACACAAAGTGAAGAAGCGCCTCGAAGATTGGTGGCTCGATGTCGTCAATCTTGATGATTGTTTTTTCCTTCATCGGGCCAAATAGTTCGGCCTTGAACACCGGAGACCGTGCAGCCAACAAGTATCTGTGGGCATTGAAGAGTCGGTCAGACACACTAAACGTCACATCTACTCCTTGTCCATCCTTCAACATCTGCTGGAGATGGTCTTGAAGATTCGGAGGCGGTGGAACCGCGGAGAGTTTCCTCTTATTAAGCTCCTCGATTCGAGGTTGGTTAGTCACGGTGAGAACACACCGTATAAGGAAGCCACTGCTGAAGTTTGATACTAGTAATGATTTCAGCTTTGATTTCTGAACGAATTTGTGATAACCCCAACTAATACCTGCCGGCGAAAAGACATGCTCTAACACACCGTGGTCGGTTACCTTGACTTCGCCGTCCATCTCAAACAGCACTGACCTTCGGAACTGGATGTATCCGAGGCCTCAAGCACATTTATCAAATAGCTTAAAGATAGTAAAAGCCAAATCATGTCGACTTTGAGAACGACAAAGGGAGCGCGGGGGCGAGGATTTTGAATTGGGAGAAGACGACGTTTCATAGTTCATTGTGCGAATACGGTTTTGTTGGTGTGGCGATGTCCACTTCCAAACCGTGCATCCTGATGATTGGTGATTTGCAGCAGAGTTCTCGGTAAGTGGGGGCGACAACGGAGGATGACTTCGTATTTGGTGGTGCTCTTCGAGTACTGAGTCTCGATTTCCGGAGTGAAAATTCTAGGTCTGACCTTAATTGGTTGTAACTGACAATGACGGATTGACCGTTTCCTTGTTGAAGGTGTTGTCGGAGATTAATTGGACTTTTTCCAGGATGAAAACCCATGATTTGACTTGTTTTCAGATTGGACGACGATGACGTTTGTGCACTGTTTCCTTTTTTGAGGCGGTGTTGTTGGAGAGCCTCTTTCGCAGTCTGGGTGTTGCCAATGATAGTGGTTGTTTTGTCCTGCTGCGTGTCGCTAATCACTTTGGCAAGGCCTTTTTTTCCCTTTTGGCTATGTGCATTCTTGATGTCTCGACTACTTCTTGACATTAGGTTGTTGCGGAGAGGTTAGGTGTACTTGGTATCTTGTTGATATTAATATATTCTCTTTATCGAAAAATGTCTATTACCAAAATATCAGCACCTTATTTGTCCAAACTCGAAATCAGGCAAATGATATGTCTGATTCGATTAGGTCAAACAAATTTTCCAATATGTTGAGTACTTTGTTTTCAAGATTTTCAAATATAATGTTTTTCGAGATTTATGTTGCACACTTGTTTTTGCTTGTAAAACTCTAATGCTGCATTTTTTTTCATTCAATGTTGTATGGTGAGCTTTGTTTGCATTCAGTAACTAGTACGCATCACCAAGAACAAGTATGGATATATATCGTCCAAACATGGTCTGCATATGATGTATATAATCCAAAGCAAAAATAATAATTATACAGTGGAGTAATCATAAAACTAATCCTGACAGTTTGAATTATATCAGATGATTTTAATTACTCTGAACATAGAATGAATCTGAAATCACAATTGCACAGTAAGCCATGATGTATATCTATAAGTCGTTCAGATTTTTCCACAATGTTTAATTGTGAAATTTTAGAAAATTGCACTACTACATTACCTGGAAATTGTTCGTACTGCAATAAATTCCGTCATCCAGCAAAATCTGTATGAACTGAAGACAGTGCGCATCCTACAGCTAATTATCTTAAAATTTACACTGCCAATGAATGAGCCAAGCATTCCATTGGATAAAAAAGAACTGTCACAAACGAGACAAAAAAAATTGATAAACAGGAAAATAGCATCAAGGTGCATACACCAATCCTCGTAATATCACATACAAGCTGAAATGTAGATAACTGAACATGATTTAAGTTTAGTTCTACATAATCAGTTGTGCATGTGATAATTTGACCTCTGATCGAGGTTAGCCACTACGGGACACCATGTCCAGTAGCTCCTTCATGACCAAAGGACAGCTTTCTACCAAATGCTTGAATCCATCTGTTGCCATGACAGCTTGTAGCACATTCCGTGGAGCCATAAACTCAAGACAAGCTTCTTTGAGATCTTTGCAATTGTGTTGCTCGGCTAAAACCAATGTTGTTGCAATCGTCTCCACATCCATGCTTTCGCACAATTTTCTGTCACAAAGCACCTTAACTTGTCCAGTCCATATCGATCTGCGGCAACTAGCAAGTGCTGAAATTTTGCCTTTCTGCCTTCTTTGTGGTGCTCGTCATCTGGCAAAGAGTCTGTGTACACAAAGTGAAGAAGGGCCTCGAATATTGGAGGCTTGATGTCATCAATCTTGATGTGCTGTGCTGTCTTCTCTTTCATTGGTCCATATAGTTCTGCCTCAAAAACAGGAGATCTTGCAGCCAATAAGCATCTGTGAGCATTGAACAATTGGCCACACACATTGAACGTCACGTCAGCTCCTTTTCCATCCTTCAGCATTTTTACGAGATGCTCCTGGAGATTTGGATGCTCAGCCTCCAAAATAGTCCTCTTTACCTCAGTGCGAGGTTCTTGGATGATAGTGAGAAGACACCTTATCGTAAAGTAGCCACTATTGATGTCCAGTGATGACTTCAGCATAGATTTCTTGACAAAATCATTATAGCCCAAATTATTTCTTGATGGAGAAAAGATATTCGTTATCTCATCAAAATTGGTTACTTGTATTTCCCCTTGCTTCTCCAAAATGTTTAATGTCAACTGTGTCTTCACATCCTTTGCTGGATTGAGATGATATAAAAACGCTGACGCATAGCCGTCCGTTCTTTCCGAGCTGTATCCGTCCGGGTAGAACCTGATATTCCAATCGTAGCCGGCAACACTAAATGTGCTCGAGCTAACATACTTTCCGACACCCATGCCATCCAGCTGACGGTAGTTGGTCACCACGAAATCGTGCGACACTGTGACTGTGTCCGTCACGCATCTCGATGACGTCTTCAATAGCTGGCCATGCTCAGATACAGAAGTGGACTTGTTCGTCATGGCGAAGAGAGATGCAATGGCTGCTGCTGCTTGCAGAATACTCAGAACTTCCTCCGACGAAATTGAACTTCCGGCCTGACAAAAACGAGCTAGTCGATCAATAACTTTCAATCACTAGATCAACAGCTTCCAATCAAGATCTGAACCTCTGACCTCAACGAGAGTCAGCCCAAATTTCAATTACCACAGTGAGCTCTCAAACCAAAAACATAACTTTCCATAAGAAAAATCGAGGAAAAACCAATGTGGAGAAAAATCAAGATCTGAACCAAGAAAACCCACCTTGATGCTTCGCGCTGAAGAACAGTTAGCGCCGCAGCAGCGGACGGTGGTACGAAAGGCGACGGAGCTGGAAGCGGCGAGCCGAGGAAAGGAGTCGAGAGGCGAGGGCGCGACAGGCAAGGCACAGACCCTCTCCGGGAGAGGACGCGGAACCGCACGTTGAGTACGTCCACCGGCCGGCGAGCTCGCAGATTGTGGAGGATGACTGGATGAGAGGAAGAAAACCCTGCCGCCGGCGTCCCTCGACGAATAGGGGCGGTGGGGGACTAGAGCCACAGCAGACGGACTGAGAGATGCTTCGTGGCTGCCTGGCTGGGCAAGAAAAAAAAAAGGAGGTTTTAGGGCAACAGCATGATCCAGCCCATGAGAAAACTAGGGCCTGTGAGGCCGAGTGGGTTTCAGGTTTCTTTTCACAAGATAAAAAAAACTTGATTTATGGAAATTAAAAGAAATAAAATGCCTTCTCTAACAACAACAGAAAACAAAAGAATGCTTTGGAATTCTATTAGTCCATATGACTCTGACTGGAGGAAATATCTAACACCTTAAAGTTTTTATATTTGAATGTTGGATTACTTGTTCCTCTCAACACATTTGTGCCATAAAACCAGGGGCAACTTGCCATGACCATGAGGTGCTTGAATCCGTGCACCTTGCAAGCACGATATCACGATATGGAGTTCTAGCGACAATAAAAAAAATTATGCATGCATCTGCCGTGTGCATTGGTGTTGGCCTGCCAATGCCAATATAGTGTTGATCGACTTCATATAGATGCACTTGCCGAAAATCTCCTTCAATTCCCGAGCTCTCCTTCTCCTGCCCATTTTCGAAATTTAACATAAAAAATAAAAACACTTGAAAAAAATGGGCAGAAAACATATGCTACTGTTTCACAATGTTCAAAGTTCGGCGACGAAATGACATTTATGGTGCCCTGTGCGAAAAGAACAAAATCAGTACTTTAGGATATGTTGTTGCCACAAATGAGCACTGACTTTTTTTTTGCACAGGGCACCCCTAATGTTATTTCGTACGATACTTTGCGAATAGGTGGAACACTAGCATATCTTTGTTGTCCCTTGTTCAGGATTTTGAACTGTTTTCATTTTTTTTGAATTACGAAAACAGGTAGGAGCAGGTGAGCTCGGAAGTCAAAACGATGTTATCTGTATTTTTTTCACATATCAACTTTAGCGCCTCTACCCATTGCCGATCTAGCGCACACAACAATTGCTACATTGCCTTCATGATGTGCGCTTTCAACATTGCATGGCAAATAATTTGACCTCTGTGGCAAGTTCATGATCAGCTCAACAAACAGAGGCTTATCAGCGACGTGAAGACCTGCCTACACTCCAGCCATGTCATGTCAAGCCAGTGCCGATTGCGACCAAAGAGCATCCACGTCATCAAATGATCTTCTAAAACATCACTTCTACTACGAACATCGCCTCCACCAAGTAGTTGGCGATGGCTACACCAGTTCCATGCAAAGCATGCCTCTCTCTCTCTCTCTCTGTCTCTCTCTCTCTGTCTCTCTCTCTTTATGATGATTAGAATGTTCTAGATGCCACATTGCATGATCATGTGCTGTCCGTGACGAAATGTAACTAACATAAAATAGAGGTCCTAAAGGCGATTTGGCAAAAACAATGTTGTGGAAAAATATTTGCAACAATGATGTTGCCTTTGCAAAATTTAGATTGACTAATTCCCCCTTGTTGAGAACTTTTTTGTGCTGAATTTGAAACTTCCCAAGCATTTATTGTTTTCCTGCATTTTATTAAAGTATTTTGGGGTTCAGTGGGATCTATTATTGACCCTTGCTCGCCGCGTGTACGTCCCCTGGCTATATGATTTTCTTCATGGGTGTGAAAATTTCCTTATTCCTATTGTTGTTTGCTAGTCCACCTCCACAATTAGGAACAAGGCCACCTTTGAGAAAACATGTGGTTCAGTTCCCTATGGAGATAATCTTCACTTTTCAAGTTTTTATACAGTTGTACTGGTGCAATACCCCAATAATATGTTCTTAGTACATCAAATTCAACCAGACAACGGAAATATAAATTAACTGGAGAATATAACATATCACAATGTACAACGTATTGTCATGGAGTTTATACTGCCAATGAACTAGCCAGGCACTCAACTGAAAAATGATAACTAAGACAACGTTTTTGAAAAATAGGAGGTATTTTCATGGAGTAGTAATCAAACTGATACGATAAAAGTAGCATTAAACTGCATATAAAAGTCACATAACATCTGGGTTGCAATTTAGGACTCTGCATTATTAGTTGCTTCGTATGATAATTTGGCCTCTAACCAAGACTAGCCACGGGACACCATGTCCAGTGTTTCCTTCATGACCACGGGACAGCTTTCTACCAAATGCTTGAATCCGTCGGTTGCCATGACAGCTTGTAGCACATTCCGTGGAGCCATAAACTCAACACAAGCTTCTTTGAGATCCTTGCAATTGTGTTGCTCTGCTAACACCAATGTTGTTGCAATTGTCTCCACGTCCAGGCCCTCGCACAATTTTGTTTCACAAATCACCCTTAACTTGCCCAGTCCGTATCGATCAGCGGCCACTAGCAAGTGTTGCAGTTTTGCCGTTCGGCCTTCTTTGCAGTGCTCGTCATCTAGCATTGAGTCTGTGTACGCAAAGTGAAGAAGGGCTTCGAAGATTGAGGGCTCGATGTCATCAACCTTGATGCACTGGGTAGATTTCTCCATCATCGGACCAAATAATTCGGCCTTGAAAACGGAGACCGTGCAGCCAACAAGCATCTATGGGCACTGAACAATTTATCTCCCACACTGAACGTCACGTCTGCTCCTTGTTCATCTTTCAACATCTGCTGGAGATGATCTTGCAGATTCGGCTGTGTATCCACGAAAAGGTTTCTCTTAACCTCGGTTCGAGGTTCTTTTATCACGGTGAGAACACACCGTACCAAGCAGCCACTCTTGGAGTTCGACAACGATTTCAGCTTTGATTTCTCAACGAATTTGGGATAACCCCAATTACCACCACCTGGCGGCAGAAACACATGCTCTGGCACACCATGGTTGGTTACCTTGACTTTACCATCGATCTCAAACATGTTCAAGTTGAACTTGGTTCTTACATCCTTCTTCAGCTGGCTGACGCAAAACAAATAGACTGAAGCATCACCGTTAGAGTCGGCTTCCTTCGCTCCATCTGGGTAGTACCTGATGGCCCAGTCGTAGCCACCGACGCTGAAGACGCTTGAGCTAACATATTTGTCCACGCCCAGCCCGTCGAGCAGCGAGTAACTGGTCAGCTCGAAATTGTGTGTTGTGGTGAAGCTCTCCGTGAGGCATCTCGACGAAGTCTCGGGTAGGCACTGGCTAGGGTTAACTACTACTACAGAGTTGTTGGCCATGGCCCCAGAGGGAAGGAGAAACGAGGCGTTCTAGGTTTAGATATCATGGGCGCGCTGCCTCTTGTGTTTTTTTAAGGAAACTCCCTTGTTTTCTTAACGACGTGATCTATCCCTAATTTTAGGCAACTCCGTTATGATTCCGTAGTTTTTTTTATTTTTAGGGCAGATTCCGTAGTTTGTTGATGCAAGGAAACGCACGTGATTTTCCAAACGAAAATAGAGAGCCTTGCACGTCTATTATCTCTGCCCCGTATCCTTTCTAGCCCATATATCTCCAACACATCGCTGCCCACACCAAATCCATGGCTTTGAAATGTACGCTTCGTTGATCAATGTTTTATGGTTTGGACATTGGCTAAATAATAAGAATCACAAGGAAATGGCATGGATGTATAGCTTCCAAAAATACACCGGATACATACATATTAATCAAAATTCAACAGAGTTATGTGCTAGAGTAATTATAAACGGATCTAATACACTTTGAAATTTGTTGTCGGATGCTTAGTTAATCTGAACGTGGAATGAATCTGAACTTACACTTTTATAAAATTGTATAGAAAGTAATGATGTATATCTAAATCTCGTTTGCACTGCTGCAATACCCAATATAGATGTTTTCACTATAGCAATAAATTCAATCATACAGAAAAAAAGCTGAATAAACAGAAGGGTGGAACAACAATAGCTTTGAATAATCTATCCTGGTGCTAAACCATCACTACCTGCCAAGTCCAAACTCGGAATTACTAATTAGGTACTACCTCCGAGCCACAAAAAGTGTCGGAGGAAACAACAAGTTCATACACAGTCACGACATTTTTTGTGGATGGGAGGGAGTAGATGATATATCCAGTTCGAAAGCTCTGTTGCAAAACGGGATTGCTTTATGTACATTGGCTAACTAACTAGCACCATAATGAAAAGTTATGGTTGTATATTTCCCAAAAAACTCCATGCAAGTATGTATAAATCAAAGTTCAACTTTGTTATATACTAAAGTAATTACAAGGAACTCAGACAGTTAGAAAATTGTCGTAAAATGGCTGAACTAACAATATTACACAGTTGTCTAGGAAACCATGATATATATCTAGAAGTCGTTCAGATTTTTTTCGACGATCTTCATTATTCAATTTTAGACATTTGTACTGTTCTAATACCCTGATAAATGTTCTTACTATAATAAATCCTATCATAAAGCAATAAACCTGAGTTAACAGAAGCGTGGAACAGTGCACAGCCTACAGAGTATTATCTTGAAGAAAAAAAGTCTATACTGCCAATGAATGAACCAACAAATGAAACTATTAGAATCTATACTGCCATTCATTGAAAGGAGCCTGACCAGAGGGTCAGATGGTTAGCTGAGCGTGGAGTGCGCTCGGTAGCCTAACGACCCGGGTTCGAGTCTCGACCACCGCAAGTTGTTGCTCATAGCTCCCCTAGCTCCCCTTCTATAAAAATATGCCTGGGTGCTTACCCATGGATAGCATTTTTATACTGCCATTGAATGAATCTATTGCAATCTATAATGCCAATGAATGAACCAAGCACTCTCGTTAAAGAAAAGAAGAAAGATACACTATTTTTCTCAAATATTATGCCTTTAAGAGGTACTCAACCTGATACGTTAAAAATAGCATCGAAATGCATACAAGAATGCATCATAGTATCATGTTAACACATACAATGAAATGGAGATAACTGAACATGGTTATGTTTTAGCACTCCACACAGTATGTTGAGTATATGAATATATGATCATTTGACCTCTGGACAGGACTAGTCACTAATTAAGGGATACCATGTCCAATATTTCTTTCATGACCAAAGGAGAGCTCGCTAGCAAATGCTTAAATCCATCAGTTGCCATGACAGCTCGTAGCACACTGCTAGGAGCCATAAACTTGACGCAAGCCTCCTGGAGATTCATGCAGTGGTGTTGCTCTGCTAAAACCAATGTAGTCGCAACAGTCTCCACGTCAATGCCCTCACACAACTTACTTTCACACAACGCTTTTAACCTATCCAATCCATATTAGGGTCCATCATCAATTTTGATGCACTGTGTTTCCTTCTCCTTCATCGGACCAAAGAGCTCCGCCTTGAAAACCGGTGACCGTGCAGCCAACAAGCACCTGTGAGCATTGAACAATTGGTCACCCACACTGAATGTCACATCTGCTCCCTGTCCATCCTTGCACATTTGCCCGAGCTAGTCTTGCAGATTCGACTGCGGAACCACAACAGTATTGTATCTCTTAACCTCCGTGCGAGGTTCCTTTATCACAGTGAGAACACAGCGTATAATCAAGTAATCACGGTTGGCTTCTGATGATGATTTCAGCTTCGACTTGTCAAGGATTCTTGGATAGCCCTGATATGGCTGTTCCCGGGAAAAGACATGCTCTTGCACATTTAGTTCAGTTGCTTGTCCTTTCCCGTCTTTTTCCAGCACGTTTAAGGTGAATTTAGTCCTCACCAAATGTGTGTCATTTGCTTCCATGACACGTTCCAAAAGGACCGAGACATAGCCAGCAAACTGCGCCATCCACCCATCGGGGAAGAAATTGATACACCATTTGTAGCCAGCCACGCTGAAGATGGATGAGCGAACGCCCTTGCCGAGGCCGATGCCATCAAGCAACTGGTAACTGGTCACCTCGAAATCATGCAACCCAGTGACGCTCTCTGTAAAGCATCTGGACGATGTCTTATGTAGCTGGCCATGGTTAACATCAGCAGTGGAGTTTTTGGCCATGGTGAACATAAATGAAACTGGTATGATGGTATCGCAGGCTTGCAAAGTAAACCGAACTTCCTCTAACAGCGTGTTTGTTTGGAGGGAGTTATGACCAGGGAATGGGAATTAAAACGGCATGGGATGTAAATTCCCACGTATGGTTGGGGGCAATGGGAGTTGAGCACGGTTGGGGAAAGGGAATTTAGATGGACAACTCCCCCGTATCTCTTCCCTGGGTACCCCCTGGTAATTCAGCTGAGATTGAGACTTGGCAAAAAAAAAAAACATTGCATTGGCCGTGGCGTCCGACGATGGAAGGAACCGAAAACCCAGGGAAAAGCTTTGCCATTGCCAAAGCAGCGGCATCGTTCGTGATTTTGCGAGCATTTCGCATCAAGAGGTCATCAGATCAATTCCCGTTTCTAATTTCGTTTCCTCCTTCACGTCTTGATAGATCGATTTTTTTGTCTTCTTCTTTACAAGAGTCACCGACCAGGCTTAATCAGAGATAACGATGTTTTAATTAAATTATGTTTAAAGACGATTAAGTTCATTAACCACGGCAAGCTGAATCGATCGAAGCTACTTCTCCTGGATTTTTACATGTACGTGTGTGCTCATGCTTGAGGAATGATGCAGAAGCTAAACCTGCAAGGATCTCCGTCAAAATCCGGCGATGGTTGACAAGTCCGGCAGGCTACAAGAGGGTCGACGCGTGCGGCCGCGAGGTCTCCCTCAGCGAGGGTTGTCAAGTGCGGCATGCTACATGAGCAGCGTCGAAGCATATGTTCTTCCGTGAGGCCACGGGGTGGACGTCGGCGAGCTGTACGCGGCGACGACAACCGGCGCTTCATGCTGCTGCTCGACGTTATGTGAATTCCCCCCACTAATTCCCACCTCATACCAAACGTGGGATTAGGACTAATAATCAACTTCCCAAGCCTAATCTCCTAACAAACTCCCTCCTCTAAATTCCTAATCCCTTTCCCCAAAGTTACCAAACAGGCTGTAAGAGAATTTAACTTCCAACCTAGCAAATATGAGCTTCAAACTAGTAGATCAGCAGCTTTCAAACCAGGTGAAGTCGGGCCTTCAGCGAAACATAGCCCAAATTTCAATCTGACAAGTGACAACAGTGAGCTCTCATCCCAAACAGGACACATTTTGGTTGATGCGTGGCAGCTACCCATGATTCCCATCTAAGTTGGGGGAGAATCAAATCGGTAAACAATCAAAGATCTGAATCAAGTCTACCAACCTTAATGCTTCACGACGAGCGGGCAGCGGTGCACGGTGGTACAAACAGAAAGCGACGGAGCTGGATCCTGGCGGCGCGCTGAGGAAAAGACTTGACAGGCGAGCGCGTGTTGGGCAAGGCAGCGCCAGCTCGCCACGAGAGGACGCAGATCCACACGCCCAGTAGGTCCACCGGGCGGCGATCTCGCAGGTGGAGGATACCTCTTTTGTTACGCAGGTGGTGCTGAGAGGAAGACAGCCCCGCCGCCGGCATCCCTCGGCGAATAGAAACGTTGGGGTGCTCCTACCCCTCCTACAGAGCCTGCTACTTGGGCTGGCCCAAGTTAGACCAAAGTGTTTATTTTCCCTTCTTTCTTTTTCCTGTTTATTCTTTTTTTTCATTTTCCGTTTATTTTATTTTATTTGCTATTTTTCATTTTAATCATTTCAATTTTATTTTTTGGGCCGTTTCAAAAAAATCATGCATTTTTTGGGAGACTCGTTTATCAGGTAGAGATGTTCGCACAAGTCATAGAAATGTATCCATGGAATCACAAGAATAAATCTTGCCATACGAGAAACTATTCATATACTAATACCCATTGAATTTTATTTCATGCATTTCAAGCACATGATGTAGCCAAGAAATTTACATACGTGTCAGAAGAGATATTCATGACTCTTAGAAACATACTCATGTACTTCAGAAAATTGCTCATGACTTTCAGATTAAACATTCATAAGTTTTAGGATTTCTTATTTTTTTTGCCCCAAAATAAGAAATGAAAACATGGGAGAAATTAAAAATATAAATAGCTAAAAAGTGCATGTATTTCAAACACATTGTCCATTTATCTTAATAAACTATGTGCATCAATCGATGCAGAGGCTGGGGCTTCACCCCTTTTCAAAAAAAAAATCTTAATAAACTATGTGCGGAACTTCTGAGTAAGCCATGTTAACTATATGTCTATGTGAAATATCAGTACTACCGTAAAACCCATTGGTCATAACTTAATAATGCATTCAATCATCTTGCAAAAGACTGAATAAAATGGAACAAGGTACACTGCCACAGCATGTAAAATGTATCAAAATTTAAATTGCAAGTAATCAGCCAAACACTCCCTTAAAAAATAACTCCAAAAACATTTTCTACGTAGTAGTAAGAATTAAGCCTTAAACTAATAATAAAGGTAATATCATAAAAATGGCATACATGAATGCAAATTATATCACCCCAATACATACATATTAAAATGTAGATAACTGAACATGGCTAAATAGACCTTAATTTTCATTGGGGTTGGAGGTTAAATACTCATACTATCTCCTTTTCTTTTTTGGTTGTTTTAGGGGAGAATTGGCCGAAAAGTCTCTTTGTATCCCGGGCTACATGTAGCCCGGTTTTTGATTTATTTTTTAATCACCATTTAAAGTTTCCAAAAATTCCGAAAAAAATACTAGATGTTAAAAACTACCTGATCTATGTTTCTGCAAAGTTTCAGCTCGAAATATTTTGTATTGCACCCTACACAAAAAAGACAAATTTCTAGATCTGGGTGGAGATTCAAAATCTCTCAAAATTGTCAGAATTTTGTTATTTTCGTGTAGGGCGCAATATAAACTATTTCGCGTTCAAACTTTTCAGAAACATAGATCAAGTCGTTGTCAATATCCAGTATTTTTTACGGATTTTTGGAAACTTAAAATGGTGACAAAAAAATAAATACAAATCCCGGGCTACATGTAGCCCGGGCTACAAATCACCGTATGCATTTCTGCTCTCTCGCACCCTTAATACTACAGTGGGTGAAGGACATGGTCACTGGTATCAGTTGCTATGATTGTCGTGAGGTGCTCGGTTGGAAGTTCAAGAGAGCCTACAACTAGGGATGGCAATGGGTACCCATTACCCGCGTACCCTGCGGGTAAAAACCCTAATAGGGTGAGGGTTTGGGGCAAAAAAAATACCCATGGGTATTTTAATGGGAAAATCTTGTACCCATCGGGTGGAGAGGGTACGGGTATGAGTTAGTATAACCCATACCCGCGTACCCATATACCCTTCTGAATATGTGACAACTGACAAGTGGGTCTCCGAATAATAACCTAATGTGCTAATGTTTTACCAGTCATGCGCAACTGTTGTTGTTTATAAGTATATGTGCTGCTGTTTACAATTTGCTGCTATTCATAATTATGTGTTGTGGTTTAAAATGTGTTGCTGGTTATAGTTATATGATTATATGATGTTTTTACATGTATTTCTACTCAATTTGTTGTGTTGCAAATAAGGGTATTTTTACCCGCGGGTAACCCTTTACCCTATCGGGTGAAGGATATGGGGAAAAGTTGTACCCGCACAAGGGTATGGGTACGGGTGACGGGTAAGTTTGAGGACGACGGGTAAGGGTATGGGGTGGCTCCACCCTTACCCATACCCTGCGGGTGCCATCCCTACCTACAACAAATTACAGAAGTACAATGAGGGGAAATTCATATTTTGAGAAGGCCAAAATCATATAGGAGAATTGGTTAAAAAAAGAGTCAATGAAGTGCCAAAAAGCTAGGGTGGTGATGTTGACTATGATCCATGCCTTCTGCAAGGATCTAGATGTCGCCTAGTGATAGCAAGATATATAAATTCAAGCATGACGCCTATCACAATGTAAATGCATAACTAGTGGAGCTTGGATAAGAGATAACTAAGACACGCAAAGACAAAGATTTATTCCGAAGTTTACTTTACAATGTAAGATAATCTCCGCTGTAGAGGTGGGGTGGTGTAGCCCCCCGATCGTCACAATGATCTCACCTAGAGGTGTGGTTGCACAATGCACACCAAGCATCACAAAGGCGTCGCCTCAAGATGGGGGCACACCACTCACCGACGCCACAGAGGCTCCCCTTATTCTTCTTGAGCCTTCCCACAAAAAGTGACTCGATCCACTAAGAAATGATCTTGAAGGCGGCACACGATTGGTACAAATTGCCTAGGCAATCTCCACAATTTAATTGGAACATATTGAATTTTCCCGAAGCTTTTCACCACAATGATTGAGCTCCGCAACAATAACAATCGTGAAGGTCTCCCTGTTAGAATAGCCGTGTCGTGTACTCCAAGATGTAAAGCCCATCCGTGATATAAGGATAGAGGCGTAGCTGTTTATGTTTATCTCCTGTAACAACCTGATGTAAATCCTTTTGAGGTTGTTGGTTAAACCTCCCTATATAACACGCACGGTGTGCCCCCAACAGGTTACGACACCTTAACCTAAACTTTCTCATGGTATCAGAGAACCATCCTCCACAACGCATCTAGCCAATCTACAATCGCATCCATGGCCTCTTCTAGCCAGCCTGCCGCACCTTCCAATCCTTTCGGCACTCTTGTGGCCGAGAAACTCACCAAGAACAACTTCATCATGTGGCAGACACTTGTACTCCCTGCTGTGCGCGGAGCATGGCTTGAGGGGTTCCTCGACAGCTGATGACGTGGATCACACGTTCGTTGGGAGACCCCAAGAGGAAGGTATGAAGCAGTGTAGCAGCAGTTTCCCTCAGTATGAAACCAAGGTTTAATCGAACCAGTAGGAGCAAGAAATCACTTCTGAAGGTTGTCAGTGGCGCGCTGACGTGGAACCTGCACACAACACAATCAAACTACTTTGCCCCAACGAAACAGTGAGGTTGTCAATCTCACCGGCTTGCTGAAAACAAAGGATTAAACGTATGGTGTGGAAAACAGTAGTAAATTGCAGAGAATGAAAAGGAACAATGTTTGCAGTTGGTTGTATTATCAGTGTAAAAGAATGGACCGGGGTCCACAGTTCACTAGTGGTGTCTCTCCATAAAAGATAACTAACATGCTGGGTGAACAAATTACAGCTGGGCAATTGACAAAATATTGAGCGCATGACAATGCATATATATGACATGATGATTACTATGATATTCATGTGGGCATTACGACAAAATACATAGACCGTTATCCAACAGCGTCTATGACTAATAATCCACCTCCAGGTTGTCATACCGAGTTCCCCGTTGGTATTAAGTTGCAAGCAACGGATAATTGCATTAAGTAATGTGCGTAATGTAAACAAATGCATTAGACCTAACGGCGCACCCTTAAGCTAAGCATCGGTTATTTTATCCCTAGTGGCAACAGCACATCCACAATCTTAGAAGTTTGTCACTCTCCCAGATTACCGGAGGCATGAACCCACTATCTAGCATAAATACTCACTCTTGGAGTTACAAGCATCTACTTGGCCAAAGCATCTACTAGTAACGGAAAGCATGCAAGATCATAAATAACATATAAGATAGATTGATAATCAACTTGACATAGTATTCAATATTCATCGGATCCCAGCAAACACAACATGTAGCATTACAATAAGATGATCTTGATCATGATAGGCAGCTCACAAGATCTAAACATGATAGCATAAAGTGGAGAGACAACCATCTAGCTACTGCATGGACCCGTAGTCCAAGGATGAACTACTCACGCATCACTCCGGAGGCAGGCATGGTGATGTAGAGCCCTCCGGTGATGATTCCCCTCTCCGGCAGGGTGCCGGGAAGAGCTTCTGAACCCTCCCGAGCTAGGGTTGACGGCGGCGGCGTCTCTGGAACTTTTCGTGGATAATGGCTCGGGTATTTAGGGTTTTCGCGTCGGGAAGAATAAATAGGCGAAAGGGCGGCGGCTGGAGACGCCCGTGGGGCCCACACCACCCCACGGCGCGGCAGGGGGGCCGCGCCCCCATGGTGTGGTGGTCGCGCCCCCCTCCGTCTCTCCTTTGGACTCCGTGTACGTGTTGGAAAAATAGGAGGTTCTGTCCAAGTTTCGTCCAATTCCGAGAATATTTCCAGACTAGCTTTTCTGGAATACAAAAACAGCAGAAAACAGGAACTGGCACTGTGGCATCTTGTTAATAGGTTAGTCCCAGAAAATGCATAAAAATGCTATGAAGTGTATATAAAACATGTAACAATTGGTATAATATCAACATGGAACATCAGAAATTATAGATACGTTTGAGACGTATCAAGCATCCCCAAGCTTAGTTCTACTCGTCCTCGAGTAGGTAAAACGATAAAAACAAAATAATTTCTGAGGTGACATGCTACAATCATAATCTTGATCAAATAGTATTGTAAAGCACATGTTATGAATGAAGTGATCCAGGTCAATGGTCTATAGTTTGCTAGCAAGTAGATAATGAGCAAACAACTGAATCATATAAGCAAAAACTTTTCATGAATAGTACTTTCGAGACAAGCATCAAAGAGTTTTGCATAAGAGTTAACTCATAAAGCAATAGATTCTAAGTAAAAGGTATTTAACCAACACAAAGGAAGATTTAAGCTTCAGCAATTGCTTTCAACTTTCAACATATATATCTCATGGATATTTGTCAACACAAAGCAATATAATAAGTGCAATATACAAGCATATAAAAATTGTTGCACCAAAGTTGACACTAGTGTTTGCTTCTGAGATAGAAAGAAGTAGGAAAACTGACTCAACATAAAAGTAAAAGAAAGGCCCTTCGCAGAGGGAAGCAGGGATTAAATCATGTGCTAGAGCTTTTTAAGTTTTTGAAATCATAAAGAGAGTAAAAATAAGTTTTGAGAGGTGTTTGTTAATTGTCAACGAATCAGAAAATGGAAAGTACAATATGACCCCTGCCAACCAGACTTTTAAGAGCGGCTCCCATGAAGGACGTTATTTCTACCAGCAAGGCAGATCATCCCTCTTCTCTTTTGTTTACACATGCAGATATTTCACTGTTTGTCATTGCTTGACTGATAAATCAGGGCAAAAATGTGAAGAGAATTAAGCGGTTAAAGTTGTAATTAATTGGGACTGGGCACCCCATTTGCCAGCTCTTTTTGCAAAATTAATGGATAAGCGGATGTATATGCCGCTAGTCCGGTGGTAAAGTCTGTTTGACAGTTGACATAAAGACATCCACCCCGTCCTCATGAGCTTGGTAAACATTGACACAAAAAGGAGTAATAATTTTGAATAGTTTAAAGGTAGCACATGAAAAATTTACTTGGAATGGCAAGGAAATACCACATATAGGTAGTTATGGTGGACACAGATGGCATGGATTTTGGCTCAAGGTTTTGGATGCACGAGAAGCATTCCCTCTCAGTACAGAGTTTAGGCTAGCAAGGTTATTTGAAGCAAACACAGGATATCAACCGACACAGCAAGACTTATATGAAAACATATTGCAAGCATTATAAGACTCTACACTGTCTTCCTTGTTAACCAAACCCTTTTACTAGAAAATATCTAGACCTTAGAGATACCAATCATGCAAACCAAATTTCAACGAGCTTTACGGTAGTTCTTCATTAATAGGTTTTAACTACATGATACAAAAGCTTAAACATGAACTACTTGATAACTCAAAACAATTGACAAGTATCAAATTATCCAATACAGTGATCTACAAGAATATGTAAGCTTTTTCCATTATACCATCTACCACATGCAACATTTTCTGTTCCAACCAAACACCAATCAATTTATTTCAACATAAACTCTCCAAACAATTATAAGTGAAGCAAGAGAGTACTTTCTTTAAAAGAACTAACAGCTCTGAATAAGAGATGCATGCAAAACAGGAGCTAAAAGCATAGCAATAGCTAGATAAGAATACTCAACAAGTATAAGTGAAGAATAGGAGTATTCATATGAAAAAGCGGAGCGTGTCTCTCTCCCAATCAAGAATGCTAGGGTCCAATCAAGTTGACCATAAGAAAAATAAAATACTGAAAATAAAAGCACACAGACGCTCCAAGTAAAGCACATATGATGTGAAAGAATTAAAATATAGTTTCACTAGAGATGACCTGATAAGTTGCTGATGAAGAAGGGGATGCCTTGGGCATCCCCAAGCTTAGACGCTTGAGTCTTCTTGAAATATGCTGGGGTGATCCATGGGAGCATCCCCAAGCTTAAGCTCTTCACTCTTCTTGATCACATTATATCATCCTTCTCTCTTGACCCTTGAAAACTTCCGCCACACCAAACTCAAGTAATTCTCATTAGAGGGTTAGTGCACAATCAAAAACTCACATGTTCTATAAGGACACAAACATGACCGTTACTTTTAACATTAACTACTGCCACTGATGTTATGTGAAGCTCTTCACCCTAAAAAAGAATTCCACTCAACACTAGTAAAAGAGAGAATGCGAAAAATAAAAGACAGAATCTGTCTAAACAGAACAGTCGTAAAGACGAATTTTTTCGAGGCACTTACGTTGCTCAGATCGAAAAACAAACTAACGAAAGATGCGTACATATCTGAGGATCACGCACAAAAATTTGCAGATTTAAATAATTTTTCTGTGATTTTACAGAAGTAAAACGGTGAACAGCAGAAATCTGTTCCTGCGCAGAAATCCAAATCTAGCATCATCTTCCTATTAGAGGCAATACTTGGCACAACAATGCGATAAAATAAAGATACAAAGGAATTGTTACAGAAGTAAACAACTCCTTGACTCAAAAAGAAAAGAAAAATTGCAGAAATAAAATAATGGGTTGTCTCCCATAAGCGCTTTTCTTTAACGCCTTTCAGCTAGGCGCAGAAAGTAAGAATCAAGTGTTTCCAAAGACATTAAAATCTCCCAACCTTTCGGTGGGGTCATCTTTTTTGATCGGGAAGAAGAACCTCCGATTGATAGGAGCATTAAATTTCATAAACCCATACTTTGCATTGATAAAACCCCCATTACTCTTTAAAAAGGATCTCCCTAAAACAATATGGTTGGGAGATTTTGCAAGGATCATGAAATTCACAGGGATGGTCTTATTTTGAACAGTGACCATAATATCATTAATAATCCCTATGCTTCTTGTGATTGTTCCATCAGCATGAAAATGAAAAACAGGGTAATCAACCATATTATCAAATTTTAATAGATCATAAACCATTTTAGGCATGATGGACATTGTTGAACCAAGGTCACAGTAGGCGCGAAACTTTTCATTACCAATATTAATCTCAATGAATGGTTCCCAATCATTTTTTAGCTCAACTAAAGGTTGTTCTTTAAGATTATGGCTCAGAGTTAAATCATCAATTGACTTTTCTATTTTATCTAGCTTAGTGAATATCCCAGTTTCGTCCACCATTGGGAAAATTGACAAACCACTCAAAATATTATGAGCTTTCATTGTATCAAACTCAGAAAAGGTTTCCCCTACCATGGTATCTAGAGCATGTTGATAAACAGAAAATAAACCATAGTAGAAATTTTTTATAAGAACTCTCAAATCCATCTTATGTTGCACCTTCTTGTCTAAAGGTAATAATTTGTCCCACAGGTGGCACTACGGAAAAAGGAGCAGAGCTAGACTTGATAACAAGACTGAAAAATAAGAATTCGAATTAAGCAACTATTTTTTTTGTGTTTTTGATAAATAAGGCAAACAAGACTAGATAAAAATAAACTAAGCAAGACAATAACAAAGTAAAGAGATTGGAAGCGTGAAACTCCCCTTGCAGAAATCCTCTTGCTCCCCGGCAACTGCGCCAGAAAAATGCTTGATGATATGGATCACACGTTCGTTGGGAGACCCCAAGAGGAAGGTATGAAGCAGTGTAGCAGCAGTTTCCCTCAGTATGAAACCAAGGTTTAATCGAACCAGTAGGAGCAAGAAATCACTTCTTAAGGTTGTCAGTGGCGCGCTGACGTGGAACCTGCACACAACACAATCAAACTACTTTGCCCCAACGAAACAGTGAGGTTGTCAATCTCACCGGCTTGCTGGAAACAAAGGATTAAACGTATGATGTGGAAAACAGTAGTAAATTGCAGAGAATGAAAAGGAACAATGTTTGCAGTTGGTTGTATTATCAGTGTAAAAGAATGGACCGGGGTCCACAGTTCACTAGTGGTGTCTCTCCATAAAAAATAACTAACATGCTGGGTGAACAAATTACAGCTGGACAATTGACAAAATATTGAGCGCATGACAATGCATATATGACATGATGGTTACTATGATATTCATGTGGGCATTACGACAAAATACATAGACCGTTATCCAACAGCGTCTATGACTAATAATCCACCTCCAGGTTGTCATACCGAGTTCCCCGTTGGTATTAAGTTGCAAGCAACGGATAATCGCATTAAGTAATATGCGTAATGTAAACAAATGTATTAGACCTAACGGCGCACCCTTAAGCTAAGCATCGGTTATTTTATCCCTAGTGGCAACAGCACATCCACAATCTTAGAAGTTGCTGTCACTCTCCCAGATTACCGGAGGCATGAACCCACTATCTAGCATAAATACTAACTCTTGGAGTTACAAGCATCTACTTGGCCAAAGCATCTAGTAGTAACGGAAAGCATGCAAGATCATAAATAACATATAAGATAGATTGATCATCAACTTGACATAGTATTCAATATTCATCGGATCCCAGCAAACACAACATGTAGCATTACAATAAGATGATCTTGATCATGATAGGCAGCTCACAAGATCTAAACATGATAGCATAAAGTGGAGAGACAACCATCTAGCTACTGCTATGGACCCGTAGTCCAAAGATGAACTACTCACGCATCACTCCGGAGGTAGGCATGGTGATGTAGAGCCCTCTGGTGATGATTCCCCTCTCCGGCAGGGTGCCGGGAAGAGCTTCTGAACCCTCCCGAGCTAGGGTTGACGGCGGCGGCGTCTCTGGAACTTTTCGTGGATAATGGCTCGGGTATTTAGGGTTTTCGCGTCAGGAAGATTATATAGGCGAAAGGGCGCGACTGGAGACGCCCGTGGGGCCCACACCACCCCACGGCGCGGCAGAGGGTGGGGCCGCACCACCCCATGGTGTGGCTGGCTCGCGGCCCCCCTCCATCTCTCCTTTGGACTCCGTGTACGTGTTGGAAAAATAGGAGGTCATGTCCAAGTTTCGTCCAATTCCGAGAATATTTCCAGACTAGCTTTTCTGGAATACAAAAACAGCAGAAAACAGGAACTGGCACTGTGGCATCTTGTTAATAGGTTAGTCCCAGAAAATGCATAAAAATGCTATGAAGTGTATATAAAACATGTAACAATTGGTATAATATCAACATGGAATATCAGAAATTATAGATACGTGTGAGACGTATCAACAGCTCACGCAAGGCGCCGACGAAGGAGATCGTCGTCAAAGAAGGCGACAAGAGCACCAAGGTGGAGAACCCGGACTATGGTGTCTGGGTGGCACAGGACCAGCAGGTCCTGCACTTCCTCGTGTCCTCCCTCTCAAGGGAAATTCTACCTCACGCCGCGTCAGCAACCACGGCGGCGGAGCTCTGGGACACGCTCCAAGAGATGTACGCGGCAAGATCGCGCGCACACACCACCAACACCCGCATCGCCCTCGCCAATGCAGAGAAGGGCGCCAAATCCATGGCGGAATATGTCGCCGGGTTAAAAACCCTGAAGAACGAGATGATCTCCGCCGGCAAGTACCTCGACGACGAGGACATGGTCTCCTACACCCTTGCCGGTCTCAAGGATCCGGAGTACAATCCTCTGCTGTCCGCCGTCCTCGCCCGAGAAACTCCAATCACGGTGAGTGAATTGTATCAGCAACTTCTTTCTTATGAAAGCCGCCAGCAAATGATTCGCGGAGCATACGCTCAATCCTCCGCCAATGCCGCCATGCGTGGCGGACGTGGGCGCTTCGGTGGACGAGGCCCCGGTGGCCGCGGCAGGCAAGGCCGTGGCTACAACGGAGGTGGTCCAAGTGGCCATGGCGACTACAACAACCACGGCGACAACAACCGTGGCCGCGGCAACTACAACAACAATGGCCGTGGCCACGGAGGCGGTGACCGCCCGAGATGCCAGCTCTGCGGCGTCGTGGGTCACGTCGTCACCGACTGCTGGTACCGCTATGATGCGGATTTTGTCCCGAAGGAGAGGACCGCTGCCGCCGCCTACAACACCAACTACGGAAACTATAACTACAACAACGGCAACTACAACGGCAACTACAACAACTACAATTGTGGTGCCGATAATCCGTGGCACATGGACATTGGCGCCACCGACCATGTTACAGGAGAACTAGAAAAGCTCCATGTCCATGACAAGTATCATGGCAATGATCAAGTCCACACCGCTAGCGTGCAGGTATGGCTATTAACCGCATTGGTCATTCAATTATTTCAACTCATGATAGAAATCTCCATCTCAATAGTATTCTCCATGTTCCCGATGCAAGCAAAAATCTAATCTCTGCTCATAGATTTGTCAATGACAATCATGTTTTTCTAGAAATTCATCCAAAATTCTTTTGTGTCAAGGATCAGGTCACGAGGAGAACTCTGGTTGACGTCCTTGTAGGGGTGGCCTATACCCTCTTCCACATTCATCCTCATCGCCATCCAAACAAGTCTTCAGCGCCATCAAGCCATCTCATGAACGCTGGCATCATCGTCTAGGCCACCCGGCTTCTACAATTGTTCGTCAAGTCATTAGCAAGAATAATCTCCCTTGTTCTAGTGAGAATAAAAAATTTGTTTGTGAGGCGTGTCAAAAGGCAAAAGGTCACCAATTGCCTTATCCTAGATCCACTAGTATTTCTCATCATCCATTAGAGTTGATTTTTTCCGATGTATGGGGTCCAGCCCCTGATTCCTTTGGTCGCAAGAACTATTATGTTAGCTTTATTGATGATTTTTGCAAGTTCACATGGATCTATCTTCTCAGACATCGATCTGAAGTTTTTCATATATTTCTTGAGTTTCAGGCTCTTGTTGAACGTCGTTTTGGACGGAAAATAATTACATTGCAATCTGATTGGGAGGAGAATATGAGAAATTAAATTCCTTTTTAAGAACCATAGGCATTACACACCATGTGTCCTGCCCACATGCCCACCAACAAAACGGATCGGCTGAAAGAAAACACAGACATATCGTAGAAGTTGGCCTCTCACTTCTTGCTCAAGCCTCCATGCCTTTGAAATATTGGGATGAAGCTTTTATAGCTGCGGTTTATTTAATCAATCGTCTTCCACAAAACTTCTTGATTTCTCCACTCCGCTAGAAAAACTTGAACAAATCAAACCGGACTATGGTTCCCTTCGTATATTTGGCTATGCATGCTATCCAAACCTTCGTCCTTTCAATGCACGCAAACTTCAGTATAGATCTGTTCAATGTGTATTCTTGGGTTATAGCAACATTCATAAAGGTTTTAAATGCCTAGATATCAATTCTGGTCGAATTTACATTTCTAGAGATGTTATTTTTTATGAAACTATTTTTCCGTTTGCCAAACTTCATACAAATGCTGGAGCACGGCTTAGATCCGAAATCTTGTTGCTATCTCCAAATCTCCTAAATCCGGATCAATTCGATCATGGGGGTGAAACTAATGATGATCAAATTGAAATTGCGGCTAATAACCATGCTAATGTTACTTGCGAGCCTTTTCCTGTACGTACAGAAAATCAAGCTAATGGAGAAGAAGAAGAAAACCAAGAAGAAAATGAAGAAAATGGTGCTCCGGCACATCTGCATGGACATGGCACGGAAGCCCAGGGTCAGGCGCTAGCGACACCGGCAAGATCGTCTCGGGATCGCCAAAGCGCGTCTGCCCGATCGCCGCAATCATTGCGTAGATCCCCGCCAGAGGCCCGCGGCGAATCGTCTCCTGCCACGTCGCCTTCGCCGCATATGAGCGGGTCCCCGTCGCATGGCGCCAGCACAGCGACGGATCTTCTATGGAACCTCCGTCGCCACCGAGTGGACACACGCAAGCCACAGGATCATCTGCGCATGACGAGAGGAATCCCGAGATAGATGCGCCTGCAGGCAGCGATCCCGGCGTGGATTCGTCTGCCGCACCTGCTTTGTCAGGCGCTAGTTCTTCTGCGGCTTCAGATCCCGTTGCTCCTCCTGTGCAGCGCGCGGTGACAAGACTTCAGAAAGGTATTGTTCAACCGAGAAAATTCACAGATGGCACCGTCGCGTATGAGCTGCCCAAGAAGAGGCATACAAATGGTATTATCATGTATGCAAACCTAGCTACCACGGTGAACCAGAAAATTTAGATGAGGCACTAAAAAATAAAAAATGGAAATGTGCAATGGATGAAGAATATAATGCACTCATGCAAAATAGGACTTGGCATTTAGTTTCACCACAATATGCTGGAAAAAATGTTATAGATTGCAAATGGGTCTACAAAATTAAGAGAAGTTGCAAGCACTTCAATTTCAAGCGTCCAAGGCAGACACGTCACTATTCTTTTATTCTAAAGGAAAAATTATCATGTTTGTACTAATTTATGTTGATGATATAATTGTTGCTAGCTCATGTCCAAAAGCAACTATGTCACTTCTTCGAGATCTTCAAGAGGAGTTTGCCCTAAAGGATTTAGGTGACGTACACTACTTCCTTAATTGGCATTGAGGTAAAGAAGGTAAAAGAGGGTTTATTGCTAACACAAGATAAATACACCTCGGATGTATTGAAGAGAGTAGGTATGGCAAACTGCAAACCTGCTAATACACCTATTTCCACTAGTGAGAAGTTGTCGGTGTTTGAAGGAGATACTCTTGGAATAGAGGACTCTAATAGATATAGAAGTATAGTTGGTGCTTTGCAATACTTGACACTCACTAGACCAGACATTTCTTATTCTGTCAACAAAGTATGCCAATTCTTACATGCACCAACTACAGTCCACTGGACAGCAGTTAAGAGAATACTGAGATATCTCAAGTTTACTCCTAATCTCGGATTGAAGTTCATGAAGTCTTCTTCTATGCTTGTTAGTGTCTTCTCTGATGCAGATTGGGCAGGCAGTCTAGATGATAGAAGATCAACTGGTGGATTTGCTGTATTTCTTGGACCGAATTTAATTTCATGGAGTGCAAGAAAACAAGCCACAGTTTCTAGATCCAGTACAGAGGCAGAATACAAGTCTCTTGCAAATGCCACAGCTGAAGTCATGTGGGTTCAAACCTTACTTAAGGAACTACGAGTTCCTCATCCTTCAGCAGCACAATTATGGTGTGACAATACGGGTGCAACCTATCTCTCAGCTAATCCAGTATTTCATGCTAGAACTAAGCACATTGAAGTTGATTATCATTTTGTTCGAGAAAGAGTAGCTCAGAAATTGTTGGATATTCGATTTATTCCTACAGGTGATCAAGTTGCAGATGGTTTCACAAAACCACTTATAGTTCGTCAACTAGAAGCTTTTAGAAACAATCTTAACTTAGATAAGTTATGATTGAGGGGGTGTGTTAAAAAGCCGTGTCGTGTACTCCAAGATGTAAAGCCCATCCGTGATATAAGGATAGAGGCGTAGCTGTTTATGTTTATCTCTTGTAACAACCTTGTTGGAGTTATGCCCTAGAGGCAAATAAATATTAAGTATTTATCACATTATCTCATTAAGTTTATAAATAAGTTTTATATCGTGCTATAACTGTATTAACAGAATTGTTAATACACGTGTGGTATGTAAACAAACCAGAGTCCCTAGTTAGCCTCTGTATAAACTAGTTCATCAGTCAACGGATGATCGAGATTTCCCGGTCATGCTGATTCATAACAGTTGATGATGAAGTCATTTTATTAGTAGAATAAGGTGATGAACATTACCCACCAAAGTATTGCAACAGGATCGTATCACTAAGTTCAACATTGCAATAGGAAGTAATATGATAGCTTATTCCTCAGACGTGAGATTATATCAAGTCACTACTTCTGGAATATACTTTGATTGCATCAAACGTCATGTCTTATATAGTATGACAATAAATGTGACACTTTCGGGTATCCTAAGGAAGTAGTTGAGGCGAGTGATCAAGAGTGGGATTTGTTCATCCGTGTGATGGAAAGATACTCTGGGCCCACTCGGTGAAATTATATCTATAAAGCTGCGCAGCGTATGACTAGGTCATTGGAGATATAATATCACAGAACGAGTTAAGTAACCCTTGTCGGTAACGAGATAAAACACAACATAGGATGTTGACGATCGTATCTCGGACTAGGGTAGTATCGAAGGAACAAAAGGAATGGACATATCATGTTAACGGTTCAACGATGATTTATTCTGGAATGCACAGGGACCGTCATAGCCATCCAGGTCTCCCTGACGGTCATTGGCGAGCGAGGGGTCTCGACCATGTCTGGAGTATTCCCGAACCGTAGGGTAACACACTTAAGGTCTTGACGACGCTTAGAGATCGTTTTGGAATTATCGGAATAATAGAAATAGAGAGAGAAAATGATCCGGAAAGGTTCCGGTGGAATCGGAAGGGTTCCAGGGAAGACCGAAGGAAGTTCGGAGTGGTCCGGAAGTTGTTGCGGAGTCACGGAGATTAAATAATATGCAAATATATTTAATTATGAATTACATATTTAAATATTAATTTAATATTAATTAAAAGAGGAAAAATGGGGCAGCCCACCTAATGGGCCAAAACCCCGGAGGGAAGGCCCAAGTGGGGCCGAACCCCCCAGATGGGTGGTGCGGCTAGGCCACAAGGGGCCCATAGCCAGCCGCACCACCCCCTCCTCCTCCTTTAGTCCCACATGGGAAAGCAAGGGAGAGGGGCACCTCCTCTCTCTTAATAAATAGTGGGGCATATTATTTGGAAAATACACAATAAATTCAGGATTTATTCCTATTGGCCGAGGATGCCCCTCCGCCCACTTCCACCCTCTCTCCACCTCCCGCTGTGCGTGGTCCCCTTGTAAGGACAGCGCGCGCGTGAGAAATCTATACCGCAGTACGCCGTCGTGCTGCGGAAAAGTTCTACTTCCGCTATCTCGGCTGGATCGGAGATCCCGGAGTCATCGTCAAGCTCCGCACGTGTGCGAGTACTCGGAGGCGCCACAGTCGTGGTGCCAGGGCGTCATCGTCGCGCCACCTTTGGCTTCGTCTTCGTCGCGCCAAGTTCTTCGCGACCTCGAGGTCGGCTACATCGTCTACGTCGACAACGCTTGTTGCGGGAGCGTATCCCCGCTATCGGTGTACAAGGGTATGTTACCGATATCTCCTCCGTTACCGCATTACTAGATAGATAGATCCTTGGCTAGTATTTCGGTGTTGCGATAGTTAGAAAAATTATTGTTTTCTGCTACGAACCCCAACAGTGGTATCAGAGCCTATCTATGCGTAGTATTTGCTACGGTTAGAACACATGTTGAATGTGGACATTGATTCTATAATTGTTACCCTCTCGCGTGCACTTGGTAATGTTGTTGGCATCGAGTTGATGAAGCGGCCCGGACCGACCTTACGCGTACGCTTATGGGAGACTGGTTCCACAACTAACATATGGCTTGTACCATATATGCGGCTAGCGGTGTCTGTCTCTCTCTCTTTAGACGGCTTAGCATTTTCAATGGAGGGCCCTGAAAAGGGTGTAATAGAGACAATTATTTAGTCGATGTTGTGGTTCTATGTTCGTAGGTAAGAAATAGTTCTTTTACGAAAGCCCTAGAAGCCACGTAAAACTCGCAATAGATAAAGTAGAGAGCGTCTAACTTTATTTTGCAGGGGGCATTTTATATGACATGGCTACGGTAAGTATTATAAATTGTTTAACCTGTCGATGGCAAAGGAGGCACCGCGGACTCGGAGCCTTGCCAGGGCGCGCCATGAAAATCAAGGCGCAAGGCCATGTCATATCGCACTTCATTCATTATTTGATATTGTATTGTTGTGTGTATATCCTATTGAGTGCTTATATATTAGATATACGACGGTAGCTATAATAGGATGATCCCAAAATAAAATACCAAAGTTGTGTTTCTCCCTTAGTGTGCACCACCAAAAGTTCTCCGTTACGAGGCAGGCCGTGACGATCGGGTGTCAGACGTATCTGCGTTCACATAACGTGGGTGAAGCCACGTTGACATGCAATACACTAAGGTTTTAATTGGCGAGCCTAGTATGTACAGACATAGCCTCGGAACACGTGAAGATCGAAAGATCGAGCATGAGTCACATGAATGTTGTGATCGACATTTCGATGTCTACCCTTGCAGCTATGCCGCCGGCCGTGACGATCGGGGGTGGTAGAGTGAATTGTGGTCGTGTAATCATTGAGATGATTTTAGGGATGATTATCTTAGTGGAGTATGTTTGATAATTTGATTATAAACTAAGCTCATATTATTTTATAAACTTAGCCTTATTATCTTTGCGATTATTTCTGTAGATGGTGTTCTATCCCAGCGACGATTTCTATTTTGGTTACTTCCTTAGGACGGTCACTTTTGACCGATGGGTCCAATTTCATCAACTGGTACGAGAGATTAAGGGAAGCCCTCATACACAATAACATACTCTATGTAATAGAAGAGCTTCTAGGAAATGGACCGGGTGATTCTGCAAGTGAAGAACAAGATGAGGCTTTCCGCCGGCGTCGTGACATTTTCATAGATGTTCAAAGCACCATGTCGTGGAGCATGGAGCCTGAATTGAAAGCACAGTTTCAAGACATGGAACCTATGGTGATGATGGATTCACTCAAGGCCCATTTTATAGAACAGATAAAAATTGAGCAGTTTAAGCAGCGGGATGATTTTCTTGCACTCAAGATGGAAGAACACACCTGCTTGGAAACTCATTTAGGCAAGATGTACGACATATTCTTGAGTCTCACGTATGTCTATGACTACTCGATGGCGGATGCTTTTGCGATCACTATTGTGTTACGTTCTCTTCCTCCCAGCTATGAGGAGCTGATGACGTGGATCACACGTTCGTTGGGAGACCCCAAGAGGAAGGTATGAAGCAGTGTAGCAGCAGTTTCCCTCAGTATGAAACCAAGGTTTAATCGAACCAGTAGGAGTAAGAAATCACTTCTGAAGGTTGTCAGTGGCGCGCTGACGTGGAACCTGCACACAACACAATCAAACTACTTTGCCCCAACGAAACAGTGAGGTTGTCAATCTCACCGGCTTGCTGAAAACAAAGGATTAAACGTATGGTGTGGAAAACAGTAGTAAATTGCAGAGAATGAAAAGGAACAATGTTGCAGTTGGTTGTATTATCAGTGTAAAAGAATGGACCGGGGTCCACAGTTCACTAGTGTCTCTCCATAAAAGATAACTAACATGCTGGGTGAACAAATTACAGCTGGGCAATTGACAAAATATTGAGCGCATGACAATGCATATATATGACATGATGATTACTATGATATTCATGTGGGCATTACGACAAAATACATAGACCGTTATCCAACAGCGTCTATGACTAATAATCCACCTCCAGGTTGTCATACCGAGTTCCCCGTTGGTATTAAGTTGCAAGCAACGGATAATCGCATTAAGTAATGTGCGTAATGTAAACAAATGCATTAGACCTAACGGCGCACCCTTAAGCTAAGCATCGGTTATTTTATCCCTAGTGGCAACAGCACATCCACAATCTTAGAAGTTGTGTCACTCTCCCAGATTACCGGAGGCATGAACCCACTATCTAGCATAAATACTCACTCTTGGAGTTACAAGCATCTACTTGGCCAAAGCATCTACTAGTAACGGAAAGCATGCAAGATCATAAATAACATATAAGATAGATTGATAATCAACTTGACATAGTATTCAATATTCATCGGATCCCAGCAAACACAACATGTAGCATTACAATAAGATGATCTTGATCATGATAGGCAGCTCACAAGATCTAAACATGATAGCATAAAGTGGAGAGACAACCATCTAGCTACTGCTATGGACCCGTAGTCCAAGGATGAACTACTCACGCATCACTCCGGAGGCAGGCATGGTGATGTAGAGCCCTCCGGTGATGATTCCCCTCTCCGGCAGGGTGCCGGGAAGAGCTTCTGAACCCTCCCGAGCTAGGGTTGACGGCGGCGGCGTCTCTGGAACTTTTCGTGGATAATGGCTCGGGTATTTAGGGTTTTCGCGTCGGGAAGATAAATAGGCGAAAGGGCGGCGGCTGGAGACGCCCGTGGGGCCCACACCACCCCACGGCGCGGCAGGGGGGCCCGCGCCCCATGGTGTGGTGCTCGTGGCCCCCTCCGTCTCTCCTTTGGACTCCGTGTACGTGTTGGAAAAATAGGAGGTTCTGTCCAAGTTTCGTCCAATTCCGAGAATATTTCCAGACTAGCTTTTCTGGAATACAAAAACAGCAGAAAACAGGAACTGGCACTGTGGCATCTTGTTAATAGGTTAGTCCCAGAAAATGCATAAAAATGCTATGAAGTGTATATAAAACATGTAACAATTGGTATAATATCAACATGGAACATCAGAAATTATAGATACGTTTGAGACGTATCAAGCATCCCCAAGCTTAGTTCTACTCGTCCTCGAGTAGGTAAAACGATAAAAACAAAATAATTTCTGAGGTGACATGCTACAATCATAATCTTGATCAAATAGTATTGTAAAGCACATGTTATGAATGAAGTGATCCAGGTCAATGGTCTATAGTTTGCTAGCAAGTAGATAATGAGCAAACAACTGAATCATATAAGCAAAAACTTTTCATGAATAGTACTTTCGAGACAAGCATCAAAGAGTTTTGCATAAGAGTTAACTCATAAAGCAATAGATTCTAAGTAAAAGGTATTTAACCAACACAAAGGAAGATTTAAGCTTCAGCAATTGCTTTCAACTTTCAACATATATATCTCATGGATATTTGTCAACACAAAGCAATATAATAAGTGCAATATACAAGCATATAAAAATTGTTGCACCAAAGTTGACACTAGTGTTTGCTTCTAGATAGAAAGAAGTAGGAAAACTGACTCAACATAAAAGTAAAAGAAAGGCCCTTCGCAGAGGGAAGCAGGGATTAAATCATGTGCTAGAGCTTTTTAAGTTTTTGAAATCATATAGAGAGTAAAAATAAGTTTTGAGAGGTGTTTGTTAATTGTCAACGAATCAGAAAATGGAAAGTACAATATGACCCCTGCCAACCAGACTTTTAAGAGCGGCTCCCATGAAGGACGTTATTTCTACCAGCAAGGCAGATCATCCCTCTTCTCTTTTGTTTACACATGCAGATATTTCACTGTTTGTCATTGCTTGACTGATAAATCAGGGCAAAAATGTGAAGAGAATTAAGCGGTTAAAGTTGTAATTAATTGGGACTGGGCACCCCATTTGCCAGCTCTTTTTGCAAAATTAATGGATAAGCGGATGTATATGCCGCTAGTCCGGTGGTAAAGTCTGTTTGACAGTTGACATAAAGACATCCACCCCGTCCTCATGAGCTTGGTAAACATTGACACAAAAGGAGTAATAATTTTTGAATAGTTTAAAGGTAGCACATGAAAAATTTACTTGGAATGGCAAGGAAATACCACATATAGGTAGTTATGGTGGACACAGATGGCATGGATTTTGGCTCAAGGTTTTGGATGCACGAGAAGCATTCCCTCTCAGTACAGAGTTTAGGCTAGCAAGGTTATTTGAAGCAAACACAGGATATCAACCGACACAGCAAGACTTATATGAAAACATATTGCAAGCATTATAAGACTCTACACTGTCTTCCTTGTTAACCAAACCCTTTTACTAGAAAATATCTAGACCTTAGAGATACCAATCATGCAAACCAAATTTCAACGAGCTTTACGGTAGTTCTTCATTAATAGGTTTTAACTACATGATACAAAAGCTTAAACATGAACTACTTGATAACTCAAAACAATTGACAAGTATCAAATTATCCAATACAGTGATCTACAAGAATATGTAAGCTTTTTCCATTATACCATCTACCACATGCAACATTTTCTGTTCCAACCAAACACCAATCAATTTATTTCAACATAAACTCTCCAAACAATTATAAGTGAAGCAAGAGAGTACTTTCTTTAAAAGAACTAACAGCTCTGAATAAGAGATGCATGCAAAACAGGAGCTAAAAGCATAGCAATAGCTAGATAAGAATACTCAACAAGTATAAGTGAAGAATAGGAGTATTCATATGAAAAAGCGGAGCGTGTCTCTCTCCCAATCAAGAATGCTAGGGTCCAATCAAGTTGACCATAAGAAAAATAAAATACTGAAAATAAAAGCACACAGACGCTCCAAGTAAAGCACATATGATGTGAAAGAATTAAAATATAGTTTCACTAGAGATGACCTGATAAGTTGCTGATGAAGAAGGGGATGCCTTGGGCATCCCCAAGCTTAGACGCTTGAGTCTTCTTGAAATATGCTGGGGTGATCCATGGGAGCATCCCCAAGCTTAAGCTCTTCACTCTTCTTGATCACATTATATCATCCTTCTCTCTTGACCCTTGAAAACTTCCGCCACACCAAACTCAGAGTAATTCTCATTAGAGGGTTAGTGCACAATCAAAAACTCACATGTTCTATAAGGACACAAACATGACCGTTACTTTTAACATTACTACTGCCACTGATGTTATGTGAAGCTCTTCACCCTAAAAAAGAATTCCACTCAACACTAGTAAAAGAGAGAATGCGAAAAATAAAAGACAGAATCTGTCTAAACAGAACAGTCCGTAAAGACGAATTTTTTCGAGGCACTTACGTTGCTCAGATCGAAAAACTTTAAACTAACGAAAGATGCGTACATATCTGAGGATCACGCACAAAAATTTGCAGATTTAAATAATTTTTCTGTGATTTTACAGAATAAAACGGTGAACAGCAGAAATCTGTTCCTGCGCAGAAATCCAAATCTAGCATCATCTTCCTATTAGAGGCACTTGGCACAACAATGCGATAAAATAAAGATACAAAGGAATTGTTACAGAAGTAAACAACTCCTTGACTCAAAAAGAAAAGAAAAATTGCAGAAATAAAATAATGGGTTGTCTCCCATAAGCGCTTTTCTTTAACGCCTTTCAGCTAGGCGCAGAAAGTAAGAATCAAGTGTTTCCAAGTGATGAAGCATCAACAGAATAATTTGCTCTAACAATAGAATCAAAAGGTAACTTCATCTTCTTTCTAGGGAAGTGTTCCATACCTTTCTTGAGTGGGAATTGATATTTAATATTCCCCTCTCTCATATCAATAATAGCACCAACAGTTCTAAGAAAAGGTCTTCCCAAAACAATAGGACAAGAAGCATTGCATTCAATATCCAAAACAACAAAATCAACGGGGACAAGGTTATTGTTAACCATTATAAAAACATCATCAACTCTCCCCAAAGGTTTCTTTATAGTATTATCAGCAAGGTGAACATCCAAATAACAGTGTTCCAAAGGTGCTAAATCAAGCATATCATAAGTTTCTTAGGCATAACAGAAATACTAGCACCAAGATCACATAAAGCATTGCAATCAAAATCATTCACCTTCATTTTAATGATGGGCTCCCAACCATCTTCTAACTTCCTAGGGATAGAAGCTTCATGTTTTAATTTCTCTTCCCTAACTTGCATGAGAGCATTAGTAATGTGTTTAGTAAAAGCCATGTTTATAGCACTAGCATTAGGACTTCTAGCTAGCTTTTGCAAGAACTTAATTACTTCAGAAATATTGCAACCATCAAAATCAAAATCATTATTATCAAAGGTAATGGACCATTGTCTTGTGGCACCCCGCTCTGGCACATATTTCCAGAGAGGCGGTCGCCCCGTGCGCCAGCCCAAGATATCTGGCCGCACGTTACGACAATGCAACATAGCGGAAATCATTACACAATCAGGCACAAAAAGTGCTACAAATGGTTTACAAGGCCATCGAGGCATTACAAAATATCTTGCCAAGCATGGCTCAGGACAGAGTTTAACTGCAGCGGAAGACGGCTAAGGCAACGGCTTGGAGCGGCTCCACTCCACAGGTATCTGGCTGGGCTACTGATCCTAGCACGCTCTGGCTCCATCTTCTTGCTAAGTCTGGCCACATGAAAAGCCAGTCTGAGTACAATGACGTACTCGCAAGTAAAATAACCACAAGACATGAACAGTCCAGCAATCAGGCAACAAGATATCCGTAGAAGCAACATCCTACCACATGGCAATAGTCTACTCAAGTATAATCAACATCATGGCATGAAGGTAGCATGGCATAGCGACAAGTCATAGCATAATCAACCAACAGGGGTATCGCGAGTACAGAGTCCAAGCCAGGTGGGGTTGGATAGTATACCAGCAATCATGCAAAGGCTTACCTGTGACGAGTAAACGGGTGTACCTCTTGGTACCAAATAATACACAACAGCACCTGTGATCACTGCTAGGCCCACTGGCCTCATCTTTCCACTCTGGGCATGCACGGTTGATGTTGGCTCAGGCCTAACTCTAGGCTCCCAACGATCACACCGCCATTCCCATATCATGGGTAACCATCGACATCTCAAGGCAACATTCCCTGCATCATCTTATTGTTCATTAAGTGAAGTCGGGTTGTTCATCCTTCATTTCAACAGAACTTAAGTTTAACCTCCGGACTCGACGAGGACACACAGTGTGACCGACACTGAACTGTTGTTCCATAACCTTGGAACGAGGCTAGACATCCAGATTTGACACTCTCGAGAGGTTGCAGATACCACCCATCTAAGTGCACCACACTAAGCCGATACTTTAGGATATCATCCCTAAGACGAACTCAGCAAGATACACTCACATAACCGTTCACGCTATCAAGATACTCCCGGTATAGCTACCGACATCTCCGTGTGACATGTCTTATGACGAAGTGAATCCGGCACGCCCCCAACAGATGAGCGACGCCTAGCTCCGGAACCTTCGCAAGACTAGCCTCGACCACAAAGGTAACCGACCAGTCTTGCCAAAATGGTAGCATCAAAGGAGGCTCAATAGGTTACGTAGGCCACGGCCCGCCCATATGAGCGACAGTGGTAGTGCTTTCGATGTTCAGATAAGTGGCACTATGGACGGCCCCTATCGATGCTTGGAGGGGTGTTTCATTTAATCAAGTTTCATCATAACAAGTCCAAACAACAGAGGGTTAGTCCAACACAACAATCACAATATCAATATAATATATCATCAACAACAAGACATTAGCAACATAATATTTCAAGCAATAGTTTGTTTGTATTGACCGGGTGACTGTGGCGGAGATACCTCCGACCAGCGCCATCGCAGATCAATACAAAAGTTAGCACAGGTGGTTAGCGAAGTCTGTTACGCATCCATTCCTCCACGCGCAAGTCTTTGGCGGCGTTACCGTCCGACCGTTGACCAGGAAGTGGGGATTTGGGCATATAGTCTCCAAAATATGCCGGCGGATGCCACCATAGGGAGAGCAAGCCTCACCGGGTAAAAGCATCCGTCGGAAAAGCACACAATAAAGTCAAATGGTTCTCAAGCTCCGTGAGGAGGAGAGAACAAGAAGCATTAAGACAAATGCCCCCAACTCCGAGGATCGCGGGCCGACATTTGTCCGCACCTAACCTCGGCGTTGAAGAAGTGGGAGAACCAAATAAAGGCAAATGCTCCATATGGCAAATATTGGCAGGTCGAAACCAACCAAGATTTGACAAAGGAAAACTCCAAACAATCATAGGAACGCATGTTTTATAGTTGTTTAGTTAGATGGTTCGACAAAGCCACGCAAGTGCGAGGCGCACAAATAATTCACACATCCTTCTAATGCACACACGGCTGATGAATGAAACATGGCATCACTATCTATGCTTGAAATCAAACATGGCATTGCTATCTAAGCTCGAAATAAACATGACATGCAAGCATACACATGAAATCACATCGACAACCATCAACATTGACTAGCAGGCAAAACACAACAAGATAACCTAGACATGAGCTCATAGCAAGTGGTTAGCTTGCCTCGGGTCATGTAGTTTGTACTCCGGTTCGTCGATGTAGCGAAGACGTTGCGGACTCGGGCACCGGTAGCCCTACACCGCGTCGCCGGACGGTATCCTATATACAAAGCGCTACCCGGAATCTTTACTGGAGGGAGGTGAAATCTATATCACTGGAAAGATCTCACAAAGATAGGAATTTAGAAATTTGGATCACCAAATTTGGAGTTGTGGGGTGGGAGATATCGATGAGCGATGGATAGTTATCTGCCGCACAGCGCAGCAAATAACCAGCTCGGGCTGGTTGCACCTTTTCCAGAATACGCTTTCTGAGCTGGAAAGCGCAAAACCGAAAATACGCTTTCACTAGCACAAATGAACGATCAGAACACTGTTCTGCTTTCTTCTTCGCGTGCAGGAGCGCTCGGGAGCTCGGCGTTCGCGTGCGGCATGCCAGGAGGGCCGTGGCACCGGGAGACGGCGGGGGCGGAGCGGCGGCGGCGCACCGCGGCCGGGGAAGGCAGCTCTAGTGGCGGGGACGCCTCCGGTGCGTCGCATGCTGGACCGACGCGCTCGGCCGTGGCACGGGCGGCTCGGGGAGAGGCCGGCCGGCGGCGGCAAGCGGCTCGGCGGTCCGGCCTGCGACCGCGGGGAGGTCCCCGACCTCCACCGCGTCCGGGAAGGGTGGCGTCAGGAGCAGGAGGGCCACCGCGGCGTCAGCCTCGAGCTCGCCCAGCTCGGCCGTGGCGGCCGCAGAGGTGCCGACGATTTCGGCCACCCCTTTGCTCCTCTGTGAGCACCGGGAGACAGAGGAGGGTGAGGTGAGTGGAGAGGGAGTGAGGAGAGTGAGAGAGGAGAGGCTCGGGTCTCTTTTTATAGGCACAGGAAGGGGAAGTCCAGCGTGCGACCATCGCCGAAGCCACGGCGGTCGCTTTCCTGGCCACAGGGAGGAGATAAGGAGGGGGAGCGGATAGGGAGGCCGTACTGGAGGTACAGCGGCGCACGTGGCGGCACTGCAGCAAGGGATAAGGGCAGGGCTGGGGTTTGCACAGTGTCATGCCGACACTGGCATGTCCAGAGCGCGACGCGAGCGGCGTTGTTCGCGTTCCCGATGACTCAGGGCATGAAAAAGAAAAGGGGTCGCGTCACTACGATGTACTACTACTACAAACAACCTCTAGCAAGAAAAACACCAAATTGGAACAAAATTCCAGTATAAAGTTTTGAAAAATTCAAATGCACTCAAGGTGTTCGATGAAATGAAAATGGACTTCCTCTATCCCAATGGAGCTAGGATTTTTACTGGTGGTGTTGCACTGGTATGAGAGAAATGTGGTCAAGTTTTCATGCCATTTGGAGAAGATTTTATGTGTAAACATTTTCGGGTTTCGTAAATGGCAGAAGGTGTTCGATGGATGTTCTGCAAGAAAAAGTTGGTCCAAATGATCCCAAATTTCTGGGGAGGATTATAATGGGATAGGGAACACTTCCTCAGTGGTCAAGATTTATGGTGGAGTGGAAGTAGGGTTTTTGGATTTAATGGCCCGGTAGTGGCAGATTTGGTAATTTCTTCAATCTGAAAAAGTTGCATAGGTCATGGCGATGTTCATGCATATCTGGGATATACATGAGGATAGGTGTCTCTGAATTTTTGGCGGAATTTTCCAAGCAAGATAAAGGAGAGTTGCTTTGGAGAGGCGGTATATCGGTTTTACTTTTCCATAGAAAAGGCATTAGGGTTTTGTAAGGAAAACCCTGAGGAACGGAATCAAAGGTGATCAGAAATATTCAGAGAATATTTCTGGGGTTGGGACAAAGAGAGATACATGATCTCAACATCAATCACCAAAGTTCAAATGAGTTTTGATAAAACCAGAGAAATCCAAGTTAAAAGGTTTTCGCAAATTTTTAGTTTACCCCCTTTTCAGGAAAACCGGTTAGTGAAATTCGGGGTGTTACAGACCTACCCCCCTTAAAAGAATCGCGTCCTCGCGATTCCAAGGTTAGTGACATACCTTTAGATTGACCTGTTGGTCAACCTATTCCTTGTCCGTTTTCTCTTGATCTCCTCATCTGTCTTGACAGGGTCTTTAATCTTGACTCAATGCCATAAGCGTGCTTTTTATTGGGCTTGAGTAACTAAAATCATCATCGGACAGGCTCTTGTCTATGGTCTTAATTTGTAATGACAACAATGCGGTTCTCAAGTTGGGTCAAGTGGAAATCCTTCGTTGTTGTTCAGCCATGCATCACATAACTCCCGGTTGACCATTGTGGTTGTTATGGGATTCATGTGCCAACTGTACCATGTATGTACTTTGACCCTTGGCCGGTCTACCTAGGCATTTGCTGACGTTGATAGCCTCTAACGGATCTGACTTTAGCCACTTAATACCCATATTAGGATCTCTGAGAAAGTTGAAGAAATCTCACGGATGCCAGAAAAATAAATGCTAACTATTTACGTCAAAAAAACAAACATATTTAGATATTTTTGAATTGGTGAATATTTGTACAAAAAAACAAATGCACTTCCTCTAATTATATGGAGTTAATTCATTAAATGCTCACATAGTGTACTTCCTCTAATTATGGACTTAAATTGAACATTTCAATTTGGTAAATATTTGGATGTAATCTACATGAACTTTCCCTAAATATGGAATTCAATTCGATAAATGTACATCAAACATGTTTTAATATTTTGAATTGGTAAATGTTTGGACAAAAAGCAAAATGCACTTCCTCTAATTATATGAAGTCATCAAAATGCTCAGAAAAATAAATGCTAACTATTTATGTCAAAAACAAACATGATTACATATTTTGAATTGGCGAATATTTTGATAAAAAACAACAGTACTTCCTCTAATTATGTGAAATCTAATTTATTAAATGTTTAAATATTTTGAGTTGGTGAATATTTAGACAAAAAAATACACTTCCTCTAATATGGACTTAAATTGAACATTTCAATTTAGTAATTTTTTTGGATGTAATCTAGATGAACTTTCTCTAAATATGGAATTCAATTCAATAAATGTGCGTTTCCACTCATTATGTTCTTAAATTAGATATTACTGAAAAAATAGAAACATATTTGAACATTTCAATTTGCAAAAAAAAATTTGGAGGCACTCTAAAATATATCAACATGCTCACAAAAATATGCTAACTACTTATGGCATAATGCAAACATATTTGAACATTCAATTTGGTTAATATTTAGATACAATCTAAATGAACTTTATCTAAATATTTAGTTAAAACTAATAAATGCTCATATCATGCATTCTCTAACTACGGAGTTAAATTAAAAATTTATGTCAAAATACAAGCATATTTGAACATTTTAATTCACTAAGTATTTGAACATACTCTAGACGAAAAATTCCGACGGATTTCAACATTTTGAATCACAACGGGTGCGGCGTGCCGCCGCGCCAAATTCCACTAGTATGCCATCATGATCCTTGCAATCGCCGCTCCAGATGGACCGGCTCCTCTATGGCCGAGTCTTCTATCTCTTCCTCACCAATGACGAAGTTCTCCATCCCTTGCCGAGCTTCTCCCTTAATGAAGACACACTTGGTCGCAGGCCCCACGGTGGGCGCCAACTTTCGTGGGGTTGTCACGGCAGATGTTACACGAGGTAACTTGAGTTGAGGGGCAAGGCGGCTCTGGTGTCCAGGAGTTGGTCTAGCTCTACGGGGGAGAAGATATTTTTTACCCAGGTTCAGGTCCACTCGGTGGAGGATCCCTACGTCCTGCTATAACTCACTATATGATAACAGATTACATGGTGCGCCAATGGCGATCGCCGGTTTGGATGATTCCGGCATGGGAGCTCTCTCTCTTGAGCTCTCTCTAGTTTGTCTATCTTATTCCGCTTCCTGATCTAAGACCTAGGAGCCTGCTTATATAGATGGCCAGGTCTCCTAGTCGTACAAGGTAAAAACTGGGTTATACCCGAAATAAGAGTCCTAGTCTAGGTCCTTCGTGATCTCCAAGTCTTGAGTCTCCAACTTGTACAAGGATTCCGGGTCTTCCCGAATCTCCTTCTATGGCATCTTTCGAGACCCCTCCTGGTGCCAGTTTAACCTGAAACCGGGTCCTGCCTCCTGGCTGGGTCTGACTCCTGAAACCGGGTCTGCCTCCTGGCCGGGTCTGCCTCCTGGCCAGGTCTGCCTCTGGCCGGGTCATCTCCTGGCCGGGTCTTCTCCTTGATCAGGTCATCATCTTGGTCGGGTCTGAGCGAGCTTGTGGGCCCAAGTGTAACCCAGCCCATGTGGGGTGTGAGGTAACCTAGCCAGGCCTCCTGCCTGACGGGTTACGCTTCGATCTTCATGGGCATAGCAGGTTATGATTCCCCCAACAAGCACAATATGGCCCGCTGCGGTTGGTTGTTTAGGCCTGCCACGCCTTGATGGGCCGGCCCATTATGTTTTGCGGGCCGGCCTCCTACATTCGTGGGCCTGTCTAACGAGCACAAATAGGCCGTCCTACTAGGTTCGCGGTTCTAGCCCATTCATGATTGGCGGGCCAACCAATTTTTTATTAGCGGGTCGGCCCATTGTTTTGGCGTCCAGCCCATCGTGTGCTTAACAACCTCGCAGAACGGCCCATTTAGTTCTAGCGGAATGCCCATTTATATTCCAGCGGATAGGCCCATATAGCCGGCCGGCCAATTTGCGGCCCAATAATTATCGAAATTTATAGTGCCACAAAACATAACACTAATGCTTATTTTGATATCCTCATTAATTATTACAAATACCGAACGAACAGAAATTACATGGTCAGAACGTTCTTTGCAAGAATATTACATAGTAATTAACAAAAATCGAATCTAAAAGGGCAGATTCTCTTGGCTTTATCAATTTGAAGTCTGTGCCTATCAATAGTATTGAGCGAATGCTGGGTCCTCTTCCTCAACTTATTCCCTACAGATGGAAGGATGGAGACTGATGGGGAATAATAACCCGGTAGGCCCATGAAGAGGGAAGCGTGACCCGCCAGGCAGAAGGCCCGGCCAGGACAGTTAACCATCAACATGGGCCGGATTACGTTGATGGGCCAACAAGCTTGGCGATGACCCGGCTTGGACGGAGAAGATTCTAGAAGACCCGGAGGCGGTACGTGCGATGGAATACAAGACTTGGAGAACACGAAGATTAGAAGATGTAGAGTAGGACTCCGAGTCTGGGTAGAACCCGGGCTTACCTTGTAAAGAACCAGGAGACCCGGCCGTCCATATAAGCGGGCTCCTAGGTCATAGTTAGGGAGAAGCCTTTACGAGACAAGTTTCACGAGGAGAGAACCAGAGATCATCGCTACCAAGCGCACCCTGTAACCTAGATCGAGATCCGGCTCTGTTGTCGTAGCCGGGTTATCGAGATCGAGATCAATAATAGCATAGCAGGAAGTAGGTCTTTATCTCCAATGGAGAGGCCGAACCTGGGTAAATCCTTTGTCCTCGCAGAGCTAAACAAACTCCCAGACACTAGTTTCGCCTGGCCCAACAACTCAAGTTACCCCATGGTAACATCTGCCGTGTTAACCCCACGACAGTTGGCGCCCACCGTGGGGCCTGCGTCCAAAGGTGTCATCATCATGGGAGAAGCTATGCAAGGAATCAAGAACTTCGTTTTCGGCGAGGTTACCATCAACTCGCACGGAGAACCCATCGTCGACGATTCTGGCTGGGGGCCGGAATCGGATCTGCTAGAATCAGGTGATATTATTCCAATTGGCAAGATTAATGTTTTCGTTGGTATGGTACATGCAATTAGATCTGCTAGTGATGAGGATTGTGAATCTGTGTCAGGAGCCGCCACGCTCGTTCAATCTGACGGGAGGAATCAGTAGGCACGGCAGAGGCCGGGTCACCATTGATCACGCACGAGGAACGTCGGGAAAGCCGGCATGGATCCCGGGTGATGCAGTAGAACATGAGGAGGATGCTGAATCGATCTTGCCCTTGTTTGAGACCCGGTATGGATACGAGGCTGAAGAGGAAGACGAGGAGGAGCTGGAGTCCTTCCCAAGTACAATCAGGAGGGTGGCTGTTTACACAGCTCCCTCGATCAATGCAGGAGCGTCACCATCAACCGTTGTCCCACCAGTCCCAAACCCAGATCAACAGCAGCAACAACAGCAGCAACAGTTACCACCGATCCAGGAGCAGGCAGATCAGAGGATGGATGGGGACCCGGCTTCGGTGACAGATGAGAGTGATGACACGGCTCGTTACAGAAACAGCTTTGGCTTCCTCAATAACCGGGTTCAGGTCGAAGAAAGAGATAACACGGCTAGTGCTCCTGCTTTGTTCAACAATGGTTGATCCTGGACCCAACAGCGCTTACGAGATCGGTTACCCCAGAGAACGCAGCAGTGCGCTACGGAGTTAGACACAGCACGTCGGGCTTTGGAACAAATGCGTAGAGACACAATAGCAGAAAAGCAGCATATAGCAGCCAAGCAAAGCAAATTGAAGAGCAGGAGAATCGCCTCAATGAGATGACTCGGGTTCACAGGAGAAGGCACGAAAGCCGGTTAGCGCGGTGAGAATACCATAAACCCGGCAGTGTTATTTAGGACTCCAGTGGATCAAACCATTGGTGTAACTCAAGCAGCTCCAATTATCAGAACAAGTGTAGAACCAACAGAGGGACTGCAGGAGCCGGTGCAGCAGTGGTTGGGACACCGGGTTTGCTCGCCGGGGAGCCGGGGGAAATCCGGGTCTGCCACCGCGAGCGCCGAGATTCCACACGCCGGCGGGTCATTATTCCAATCCAGCGGATAACGTGTACGCCGCAACTTTAGCGCTCGACCGTATTCCCCTGGAGACTCGCCAGCAGAGATTGAAGCCCGGCGTGCCATTGACATGTTACGTACCGCTGTGGTTCAGCAAGTTCAGTATTCAAAGGACAAAAGTGCACTTCATTCAACAACGTATCGTAGTAAGCGTACCAAGAGCCGCCACGGCGAAACCCCGCCGCAAGCCGGGTTAGCCGCGGCCCAGCAGCAGAACCAGAACAACCAGCAACCTCAGCCCGCCCCAGCAGTATCGTGGCCCAGCAAATAGTTAATGGATCGCGAGCAAGAAGAGCGGCCAGCGCGAACCCGGCGGGACCCGTCGTAGCGGTACCGCAAGGAGGACCCGGCGTCGCAGCAGCAGTATCTGTAGGCTCACCAGGTAACAATAATTTTTTAGCAAGTTCTTCTAACCTAGCCGGGCCAAAGTGTCTTTCAGATGCCATTAGAGCGGAGCCTTTCCCGAGAAGTTCAAGGAGCCCAACAAGATATCCAATTACGAGCCTAGCGTGGACCCGGCGTTTGGTTGAGCAGTTATGAGATGGCTATGTGTATTCGCAATGCCACGGAGAACGTTTGCGCAAAGTACATGTATTTGATGATGAGTGATGGAGCAGCAAAATTGTGGTTCAAGAACTTACCAGAAAAATCAATCAATTCCTGGGACGAGCTAAAAGCAATCTTCATCAAGCACTTTCAAGGTACCTGCAAGCGTTTGTTTTCTATTGAAGACCTTGATCGTTGTGTACAGAGGAAGGGCGAGTCAGCGCGGCATTGGATGAGACGGGTCACGGAGATCCTTCATTCTTCGTCTGGTATTGAGCCCAAGGATGCGATTTCATCAATGGAAAAGACGTGCAAATTTGTTCCCCTGGTTCAGAAGCTTGGCCGTATGAAGGAGGGTCACCGGGTCAAGCCAGTCACCATGGCTGAGTTGATGGATGCTTGCAACAGACACGCAGCCACGGACAAGACCCAGGATGATAATGAAGAGAGAAGGGAAAGGTCCAGCAAATAATGGAGGAAAGAGTAACAATGGCAACGGAGGCAATAACAACAACAACCAGAATCAACACAAGCGTGGGCACAATGAGGGAAGCTCAGAGCTGGTGGCAAACACCAATGCCGGGTTTCAGAGGCAAAGGATGGAAGGAAATTTTCAGGACAATAGAGGGTATCAAGGAAATAATGGGAACTACAGTGGTGGAAACAACTATCAATGTCACGCCCAAGCCCAACCAGTCTTGAGGAGGCTTTTAGGATGCCGTGTCCTCGCCATAGCAGGAACGGTAGACCCGCCAATCACTCGTTGGCTCAGTGCGTGGACTTGAACAGATGGAAAAACAATGAGATACAAAGGGCACTGCAAGGAGCAGGCAGAGGTGGAGGACCCGGCCCGGGTGGTAACCCGGCTGCAGGTCTTTTGACTGGAGCTAATGCTGTACCCACCAACAACGCAGGACCGGGTCAGAATACAGGAAATCAAGGCGGGTTCTCACAGCAGCCAAAGCAACTTGGCCAGTACCACATATATACCAGTGGTGCGACCAAGAGGGAGCGAAAGGTAGTTAAAAGGGCGGTTAATGCAGTTGCTGCAGGAGTTCCAAGATATTTGAGGTGGTCAGAGCACACGATCACGTGGAGTAGAGCGGATCACCCGGATGTTGTTGAGCACCCGGGTCTGCTAGCTTTAGTTGTGGCCCCCAAGTGGATGGCTTTGAGTTAAAGAAAGTGCTGATGGATGGTGGAAGTAGTATCAACATCTTGTATTGGGAGACGTTTTTGCGTATGGGTCTCAAAGTATCACAGTTACAGAAGACGTCGACAGTTTTTCATGGCATAGTTCCGGGGAAATCAGCCACACCAGAGGGAAAAATTTCGTTAGAAGTTGCTTTTGGCGAGTCCATTGACAACTTTAGATCGGAGTGGCTCACGTTTGAAGTGGTGAAGTTCCAGAGCCCGTATCATGCATTATTTGGAAGGCCGGCTTATGCTAAGTTCATGGCAAGGCCGTGTTATGTACCTACAGTTGAAAATACCGGGTCCTAAGGGGATCATCACAGTTCATGGCAACAAAGAGATAGCAGCGCAGTGCGATGAAGGAGATGCGGCCTTGGCAGAGCAAGTTTGTGCGAAAGAGGAGTTGAAAGCTTACAGGTCTAATCTTGACCCGGCAGATAACACAGCACTAAAGAAGCCAACAACAGAAGATGACAGGGCAAAGTTCAAGGCCGCCCAAGATACAAAGATGGTGGATTTTGTGCCTGGAGATTCCTCCAAGCAGTTCGCCATAGGGTCCAATCTTACTGATAAATAGGAAAGCGCGCTCATCGAGTTCATCCGTGAGAATCGGGATGTTTTTGCATGGACACCTAGTGACATGCCTGGCATTCCGACTGAACTCGCTGAGCACCGCTTACATGTTGATCCCAAGGCAAGGCCGGTAAAACAAGGTTTGAGGAAAATGAATGCAGAGAGAAGAAAGGCTATAGGAGAGGAGATAGCCCGGCTCCTAGCAGCTGGCTTTATCATGGAAGTTTTTCACCCGGAGTGGTTGGCTAACCCGGTTCTAGTTCTGAAGAAGAATAACGAGTGGAGGATGTGCATAGATTTTACAAGTTTGAATAAGCATTGTCCCAAGGACCCGTTTGCACTGCCGCGCATTGATCAAATCATTGACGCAGTTGCGGGCAGCGAGCTCTTGTGTTTTTTGGATGCGTACTCAGGATATCATCAGATCAAGCTTAATAGACAGGATTGGGAAAAGACAGCGTTCATAACCCCGTTTGGTGCTTTTTGTTACAAGACCATGACGTTTGGGTTGAAAAACGCAGGTGCAACGTATCAAAGGTGTATTCAGAAGTGTTTTCATGATCAGATTGGACGCAATGTGCATGCTTATGTGGATGATGTGGTGATCAAGACAGAGAAAGCCGGGTCATTCATTAATGACCTAAGAGAGACGTTTGTGAACTTGCGAAGTACAAGATGAAGCTCAATCCTACAAAGTGTGTATTTGGTGTTCCAGCGGGAAGCTCCTGGGTTTCATCGTATCAGAGAGAGGAATTGAGGCAAACCCGGAAAAGATCAAGGCTATTCAAAGTTTGAAGAAACCTGAGGAATTAGCAGATGTTCAGAAGTTGACGGGGTGCGTAGCTGCGCTAAGCCGGTTTATATCCCGGCTTGGAGAGAAGGCCATCCCTTTGTACAAATTGCTGAAGAAAACGGACAACTTCGTGTGGAATCAAGAGGCAGATGAGGCATTTGAAGCTCTCAAGAAGCAGCTGTCAGAGGCGCCAATACTTGCGGCGCCGGGTCCCAAAGAGCCCATGTTATTATACATCGCCGCCGGGCCTCAGGCTGTTAGCGCTGTGGTGGTGGTCGAGCGTAAGGAGGAGGCAAAGAAAACCCGGTCCAGAGGCCGGTCTATTACGTCAGTGAGGTATTATCAGAGGCAAAGCAGCGCTATCCACATTGGCAGAAATTGGTGTTTGGTGTTTTCATGGCGAGTAGAAAGTTGAAGCCGTATTTTCAGGAACATCCAATCACAGTGGTTAGTTCAATTCCATTGGCAGATATTATCAGAAATTCAGAAGCTACAGGAAGAGTTGCCAAGTGGGCAATAGAGATGGGGCCGTATCATATCAACTATGAGCCTCGTACAGCCATCAAGTCTCAAGCGTTGGCTGATTTTCTTAATGATTGGACACAGTTAAGTGCACCACCCCTTACACCAAGTATCAAATCCTGGGTTATGCATTTTGACGGGTCTAAGCAAGAGCAAGGTTCAGGAGCCGGAGTTGTGTTAACATCTCCAAAAGGTGACAAGTTGAGTTATGTGTTGCAAATTCACTTTGATTGTTCCAATAATGTGGCAGAGTATGAGGCCTTGCTGCATGGTTTGCGCATGGCAAAGGAGATGAATATCAAGCGTATCAAGTGCTATGGAGATTCAGACCTTGTGGCACAGCAAGTTTCAGGAACATGGGATAGAAAGGATGCAACAATGGCGGCTTACAGAAGAGAGGTGGATAGGGTAGCCGGGTTCTTCTCAGGCTATCAGGTGGATCACATTGATCGCAGGAAAAATGATGCTGCAGACGCTTTATCAAGACTCGGCTCACGCAGAGAGCCGGTTCCACCTAATGTTTTCTTAGATGAATTGTGGACTCCGTCAGTCAAGCTTCAAGATGAGGAAGAACTTGCATGTCAAGATGACCCGGATTCACAGTTGGTAGCAGCAACCCGGGAAATTCCAGAGTGGACAGAACCTTACTTAGCGTATCTTCTGCGAGGGGAGTTGCCACCACAGGAAGTTGTGTCCCGGCAAATCCAGCGCCGGGCTAAGGCTTACGTGGTCATTGATGGTGAATTGTACAAAAGGAGCGTGTCAGGAGTATTTCAGCGATGCGTATCTGGAAAGGAAGGCCGGCAAATTTTGAAAGAAATCCATGAGGGAGATTGTGGTCATCATGCATCAACAAGATCTCTAGTGGCGAAAGCATTTAGACACGGGTTTTTCTGGCTCACAGCCCAGGCAGATGCAGAACGCTTGGTGAGCAGATGTGATGGGTGTCAAAGATATGCAAGGCAAGTTCATGTGCCGGCTCAGGAATTGCGAACAATACCTTTGACCTGGCCTTTTGCAGTCTGGGGGCTTGATATGGTGGGTCCCTTTCATATGTCCCCTTGCAAGAAAACCCACCTCTTAGTTGCCATTGATAAGTTTACAAAGTGGGTTGAGGTGATGCCAGTTACAAACTGTGAAGCAGCTACAGCAGTTAAGTTTGTGAAGAAAATCATACACAGGTTTGGGTATCCTCATAGCATCATCACAGATAATGGAACCAACATGTCACTTGGAGAGATGGCAAAGTTTTGCGGAAACAATGGTATACGTTTGGATGTGGCCTCAGTTGCTCATCCACAGGCCAATGGGCAAGTAGAAAGAGCAAATCAAGAGTTATTGCGAGGTTTAAAACCACGCCTCCGGGTCCCGTGCATCAGAGCCGCCGGAGCGTGGGTTGAGGAGTTACCATCCGTGGTTTGGGGAATCAATACAACGCCAAATAGATCCACAAAGATGACGCCCTTCTTCATGGTGTATGGGGCAGAGGCAGTACTCCCAAGTGACATTATACATGACTCGCCTAGAGTGGCGGCTTACGTTGAAGCTGAGAATGAGCAAACCCGGCAAGATTCTTTGGACTTGCTCGAGGAGAATAGAGAACAAGCATTGGCAAGATCTGCAATCTATCAGCAAGATTTGAGGCGGTATCACAGCCGCCGGGTTAGAACTCGCACTTTCCAGGAGGGTGACTTAGTGCTGCGGTGGACGCAATCCAAGGAAGGGATGCACAAGTTATCTCCTCCGTGGGAGGGGCCCTTTATCATAAGCAAGAATCTGACAATGGTTCGTATTATTTGGTGGATGCTAGAGAGAAATCTGAGTATGTGAACGACACAACACATTCCACTTCTTCATTAGAGGAGCGCGAGCGGCCATGGAACATTGCCCAGCTGCGCCCATATTATACTTAGCATGAGATTGAGATATCAGATGTAACACACGATGTAACAGGCAGCAGGTTTCAGACGCGCTCTTTTCCTTACCAGGGTACCTAAGGGGACTGGAAGGTTTTTAATGAGGCGGCTTGCTGACCTAACCTTTTCTATCAATAAAGTGAAGGTTGAACAGAAATTTGTGTTCTCAGTTTACTTTTCAGTTTTTGTATGAAAGCCGGCAGTTCTCTGAAAAATTTGAGTTGAAAAGATGTGCAGTTGATGATGTGCCAGGTCTTGGGGGCTTGTCATTAAGGTGACAGTTTGTCCTTCCAAGACCCGGCTTTGAGATTGCCCGGGTCACATAATTTTCTGTGACCCGGTAGAGAAAGTTTCAGTGTTACTTTAGTATCTTCTTTTTTAGTATGCATGTTTAGTTTTACAGCTTTTATATCTTTTTGATATAGTTAGTGTATATAGTTGCAAAGTTATTTTTATCATGATAGATGCCCATTGAGTGCGTCACACTAGTATATGGATCAATGGGGTAATGTGCATAGTTGAAGCCTTTACTTTATAAACATTGATCCGGGTCTTGGGGGCTCTCACTTGAATAGTTTGTAGCTGCAATCCCAAGACCCGGCTTTTATGCCACCAGTTTTATTCTTGGTTGTCTTGCTGTTGAGTTTGATGTGACTCGCAATTTATGGCCTGATTGCTCACCTGAAAATTCAATCAACCATGATGCCCATGGGACTTGGTTTGACCCTGTTTTTATCAGAGAAGTTGCGACAGAGAATCCATGCGAAAGCCAACTCACAGTTAAAGAAATCAAAAGGGTCATCAAAACCAAAGAGAGATATCATAAGAAAAAGTTTCAAGTGATTCAAGCAAGGTTTCAAAGGTGTACTACTACACCACTGCAAGCAAGGGATAAAAGTGCTAAGTTATTACAATAACTGCCCAAAGGGCCGAATGAGTGTTTTTTGCAGAGATAAAGCATCTGCATGAGTTTTTCAAGCCTCGGCTTCAGGAGCCGGGTCACGGGGTGGCGAGCTGGATGGTTGCTCCTCAGTGGTTTTCGCCGGGTCATCTTCCTTGGCGGCCGCCGGGTCAGCTTCCGTCTCCTTTGTTGCCTTGGCCTTGATCTTGCGCCGGGTGACTTGTTGAAGTGATTGGAAGTAGCTTTCATCATCTTCTTCAACGGCGGCTCGTGATGGAGGAGGAACACTTGGAGTAGAAGAGCTTGGGCAGCGGAGGTACTGGGTGCAACCTTTGCTGGATCAATGGAATCCTTGTAGCTTTGAAGGAGGTCGATGCGTTGTGGTTCATCGTCCATGATCTCCTCGTTGGCTTCGGTGTATCCATATTGCAGCGTGGTGAGCTTCATCTTGCTGGCAATGACAGTGGCAACGTGCCGGGTTTGCTTCACAACCCGGGAGTAGCTCTTCTTGTCAAACTCCGTGCCATCAGTGTTATATTGGGAAAGCCATTCTTCAGAGGAGCCGGGTTTAGCTGGGGATGGTAGGCCTTTGCCAAAGCAAGACCTCGCATCACCCCGGCCCTGCAAGCAGATCTCTTCAACAGATGGATCCATTGGGGCATTGTTGACAGATGCCCAAGGACCTCAGTGTACGCACTTGGCGGGTTCTCCCAGTTCCTTGCTGCTTTGATGACTTCGCAGCTGCCAAAGTACAGTTGGCGTGTCAGCGTGTACATGCACTTGATCTTCTCCGCAGCAGTCTTGCGAAGGTTTCCATCGCGAGGGCCTGGGTAAGATAAAGTAACAGTGAGAATTGAAATCCGGGTCTGCTTGCTCAATACAGTTTGAATTCAAAGGAGTAATGCTTACCCACTAAGGATTCAACCATGGAAGTGACCATTTTCTTAAGCCGGGTTAGCTCATTGGTGACTGCATCTAGTTGCTTCTGGAGATTGGCGCGTTGCTCTTTCCAGTGCTCTTCATGTCGTTTAGTTCTTTTTTAGATCAGAATTTTCCTGGGTCAGCTCCGTGACATTTTTCTCCAGGGCTTGCAGCTGTTCAGCATGGGTGAGCCGGGCTTCAGATTCAGTTTTTACAGCACCTTTAAGCCGGGTAATTTCTTCCTCGGCTTTGGCATGGTCTTCCTGTTACAATACAAGAGTTTATGTTAGTCCCAGGTTACCGCAGGCAAGTTAACCCGGAACTTGGGGGCTACAAGTTTGAAGTTTTTTAAGCAGTGCATAAGCAGCAATATAGACGTATGGTAGTCCCAGGTTACTGAAGGAAAGATAACCCGGAACTTGGGGGCTACAGTGATCAAATTTTGTTCAACATAGACTAAAGTGGAGTCCCAGGCTGCTGCAGGCAGGCAACCCGGCACTTGGGGGCTACACGTGCAAACTTTGAAATTTTTATGTTCTAGTCCCAGCTGCTGCAGGCAGGCAACCCGGCACTTGGGGGCTACAGTGTTCAAATTTTGCTGTGAAGGGTGACAAGTTTTAAAAGATGGAAGTTTTTAGTCCCAGGTGCTGTGAACAGACAACCCGGCACTTGGGGGCTACAGGATTGAAGTTTTCTATCAGGTGCATTCATATTATAAGCACCAAGCTCATCAACAAGTGATGAACTTAGAGCTTGGGGGCTACTAAAGGTATAGTTATGCAAAAAACAGTAAAGGCAAGAAGCAAAAGTGTACCTGGTATCGTTTCTGAATCAGGGCAACCAGTTCAGTCTCCAGATTTTTATGTTGAGCAAGGCGAGAGAAGTACTCATCGCAAAGGGCTGGGACGGACATGGAGTCCAGAGCCGGCAAATCTGATGAAGGAGCCGGGTCCTTTCCCTTGGCAGGAGACGCCGGCTTAGCATTGGGAGATGGTACTTTGGCCAGAGTTTCTGGACACTTTGTACAGGAACGTGCCGGGTCCCAGTAACTTGTACTTCGTCTTCTTTGGTTCCAGATCCTAACCCGGGCGAGTGAGCAGCTGGGGATGATTCTGGCACAGGAGCGACTAGGCTTTTTGGAGAAGCCACGGGGGTTACATGCTCCATTGGCTCGTCTCTGTCCGCCGGCTCTCAATATGTGCCTCCATAGGAGAAGGCTCTGTTGTTGCTGGAGGAGGAGACGCCGCTGGAGGAGAGTCCGGGTCTTCATCTGCAAAGGCCCTGGCACTGAAACAAGATAGTGATTTAGTCAAAAAGGGCAGTAAGATATAAAGGTATGGAAAAGGTATATAAAGTATTTCTAACCCGGTGTTGATCTGGAAATCCTCGGGAGTGCTAACGCTGTCCGAGGATGAAGCTGACAAAGAATATGATTTAGCGGCCGGATTTTGCCAGCTAAAGGGTGTGTCTTCTGGATGGATTTGGCCCAACTGGCTAAGGAGCATGGAGGGATACCTGTGTTCAGGGAACCCGGGTTTGCAGCTGACCGGGTTCGGGGTTTCTTCTTGGCAGCAGTTTCCTTCTCAAGCTCCTTTGCCTGTGTGTGTGCTTGGGGTTGAGATGTGTTCATTGCATAATTTGAAAGACGAGAATAAGGCACCTTTGCAACAGTAGCTCGAGTCCTCTTGAGAGAGGAGGTTCAGAAGCTTAAGGACCCGGCGTTTCATCAACAGCCGGGTCAGAGGGTCCTGGAACAATAAATGTCGGGTTATCAGATGATTGTCCTTAGCGGTGGCTTCATTGTTAATCAGGTCGAGGAAGAGCCGGCCAGCTGAGTCTAGCTCACCTTCTTCTTCTTCATCGCTGGCATCTGTGTCTTCATCGACAGAAGGACTGAGGGGCATAGTCAGCTTTCCACCACTCTGGGTCCTGAAATGAAGAAAAATGAACATATAAGAGTGTTATGCGAGAAAAGCCGGGTTAGCAAGATGGAAAGCAAAGGATAGTGTCATAAGTGGGTGGTTTGTTCTTGGCAATGAACGGGGCAAGCCCGGTCAGTGCGATGTCATGCTTGGTCTCGCCAAGCAGTCTCTTGGCGTTCTTCACAATCTGATCATCAGTGAGCGTTATATCAGAGTAACGCATGCTGTCAGTTGTTTCTTCAGTGTACTCGTGGATTAACCGGGTCCTGATGCTGAGGGGCTGGATGAACCAACCAATCCAGCACTTGACTAGATCTGTGCCGCGGAGGCCGTGGGCAAGCAGTGCTCTGGCCCGGACGCGGACTGCTTCAACTAAGACCCGGTTCTCGTCGTTGGCATAGCTGTTCATCTTTGGGTCATAAACTAGTGCAGAGTTTCTGAAGGCCGGGAAGCGGGCCTCATCTGACGCAGGGGAGGTGTCCTTGCAGTAGAATTAAGAGTTTTGCCACCCCTTAGGGTGGCTGGCAAGAATAAGAGCCAGGAAATCGCACTCTCTTCGGCGCTGGATGGAAACACCTCCATAAGGCCAAGAGGTTTGTTCTTGTGAGAGGGGTTGCAGTAGAAGAGTTCTAAAAACAATTCGAGACTGGGAGCCATCTGAAGATAATCTTCGCAGAAAACTACGAAATTGCTAATGTTGAGGATGGAGTTGGGAGCAACATCCATAGTGGTAAGGCCATAATACTTGAAAACTTGGCGGAAAAACAAAGAGCCTGGAGGACGAAGGCCACGGGAGACATGGTCGAGCAAAACAACTATTTCACCTTCCTTTGGGTTGGGACGCGTTTCCTCTCCAGGAGCGCGCCAGTGGATCTGGTTCACGTACGTCTGCAGCGTCGTGTCCGTGGCGCTGGATTTGGTCCAGTTCACAGGAGCGGCAGCCGCGGCGGCGCTGGTGCTTGCTCCCTTCTTCGCGCCCTTCTTCGTGGCCTTGGGACCTCCGGACTTCACCTTCTCCTTCCCCATTGACGCAGAGCTATGGCGGTGCCCAATCTCAGTGAGTGGATGAACTAACCCAAGCCGAGGAAGTGGATGCGAGGAGATGAAGATGTGGAGCGGCAACAGATGCGATTGAGCGCGGAATTGATGGCGCAGCACGGCTGGATGAATTGGTGGTTGTTGCGAAGCTTTTTGTTGAGATTTGGAGCTTGATTTGAGATGGGATTGCGGCGGCTGCGCGAGGTAGAAGATGAACGGGCCAAGGAGGAGAACGGGGAAAGTAACAATGCGTTTTACCCTGACCCTATTCTTATAGGCACAGTAAAAGCCCTAGAGGTGTTGCGGTAAAAAGACAAAGAGATAAGGATCTTTGACCAAAAGTCTACGGCAAACAGAATGAGACAATTACGGGATATTAATTGATAAGATCACGATTGAGATAGACTGCAGATGGATTTACAGTTGGGTGGCAGTTTTCGCTAAGTGTTGAGCGTGAAATCCGGAGGCGTATGAACCCGGAATGACCAAGCCGGGTTACAATATGGACCGCCAAAGAGAGCTGGCCTAAGTGACCCGGCATTTGAGTTATTATGTGTTTGTTCTTATTTTTCAGGGGGTTAACTCGAACATCTTGAATGGCGGCTTCACCTGAGGAATAAAAGATCGAAGCTAAAGAGAAGCACGCCAAACCCGGCGTCCAAGTTAACCTGGGGGCTACTGATGGGGGAATAATAACCCGGTAGGCCCATGAAGAGGGAAGCGTGACCCGCCAGGCAGAAGGCCCGGCCAGGACAGTTAACCATCAGCATGGGCCGGATTACGTTGATGGGCCAGCAAGCTTGGCGATGACCCGGCTTGGACGGAGAAGATTCTAGAAGACCCGGAGGCGGTACGTGCGATGGAATACAAGACTTGGAGAACACGAAGATTAGAAGATGTAGAGTAGGACTCCGAGTCTGGGTAGAACCCGGGCTTACCTTGTAAAGAACCAGGAGACCCGGCCGTCTATATAAGCGGGCTCCTAGGTCATAGTTAGGGAGAAGCCTTTACGAGACAAGTTTCACGAGGAGAGAACCAGAGAGATCATCGCTACCAAGCGCACCTTGTAACCTAGATCGAGATCCGGCTCTGTTGTCATAGCCGGGTTATCGAGATCGAGATCAATAATAGCATAGCAGGAAGGAGGTCTTTGTCTCCAATGGAGAGGCCGAACCTGGGTAAATCCTTTGTCCTCGCAGAGCTAAACAAACTCCCAGGCACTAGTTTCGCCTGGCCCAACAACTCAAGTTACCCCATGGTAACATCTGCCGTGTTAACCCCACGACAGAGACACTATTTCTTTCTATTTTAAAAAGTGTAATAATATATGTATCACCTATAAGGATTGATTCAGGTGGCCTGGTAAGCAGGTCAGGTTCAGCATTATTCTAGTAAGGTGCCTTCGAAGCCATTCTTGTTTGAACTGCAATCTGACAGAAACCAAAAATAAGCATCAAGCTTCTTTATGAAACATGTAATGTAAGCAGCATAGGATAAGATTTACAGCTTAAAAGCAGCCAAAATGGAGCGCTTATTTGCATCATTCAAGGCTGCTTTTATTGTATCTGTGCATAAATAAGAGTCAGATGCCTGACAAGTCTGCAAAACGAGCCTTCCAGGCTGCTTTATGCTTGCCATAACCGTCTTAATTAGCGTCTTGCTTAGCGCCAAGCCATGCTCTATAGTAAGATGAGCAGCACTAACGTAGTAAAGATACATAAAGACAGAACACATCATCCTTTTAAATAATGAGTTGATTAAACATGTGATGTGACATTTCTACAACAGCAATACAGAACAATACAGCAATCACATAGCATGTAATAATCATTTCTTATTCATTCTATAACAGTCAGATAGCATTTCATAAGTTGCCAGTGTTCTAATTATTGGCCAGACATGTGACAAAGCAAAACCAAGGACATCAGGTAAAGGGAAGACCCAAAGTATGCACAGACTTACAGTAGCTTGTCGTGCAAGCATAGTGGGACGACTACCCTTGGAGCGACGTTTTTTGCCCAATGGGGTTAAAATGCCATAACATAATTTCCGCAGTTCAGCGTTTTGAGCTCCATTGTCCTTCTGCCATTATGTATCAGGTGCAAAAGCATATCAGCTGATAATTTGGAAGGATGAAAGCAGTTGCTAGATGGAAATAACAAAATAGATTTGTCTGTATACTTAAAGAATGCATTAACAATGATGAATATCATATAAACCAGCTGGGAATAAATTCAGAAGCAAGGCATAAAGTGTGTTGAATTGACATAGCAATGTTTTAAAGGTATATAGGTTATTACATATAATGTGTCAAGTAAATTACGACATTTACCAACCTAAACCTCATATTTAAACCTTGCTGGACGTCAGATGGTTAGTGTTTGTGGATCTATGGATGATTTATTTTGTCCACGCGTGCACTTGAGAAAAAACGTCAACAAGATAAGGTGGCGAGATAGCAAGACCTAAAATGCACAGGAACATAGCTAAATAATCAGACAGTAAAATAACAGCGAGCAGCTAAAGTGCATGGGAACAGAGATAAACAATCAGGCAGGAAATGGTAGAGAGCGGCTAAAACACACAGAACAGAGCTAGACAATCAGGCAGGAAATGACATAGGGCAGCTAAAGTGCACAGGAACATAGATAAACGATCAGGCAGGAAATAGTAGAGCTCGGGTAAAATTCACAGGAACATAGCTAAACAATAGGAAGTAAAACGAAAGATGACAAACAATGAAGCAGGAAATAATATAGAGTGGCTAAACTGCATATCTAAGGAAACAGTCGGGAAATGATAGAGAACGGCTGAAATGCACGGGAACATAGCCACACAATCAGGCAGTAAAATGAACATTGATGAACAATGAGGCAGTGATATAGAGCGCTAAACTGCATAGCTAAACAAACAGGGAGGATATTATAGAGAACGGGTAAAATGCACAGGAACATAGCTACACAATCAGGTAGTAAAATGAACATTGATGAACACTGAGACAGGAACATGGCTAAGCAGTCAGGAAGTAAATGAGAGGGAGCATAGATGAACAATCAGGCAGGGAATGATAAGAGATCTAAAATGCACAGGAACATAACTAGCTAAACAATCAGTCAGGAATTGGTAGGAGCGGCTAAAATGCAAAACCAGACAGAAAATGATAGAGAGCAGGTAACATGTACAGGAACAATAAGGAAAGCAGTAGAGGATGAGGCAAAAGTATTACGGAGCCTGGGTTGCCTCGGTGGCGGCAGGGAGGCCTCCTGGTGCGGTTGTGCAGTAGATCCGGTACGGTGGTCGCGGACGAAGGTGAAGTAGATCTGGTGTGGCGGTGAAGTAGATCCGGTGCGGTGGTCGAGGAGAACGAAGGTGAAGTAGATCCGGACGACGTAGGTGAAGTAGATCCCGTGCAGTGGAGTGGATCCGATGAGGCAGCAACGGCGGTGAAGCAGATCTAGTGCGGTGTGATACGTCCAAAACGTATCTACTTTCCCGAACACTTTTGCTGTTGTTTTACCTCTAATTTGTATGATTTGGATGCAACTAACACGGACTAACGTTGTTTTCAGCAGAATTTCCCTGGTGTCTTCTTTTTGTGCAGAAAATCAACTTTCGGGAAAATCCCTGGAAATAATCGCGAAGGCCCTATTTTTCCAGAAAACCCACGGAGCCAGAAGGGGAGTCGGAGGCTACGCACCAAGGCGCCTCGCCAGGGCCCGGCGCGGCCAAGGGTGGGCCCATGCCCAGGGGTGGCGAGGCCACCTCGAGTGCCCCCCGACGCTCCCCTTTCGACTACTTATTGCCTCTGACCTAAAAACATCGGGGGGAGAGTCGTTCTTTCGCGAAACACATCCACGCTCCGCCACCACCGAAAACCCTAATACGGGGATCATAAGTTCCGTTCTGGCACCCTGCCGGGACGGGGATTCGGAGGAGATCATCGCCATCGTCATCAGCAACGCCTCTCCATCAACCATCCATGATTCCCCCGTCCATGTGTGAGTAATCCCCGCTGTAGGCTGAAGGGGATGGTAGGGATTGGATGAGATTGTTCATGTAATAGATGTCAGATTGTTAGGGCATGGTGCCTAGTATCCATTGTTAGTGCTATTTATCATTGTTGCAACTTGTTATGCTTAGTGCTTGACACTTAGGGTCCGAGTGCCATGATCTCAGATCTGAACATGTTATTGAATCATGAGTATAATTGTGTTTTAGATCTTACCTGCAAGTTGTTTACACCTGTTATTGTCCGGAACCCGAGGCCCCAAAGTGACAAGAATTGGGATAACCGGAGGGGATGGCTGTGATTTGAGGATCACGTGTGTTCATGGAGTGTTAATGCTTTGCTCCGGTACTTTATTAAAAGGAGTAACTTATTTGCCAGTAGTTTCCCTTGAGGCCCCGCAGCAAACGGGCTGGCAAGACAGAAGATGTTGTGCAAGTTTCTCATTGCGAGCACGTACAACTAAATATGGAACACATGCCTATGTTTTAACTAGTACTTGGATGCTTTATTATTATTTACCTGCAAATGCCCTGTGTTATGACTATTACATGAGCTATCTTATCCATGCAACGCCCGTACATCCGTCCCTATGCCTACAGTATTTTAATCCTGCTGTTTACCGAAATCACTACTGCTGTCTCCGTTACACTGTTGTTATATCACTGTTACTACTGATAAATTGTGTCGAGCAAGTTTACTTTCAGGTGCAGCTGAACTGACAATTCATCTGTTAAGGCTTATATTTATTCTTTGGCTCCCCTTGTGTCGAATCAATAAATTTGGGTTTTACTTCCCTCGAAGACTGTTGCGATCCCCTATACTTGTGGGTCATCAAGACTATTTTCTGGCGCCGTTGCCGGGGAGCATAGCTTTATTTATAAGCTCATCTGAAGGTGATATTATTCGCTGCAATTTATTTATCATGGGGAAGGCTCGTGATCAGAAGGTGGCTATATTGCCATCCACTACAAGGAAAGGTACAACTCTGAACACTGCTGCTCTAGATTCACCGTCTGTTATAAGTCAACTTATCACACCACCTCATGCACGTATTTCACATGCTGTTACTGCTGAATCTGAAAATATTTCTGATGAATTTGATGATGCTTCTACTGTTCTTGATGAAAGTAGTTCACTAGGTGCTTTTCTGGATGCTACGATTGCTAGGTCTAGACAAATTGAAAATGATGAAATGCCTAATGAAAATCTTATTACACCTGCTGATTCACCTGGGTCGAGGGAATTCATTGATGATGATGATGATCCCGAGGAAGCCTATATAGATCTTGATGATGATTTTATTGATGAATGTATGAATTTTGAATCATCTGCTGATGCTAATGCTATAAGAAATCTTATTCAAAGGCGTGCTGTTAATTATAAATTGTCTCCTGATCCTAAGTTTGCTACGTCTCCTATAAATATAAGAGATAAAGATTATGATTTTTCTGTGGATTTGTCTCTTATATCCATTGCAGAGAGAGAACCTTTTCGAGGTGTCGAAAATGAAAGTGCTGTAGAACACATGAATAAGCTTTCTACTTTAAGTAGCTTATTTTCTGATGATATTAAAAAACGCAGCTACTTCGTTACTAAAATATTTCCTTTCTCATTGAAAGATGATGCTAAAACTTGGTTTAGTAATTTATCTCCTGGTTCTATTAAAAGTCCTCTAGGTTTGATTGATGTTTTCTTCCAGAAATATTATCCTGCTAGTGCTCAGCATGCTGCTTTGCAGAGAATTTTTAACTTTAAGCAATTAAAGGAAGAAAACTTGTCTGAATCTTGGACAAGATTTTGCTATTTAATTAGAATTCGACCGGGACACCAACTAGCTAAAAATGAACTTCTTGATATATTCTATAATGGACTAACTGTTGAATCTAGGACCTACCTGGATAGTTGTGCTGGTTGTGTTTTCAGGAAACGAACTCCAGATGAAGCTGAGGAATTAATGGCTAAGATAAGCCAAAATCATGAAGATTGGACTATACCTGAACCTGCTCCAGTGCCTACACCGAGGAAAAGAGGTGTTATTGAATTGAATGATGAAGGAATGAGAGAAGCCAAGAAATCTCTTAAGGAGAGGGAATTAAATCTGAAGATGTGAAGAATCTACCTCCAATAGAAGAATTATGTAAGCCAATTCCTCACCTTCTACAGTTGAGGTACACTCTCTCCAATATTTTAATTCTGGTGATGTTCCTTATCGTAAGCCTCCTGATCAATGCTTAGATGAGTTGGATAATTTTATTGTTAAACAGAGCATTTTAATATGAGAGTGCAAAATCATCTGTTAGAAAATTCTCGTATTATTAGTAATTTGCATGATGTTTTGGAAAGAACTGCTAATGATGTTAGAGGCCTTGTTAAACATTTTAATATGGTTCAAACTCAAATGGAGCAAATTACTAAAGTACAAAAAGATCTGCTAGCTAAGAATTCTAACAATGATGGGAAACATGCTTTTGGTATAGAAACTAGGGGTGGTGCTTCTACTCAGGATCCCTTGTATCCTGAAGGACATCCTAAAAGAATTGAACAAGACTCTCAATTAACTGAAAAACCTGGTACTTCTTCTAAGAAAAGAAGAAGAAACATAAACATGTTGTAGAGTCCTCTGAAACTGCTAGGGATAAAGAACCTGTTAATGATCCTAATAGTATATCTGTGTCTGATGCTGAAACTGAAAGTGGTAATGAACATGCTAATGATAATGATAAGAACAATGCCATTGATAAAGAAGAAATTGAAGAGGAATCTGAAGGATACAAAAAAAAAAATACACTAAAGAGGATTTTATTGCCAAGAAACATGGTAAGGAAAGAGAACCTTGGGTGCAAAAACCAATGCCTTTTCCTAATAAGAAACATAAATCCAAGGAAGAAGAACACTACAACAAATTTTGTGAGTGGATGAAACCTTTGTTTTTGCAAATTCCTTTGACTGATGCTATTAAGTTGCCTCCTTATTCGAAATATATGAAAGATATTGTCTCTAACAAAAGGAAGATTCCTAATGAGGAAATTTCTACTATGCTTGCTAATTATTCTTTCAATGGTAAGGTCCCAAAGAAGCTTGGAGATCCAGGTATACCAACTATTCCTTGTTCCATAAAAATAATTATGTTAGAACTGCACTTTGTGATCTTGGAGCAGGAGTAAGTGTGATGCCTTTCTCCCTTTATAAAAGACTGTATTTGGATAAATTGATACCAACTGATATATCTTTGCAAATGGCTGATAAATCTACTGCTGTCCCCGTTGGTATATGTGAGGATGTTCCTGTTCAAGTTGCTAACAATTGCTTGATTTTAACTGACTTTGTTGTGTTGGAAATGCCTGAAGATGATAATATGTCTATTATTCTTGGAAGACCTTTTCTTAACACTGCAGGAGCTGTTATTGATTGCAATAAAGGGAAGGTTACTTTCAATGTCAATGATAAAGAGCATACTGTTTATTTTCCCAAGAAGCAGGATAAAATATATGGTGTTAATACAATTGCAAATTTTAGTACTGTCAAAGTGGGAAGTATTGATTGTCCTATATATGATCATCATGAAGGATATCAAAATATCATGGTGGGATCTATAGCTATTCAATATAAGGTAAAATGATGGTTTCATGTAGCTTAATTCTTTTATGTCAAATAAAATATATTTGGTGGCAAGACTTGATCAACCTTGTTAACAAATACATTTTAGATGCATAAAATTGTTAAACAACATTCTCTCCCTCTCACCTGATCTACCCACTGTTTTACCTCTGTCATTACAAATTTTTAGTGATGAATAGTTCAGTTATAAAATTGTTTTTGCTGCTATTCATTGTTTTAAATACCAGAAATTGCTCGAAAATTCTGGAAAAATTACGAAAATTCCTAGTTTGAAAAATGGAGCGTGGGAGCACCTGGGGATGACCAGGGGGACCCACCAGGCCACCAGGCCACCCCTCGGCGCGGCAGAGGCAGGGGCGCGCCCTGCCCTGGCGTGGGCCCCACCTGGCCATCCACATGGTGAGTTTCCTCCCCATCCTTTCTCTCTCCCGACCAAACTCACCACCATTGCTCAAACTCGTGTTCTTTCTGCTCTTGCTCTAAATTTTTTGATCTCCTTGCTCAGCCCATCTTTGTTGCTGAGATTTGGATCATTTGTTCTCCGGTAAGTGACTCCCCCGATTATCCAAGTAGAATTTTGATTGGTTGAGTATATCCTGAATATTTAGCTGCTGTATATTGCTTGTTAAGTGAGCTTGCATGCTTGTTCTATGCTAGATTAATCAACTTTGATGCATGTGTAGCCCTCTTACAAGTTTCTATAGTAGTTCTCTTGCTTTTAGTTGCTCCAAAATCATTTTTTATGAGAATTGTTAAAAATTTCAGAAAAGGAAGATGGATGGGAATGTGCATGGACATCCAATTCATGCTGGAGATTTAGTTGTGCATGAAGTAATGGGGGTTAATTGTGAAGACTCCGTGTTCCCTGCAATTTATCCATGCCACGAGTTTATGTCTGCTGCAGGAATCCTCCATGATTTCATCACACTAACTTCTAATGCATAGTTGGGGCAATTTGTTTCTGATGAGCCGCATCAGTATGCAAAACTGACTGTGTCAGTTGTGCAAGATTTCAGATTTGATTGGGCTTTGCAAGTCCCCATGGTTCATTATAAAATTTATAATGTTCCTGTTGATCTCCCCTTTCATGATTTCTGCACAGCCATCAAGGTACCACAGTGGGGGTCATATGCGAAGATTGAAGGGCAACCTAATCATCTAGTGGAACTTTACTCGGAAATCACCAAAGGTAGAGGTTTTGTAGGTGAGGGTTTTAAGATTCGACATATCCTGCTCCCTGCTATTCGATACTTCGCTTATTTCATTAGTAAGTGTGTTCTAGCCAGGAAAAATGCTAACAAACTATCTGTGTATGACTTGGCATTTCTTTCTGCTGCCTTGAGGAATGATAAGACTTATAATTTGGGTGCTTTGATTGCTTTTCGTCTTTCGACTAACCGTGAAAAAAGGAGTATTTGTGGTGGTCTCATTGCTTCCAGGTTGTTAGCCTATCACCAGTTGGGACCTCATTACGCTGATATTGAGCTTCCTAGAGCTAGACTTGATATCAACTCCATGATAAGTCATCAATTTGTTACCAATTGGTCTACCATTGATAATTTATCCTATGAATTGATTTTTGTTACTGTCTCTAGGCGTAGACCTAAATTTTCTGAGCGAATAGTTTGTTTGCCTGCACCTCTTTTGTTTAACCTTGCTGTCAGGCAAGGATGGTCGTTCTCAGGGAGGACCTCGATGCATACATGGTGGAGCATGGCACCCAGGCCGAACCTGAGGAGGGGCAGCTCGGGCAGGCAAGCTCTTCACACCAATATTATTATGCGAGTGGTACTTTTCCTTCTTTGCAGGATGATTCCTATGATCATGCTAGGATTGATTTACCATCATGGAGCTTTTACCAGCCGTGGGGATGATTGACTCCCAATTAGGACAAAAGCCTAAGCTTGGGGGGAGGTACGCGTATGCTGACAGTCACTCATCTTTTGATTCATATCAAAACCCCAAAAGACCAAAAATATTTCTGTTATTTCTCTATCCTTTTACTTCTGTTATTTCGAATTGTAGTTTATTTTGCTTCTTTAATTTTCGGTTCAATATTAAAAACCCAAAAAGATTTCCTTTGTTTATTTGTTTCTTTCCTACTTTGCTTTAAAATCGAAAACCCAAAAATATTTGTTGCTCTTCTTGTGTTTTGTATAGTTTTTCCAGAGTCAACAGTCGTCTGTGACTCCATTTGGGGCTTGGTTTTCATTTCATATCATTCAAGTCATGCAAGTGAAAGGCAATAATGACGATGTTCGACAACTTGGATGTGGTGAGAGGCTGGTATGAACTCTATTTGTTTTCATTTTTGTACATATACTTATCCATATGGACATGCTTAGTCTGTCATGGTGGTGGTTATGTTATTTAATGTTTGCTTGTTAGTTCATGTCTTCTTATGATTAATTCCAATTTGCTAATTGTGAATAACATGTCATATAGATATTTGCTTGCATTGTTTTATTCGTAAAACGGTATGGCATTGTGGTATCCTCCTCTGAATGATTTACTTGAATCGACTTGGCACATGCTCACACATGTTTATGACTCAAAACAAAAGTCAATCAAAGCCTCGATGATTTATTTTGCCTCAGAGTTTTAGTATCACTTTTATGCCACTGTTAATTTTATTCTGTCGCAAGTATGATTATGACGGTTATGCTCTCTTTGTTGTCGCTTCCCTGTCTATTGCTAGCCTTCACTTGTACTGAGCGGGAATGCTGCTCGTGCATCGAAAATCTTTAAAACCAAATTATTCCAAAGAGTCCACTATAAATTCATATGCATGGTATTTCACACCATTCCAAGTAAATTTTCATGTGCTACCTTTAAAATCTTCAAAATACTTCTCATTTTGTGACACTGTTTTTAGCTCATGAGGACGTGGTAGTTGGGATTATTATCTTCCATGCTAAATTTAGTTTCTCAGACTAGCAGCTTACATCTGCTTATCTACTTTTATTTTGCACAAGAGCTGGTTAGACCACTATAACATCTGAAAAGTAATGAAAAAAGACACTCGTCCATGGTATGTGATTGTTGGCAGGCACCCGAGGATTCGGTTAGCCATGGTTTGTGAAAGCAAAAGGTTGGGAGGAGTGTCAAACTATATAAAAGTGCATGCTATAAATGCCTAATATCAATATCTCGGAACTGCTCTAAAAACTTGTTTAGCATGGAAGATGATAAGAACTCTATTACTATTCGTTGACAGGAACAACCACCTCTCAAAACAATTTTTCTTCTGTTTTATAAATAAAAAGCTCTAGCACATGTTAATCCCTGCTTCCCACTTCGAAGGGCCTATCTTTTATTTTAATGTTGAGTCACTATCCTTTCTTTGAGCACTTCTTCGAGAGCACAACTGTCATTCTTAGTGAAATGTACTTGTCCCAGAATACGGTTATTTGTGGCATAACTTTGATGCTTTTATCTCTGATATCTTTTTATCTAGTCCCCATTGAAATTTCAGAGGTGCTCGGGCATTTATATTTTGCTGTACAAATACAGGCAAGCGTGATACCACTTTACCATGTCTTATTACGAACATTGCAATCCTGCACATAAATATATTTCATGTTATTCATCCTCAGTGTGTTGAGATCTTTTCATGATTGCATAATTATCAGGTATCATTATTTGCATATCTCCTATTATGAGTTGCCTAGGATTATGATCATAGCATAAGTATGTATGCATTATATGAAGCAAATTTGTTCGTAAAAGTTTTCTTTTATCGCGTTCAGTCTGTCAACTGAATTGCTTGAGGACAATCAATAAGCTAAGCTTGGGGGGAGTTGATACGTCCAAAACGTATCTACTTTCCCGAACACTTTTGCTGTTGTTTTACCTCTAATCTGTATGATTTGGATGCAACTAACACGGACTAACGCTGTTTTCAGCAGAATTGCACTGGTGTCTTCTTTTTGTGCAGAAAATCAACTTTCGGGAAAATCCCCGGAAATAATCGCGAAGGCCCTATTTTTCCAGAAAACCCACGGAGCCAGAAGGGGAGTCGGAGGCGATGCACCGAGGCGCCTCGCCAGGGCCCGGCGCGGCCAAGGGTCGGCCCACGCCCAGGGGTGGCGAGGCCACCTCGAGCGCCCCCCGACGCTCCCCTTTCGACTACTTATTGCCTCTGACCTAAAAACATCGGGGGGAGAGTCGTTCTTTCGCGAAACACATCCACGCTCCGCCGCCACCGAAAACCCTAATACGGGGATCAGAAGTTCCGTTCTGGCACCCTGCCGGGACGGGGATTCGGAGGAGATCATCGCCATCGTCATCACCAACGCCTCTCCATCAACCATCCATGATTCCCCGTCCATGTGTGAGTAATCCCCGCTGTAGGCTGAAGGGGATGGTAGGGATTGGATGAGATTGGTCATGTAATAGATGTCAGATTGTTAGGGCATGGTGTCTAGTATCCATTGTTAGTGCTATTTATCATTATTGCAACTTGTTATGCTTAGTGCTTGACACTTAGGGCCCGAGTGCCATGATCTCAGATCTGAACATGTTATTGAATCATGAGTATAATTGTGCTTTAGATCTTACCTGCAAGTTGTTTACACCTGTTATTGTCCGGAACCCGAGGCCCCAAAGTGACAAGAATTGGGATAACCGGAGGGGATGGCTGTGATTTGAGGATCATGTGTGTTCATGGAGTGTTAATGCTTTGCTCTGGTACTTTATTAAAAGGAGTAACTTAATTGCCAGTAGTTTCCCTTGAGGCCCCGCTGCAAACGGGCTGGCAGGACAGAAGATGTTGTGCAAGTTTCTCATTGCGAGCACGTACAACTAAATACGGAACACATGCCTATGTTTTAACTAGTACTTGGATGCTTTATTATTATTTACCTGCAAATGCCCTGTGTTATGACTATTACATGAGCTATCTATCCATGCAATGCTCGTACATCCGTCCCTATGCCTACAGTATTTTAATCCTGCTGTTTACCGAAATCACTACTGCTGTCTCCGTTACACTGTTGCTACTGTTACTTCATTACTGCTGCTGTTATATCACTGTTACTACTGATAAATTGTGTCGAACAAGTTTACTTTCAGGTGCAGCTGAACTGACAATTCATCTGTTAAGGATTATATTTATTCTTTGGCTCCCCTTGTGTCGAATCAATAAATTTGGGTTTTACTTCCCTCGAAAACTGTTGCGATCCCCTATACTTGTGGGTCATCACGGTGGAGCGAGTAGCATTTCGGTGTGCGGAGAGAGCTCTGGGAAAGGAAAGCTAGCGGTGCCGGTGAATGTGGGGCGGTGTCGGTGTGGGGAGGGGTAGTAGAGTGTAGTTAAGGTCTGTGGGGGTCTAAGTTACCGACGTACCCCTCTCTTCTTCATAAGTCGGTGGGTTTTTGTCCTACCGACCAGGGATAGAATGGGCATGTTGCCGCATTCTGAATAACTGGGGAGGGAAATTTGAATCGATGCGCGGGATGTTTCGGCGCGCTGCCGAGTTAGAAGCTTTCTACATTGGCTTACTTCCAACCCAAATGAAAGGCGATAGAAAATCAAAATATATGCTTCTAAATGGCGCGACTAAAATTTTCACAGAAACTAGACCTCCTGAGACTGTCACGTACAAGTTTTAAGATTTTTCTCGCGATGTAGAGTCCTGTGATTTTTTTTAAAACAAAATCGGCTGATTTTCCAAATTCAGCTCAAATTTGAACTACAAGTGTGTGAATGGGTCCTAATTTTAGAAAAAAATCATTCTAGGTTTCCCTATTATGAATCTAGGCAGTGTGCACGATGAAAGTTCAAATATCCCAGACGGCCAAGCGTGCAATTTTGAACCCATTTTGACAAACATCCCAGAAAACCCATAAAATGTCAACAAAAAAAATTTGCGCAAATAGTCCTATAATGTGACATGGTTGCCAGTAAAAAAAATACAAAACCTGAAATTTGAGAAGAAAAAAAACGTGTTCACAAACATGGTTGTCATCTCTGAATTAACATACATGTGTTTTCAGACCCCAGATGAACAAGCTATGGCCATATAGATGGCACACTTTGTTATATCTCGTGAAAGTAGTCTTCGTGTCGCGTGTCGGAACGCGGACACCGGGGGTGCGGGTCACCCCCTTTATTGTTCGGTAGGATGGCGCGAGGTGCTCCGGAATCGGTTCCCGAGCTCGGACACGAACACACAAAGTTTTACCCAGGTTCAAGCCACGTCGCCGCGTAACACCCTAAGTCCTGCTTGTCTGGTTTTATTGTGGATATGATGAGTTACAATGGATGAACTACCAATGCTCTTCTCGCTCGTGGGCTCTAAGGTTTCACTCCGGGGAGGTTCCCGACGTGTCTCCGGTCTAGCCCCCGAGCACGAGTCTAAGTCTAAAGCTACTGCTGGTAATGGTGTGTCTTCCTACACACGACTTGGGCCTCCTTTTATATGCCAAGGGACACCACAAGTGGTCACGATGGGGGCATGCCACCGAGGTTGGGCACGCGTCACGCCCTGGTCCAGGTGGCAGCCGCCGGCCTCCTTCGTGGCACTGTCTTCGCCGCGCTGTCCTCCATGCCACGCGCTCCGCTGGGGCGGAGGAGACGGCATGTCAAGTCTTGTCCGAGACCCGGGCATCACGCTGAGCGCAGCACCTACACGGACTGGACTGTGCGCCCGGTCTTGTCGATGTCACGCCTACTCCCGGCAGAAGGCGTGAGTAGTCTTGTCCATGACGTAGTCTGCACCTTCCTTCTCTGTGAAGCGACCCTTCCCGGGCGGAACGGCAGGAATCTTGTGCCACGTGGGTGGTCCTCGCCTTCCCGAGGTGACTGTAGCTTCCAGGGAGGGCCCCACGAGTGGCGCGGTCCCTGGCGTTCCGGGGGCTCCTCCCCCGGGGTTGCCCTTGGTCTCCGCTCCTTCATCCTGGGACGTCAATGGCGCCTTTCCAGGGGCGCGCGAATGGAGTACGGGGGACCCCCTCTTCCCGTACATCGACAGTAGCCCCCGGACGTCCTCAGGCGGCCAGGGGACGTCCAACATTGCGCGCCCCCGGACCGTCCAACGGCGGTTGTCGCCATGACGTCACTCTCGGTGGCGTGCGCTCGAGTATGGGGGCGCTTCAATTCCCGCGAAAGATGCAACTGCAGCGCGGTTATCAAGCGTGGCCCCACCACACGCCTGGGGGAGCCGCGGGACAGTTGTAATGCGGGGCAGGATAGGAGCCGCCCTCGCATCGCATCCCCACGCGCTCCCTCCGCTATTTAGGGCCGGCGCTACCTCAGCCCCGTCTTCACTTCTCCATTCGCCTCCTGCCTCCTCCGTTCTTCGCCTCCCAACTCCGAACTCGCGTCAAAGCCCCGCCCGATGCCGCCCAAGGAAGGACGGCCAAGAAGGGCAAGGCCAAGAAGACGGACCGCATGTCTCAGCGCGAGCTCTCCTGGGAGGAATGGCGCACATCCCAGGCTTTCTTCCCGCCGGGATATGCGTTGGAGCAGCTCCCCAGCCTGGAGGATGCCGTCCCAGCAAGAGCAACGAGAACGGCCGCACCACGATCTTCCACGCGTCTTCGCCGCCGGACAGGCTGACGCCTCTCAACGTCCGCGTCTTCACGTGCTTCCTGCTCGCGGGGTTGGCCCCGCCGATGTCGCTCTTCCTCCACGCGGTGTTGGGGGTGTACGGGCTGGCCCTAGCCCAGCTCCACCCCAACGCCTTGCTGTTGCTGGCCATCTTCCAACACTTCTGCGAGACCTTCATCGGTGTCAAGCCGAGCGTGGCCCTCTTTCGCCACTACTTCTATCCCCGGATCGAGACTGGGGATGCGATCTTTGGCTCCGTTACCTTCCGCTTCCACGACAAACTTGCCGGCACCTTCCTTCCCCTCGATTAGAGGCGTTGGGAGGAGTGGCGGCATGAATGGGTCTTCGTTCGCTTCCCGGCGGCCGACGAGGCTCTTGCAGAACCCGCTACGGTGCCCGTCCGTGCGGAGAGCTGGTCCGACCCGGGGGAGCGTGATGCGGATCTTGCTCCGGTGCACCGCCGGATCCTTGCCCTCCGCGAGCGGGGCTTGACCGGCCGCGATGTGGTGGCGCACTTCCTCAGCCACGCCATCACGCCTCTGCAGCTGCGTTCCCACTGCATGTGGGAGTATGAGGGTGCCAACGACAAAACTCGGCTGTTCAAGTCGAAGGTGCTCTCCGGTGCCTGAGCGGGCTGGTGAATGAGCTCTGCGGCGGCTCCGAGGAGTATGTGGGCCTGCCGGTCGGGGTCATCCCTCTTTACAGGGATGAGAACCTCGACAGCATCATCTCGTCGCTGCCCGAGTGCGACGAGTGGGGGATCCTTTCGTCGTGGCGCTTGCCGGGGACGGAACTTCCCCGGACTCTCCTTCCGGGGGCCCCTCGGCAACCCCGAGGAGAGACGCTCAGGGACTCCAGTCGCCGCCGTGGGTCATCCCTTCCCGAGGGATCTTCCCGGGCGGGAAAGCGCGCGGTTCAGGAAGAGGGGACGATACCGACCCCGGCCCACTGTACCACCGCCCTCGCGTTCCGGCCAGGCAGCGCACCGCGGAGGAGCTGGCCGCAGCGGGCTGTGTGCCTTCGGACGATGAGATGCCCGGGAGTCCCTGCCGGCTCCTCCGCCGCTCGGGGGCTTCGTCTCGAGGGGGTCTTGGTCCCTTCGCCTGGACTCCGCCAGGTAGTACTCTTCCCGTCTTGTTGGTTTCTCTTGCTATAACGCCCCTGATCCCTAAGCGTATGTTTTTGCCTTGGCAGCCCCCAGCCTCCGGCCTCTTCCTCGAAGAGGGCCTTCGCCAAGTCGGGGGCCTCCGATCCTCCGCCGAAGAAACCATGCCTCGGCGAAGCCCCCGGGCCAAGCGTCGATGCGCCCGCTTCTTCCTTGGCGAGAGAGTCCCCGGGTCCGACGCCGGCTCCCTGGCGGTGCCCGCGCTCGAGGTACATTCTTGCGACTTCTCCTCCCCGCCCTGGGGGAATCTTTCCTGTTTCTGACTTGTTTTGCTTCGTCCTAGGCCCGGTGCAGGCCCCTCCCATCCTTGAGGTCGTGGCGGTGGAATCGGCCTCCTATGACAGCGATACCGAGGAAGCCCTCAAGTTTGAGAGGCGTTCCTCGGCGAGGCCTCGCCGCCAAGCTTTGGATCCCATGGAGACTGACGTGGAGTTGCCTCCTCCTGACCTCGGGAGCGGGAGCCTCCCTGGCCCCTCTTCTCTGGTTTTTCGCGCGGGCCGCGAGGTGGTTCCCGCTGCCGGCGTCGTCCTGGATGCCTCCGTCTTCTCCTCCGCACACAGCGTGCTGGACGGCGTGATACAACACCAGCAGCTGTTGGCGGACGCCATCGCCCGCGCCAAGGAGGAGAACGAGCGCACCAGTGAGCTCCTTCGTCTCCAGCGCGCGGAGATTGAGGGGAACCAGCGCGTGCTGGAGAAGCGTGGGCGACCGTCCAAGCCCGAGAGCGGCAAGTGGCCGCCACTCAAGCCGAGACGGAGGCCACCCTTGCCACCACGGTGCTGGCCGCGGAGGAGGCCTCTGCCCTCAAGGCCGACGCGGAGAGGGTTCTGGTGGCGGCCATTGCCACGGCGAGGCGCACTGAAAGCAGCCAGCCAGGGGACTTGGAGACAGCGCGGCAACTGTCCGTGGCCCAGCAAGAAGCCCACGCCCTCGAGTTGGCCGCCCTTGAGCAGGAGAGGGTCGCCATCATGGACGCCCATCACCTAGCCCTGGCAAACACCGAGGCGCGGATCCGCGAGCAGGCTGACTCCCTCCACGAGTTCCAGCTGACGATCGAGAGGCTTCGTAGTGATGCCGATGGCGCTGCTGAGCGAGAGCGTGAGGCATCTCGCGTGGTGGCGGCCCGCGAGGAGGGACTCCAGCGCCAGCTAGGAGACGCCCAGTCCCAGCTTGCCGGGTTGCAGCAGCGTCTTGATGAGGCGGTGGCCGGTCTGGCCGATCGCGATCGCCGCCTTGAGCATGTGAGACGGATCGGCGAGGAGAACAAGCTCAGCGCCAGCTCCGCTCTCGAGCAGCTCCGCAAGGTGGACCAGCGAACCGAGGTGGACGCCGCCGGCCTGCGCAGCATAGCCACCGTGCTCATAGCGCGATGGCCACCGTCGATCTTCCCTCGGGGGAGATCGGCGGCACGGACATCGCCATCCTCTCCCTGTTCTTCGCCAACATGGTGGGGAAGATGGAGTTCCTGAAGGAGGCGGTGACGCGTCGCCTCCGGGTGGAAGGCGTTGAGGCCGGTGGTCAGGTGGCCAGCGTGATCCTTCCCCGGGTGCATTACTTGGCGCCCCTCTTCCCGTTCAATCTCCTCTTCGAGGAGTTCGATCAGGAGGAGGACCGAGTGGTTGCGGAGCGTGCCGTGGCTCCGGTTGTCGAGCAGGTGAAGGCGAGGTTGCAGAGGAGCTGAGTCTCCACAGGGCGCGATCCCCTGTCTCCGCTTGTGTAATAAATAGTAGCTATCCCAGATAGATTAAGTAGTCTTTTGTAACGATCCCTTGTATGCATGCGTTCGCCTTAGCGTCGATCTTTGTGTTTCCTTGGGGCTAGAGTTTTTTGGTTTCAATCTAACGCAGTTCCCTGTGTTCCGGGGGTACCTTTGCTCGCCCCGCGCAGTGTCCGAGAGAGCATTGGACCGGATCCAGCTGCCCCCCGAGATGCGTCTCCGAACAAAGGTCTCACCGTTCATTGGCGATCTGTCCCGGCGAAGGTCCCCGGGGCTTGATACCCGAGCAAACCTCCGAGGACTACCTCTCACCTATGAACGCCCCCTTCTACACTCACGCTGCGCCATCTTGATCCCAATCTCCTTCCCCAAGGAAAAGACGAGATGACCCGTTCTAGCGATGCGGAAGGGAAACTAATCCGGGTTGAAGGACTTAGCTTTTTCGCCAAAGTTAATTTCAACCGTATAGTTTTGACCCTCGAGAACCGCTGGGGTTCCCGAGCTTCCCGGCGGGCGCGACCGAGTACCCCCAAGCTCCTGTGCTTTGTCTCAAAGCTCTCCCTCCTTCTTTCCCCTCACTTCTACGAGGCATCTGCCCGCCCTGGTTCTAAGCCCGGGGTGCTTTCGATACCTTCGATGCCCAATCCACGTGTTGGGTGCATCTTGGTTCGAGTTCGTGAGGAAGCCCCTTCCCCCCCCCCCCCCCCCGGCTCAGGTTTGGACCTATGTTTCTCATGCGGGAAGTTAGGTGTCTGATAGGAGGGGAAACACACCAAATGGATACAAGCTCAATTTACTAGATGTCAAGGAGGATCATCTTTCCAAAGGATACAGCGGGCTACACTCAGGTAGGCCCGTCTCCGGTCTTTGCAGAGTGTTCCCGCTAGACTCGTCATGATTGTGCGTCTTCCGCCTTGGCCTTGGCCAGGGGCGCTCCTCGTCCCCGGGCTCAGCAGCCCCTTGTCCTCTTGATGGGCCCCTCGGCGCCCGGGCGAGTGGGGCAGGTCCTGGTGTAGTGTCCGGGCTGCCCACATGCATGGTACAGCCCTACCCGGCCGGTCCCTCCCGCCTCGGCTTGATACTTCCTCCTGAGGTTGGCGAGAAACGTGGATGGCGCGACACTCGCTGGCGTCGTGGACCCCGGTGTCGTGTACCGGGCACCACGGCGCTGGTTCCTCCCTCGGACGCCTTCTTCCCTCGCCGACGGGTACCCCCAGCAGCTCAACGTGGTAGTGGGTATTGCCCGAAGAGTTGCGCGCGATCACCCGCCGCACGGCCGCTTCCATATCGTGCCCGTCACCTTCCGCTCCAAACCTTCCGGGAAAAGGGATGGAAAGTCGTCCTTCTTCCATCCGGCACACTTGTCGGCCATCGCGTACAGCTCCGAGGTGGTGCAGATGTCGCGGCTTCCGAGCTTCTCCAACATGCGGACGTCGCGGACATTCCGACGAAACGCCCGAGTGACCGCCATGTCGGGGGCGTCGGGGATGTGACTCAGGACGTGCTGGAACCTCAACGTGAACCCTCGGAGGGTCTCGTTGGGTTTCTGCACCACCGAGTCGAGGTCGCCGATCGCTCCAAGGCGCAAGTATTTGCCGTGGATCGACTGCGCGACCTGCGCGCACAGGTCCTGCCACGAGGCCACATCCCCCTCGGGTGAGAACACCAGCCGAGTGACCGCGGGTGGGGCAACGAAGGGGCCCCCCAATCCGCCAATCCTGCGCGCGGGGCTCCGGAGGCTGGGCCCAGAGGCGGCCGCCCGCCCCTCTGATCCCAGCATGGCGTGGTATGGTGCTATGCAAGCTTCGGGTTCCGACGTGGGAACACGGGCGCGCCAGATGTCGCGTGTCGGAACGCGGACACCGGGGGTGCGGGTCACCCCCTGTTTTGTTCGGTAGGAGGGCGCGAGGTGCTCCGGAATCGGTTCCCGAGCTCGGACACGAACACACAAAGTTTTACCCAGGTTCAGGCTACGTCCGCGTAACACCCTACGTCCTGCTTGTCTGGTTTGATTGTGGAGATGATGAGTTACAATGGATGAACTACCGGTGCTCTTCTTGCTCGTGGGCTCTAAGGTTTCACTCCGGGGAGGTTCCCGAGGTGTCTCCGGTCTAGCCCCCGAGCACAAGTCTAAGTCTAGAGCTACTGCTGGTAATGGTGTGTCTTCCTACACACGACATGTGCCTCCTTTTATATGCCAAGGGGACACCACAAGTGGTCGCGATGGGGGTGTGCCACCGAGGTAGGGCACGCGTTGCGCCCTGGTCCAGGTGGCAGCCGCCGGCCTCCTTCGTGGCACCGTCTTCGCCGCGCTGTCCTCCATGCCGCGCGCTCCGCTAGGGCGGAGGAGACGGCATGTCAAGTCTTGTCCGAGTCCCGGGCATCACGCTGAGTGTCGTGGGTAATCTCGGCAGATTTCATTGCGATGACTTCGTGGACGTGGGGCTATGCGAATCGAGCGTCTCTGAGCTTAAGATCACAGGACACGAGGAGACAATGTTTTACCCAGGTTCGGCCCCTCAATGTGAGGTAAAGAACTACTTCCTGCCTATCCTAGATTGGAATTGATATGAATATGGTGTTACAAGGGTAGGCGATCGAGGTAACGAGTCGCCGTATGTTCTAGGGTATAGGACTTGGATTGGATCCCTTCTACGTCCTGCGAGTCCTCCTTATATGCACGGAGGCTCGCTAGGTTACAAGGAAAGTATATTCCCTTAGGAAAGTGTCGACCGGAGTCCTTCTAGGAGGCTACATATCTTTGTGTCGTCCAAGTCAAGTTATCTCCAGTCTTCTAGATCTTTCTTGCGACGCCATTGGTGCCGGCCCATCTTCGTGTAAGCCTGTTAAGGATGCGGCAGCGACCCCGTAATGAGTCGCACTTCTCTTGATGAGTCGCGGTTAAGTATTCCCCCGACATTAGCCCCCAAGGTCAACTTGGGCTTCACAGGCTGAGCACCTTACCGCTATTTGCGAGCTTTACTTCATTTTATTGATAAGTCGCAGCGTTGAATCGTCCTGGTTGAACTTCATCTTCAATACCTGTTGACTTTTAAGGACATGGTAATTTCACGCAGCTCCTTGTCCGGATAACGAGATATCCCCTCGTTTTGCCCACCGACTTCTTCGGCGTGACGAACGTAATCAGTTCCGATAATCCCGGGATCTCCTCCTTACAAGTACGATCTTGGCCTTGAGCCAGCGGACCTTCATTCCTTCTCCTTTCTTGTTGCGCCGCCCTCTCTCCGTTTCCTGCTCCGGCCTCGTTTCCTCTTCTGCCTCTACTCAAGAATCAATGGCTCCAAAGAAGAGGCAGTCAGGAAAGAGCCGTTGGCGGAGAAAACTTCACGGCGGATCTCCTGCAATTGGGACAAATCATGGGTTACGGAGGCGGATCTCCAATGTCTCGTTGAGCAGGGCGTTCTTCTCCCCCAAGGATAAATGCCATTGGTGGGCACCCGGTGACGAGACGGTGCCGAGCCCCAGCCCAATGAGTTGGTGATGTTCGTGGAGCATGTGGACCGCGGATTTTCCCCGCCGGGTTCCCTTTTCTTTCGCGACCTCCTGAAGCATCTCAACCTACGTCTCCACGATATCGGCCCCAACTCCATGCTCCAGGTGAGCAACTTCCATGTGTTGTGCGAGGATTATCTCAACTGCGTGCCCAATATCGATCTCTGGCTGGCCTCCTTTAGCTGTAATAGCCAGCGCGAGACCAAGGGAGGGGATTACGTTCAATGTGGCGCCATTGCTTTGCAGCGTCATAAAAACTCCGTGCTCCCCAGGCTGGTCGTAGCTAATAGGGCTAGAGATTGGCACAAGTCTTTCTTTTATTGCCAGGATACGTCTCCTGAGAACGAGACTCATCTCCCTCCTTGGTCCAATGCGGCTTTTGTGCCGACAGAAGCTCTGAAGTCTAAGCCCCGTCAGTCTGAGATGTCCTTTGTTAATGAGATGATAGGCAAAATTCGCGTCTTGGTGAGCCGCGGTTTGACTGGCCTTGATCTTCTCGCATGCTGGACAAAGTGGAGGATACAACCCGTGAGCCCCCGCAGACAACTCTTTATCGAATACTCTGGCCTACCTGGTGGTGTTGATCGTATTGCTGCCAAGGACTGGGAACCAGAGGAATGGGTAGAGTACGTTTGCCGCGTGATTGAGGAAAAAGGTTGCCTTGATAAAGTGGGCCTTCCACCCTTCAGCGCTACTAACAAACCATTTGAGGTAACCTTCATATTGTCTCGCATCTGTCCAAACTTGCATTGCCTGGGTTTTATCTGAGCTATTTAATCAATATGTGTATTAGGCTGACGCAGACTATTGGTCAATCATTGCGGCCGATCCTGGCTTCGCTTCTGTCCTGCGAGTCACCAATAGGAAGTTACTGCCTGAACTAGAGGACAACGAAGCCGCTGATATTCCTTCTGTCGCCACAGCCGACTCAAATGATGACTCTTCCGAGTTGGAAGAGGATAAAAGCCCTGTAGCTTCGGCTAGTCCAGCTGCGGCTGATCCGATCCCTCGCCGAACCTCCAAGAGATTGTTATGCGAGGAGCCTGAGCTTAAGGCAGTTGAAAACCCTGAGGTCTCCAAACGTCGGAAGTTATCTGGGTCTGCAGTTTCCTCTGGCCCGAAGCATGCTACAAGAAGCACTATCTCTGCTGACGAGGACACGGGTTTCACCTCTGGTAAATTTGTTTACATTCGCACTCTGTTCCTTTTATCTTTTTGCGCTAATGCCTAGCTTGTCCTTTTCTGACAGATTCTGGGCTTCAGGCTTTATCCTCTCCCTCCAATTAGGACTTTGTTGCCACATTAAAGTGGCGCCAGGGTTAGCATTTGCTTACCACCTCGTCTATATATTATCTTTTGCCCGCTTTCTTACGTCATATCCGTGTTTCTTGCAGGTCTAAAATTGATGATGAGGATGCGGCCGACGTTGCTATGGCTTCTGACGCTGTTATTAAGCCGCCTCCTGTTGTTTCTGGAGTGACTACTACTCTTGATGCCATGAAGGAGGGTATTGCTACTACTGGCGACGTGCCTTCAAGCGCGTCCCCTGACATTTCCAACCCAGAAATAGCTTTAGAAGATGGGACTGCCATTTGTACTAGCAAGCCGGTGTTTGTTGAGCCAAACCGTAGCCAGAAACAGCTTGTGCCGCATGCAGGTCAGTCGACAAGTAGCCATGTTGGGGGATCATAACCCGGTAGGCCCGTGAAGAGGGAAGCGTGACCCGTCTGGCAGGAGGCCCGGCGAGGACAGCTAAACCGTCACCATGGGCCGGGTTACATTAACGGGCCAGAGATCTTGTCGGTAACCCGGCCTTTACAAGGAAGATTCTAGAAGACCCGGAGGCGGTGCGCTTCACGGAGTCCAGGACTTGGAGTACACGCAAGACTAGAGGAGTTAGAGTAGGACTCCTAGTACGGGTGTAACCCGGTTTTACGTTGTACGCGACTAGGAGACCCGGCGGCCTTTATAAGCCGGCTCCTAGGTCATAGTTAGACAAGTTCCAGGGAGGTTAGAAGTTATGAGTGATAGACACCTTTGTAACCCGGAGTTGTAATTCGGCGACTTGTGCTTGCCGGGTTACGAGATCCACATATCAATAAGAGAGAAGTAAGAAGTAGGTCGTTATCCCTATGGAGAGGCTGAACCTGGGTAAATCATGTGTCACCGTGGAGCGAGACAATCTTCTGTACACCTGTGCTCTAAAAACCCCACACCTAAGTTACCCCCTGGTAACATCTGCCGTGACAAAACCACGATAGTTGGCACCCACCGTGGGGCGTGAGCCTAAAGGTGTTTACATCACGGGAGAAGTTCTACGCGGCATGCAAAGGCTCGCCATCGGCGAGGTCACCATCAACTCACAAGGAGAACGCATCGTCGATGATTTCGGGAGGAGCTCGGAGTCAGATCAGATCGAGACCGGCGACGTCATCCCCATAGGCCGGATCAACGTCTATGTAGGCATGGTGCACGCCTCGAGACCCGGCATGGAGGAAAGCGCGTACGAGTCTGTATCAGGAGCTGCTACAATGGTCCAATCAGATGGAGAAGAGTCAGTCGGCACCGCGGAGGTCAACTTTCCAGTCATCATGCAGGAGGCCCAGCCGGAGGAGCCGGCATGGACGCCGCGTGACGTGATCGATGAGGACGCAGAGTCAATCTTGGAATTGTTCGAGGATCGCTATGGGTATGGAATAGAGGAAGAGGAGTACGTGTCATCCCCAGGTCCGGTTCGTTGGGTTGGAGTTTACACAGCACCCGCCACAAATCTTGACCCGGCTTCAATCTCAGCGGCTGCGGCGGCAACGGCGGAGGCATTAGCATAGAATCAGCAACAGCAGCAACAGCCACCGCCACAGAACCAACTTATGATGTATAACCCGCCGCAAGCCGGGGTTGATGGAGAAAGAGCATCAGTTTCATCGGAGAGTGAGGACACAGCACATCGCATGAATCAATTTGGGTTCCTGATGAATAGATCAGCCGGAGAGGGGACATCCAATGTTCCACCTCACCCGGCTCCTTCTAGTGTTGGATCCTACAGTACTTGAGGCAACGGTAACCCCGGAGAACGCTGCAACCCGGGCTAGAGAACTGGACACCGCACGCCGTGTCTTGGAGCAACAGCGGCGGGAGTTCGCAGCAGAAAAGGAGCAGATGATAGCCAGGCAGCGTCAGTTGGACGAGCAGGAGAACCGCCTCCGTCACAACACGAGCGCCATGGAAAATCGCCAAAACAACGTAACCCGGGTGCAGCAGGGGAGGCATCAAACTCGGTTTCCACTCCAAGGTGAGACATTGAATCCAACAGCTTTATTCATTACGCCAAGTGATTAACCTATCAGGACGGTACAAGAGGTTCCAGCAGCCAGAGTCGCCACAGGATATGCGGGAGGAGCATTACCCGGCAACATTGCCAGGTCAGCCAGGCCGCCTACCGGAGGAGCCGGAGGCAACACTGGAGCCGGAGGAGCTATGCCACCACCCTCACCCAGATTTCATACGCCGCCGGGTCATTATAACAATCCTACAGATAATGTGTATGCAGCTACTTTGGCACTTGATCGTATTCCATTAGGAGATTCACCACGAGAAGTTGAAACCCGGAGAGCTATTGACATGTTACGTACAGCTGTGGTTCAGCAAGTAAATTATCCAGATAACAGGAGTGGATTACATGGAACACCATATAACAGCCGTTCGAGGAGCCGGCAGGAAGAGAGCCCGAGGCAGCACGAGACTAGTTCTGCAAGACGGAGGGCAGAGCAGGCAAATCAGCCGCCGCCACCACCGCCCAGACAGGCCGCTCCTGCCGCCTCAGCTGCGCAAGCCATTGTTGATAGTTCAAGAGCCAGACGAGCAGCCAATTCCGCAGCACGTGCCGGAGGAGCCGGTGCGGCGCCTGCGGTAGCAGCAGCAGTAAGTTCGCCAGCACCATTGGGAAGGCCAGGTTAGGTATCTTCTACAGCAGTCCTAGCCGGCCCGAAGTATTTGTCAGATCACATTAGAGCGGAACCTTACTCGGAAAAGTTCAAAGAGCCAAGCAAAATTTCAAATTATGACCCCAGTGTGGACCCAGAAACCTGGTTAAGCAGTTATGAGATGGCGATGTGTATTCGCAATGCTTCAGAAACATCCAGGCCAAGTTCATGTATCTTATGATGTCAGACGGAGCAGCAAAGTTATGGTTCAACACTTTACCAGAGAAATCTATCAATTCATGGAGTGAGTTGAAGGCGGCTTTTATCAAAAAAAAAAATCAGGGGACTTGCAAGCGTCTTTATACTTTGGAGGATTTGGATCGGTGCATCCAGAAGAAGGGCGAGTCTGCTCGTAAGTGGGTGAGCCGGGTCACGGAGATCCTTCACTCATCCACAGATATTAACCCCAGAAGTGTGTTGCAGTCTATGGAGAAAACATGCAGATATGAGCCTTTAGTGCAGAAACTGGGCCGCATGAAGAATAGTGGCCGGGTCTCAGAGATTACTATGGGAGAGATAATGGAGCCATGCAATAAGCACGCATCTATAGATAAAACTAGAGATGATGAGGAGGATAAGGGGAAAGGTACCGTGAACAATGCAGGAAAGAACAACAATGGTGGTGGACAGAACAACAACAACGGCAAGAACAACGGTAATCAGCACAAGCGATCGTATGGAGAAGGTAACTCGGATTTGGTGGCTAATACCAATGTCGGGTTCCAAAGGCCCAGGAGAGATGATTATCAAGGTAACAATGGAAATTACAATGGTAACAATGGAATTACAACAGCTATAGAGGCCCACCTCGTCCCACCAGTCATTTTGAAGCTTTCAGGATGCCGTGTCCCCGTCATAGTAAGATGGGCAAACCCGCCAATCATTCTTTGGAACAGTGTGTAGATTTGCAGAGGTGGAAAAATGAGGAGATACAGAGGGCGTTGCACGGCAGCGGTCGTGGAGGAGGACCCGGCAAACAGGCCACCTCCCAATGCAAATACAGGACCCGGCAACGGTGGAAATAATCAGAATAGAGAGGATCAGAGTGGTTTTCAGCAGAACCCAAAGCAGCTTGGCCAGTACCATGTTCACACTATTAATGCCACCAAGCGAGACAGAAAGTTTGTCAAAAGGGCAGTTAACGTAGTTTCACCAGCATTCCGAGGTATCTAAAGTGGTCTGAGTATCATGTCACTTGGAGCAGGGCGGATCACCCGCCAGTTGTGGAACACCCGGGTTTTCTAGCCTTGGTGGTGGCACCACAAGTGGGAGGTTATGTTTTACACAAAGTGCTCATGGATGGAGGTAGTAGCATCAACATTTTATATTACGGGATTTTCTTGTGTATGGGTCTCAGGGAATCACAGTTGCAGCCAACATCTACAATCTTTCATGGTATTGTTCCTGGAAAGTCGGCACGGCCAGAAGGAAAAATTACATTGGAAGTTGCCTTTGGTGAGTCACAGGAAAATTATCATTCAGAGATGCTTACGTTTGAAGTGGTGAAGTTGCAGAGCCCGTATCATGCTCTCTTTGGCAGATCCGCTTTTGCTCGTTTCATGGCCAGGCCGTGTTATGTGTATTTGCAGTTGAAAATACCGGGTCCCAAGGGGATCATCACAGTTCACGGAAGTCGGGAGATGGCCGCAGAATGCGATGAGGGTGATGCTGCCTTAGCAGAGCAGTCCTGTGCAGCGGAGGAGCTGAAATTTTACAAGTCTCAAGTAAAGCCACATGACAGAACAGTATTGCAAAGAACAACAGCTGAAGAGAAAGCAAAATTTAAATCGGCTCAGGACACAAAGATGGTAGATTTCACACCCGGCGATCACTCCAAGCAGTTCGATGTGGGGGCTCACTTGACTAATCAATAGGTGTAACATCCCAATATTTTGGAATGTTCAAAAATCACTAAAAATTTAAACTTTTGTTTTTATTAAAAGAAAACATTCAAATTATAGTAGAAACCAAATAATAGAAGACATTTGACATCTTCAAAAACTCTAATAGTTTAAATACCAAGTAATCTTAAATTTCAAAATTTTAGTTTAGTTTAAATTCTTTTATTCAAAGTATTTTAAAGAAAACTTCATCTCATAAAATGTTTTATTCCCATCATTGAATTTTAAATATTTAGCTTTTGGCTATTTGCTAAACCCTAAAACAATATCTATAAAGTGTTTTAAATATTTTAAAGTTTGTTCTATTTCAAAAATTGGTTTTGATTCAATTATATTTAATTGAAAAATAAGTTTAAAATAGCTAATTCTCAATATTTATATTTGTGGTATTTTTATTTGGATATTTATAAATCCCATGATATAAATGGATATTTGTATTTAAATGATCTATCAAACTCTATTTAAATAAAATGTTTTGTACCAAATTAGTTTATTGGGTTTATCATATTGAATGATATTACTCATACTATTTTTCTGGATTTTATTTAAGTTCAAAAAGAATTTATAAAACCCTATTTCAAAAATTGACATAAAGTGTCAATTAACAAACAAAACAATATTTTAAATTGTATTTTTAAAATGTGTTGAAAAAGTGTGTTTGAATGTTTTAAAAGAAAGATATTGTTTTTACAAATCTATAGAAACTGGTTTGAGTTGATTTGGACACTTAAAACAAAAGATATGAAAGAAATAAGAAAACCCAGAAAAAGAAAAGAAAATTTGCTGACGTAAGCGATGACGTCATCGTCATCAACCTCAGTACGTGAATCACGCCCGACACATTCAATCTTTCCGTTTCTTCTCGATTTAATTCCCGACGTTTTACTCCACGAAATCACTCGCCGTTTCTTCCTACATCAAGCCCTCGACCTCCTCCTTCAGGTAATCACAAAATCCCTCTCCAAAACGCTCCCAGTATGTAGAATTTAATCGCCGGAGCTCCGCAACGCCAAAACGGCCGATTTGATTGCGCTCTTAAATTAGCACGAATTACTCCACCGTTTCCTTCCACGTTTGTTCCTACAAAAGCCTCACTCCCTCCTCTTCCATTTGCCTCAAGAAACCCAACTCGAGAGCCCCCAGGCTGCTCGTATTCGAGCTCGCCGTCCGCCTCGGCCGCCGGTGAACTTCGACGATTCCGGCCAAGGTAGCACGCCCCTGACCCCGACACCATGCTCAAACTCTTCCCCATGTCCTGGCGCACCTCCTCATGTGCTCGTTCGATTTTTCCTGCAGCCGGAGAGACGAGAACGAACTCGACCCGAAGCTCGCCGACGCCGCGCCACTCCATCCGAGTCTCCACGCCGTCCTAGGAAGAAAGCATCGACGTCGTCGCCGCCATCGCCTTCTCCGTGCCGCGCCGCATCTCGTCGTCGACTCCTTCATCCCCGGGTACAACCGGAGCGCCCTCGCCGCCATCTTCTCCGAGCCGCACCGCCGCCGTCCTCGACCGAGCCGCGATTCCGTCGGCGTCCGCGTCCGCCCGCGAACGCCCGCGCCCGCGTCCGTCCGCGACAACCCGCGTCCGCGTCCGCCCGCGAACGCCCGCGCCCGCGTCCGTCCGCGACAACCCGCATCCGCGTCCGCCCCGCGACCGTCCGCGTCCGTCCGCCGGTACGGACCAATCAGATCGCTCTGTTTCATTTAAATCGTTTTAAATTTTCAGAAAATTGTTAAAATTTGTTAATTCCATATCAAATCAACCGTAAGTCCGTTTTCAATGTTTTTGTAGTCTATGGATTCATATGAACCTGTAGAATACAGTGGTATAATAAAAACTTATATTTAGTCGTGCACTAACTTGTTATTTACAGAACCATGTAAAACATTATTTTAGTTATAGTTTTAATTATATAAGTTCAAAATTTGTAAATAAAATATTTTTGGAAAGCCCCTGACCTATAGAATATTTTGGTTCTGTTTGTTTTCATTTTTTAGTAGTTTAAATTTATTCAAATTGCAAATGGACAATTTGAGTAAATTTGGCATATCTTTAAATCTACAATTCCAAAATTTTCATATAAAATAGTTTTAGAAACCTTAGAATATGTGTAAATTTATTCCTCTGTTATAAAATATTTTTGAGCATTAATTTGATGATTTAAAATCAGAGACTCGTTTTAATTTTTTGACATAGTTTAATATTTGGCATAGTTTAAATTCTATTAATTCTTTTTAATATGTTCCTTTTTGAGAAACATCATAAATAATTGCTTTTGACCAAAGAGACCAAATGCCATCATTGTTATTTAATTGTGATTAAGTTTGTGTTAAAAGCCTTTTTAAATGTTGCTTTGCAAACCTTTAATTTTAATTTGTGTTAAAAACTTTTGACCCAATTAATGTGTGTTAAAATTTTGATCAATAGCAACCATTAAAAACTATTGAACACCGCATCAATATATTTTAATAGGTTCAAATTTGTTTGTTTGACCAACCTTTAACCGCAATACAAAATCCTAAACCCAATCACATTAATTCTTTTTGCATATTGAATTGTGTGATAATCCTTTACCAAATATTTTGTGAAGACCTTGTTATGCATGTTTGTTTTGGTATGTTATGATTGGTTGAATTGTTTGTTTACTATTGTGTTATTTCTATGAATAGACTGATCGGAGAGCAACGTCCTTCGTTGAAAAGAGTGTGTGAGCAACGACAAGTTTTTCAAAGGCAAGTGGCACAACCTCATGAATTTCCTAAGTATTTTTCTATGCATGACTTAGAATTATTTCTTTATATGCATGTGTAGGATAGTATTGCTATGCTAAAACTACTATCTCCTGTTTACTAGTTGTGTCTAGAATCCTATGATAACTTAGTAGAATTATTGATGCTATGCAAAAGTTATTTTATAAAAAAGTTAAATTCTACTAAGTTAAAGCAACTCCTGGGTGGATTGGTTTGATAGAGGAGGCGAAGTTGAGTGGCTACTCAGGCCCATTTTCATGGTGTGAACCTGAGTATGTGCACTTGTGGATTGCCACCCAGGGAACAAAGGGATCTGAAGAACTCCAAGTGAAGATTGCTTCCAGTGCAGCCATTTGTCATATGGGCTCTGTCTTGACGGAGTAAGTTGGTGTGAACCTGGGTCAGGAGATCGACAGATGTAGGGTTGATAGGTGGGCGGTGGTCTCCTGGTATGATCATGGGGACACAACTTCTGAAAAGTCTCGTCTTGATCTTCTCCTTTTCCTTATCACTGCTGGAGTGTAGAGGATAGTTCGGGCTGATTGAGTCAAATGGTGAACGTGCACAACCTCTCGAGAGTGTCAAAACTAAATACTTAGCCGTGTCCCCGGTTACGGACAAATCTGAGCAGCTGAACAAGGACGTCAACGGAGGATCCCAACATTCCAATTTCTTTAAGTAAAATTGTGATGGGTGAACAAGGGTAAATGAGACAGTGGTTTTCATGCCATGGATGTCTCGATTTGAAGAAAAATGTTTTCCAAAAGTTAGGAAAAGTTGGCTTTCTGCAAAATAGCCTTTGAACTCCACCAGCCAAATATGCATATAGGTTATTAGAGTTATTCCACTAAGTGTCCACAGAGTGTCACTTGCCAGTTCCATTTTATATGGTTCTGACCCACCTTGTTGCAACATTTTTCCTGTTGCAGGATGTTCAGACGATGAGTGAGGTTTCGTATAAGGTTTCGAGTCTACAACCAACATGTTTTCGCCTGTGGCACATGAAGATGATGGAGACTCACTGCTACTTTATTCCGCTGTGCTAAACTTTGTAAAATGCTAGCCTTGAGCTATGCAATTTGTAATGATTATTGTAAGTCTGGATCATGCGATGTAATAAAATTTGACGCATTTGCATGATATTCAGCTTAGACTGTGTGTGCAAATGAATCGATCCAGGAGTTTGCACTATACACAGGGATCTTGCCAATTTTTAAGTGCAGGTCCGCTACAATAGGAAAGCGCGCTCATCGAGTTCATCCGTGAGAATAGGGACGTCTTTGCATGGACACCTTGTGACGTGCCTGGAGTACCTGCTGAACTCGCTGAGCACAGCTTACATGTTGATCCCAAAGCTAGACCTGTGAAGCAAGGATTGCGCAGATTGAATGAGGACCGACACAAGATAGTTGGTGAGGAGATAGCCCGGCTTTTGGATGCCGGCTTTATCATTGAGGTTTTCCATCCCAAGTGGTTGGCAAACCCGGTTTTGGTACAGAAAAAGAATGGCGAGTGGCGTATGTGCATTGACTACACCAGCCTTAAAAAGGTGTGTCCGAAAGATCCTTTTGCATTACCTCGTATTGATCAGATAATCGATGTTGTTGCAGGCAGTGAGCTTTTGTGTTTCTTAGATGCATACTGAGGTTACCATCAGATCCGGCTCAAGGAGGAAGATTGGGAGAAAACATCGTTCATAACCCCCTTTGGAGCTTATTGTTACAAAAACATGACTTTTGGTTTGAAGAACGCTGGAGCAACTTATCAGAGATGTATCCAGAATTGTTTCGAGAAACAGATCGGCCGTAAATGCATGCTTATGTGGACGATGTTGTTGTTAAGTCTCGGAAGGCCGACTCACTTATTGATGATTTGAAGGAGACTTTTGCTAATCTAAGGCGGTATAAAATGAAGCTTAACCCCACCAAGTGTGTGTTTGGGGTTCCGGCAGGGCAACTCCTCGGTTTCATCATCTCAGAACGTGGAATTGAGGCTAACTCGGCAAAAATCAAGGCCATACAGAGTTTGAAGAAACCAGAAGAACTGAAGGATGTGCAGCAGCTCACGGGCTGCATCGCAGCCTGAGCCGGTTCATAGCCCGGCTTGGAGAGAAAGCCATACCACTTTACCGGCTCTTGAAGAAAACAGATAAGTTTGTATGGGATAAAGAGGAAGATGATGCGTTTGAGTTGCTGAAAAAGACGTTGTCTGAAGCGCCATCCTGGCGGCTCCTACACCAAAGGAGCCCATGTTGATGTATATTGCAGCAGGGCCACGAGCTGTTAGTGTTGTGGTTGTGGTTGAACGTAAGGAGAAGGAAAAGAATACCCGGTTCAGAGGCCGGTTTACTATGTCAGCGAGGTTTTAACCGAGTCAAAGCAGAGATATCCACATTGGCAGAAGCTAGTCTTTGGAGTTTTCATGGCAAGTCAGAAGTTGAAGCATTATTTTCAGGAGCATCCAATCACAGTGGTTAGTTCTGCTCCGCTCGCAGAATCATCAGGAATACAGAAGCCACTGGGCGAATCGCCAAGTGGGCAATAGAATTGGGGCCGTACCACATCAATTATTAGCCTCGCAATGCTATCAAGTCTCAGGCTTTGGTAGATTTCGTCAATGATTGGACAGAGACAACGCACCTCCAGCAACACCCAGCACCAAGTCCTGGGTCATGCATTTTGACGGGTCCAAGCAGCTTGAGGGATCTGGAGCCGGCGTTGTCCTTACTTCGCCCAAAGGTGATAAGTTGAGTTATGTGTTGCAAATTCACTTTGATTGCTCTAATAATGAGGCTGAGTATGAAGCCTTGCTACATGGTTTGCGTGTGGCAAAGGAGCCGAACATCAAGCGTATCTTATGTTATGGAGACTCGGATCTCGTAGCACAGCAAGTATCCGGAACATGGGATAGAAAGGATGCCAGGATGGCGGCTTACAGAAGAGAGGTGGATAAGGTAGCCGGGTTCTTTTAGGCTACCAGGTGGATCACATTGATCGCAGGAAGAACGAGGCCGCAGATGCTTTGTCCAGACTCGGTTCTCGTCGTGAGCCGGTCCACCTAATGTTTTCTTAGCTGAGTTGTGGAGTCCATCGGTCAAGATACCATCAGAGGAACAAATTGCTTATCCAGACCCGGCAGACGAGGAGCCCGTTGCGCCTTACATGCTACTCCAGAGTGGACGGAAACATATTTGGCGTATCTGTTGCGTGGAGAATTGCCGGGTCAGGAAGTTATGGATCGACAGATTATACGACGGTGCAAAGCATATGCAGTTATCAATGGCGAGTTATTCAAATGAAGCACCTCCGGTGTGTTTCAACGTTGTGTATCACGAGAGGAAGGCCAGAAAATACTTAGAGAGATCCACGAAGGAGATTGTGGTCATCATGCTTCGACCCGGTCTTTGGTAGCCAAAGCTTTCAGACACGGATTTTACTGGCTCACGGCTTTGGCAGACGCAGAACGTTTGGTGCGGAGGTGTGATGGATGTCAGAGATATGCTCGGCAGGTACATGTGCCGGCTCAGGAATTGAGAACTATACCTTGACGTGGCCTTTCGCAGTTTGGGGTCTTGACATGGTGGGTCCCTTCCAGATGTCCCTTGCAAGAAAACTCACCTCCTAGTTGCTATTGATAAATTACAAAGTGGGTCAAAGTTATGCCAGTTACAAATTGCGAGGCAGCTACAGCAGTGCAGTTTTTGAAGCGCATCATCTATCATTTTGGATATCCACATAGTATCATCACAAACAATGGGACAAATATGTCTCTGGCCGAGGTGGCAAAGTTCTGTGGAAATAACAATATCCGGCTTGAATTGCTTCAGTGGCTCACCCCCAAGCTAATGGACAAGTTGAGCGCGCAAATCTGGAATTGCTTAAAGGATTGAAACCTCGTCTCCGGGTTCCATGTATCAGAGCTGCTGGAGCTTGGGTGGAGGAATTGCCCTCTGTCGTTTGGGGTATTAACATAACACCAAACAGATCCACTCAACTTACACCGTTCTTCATGGTATATGGGGCAGAAGCTGTTTTGCCGAGTGATATTATTCATGACTCGCCTCGTTTGGCGGCTTACGTTGATACAGAAAACGAGTTAACCCGGCAAGATTCTCTTGATGTATTGGAAGAAGTTAGGGAGAAGCCCTGCAAAGATCGGCAATATATCAACAAGATTTGTGCCGCTATCATAGCCGCCAGGTTAGGACTCGATCTTTTCAAGAAGGTGACTTAGTTTTGCGCTTGGTTCAATCTCAAGTTGGGATGCACAAGTTATCACCTCCATGGGAAGGCCCTTTATCGTAAGCCGGAATTTACACAATGGGTCATATTATCTGGTGGATGCAAGAGAACATAGTGAAATATCCAATACTACTGATCATAGCACCAAGTCATTGGAAGAGAGATAGGCCATGGAACATTGCCCAGCTTCGTCCTTACTACACATAGTTTCAGACCTAGTGTTATCAGATGTAATACACGATGTAAAGAGGCAGCAGGTTTCAGACGCGCTCTTTTCCTTACCAGGGTACCTAAGGGGATTGGAAGGTTTTTAATGAGGCGTCTTGCTGACCTAATATATGAATAAAGTGATGTTTGGCAGAAAATTTCATCGTTTCCTTTTCAGTTTTTACTTCACAGTTTTTATTTATATCGCTTAGTTATAATTTTGGTGATATTTGTAACCCGGCATCTCCAATTGGGTGATCTGCCGAGGTTTGTGTAAGTCCAGTATTTATTTTAGGTCTTGGGGGCTGCACACTTAAGAAAAAGGTGCAGTTGCCAACTCAAGACCCGGCAAATAAAGCCATTTTTTGGTCGTGGGGGATGATTATCTTTGTGGTACAGCTACAATCTCATGACCCGACCAACATATAGAGCCACCAATTTTTCTTGGTTATCTTACTATGAAGCTCGATGTGACTCGCAATATATGGCTTGATTGCACGCCTATGAATTCAATCAATCATGAGGCCCACTGGGACTTGATTGACCCTGATTTCAACAGAGATATTGCAACAATGATAATCCATGCGAAAGACGGCTTATAGTTCAAAGAAACCAAAAGGGTCATCACAACCATAAACTTTGCAGAACGGGCGAAAGCTATAGTTCATTACATATGAAGCACAGTTTCAAAGTGCACAGGCGCACTATCAAAATATGAGGCTAAAAGTATTAAGTTATTACAAACCGCCCAACATGGCCGAATAAGATTGTTTTTTATGCAGAAAGACATCTGCAGCACACTTCAAGACTCGGCATCTGGGGCCGGGTCACGGTCGAGGGTGGGAGCCGGGTCATCTCTTGCGCTCTTGGCCGGCTCATCTTCTGCTGTGGCTTGGACCTTTGCTTGGGTCTTGGGAGCTTCTTTAGACGATTCTGAAAATCTTTCCTCCAAGTGATGTGATACATAGATTCAAACGTGCATTCTTCTTCATCTTCTACAGCAGCACGGATGGGGAGGCACAGTTGGGTAGACGAGCTTGGAGCTGTGGTTGGTTTTTCTCTTTGTAACTTCGAAAGAGATCAACCCGCCTTGGCTCCTCGTCAATCACCTTCTCATCATCCTTGTCATAGCCATACTGGAAGGAAGATAACTTCATTTTATTTGCAATCTGGGTGGCCACATACCGAGTCTACTTCAGGAGGTTGGCATAAGATTTCTTATCAAAATTGCTCCCGTTAGAGTTGAACTCAGGAAAGCCCTTGATAAGAGGCGCTGGGTCAAAACTGGGATGATAGGCCTTGGCAAGTGCGAGACCACGCATCACGCCGGCTCTGCAAGCTGATCGTTTCCATCGCTCCAGCCATTGTGGCATGGTGGATAAGTGACCAACAACTTCACTGCTGGTGCTTGGCGGGTTAGCCCAATCTGGGCGGCTTTGATAATTTCACAGCTCCCAAAGTAAAGCTTCCTTGTCAGCACGTATAAACTTTTCAGTTTGTCAACAGTTTGCTGGCGGAGAGCCGGGTCTCGTTCACCTGGCAAAAGATTGGGGTCTCAGTTAAAGAGGAAAGATGAGTTATCAAAATTACTGGATGAAAAGTGTGGTTATTTACCTAGAAGGGCAGATACCATAGCTTGAATCATGGCTTTAAGGTTGGCTAGATCGGCAGCAGTGGACTTCAGTTGTTGTTGGGTACTCTCCAGCTGCTCTTTCCAGTTTTCCTCATGCTCTTCCATCTCCTTCTTGAGGTCAGAGTGTTCCTGAGTCAATTCAGTATGGGATTTCTCTAAAGATTGAAGTTGTTCAGCGGCTGTTAGCCGGGCTTCAGATTCTATCTTCAATTTTTCTTTGAGAAGAGCCATCTCTCGCTCTGTCTTGGTAACATATTCCTGAGATAAGAAGATTGCATTATGATGAGATATACAGATAGTAAAGTTCAAAGGTTAAAACCCCAAGTTACTGATGAAAATTAATGTGGGACTTGGGGGCTACAGATATAGTTTTCAGTTTTATAGCATATAACAGTTGTGAGTCCCGAGTTACTGATGAATAGATAACCCGGAACTTGGGGGCTACACAATTGAGTTTTATTGACACAAAGTTTGAGTGGTGTCCCAGGCTGCTGCGGACAGACAACCCGGCACTTGGGGGCTACCACGTTCGAAGTTCTATAAGTGATACGTTCAGAATGAGGAGACAAAATTCTAGTCCCTAGTTGCTGTTAACAGCTAACTCGGCACTTGGGGCTACAGTATTTGATGTTTTTTATTCTCAAGGATACCAAGTGTTGATATGAAAGTACAGTTTTAGTTCCAGATTGCTATGAATAGCTAACCCGGAACTTGGGGGCTACAGGTTTGCAATTTTTATAAGTAAAGCTTCAATTTATCAACAAAGTTGGACAATCAGAAGCTTGAGGGCTACAATATATATATATATATATATATATATATATATAAGTAAAGAAAGATTACCTCGTAGCGTTTGTTCATCATGTTCACCAGGTCACCTTCAAAGCTCTTGTGCTGAGAGAGCCGGGAAAAATATTCAGATAGAAGAGCTGGCAGTTCCATCCCTTCGAGAGCCGGTAAATTGGACTGAACAATGGGGTCCTTCTCGTGCGTCTCCGGGTTTGGCTTCACCTCTGGCTCACGCACTTTGGTCATAACTGTAGAGGGACCTGGGATGCTGGTGCGTTGAGACCCGGTAATTACAACGTCCGGGTCATCCACAAGTTTCTGTGACTTAGCAGGAGAATCTATTATGTTGATTTCAGGTGTCATGGCAGCCGTTTCTTCCTTTTCTTGCTCCTCTTGTTCCGGCTCTGTGTCACGAGCCTTCATTGGAGAAGGTGCTGTCACAGTTGGTTGTGGAGGAGGAGAAGGTGTAGCTTCCGGGTCATCCGAGAGAGCTGCTTGAGCCCTGAAAGGGAGCAATATAAGTTAGTTACATGACAATCAAAGAGATTAAAAGTTCAAAGAGAAAAAAAAGTGTTGTTACCCGGTGTTGATACTGATGTCATCCGGCATTTCGTCATTTGACCCACCTGAGGAAGCTGATGTGGACCGGGAGTCAGGAACCCGGTGTTTACCAGCTAAAGGATGGGAAGCAGTGGGAGCAACTTTGGGATGGCCGGCTCGGCGAGGAGAAGCGATGTTGGGAATACCTGAGGACAGGGGCTCGTCACTTGGCGAGGACCGGGTCCTGTGTTTCTTGCGGGTAGCCAGCCTTTCCTCTTGTTCTTTCTCCTGCGGTTGCTTGATGGTTTCAGTGTTGCTCGAAGGATATTGAGATAAGCGAGAATAAGGCACCTTAATCACAGCAGAGCGGGTTCGCTTTTTTGGAAGTTCACTGGTAGAGGAGGTGGAACCCGAGTTTACGGGTTCTGTGTTTTCCGAAGGACCTAAAGGGCAGGCGTCCGGGTTATCAATATAAATGCCCTTGAGGGCCGAGTCATTGTCAATCAGATCGAGGAAAAACCCATTTAAAGGGTCAAGCTCACCTTCCATCTCTTCTTCCTCAACTTCGTCATCTTCATCAGCTCCAGGAGTGGGAGGTGGAGTGTAGCGGACCTACACTTAAAAATTGGCAAGTCCCTGTGTATAGTGCAAATCCCTGGATCGATTCGTTTGCACACACAGTCTAAGATGAAATATCACAACAAAGTATCAATTATTACACGTGGATCCAGTACTTAGGAAAATATCAATTACAATTTGCATAGCACGAAGCTAGCTTTGAAAGAGTAAAGCAGCGGAAATACAAGTAGCAGTGAGTCTCCATCATCTTCATGTGCCACAGGCGAAACATGTTGGTTGTAGACTCGAAATCCTTAAACGAAACCTCACTCATCGTCGGAACAACCTGCAACAGGAAAAATGTTGCAACAAGGTGGGTCAGAACCATATAAAATGGAACTGGCAAGTGACACTTTGTGGACACTTAGAGGAATAACTCTAATAACCTATATGCATATTTGGCTGGTGGAGTTCAAGGCTATTTTGCATAAAGCCATCTTTTTCCTAACTCTTTGGAAAAACTTTTCTTCTAATCAACCCTTGTTTACCCTTCAAACTTTTACTTGAGAAGTTGGCATGTTGGGATCCTCCGTTGACGTCCTTGATCAGCTGCTCAGAATTGTCCGTAACCGGGGACATGGCTAAGTACTTAGTTTTACACTCTCGAGAGGTTGTGCACTTTCACCATTAGACCCAATCAGCCCAAACTATCCTATGCACTCATTTAGTGCTAAGGAAAAGAGAAGATTGAGACGAGATTTTTCAGAAGCATTTTCCCACCCCATACCGGCCTGAGGCGCTCCACCTACAAACCTCTACCACCACCTGTCAAGCCGGGGCGAGTCCACGCAACTTAATCCATCAAGACAGAGCCCATATGTCCAATGGCTGCACTGGAAGCAATCTTCACTTGGAGTTCTTTAGATCCCTTTGTTCCTGGGTGGCCATCCACAAGTGAATATCCCTCAGGTAAAACCCCTGGGGACAACACTCAACTCAAACATCCTCTTATCAAAACCGATCCACCCAGGTGTTTCATTTTACTTAGTAGAATTTAGATTTTATCAAAACAATCTTTTGCATAGCATATCAATATTTCTACTAAGTTATAATAGGATTCTAGACCACTAGTATAGAGGTACTACTCTAAACAGTTTTTGCATAGTAATACTATCCAACACATGCTTATAGAAAAATACTCTACTCATGCATATACAAAATACTTAGGAAATTTATTAATGTGCCACTTGCCTTTGGAAGTTGTCGTTGCTCTCATACTCTTTTCAACAAGGAACAACGTTGCACTCCGTTCAATCTATACATAGAAATCACACAACAATAAATAAACAAAACAACAACTCATAGCATATCAAAGCAAACATACAACACAAGATCTTCACAATATAATTGGTCAAGGATTATCACATAATTCAATATGCAAAAAGAATTGATGTGATTGGGTTTATGGTTTTCCATTGTGGTCAAAGGTTGGTCAATCAAATAATTTTGAACTTATTAAAATATATTGATGTGATGTTCAATAGGTTTTAATGGGTTGGTCTTTAATCAAAATTTATCACACATTAATTGGGTCAAGATATTTAACACAAATTATTTACTACTGTTTTCTGTTATTATTATGTCCATGAAAATATAGGTCAATTTTTAATTAGTTTCAATTAAATCAAAACACTATTAAGACACTTTAAAGACATTAACACAATATTTAATGTTTTCTGTAATTTAACTTTTATTCAAAACTGAAAAATAATACTACTGGACAGAGGGCAATTAAAGAATTTTTCTACAATTGGAATCACTCAAAAATAATTTATAAATCTAAAGTTATGTCAAATTTACTCAAACATCACATTTGAAATTTGAATAAATCTAAACTACTCAAAATTGAAAAACCAACAGAGCCAAAATAATCTACAGGTCAGGGGCTTTCCAAAAATATTTTATTTACAGATTTTGAACCTATAGAATTAAAACTATAACTAAAATAATGTTTTACATGTTTCTGTAAATAGCAAGTTAGTGCACGACTAAAATACAAGTTTCTATTATACCACTGTATTCTACATGTTCATACGAATCCATAGACTACAAAAACATTGAAAACGGAGTTACGGTTGCTTTGATATGGAATTATCAAGTTTTAACTATTTTCTGGAAATTTAAAACGATTTAAAAAAATCGCTGACTGGGCGCTGACCGTGCGCTGACTGTGCGCTGACGCAGCAGCCACGCGGCGCAACGGGATTGGCCTTTACCGATTCGGGCGCGGATCTAATCTAGACCGTCGGATCGCGATCCGACGGCTAAAAAGGGATCGGGCGACGCAGTGGCGGTACCTCACCGGAGATGGAGAAGATGACGGCGCAGTGGCTCGGCCGGGCATGGCGGCAGTGCTCCGGTGCTCCTCCGGCGACGAAGACGACGGCAGCGGGTGCGGCTCCTTGCGGCGGAGCTCCTCGCGTCCTCGTCCGTGTGCTCCGCTTCCTGCAACGGCGATGGAGAGAGGTCGGAGTCGTCGGGCGGCGGTGACCTTTGTTCGTGCTCGAACTCGATGTTCCGCTGCGAAAAGAAATCGAAGGAGGGGATCAGAAGGTGCGCATGGGCAAGTAAAGATGGATGGGAGTGGTCTAGTGCTCGGGGCCTTGCTTAACTCGCCGAAATCGACGAAAATGGTGGCGGCCGAAGGAACTCCGGCGAGCAAATTCGCCGGCCTGGAGGCACGATTAGGAGAGGGAGGAGAGGGGAAATGGAGAGGGGCTCGAGGGCTTTTTATAGAATCAAGCGGCACTTAATTTGATGCTTTAAATCACCGGGAATCAAGATGGGAAGAAACAGCAACGGGAGCAGTTTCGGGCATCAATTTCCGTCCGTTGGAAGGTTGACGACGATGATGACGTCAGCGATGACGTCATCAATTTTTCTTTTTCTTTTTCTGATTTTTCTTATTTCTTTCATATCTTTTGTTTTAAGTGTTCAAATCAACTCAAACCAGTTTCTATACATTTGTAAAAATAATATCTTTCTTTTAAAACATTCAAACACACTTTTTCAACATATTTCAAAAATACAAATTTAAAATATTGCATAATTTGTTAATTGACACTTTTATGTCATTTTCTAAAATAGGGTTTTATAAATTCTTTTTGAACTTAAATAAAATCCAGAAAAATAGTATGAGTAATATCATTCAATATGATAAACCCAATAAACTAATTTGGTACAAAACATTTTATTTAAATAGAGTTTTGATAAAACATTTAAATACAAATACCCATTTATATCATGGGCTTTATAAATATCAAAATAAATATTTTACTTCAAAATCTTTTAATCTTGAACATAGAAGATAAGGGAATATTTAAGATAATATACCATTGAAGAAATCCAAAAAAATAAGACAAATAACAATAGAAATTAATATACTTTAAACTTATTTTTAAAATTATATAATTTAAACGAAACAAATTTTGAAAATAGAGCATGTTTAACATAATTTAAAACACTTTGTAAATAGGGCTTAGTAAGCAATCAAAAGTAATATTTTTAAGTTCATCTTCAAGTTTTGAGGAAATTATTTTATCCAAAATAAAATTTTCAATTTTTAGTGATTTTTAAACATTCCAAAATATTGGGATGTTACACACTACCACCCTTAAAAGGAATCTCGTCCCCGAGATTCGAAGAGGCTAGAAAGATAGATGGGTTTGGGCGACTGGGTTTTTAGGACAGTTGGATGAGCTACCACCCTTAAAAGAAATTTTTGTTGGCAGTCAAACATTCTAACCCATAAGAAGATCAGGGCAATTTATTACAAACAACTCCTAACAAACATCAAGCAACATGGTTCAAACACAAACAACAATCTAGTATTGTCATACAACCTAAGTTGGTATAAACAATACACTATCACGATGTCGTTGTTCTAATTAAGTGGTGGTCTCTAGTCTATCTCCTTGAGTGATTCAAGTTCTGGTTCAATTTTCTTCAAAATCAGCTAACTCTGGGTTCTTCAATGGTCTTCATGTAGTGCTTCCTGTTGAATCGTACCATTCCAAATAAAGTATCAGCCTCACACTTCAAGTACTTGGTCATCACCAAACAAGTCTTGATTGCTACAAAGAGGTAGGTCATCTAGAACAAGAGAAGATATTTTCAGAAAGTTTGACAGTAGATGAGAGTACGAGGAAGATAAACTGAAAAGTTTTGTTTTTAGCAAACTGAATAAAATAGATTTTCAATCCTATGGTCACAACCTATTTGTATCTAAACCAAGGGTTTCGAACGTACAGGTAACACAGTGCTCTGATACCATCTGTAGTGGACCTACACTTAAAAATTGGCAAGTCCCTGTGTATAGTGCAAATCCCTGGATCGATTCGTTTGCACACACAGTCTAAGATGAAATATCACAACAAAGTATCAATTATTACACGTGGATCTAGTACTTAGGAAAATATCAATTACAATTTGCATAGCACGAAGCTAGCTTTGAAAGAGTAAAGCAGCGGAAATACAAGTAGCAGTGAGTCTCCATCATCTTCATGTGCCACAGGCGAAACATGTTGGTTGTAGACTCGAAATCCTTAAACGAAACCTTACTCATCGTCCTACAACAGGAAAAATGTTGCAACAAGGTGGGTCAGAACCATATAAAATGGAACTGGCAAGTGACACTTTGTGGACACTTAGAGGAATAACTCTAATAACCTATATGCATATTTGGCTGGTGGAGTTCAAGGCTATTTTGCATAAAGCCATCTTTTTCCTAACTCTTTGGAAAAACTTTTCTTCTAATCAACCCTTGTTCACCCTTCAAACTTTTACTTGAGAAGTTGGCATGTTGGGATCCTCCGTTGACGTCCTTGATCAGCTGCTCAGAATTGTCCGTAATCGGGGACACGGCTAAGTACTTAGTTTTACACTCTCGAGAGGTTGTGCACTTTCACCATTAGACCCAACTATCATATGCACTCATTTAGTGCTAAGGAAAAGGAGAAGATTGAGACGAGATTTTTCAGAAGCATTTTCCCACCCCATACCGGCCTGACGCGCTCCACCTACAAACCTCTACCACCACCTGTCAAGCCGGGGCGAGTCCACGCAACTTAATCCATCAAGACAGAGCCCATATGACCAATGGTTGCACTGGAAGCAATCTTCACTTGGAGTTCTTCAGATCCCTTTGTTCCTGGGTGGCCATCCACAAGTGAATATCCCTCAGGTAAAACCCCTGGGGACAACACTCAACTCAAACATCCTCTTATCAAAACCGATCCACCCAGGTGTTTCATTTTACTTAGTAGAATTTAGATTTTATCAAAACAATCTTTTGCATAGCATATCAATATTTCTACTAAGTTATAATAGGATTCTAGACCACTAGTATAGAGGTACTACTCTAAACAGTTTTTGCATAGTAATACTATCCAACACATGCTTATAGAAAAATACTCTACTCATGCATATACAAAATACTTAGGAAATTTATGAATGTGCCACTTGCCTTTGGAAGTTGTCGTTGCTCTCACACTCTTTTCAACAAGGAACAACGTTGCACTCCGTTCAATCTATACATAGAAATCACACAACAATAAACAAACAAAAAAACAACTCATAGCATATCAAAGCAAACATACAACACAAGATCTTCACAATATAATTGGTCAAGGATTATCACATAATTCAATATGCAAAAAGAATTGATGTGATTGGGTTTATGGTTTTCCATTGTGGTCAAAGGTTGGTCAATCAAATAATTTTGAACTTATTAAAATATATTGATATGATGTTCAATAGGTTTTAATGGGTTGGTCTTTAATCAAAATTTATCACACATTAATTGGGTCAAGATATTTAACACAAATTATTTACTACTGTTTTCTGTTATTATTATGTCCATGAAAATATAGGTCAATTTTTAATTAGTTTTAATTAAATCAAAACACTATTAAGACACTTTAAAGGCATTAACACAATATTTAATGTTTTCTGTAATTTAACTTTTATTCAAAACTGAAAAATAATACTACTGGACAGAGGGCAATTAAAGAATTTTTCTACAATTGGATTCACTCAAAAATAATTTATAAATCTAAAGTTATGTCAAATTTACTCAAACATCACATTTGAAATTTGAATAAATCTAAACTACTCAAAATTGAAAAACCAATAGAGCCAAAATAATCTACAGGTCAGGGGCCTTCCAAAAATATTTTATTTACAGATTTTGAACCTATAGAATTAAAACTATAACTAAAAGAATGTTTTACATGTTTCTGTAAATAACTAGTTAGTGCACGACTAAAATACAAGTTTCTATTATACCACTGTATTCTACAAGTTCATACGAATCCATAGACTACAAAAACATTGAAAACGGAGTTACGGTTGATTTGATATGGAATTAACAAGTTTTAACTATTTTTATGGAAATTTGAAACGATTTAAAAAAAATCGCTGACTGGGCGCTGACCGTGCGCTGACTGGGCGCTGACGCAGCAGCCACGCGGCGCAACGGATTGGCCTTTACCGATTCGGGCGCGGATCTAATCTAGACCGTCGGATCGCGATCCGACGGCTAAAAAGGGATCGGGCGACGCAGTGGCGGTACCTCACCGGAGATGGAGAAGATGACGGCGGCAGCGGCTCGGCCGGGCATGGCGGCAGTGCTCCGGTGCTCCTCCGGCGACGAAGACGACGGCAGCGGGTGCGGCTCCTTGCGGCGGAGCTCCTCGCGTCCTCGTCCGTGTGCTCCGCTTCCTGCAACGGCGATGGAGAGCGGTCGGAGTCGTCGGGCGGCGGTGACCTTTGTTCGTGCTCGAACTCGATGTTCCGCTGCGAAAAGAAATCGAAGGAGGGGATCAGAAGGTGCGCATGGGCAAGTAAAGATGGATGGGAGTGGTCTAGTGCTCGGGGGCTTGCTTAACTCGCCGAAATCGACGAAACACGGTGGCGGCCGAAGGAACTCCGGCGAGCAAATTCGCCGGCCTGGAGGCACGATTAGGAGAGGGAGGAGAGGGGAAATGGAGAGGGGCTCGAGGGCTTTTTATAGAATCAAGCGGCACTTAATTTGATGCTTTAAATCACCGGGAATCAAGATGGGAAGAAACAGCAACGGGAGCAGTTTCGGGCATCAATTTCCGTCCGTTGGAAGGTTGACGACGATGATGACGTCAGCGATGACGTCATCAATTTTTCTTTTTCTGATTTTTCTTATTTCTTTCATATCTTTTGTTTTAAGTGTTCAAATCAACTCAAACCAGTTTCTATAAATTTGTAAAAATAATATCTTTCTTTTAAAACATTCAAACACACTTTTTCAACATATTTCAAAAATACAAATTTAAAATATTGCATAATTTGTTAATTGACACTTTTATGTCATTTTCTAAAATAGGGTTTTATAAATTCTTTTTGAACTTAAATAAAATCCAGAAAAATAGTACGAGTAATATCATTCAATATGATAAACCCAATAAACTAATTTGGTACAAAACATTTTATTTAAATAGAGTTTTGATAAAACATTTAAATACAAATACCCATTTATATCATGGGCTTTATAAATATCAAAATAAATATTTTACTTCAAAATCTTTTAATCTTGAACATAGAAGATAAGGGAATATTTAAGATAATATACCATTGAAGAAATCCAAAAAAATAAGACAAATAACAATAGAAATTAATATACTTTAAACTTATTTTTTTAATCATATAATTGAAACGAAACAAATTTTGAAAATAGAGCATGTTTAACATAATTTAAAACACTTTGTAAATAGGGCTTAGTAAGCAATCAAAAGTAATATTTTTAAGTTCATCATCAAGTTTTGAGGAAATTATTTTATCCAAAATAAAAGTTTCAATTTTTAGTGATTTTTAAACATTCCAAAATATTGGGATGTTACATGGAGTGTCAATCTTCCACCAGTCACTATCAGCCTGGAAAAGAATGCAACCCGGATTAAGAAATGAGAAATATAGGTGCAGAAGTAAATTCATAAAGTGTCTGAAAGAAATGGTACAAAGGCGAGTTACCTTAGGAGCCGGGTTTGCAATGCAAAAAGCATGAAGACCATCTTCTTCGATCTCAGCTTTGGTTTCCCCAAGCTGGGTCTTGATGGTTTTGATCAGAGATTTCTTGGGAAATTCAGCAACCGAGTAACGGAGAGCGTCTGTAAGCTTCCCAGTATATTCGCAGAAGAGGTTGTCACGAATAATTAGAGGCTGGATCCTCCAGCCCATCCAGGTTTTAATAAGATCAGTGCCATTTAACCCGTGAGCTACGAGCACATTAATTTTGTGGAGAAGGGGTTGCAACTTAACCCGATTTTCATCAGAAGCATAGGAGTTTTGGTTATCGTTCAAAACCAGTTGATCTACAGAATAACCCGGCAAGCGAGGCTCCTTGACGGGTGATGTATCTTTGCAGTACAAGAAGGTTTTTTGCAAGTCCTTGGTATGCCTAAGGAGTTTCATGCTGGGCATAGGACTTTCCCGGCAGCGTTGAATAGAAACGCCACCACATTGCAACAACGGGCCATCAGTATGCTCACGTTGGGGTTTACAATAGAAAAGCTCAAGGAATAGATTGAAGTCTGGAGGGATTTGCAGATATGACTCACACAGAACAGTAAAATTGCTCATGTTGAGAATGGAGTTGAGGCCTATATCTTGGGGCCTAAGGCCGTAGTACTTAAGCACTTTACGGAAGAAAAGAGAACCCGGGGGGCGAAAACCCCGGGTTATGTGTTCGTTGAAAACAATCACCTCATCTTTGCCGGGTTGAGGGCGGATTTCGTCAGAGGCGCCGCGCCATTCGATCACGTTTTGCTGGGGGAGTACTTGAGCCGCCACCAGCTCCTGGAGTTTGAGATCCGTGGCTTTAGATTTGCCCCCAGTTGGCCTTGATCACCCTCGCTGGTCGCGGTTTCTTCCCCGCCTCCGGTGCGGCGGCGCCGCCGTCGGTTTTCCTCTTCTTCCCCGCAAGCTTTGGAGCAGCTTTTGGGGCCATGGAGATCTAAACAAAGCAAAGGCAAGAACAGCACATATTGAGAAGAAGAAGAGGCGAAGTAGTAGCGGAGCGAGTTCTGAATTGATTTGAAGCAAAAAGAGCAGCGGTTGTACCGTGGTTGCCTGAGTAGGAGTGGCACGGTGGTGCGGGCTGGCGAAGCTCCCAGATCTAGGGTTCCTGGGCGGCGACGCGAGGTGGAAGATGAAGTCGCGGTGAATGGGGGAAAGTAGTTCTCGTTTACCGTGGTCAAGTATTATAGCCCGTGGTAAAAACCTAAGGGCATGATGGTAAAAGTAAAGAGATAAGGATCTTTGACTGACGGTCAACGACAAAAGGATAAGGCAAAAGGAATATTCCCCGTTCTGGGATAAGATCGAGATTGACGGAAATTTTCACAAAGTATTGAAGTCACAAGCGTGACCCGGAAAAGAAAGGCCGGGTTACAAGAAGAATAGCAAGGCACGTTATAATGAAACAGAGCAAGTTTTATCTAAAGCTTTGATTTTTCTTTAAGTATTTCTTATTTTCAGGAGGCTAACCCGGACAGCAAGGACAGCGGCTCACTCTTAGAGATGAAACATATCCAGATGAGGAGCACGCAGACCTGGCGCCCGAGTTATCCTGGGGGCTACTGTTGGGGGGATCATAACCCGGTAGGCCCATGAAGAGGGAAGCGTGACCCGTCTGGCAGGAGGCCCGGCGAGGACAGCTAAACCGTCACCATGGGCCGGGTTACATTAACGGGCCGGAGAGCTTGTCGGTAACCCGACCTTTACAAGGAAGATTCTAGAAGACCCGGAGGCGGTGCGCATCACGGAGTCCAGGACTTGGAGTACACGAAAGACTAGAGGAGTTAGAGTAGGACTCCTAGTACGGGTGTAACCCGGTTTTACCTTGAACGCGACTAGGAGACCCGGTGGCCTTTATAAGCCGGCTCCTAGGTCATAGTTAGACAAGTTCCAGGGAGGTTAGAAGTTACGAGTGATAGACACCTTTGTAACCCGGACTTGTAATTCGGCGACTTGTGCTTGCTGGGTTACGAGATCCACATATCAATAAGAGAGAAGCAGGAAGTAGGTCATTATCTCCTATGGAGAGGCTGAACCTGGGTAAATCGTGTGTCACCGTGGAGCGAGACAATCTTCTGTACACCTGTGCTCTAAAAACCCCACACCTAAGTTACCCCCTGGTAACATCTGCCGTGACAAAACCACGACAAGCCATATAGCGCAGGATATCTTGATGATCTCCGACAAGTATTCAGCTGAACTTCGTGACGCGCTACGTCAGTTATCCGTGGCCTATAAGGTATTGTATTATATCTCTAGCCCCCAAGGATTGAAGCTTCTTACTCTGTGATAGGAAGAAAGTCTGATCCTTTGCAGCCTTGGCTTCTTAGCTCTGTACTATAATCATGATGTTTCTTCTGTTGCCAATTTGACGTGCAGGAGGAATTGCAAGTTGTGTTGAATGAGAAAAGAGCTCTAGAACTTAACTTACTGCAAGCTCCTGCAGAAGTCGAAAGGCTCCAGGGGGTGCTTGCACGTCATGAGGAGGAGCTCAAGAAAAAGGACCTCCAAATTAGCTCTCAACACGACGCCCTTGTAAAGGCAAATGAAAATGCGCGGCTCAAGGCTGTTAGGGTCGGCGAGCTGGAAAAGGAGTGATCCAAACAGGCCATCGAACTCAAAAACATCTCTGACTCAGCCGTCCATGTGCATTAACTTGTTGCTGGTGTTTCTCGAGACTTGTTCGGTAATGTCACGCTCTTCATTACTGCTGGCCTGTAGCCGAGTTCTTTGTGTTCTGAGTGTTTCAGCTATGTCTTCTGCAGGCCCAAAATCGTCCCTTTCTCTCGAACGCACAGAGGAGCAACTCAACCATATTCACCAGTTTATCAAGCAGTCCTTTGATGCCACGAGACAGCTGATAACAAAGCTCCTTCCATCCAAGCCTGCGCCTTCCACCGGTGACGGTTTATTGAAAAGATTGTGCAAAGCTGCTGCTTATCACGATGACTGGAAGGAGTCCTCTGCTCGTGCTGGCACGACCCATGTGCTTGCCTTGGCTAAGACTTATTACCCCTCCTTTGATGCTGCGAAAGTTTCTCAAGGTAGGCCGCAAAAGAAAGCAGATGGCACGGAGTTCCCGCCTGATGAATACCTTGCGACTTGGAAGAGCATGCGAGGGTATGCTACTCAGCTTGCTGGGGGAGTGGACCTTACCACGTACCAAGGGAAATATCGTCCTGATGGCACAAAGATTGAAAAACTGCCTGCAGCCGCTGCTTCAGCAATATCTTCGGAAGGTATTGACGTTTCTTCGGACGTGATGAGCCCTCCAGCAACCAAAACACCAAGTTCTCCTGCTGATACTTCAGGGAAACCTCGCATGCCTCCATCTCGCAAGCATAAGGCAGGGAAAAAATGAAACAAAAGAATATTGCAATGAATTAGCTCGTAATGGCTTTGTAATAACTTTTTAAGTATGTGTTAGCTTGATACAATGATCAGTTTGTTGGTACTTTGATTAGTACAGTTTGTTATGACCACGTAGGCGGGTCCTTTTGATTTGTCTCAGAAATTTTAGTCAGGCCCTCGCGTGGCTCAGTATTTCCCGAGCAAAATGTGTGTTCAGGGTCGAGAACGTCCATGATAGGCATTCAGACTCGATTGACGCCACACGCTGGTACTTTGGTCACATAGTGCGAGTCGTATCCAAGCTAAAACTGAGTATAATCAAGAAAAAATGCCACTGATTTGGCGATTCCGAGGTTACAAGCTGAGCTCATAAAGCATCAAAGCCCCCAAGGAATAGGACTGGAATTAAAACTCGAAACTCGCGAGTTAAACGAGTAGCTCGGAACTCGGCTCGGCTTGGCTCGAACTCGTTGCTAAACGAGCCGAGCCGAGTTTTCATTTTAGAAGGTAAACGAGTTCGAGTTAAACGAGCCGAGTTCCGAGCAACTCGTTTAGCTCGTTTAACTCGGTAAAAAAAGTTGTTGCATGTATTCTTGCCTTTATGAACATTTTATTTTTGGATTATTATAGTTTCATGACTAGATATTACTTGATAGTATCATATTGTCATGTAATTGCACCATACATACCCAAATAATTAGAAATAATTATATATAAAATTTATTATAATGCATGTTAACACTTTTACCAAGCTAAACGAGTTAAACGAGCAAACTCGCGAGTTTAGCGAGCCGAGCCGAGTTTTATTTTTGGACTAGTTTGTTAAACAAGTCGAGCCAAGCTAACTCGTTAGTTGACCGAGCTTCAACGAGTCGAGCCGAGCCGGCTCGGCTCGGCTCGAATTCCAGGCCTACCAAGGAACCAAATGATAAATAAAATAAAAGACTCAGCGACTCAATTGGTAGTTTGAGGCGAAACGACAACCATCCGCAATGCAGAGGTGTCGGCTTTATTTCATAATCATGGTACGACCGCACGTAGGCGGCGGTCGATTTTTGATACAATGTATGATACATTTTTTCACACGTAAGCAGCGATTTTGATATTTAGCGGCTGCAATAGCCGTGACGAGCTCTAAGTAGCTTTGAATGATAACCCGCTCTGATTAGCGGTAAAGATGATGCAAAGCTGCAATAGCTGTGATGATAGCTCTAGTTAGCTGGGATGATACTGTGACCCTGAGTGGCCTGAATCTTGAGTCGCAAAGTGCGGCTTATGACTGGGCGCGGCTTACAAGGAGCCGCGCTGAGGGCAATTAACTGCCCTTCTTTTTCTGCTGTTCCGCGGTTCTAGCTTTTCTTGCCTCTCTATTGGCTGTTAGCTTGATCCGCAGATCTGGCAGGTGTCTCTTTGCTTCCACAATGTCATCGAAGCTTTGTTGAGGTTCATGTACTGCAAGTCCTTCCGCAACACACGCGGCTCTAGCCATGGCTCTATCTCCTTCTTCGCATTCCATTGCTATTTGCCGGTCGCCGTCAATTGTAATGACTCCACGCGGGTCGGGCATTTTGAGTCTGAGATAGACATAACAGGGTCTCGCCATAAACCTTGCAAAGGCTGCTCTGCCAAATAGTGCGTGATATGGGCTCTGGAAGTCCACTACTTCGAACCAGATGTATTCACTGCGGAAATTGCTCTGCGTTCCAAAGGCTACCTCCAGGTTTATCCGTCCCAGCGGCTGTGCTGACATCCCAGGTACAACTCCATGGAAGGACGTCCTAGATGGGTGTAATGATTTCTCCTGTAGGTGCACCCTTTTGAAGGTCTCATAGTATAATATGTTGATGCTGCTACCTCCATCCATTAGTACTTTGCTGAGCTTATAACCTGCAACTTGGGATGCAACCACCAACGCGAGCTTTCCTGCTTCGTTGATCTCTTCTGGATGATCGTCCTTACTCCAAACGATGGGTTGTTCTGACCACTTGAGCCATTGGGGAATGGCCAGTACCACCGCATTGACGACCTGATTGCGTCGCTTCAGCTTCTGTTCTCTTTTTGACGTGTTAACCACAATCGTGTGGTACTGTCCAAGCTGCTTAGGGAATTGCGGCTGATCTGTTGGTGGATTGGGTGCAACATTGCTGTTTCCTCCACTTTGATCGCCTGCTCCATTGGCCTGGTTGCCATTATTTCCATTTAGTGGAGTTCCTTCTTTTCACTTCCTGTAATGATAACATTGAGCTTTGGTATGGTTGGGTGGCTGTCCTTCCCTTCCAACATGAATATCGCAGGTGCGGTTGAATACTTCTTCGAGATTTATGGGGCGAGGATTACGTCCTCTACTATTGTTGCCTTTGAAGCGAGTGTTGGTGTTTGCGACTAATCCAGAGTTCCCTTCCTCATTCTTGCGCTTGTTTTGACTTGCGCTATTGTTGTTGTGGTGGGTCTGCTGGTGAGGTTTGTTGTTACTCTTTTTCGCTTTCCCCGTAGTTTCATCCTCTTCTCCATTTGATGCATCCTTGGTCTTGTCTGAACACGCATACTTGTTAGCCGCGGCCATAACTTCGCTGAGACTTTTAACTTTGTCTTTCATGTGGCCAAGCTTATGTATCAGCGGCTCAAACTTGCAGTTCTTCTCCATGACTAGGACCGCTGAGCTGGCTGGTATGCTATCTGAGGAGTGTATGATTTCTGTCACCCTTCTCATCCAATGGCGACTCGATTCGCCTTCTTTTTGTACACAGCGCTCTAGGTCTTCTATGCTGCAGAGACGCTTGCAAGTCCCTTGAAAGTTCTGGATAAAAGCTTCCTTCATCTCATCCCAGGAATTTATGGAATTGGGCGGTAGGTTCTGGAGCCAAATGTGAGCAGCGCCTTCTAACATCATATTCAAGTATCGGGCGCATATTTCTTCAGAGGCGTTAAGGATGCTCATGCCCATCTCATAATTGTTCAACCAGGTAGTGGGATCCATGCTGGCGTTGTAATTTGCGACCTTACGAGGTCCTTTAAAATCTGCTGGGAACGGCTCAGATCTGATCCGCTCGCTAAAACATACTGGCCCCTTGAGTCGCGTGGACAAGTTGGATGGTATTGGCCTTCCGGGTACATTGGTCCCCGCCTGGTGTTGCGGTACTTCTATTCTGACAGCGACTGGTTGGGCTTGTGCAGGCTGCTCTTGTACCACTGGTTGGTCTCTTTCTCTTTGGCGCCGAGCTGAACTTGAAGCCACAGCTTGCGGCGGCTCGGAGTGGACGCTTCTTTCTGTCGTGGCTCGGCTGTTGTAGGGCGTGGAATGTAGTCGCCCCGCATGTTCAGACATGTTGGCTTGCTGCACGACTGTTGTGCTTAACATCTCTATTGCACGCTGTGCTTCCCTATCCATGGGTGTATTTCCCGCCGGCATGAGCCTAGACAAGATATGGGTGGCCGCATAAACGTTGTCCACCGGGTTGACATAGTGTCCCTGAGGTGTGTGGAATCTGGGTGGCTGCACTGGTTGTGGCTGTGAGAACACGGCGGGCATTTGTGGTGGCGGCATCATCATTCTATCGTTTGCTTGAACCACGGCCCTTGATCCTGGGGTATCCGCGGCTCGAGGTAGATTCTGCGCGATGAAAGTTGGCCCAGGGGCCGCGGCAAAGGGAGCCGCGACTTCTGGTGCCCGGGGTGCGCGGGTGACCGTTGGTGGGGTCGCCCCTGCGCGTGGTACATTGACTGCGACTGATGGGATCGCAACTGTGCTTGCAGGTGCTGCCTCCGCTGATCTTTCCCGCGGTGATTGGAATAAAGATGTTGGGTCTACTGTGACCACTCCCGGCTGCAGACGGCTTGCATAGCGCCTATGAGGCTGGGTATTGATTTCACTTTGTTGTGTTTGTATAAGGGCCACAACGGCCATGAGTCGCTGTTGCTCTTGGCGAAGCCGCTGATCCTCTCGCATAAGCCTGCTGCGCTCATCAACTATTCTCTGGACTTCGTCGTAGAGTCCTATCCTTGTGGCTTCAATCTCAGATACCCTCGCCGCGGCGTTTATCGTTGTTATGGGTGTGTAGAGTGGGCCACATGGTGCTTGTCCTGTGATCGGCGTGGCAGCAGGCCCCGCAGGGGTGCTGGTTGCTTGAGTCACGCCACCTGCGACTCCTTCTGAGGCCACAGCTCCCGGGGTGGGCGATCCTGGTGCCGCAACTCCTGGTGTAGCTGATTCGGGCGCCACGAATCCTGGTGCGGCTGATCCTGACGCCGCGACTCCTGGTGCGGCTGACCCTGACGCCGCGACTCCTGGTGCGGCTGGCTCCGTGACTTGAGGTGGCGGAGGGGTCCAGCTGCCTGGCGGCATGCCTAGCCTTTCTCCCGCTTCCACCATTTCATAGATGCCTTCCGTGCGCTGATCTTGGCAGGAGGGCGAGCTGTTCGCTTCGTGACTTCCGCCCAATCTTTCTTCAAGCACATACTCAATTGATTGGGCTTCCTCTTCTTCAAGATGCGACTGCTCATTGTTTGTTGAATCTTCTTCTTCGATGGTCATGGCGATCCCTTCTTCTGAGTCGCCTCCGGGTTGTGGACTCGTAGATCCGCTACTGATGAAGCCGACGAAAACGTGGATGGATCCAAACGGGATGATGTGGCCTGTTTCCAAGTAATCAGCTTCCGGCCCCCAATCTGAATCATCGACTAGAGGCACGCCATCGACCATCTTGATCTGGCCGGTGATGAGATCTTCGACTCCCTTGATTGATCCGGCGCGGAACGTGACGCTTTTGACCGCAGGCCCCACGGTGGGCGCCAACTGTCGTGGGGTAATCTCGGCAGATGTCATTGCGATGACTTCGTGGACGTGGGGCTGTGTGAATCGAGCGTCTCCGAGCTTAAGATCACAGGGCACGAGGAAGACAATGTTTACCCAGGTTCGGCCCCTCAATGTGAGGTAAAGACCTACTTCCTGCCTATCCTAGATTGGAATTGATATGAATATGGTGTTACAAGGGTTGGCGATCGAGGTAATGAGTCGCCGTATGTTCTAGGGTTTAGGGCTTGGATTGGATCCCTTCTACGTCCTGCGAGTCCTCCTTATATGCACGGAGGCTTGCTAGGGTACAAGGAAAGTCTATTCCCTTAGGAAAGTGTCGACCGGAGTCCTTCTAGGAGACTACATATCTTCGTGTCGTCCAAGTCAAGTTATCTCCAGTCTTCTAGATCTTTCTTGCGACGCCATGGGTGTCGGCCCATCTTCGTGTAAGCCCGTTAAGGATGCGGCCGCGACCCCATAATGAGTCACACTTCTCTTGATTCTGAGGTTATTTATCATCCGGATCGGACTAGCTTAGTTTGCAGTCATAAATTTATCTCTTAATGGTTGTTCCTTGCATGTAGGTCCAGGTATCCAAGGGAGGGACACGTTTGACAAATATTGCTTTTTTGCCAATCGAGTTAAGCTGTCTGAGGCTCAGACTACTCTTCTTAGAGAAGAGGTTGATGCTGCGCCGAAACCTAATATACCTTATTACATTTGCACCATGAGAAACTCATATAGTGTCCCTCCCAAGTATAAGATGGTAAACACTAAGCCTATTTTCCTTCTCAATCCAGAATGAACAAAGCAACCAGCTATAACATTATTTTTTTAGAGCTTTTCAACGAAGTTTACTGACAACCACCTGGTAGTGTTCCTTGATGACACAATAGAAAACCTGCCTGCTTATTTACCACAGCGTGACTGTAATAGCTGTCATTCTGTGTGGATCAAGATTGGCAAGAATGATACACGTGCGATCATTACAGCTCGTTGGGGGGATATTGTGAAGGCCTGTAAGATCAAGGAGAACGACATTTGTGTCTTTGCTTTCTACAACTGCCCAGAGCTATGTATTTTTACTGGCTAGCAAGTCTTTTGTGATCTGTTGGGTAGCTAGTACCACTCTGAACCTAGAGTTTGCTGATGTGAACTGCAAATATTGGAAAACCAGTCAACTAAAAACTAGTAATATATATGAATGTTTTCTGAATATGGTATGGTATGGTATTGTTGTGTTGGGCGAAATGATGTAAGTATAAATAGACGACAATAGACAGTAAGCCTGGCAAAAACGGTTTGCTGGTCCAACCGGTTTGGGCCTAGTTATTTTTCTTGTACTTCATCTGTTGCAAACTTGGGCCTTAGGGCTTTTGTGAAAAAAATGAACTAGCTCGTTTAACTTGTTTGACACGGTTTGGGCCGGTGGATTTTGCCCAGGCCTGATAGACAGAGTAATCACTCACTATTACCTCCATCATTTCTTTTTTTGAATCCTGGGATGCCCATAATTTCCACAAATGAAATTCCTCTTGACAAAAACATACAACTCGTATGTAAAAAGTCACTTGTAAGGTAGAAATAGGTAGTGATTTTAAAAATACCATCACGTGTACTGAATCAGTGTGTTGGCGTAGTTGTAAGGAATACAGTTTACATGTGCAAAAGCGATGTCTTGTGTTCGAATCACACACACACTTGAACACTTTTTCATATCACTGCGAGCGCAACCGAGAAGAAATGACCACTAACAGCAATCACGGGCAAAAATAAAACCTCAACAGAGCACACATGTTTCTGAAGAGATAGGCCGACAGTGAGGAGAGGTTCGATTCAGTTATCTTCATTTTCTGAGGAGGCAAACATTGCACACAGAGGCTGATAGTCAGGACCCACCGTCTAGACCGTAACCTGCCTGCATCACCAGCCCTTAACAAGGTCCAAATTTCAGTCGCAACCGACAGAAATTATCAGTAGCAGCAATCACGAGTACAAATAAAATGTCAACAGAGCACAAACACGCCTGTGAAGACAGAGGCCGACAGTCAGAAGAGGTTTGATTCAGTTATCTTCAGTATTTTGAGCCAAACCTTGCACAGAGAGGCTGACATGGTGAACCCATCGGCTAGAAGGTCAAAACTGTGGTCATATGTTTCAAACAACTGCGGTCGCAACCAAATGAAAAATGAGCATGCACTAGAAGCAATCAAGGGCATAAATAAAACCGCAGCAGAGCACACACATTATTGAAGATAGAGGACGGTAGTGAGGAGAGGTTGGATTTCAGTTATTTTCTTTTTTTGACGAGGCAAACCTTGCACAGAGAGGCTGACAGGCAGGACCCACCGTCTAGATCATAACCTGCCTGCATCGCGCAACCTTAACAAGGTCAAAACTGCGGTCACAACTGAAATAAAAATGACCACGTACTAGAAGCAATCAAGGCCGTAAATAAAACCTCAGAAGAGCACACACGTTTCTGAATATAGAGGCCGACAGTCAGGACAGGTTCGATTCAGTTATCTTTAATATTTTGAAGAGGCAAACCTTGCATAGGGAGACTGACAGTCAGGGCCCATAGTCAGGGTACACATACGTTTCTGCAGAGAGAGGCCGACAGTGGGGAGAAGTTCGATTCAGTTATCTTCAGTTTTTTGAGGAGGCAAACGTTGCACAGAGAGGCTGACAGGCAGGACCCACCGTCTAGACCATAACCCGCCTGCATCGACAACCGTTAACAAGGTAAAAACTGCATGCACAACCGAGAGAAATGAGCACCACAAGCAGTAATAATCATGGGAACATCAACGGAGCACACGTTTCTGAAGAGAGAGAGAGGCCGACAGTCAGAAGAGGTTCGTTTCAGTTATTTTCAGTATTTTGAGGAGCCAAACCTTGCACAGAGAGGCTGACATGGTGAACCCATCGGCTAGACCATAACCCGCCTGCATCGCGAAACCTTAACAAAGTCAAAAGTGCGGCCCCAATCGCAAGAAAAATGACCAATCAAGGACATAAATAAAACCGCAGCAGAGCACACACGTTTCTGAAGAGAGAGGCCGACAGTGATGAGAGGTTCGATTCAGTTATGTTCAGTTTTTTTAGGAGGCAAACCTTGCACAGAGGCTGACATAGTGGACCCACCCTAGACCATAACCCGCCAGCATTGCCAGCCCTTAACAAGGTGAAAATTGCGAGCGCAACCGAAAGAAATGACCAATCACGTTTCTGAAGAGAGAGGCCGACAGTCAGGACCCACCTGCTAGACCACATCGCGGAAGTAAAAAAAGAAGAATGGAGCAACGAAATAAAAAAGTGGGCAGGAATCGATCAACAGGATAGCGAGTCACTGACATGGTGGAGCCAGCGGCAAGAACAGCATCGCAAGAACGGAGCAACGGCATAAAAAAGTGGGCAAGAATCGATCGGCATGATCCTCTAAGTCACTGACATGGTGGAGCCAGCAGCAACAGTATCACAAGAACGGAGCAACAGAATACAAAATGGGCATGAATCGATCAGCATGATCCTGAGTCACTGACATGGTGGAGCCAGCGGCAAGAACTGTATCGCAAGAACGTAGCAACGGCATAAAAAAGTGGGCAAGAATCGATCAGCATGATCCTGATTCACTGACATGGTGGAGCCAGCGGCAAGAACAGTATCGCAAGAACGGAGCAACGGGATAAAAAACTGGGCAAGAATCGATCAGTATGATCCTGAGTCACTGACATGGTGGAGCCAGCGGCAAGAACAGTATCGCAAGAACGGAGCAACGGAGTAAAAAAAGTGGGCATGAATCGATCAACAGATCGATGAGCCACTGACATGGTGGAGCTAGCGGCAAGAACAGTATGGCAAGAGACGAGCAACGGAATAAAAAAGTGGGCAAGCATCAATCAACAGGCAATAAGTCACTGACATGGTGGAGCCAGCGGCAAGAACAATATCGCAAGAACGAAGCAACGGCATAAAAAGTGGGCAAGAATCGTTCAGCATGATCCTGAGTCAATGACATGGTGGAGCCAGCGGCAAGAACAGCATCGCAAGAACGGAGCAACGGGATAAAAAATGGGCATGAATCGATCAACAGAACAATGAGTCACTGACATGGTGGAGCCAGCGGCATGAACAGCATCACAAGAACAGAGCAACGGGATAAAAAATGGGCATGAATCAATCAACAGAACAATGAGTCACTGACATGGTGGAGCCAGCGGTATGAACAGCATCGCACGAACGGAGCAACGGCATAAAAAAGTGGGCAAGAATCGATCGGCATGATCCTCTGAGTCACTGACATGGTGGAGCCAGCGCAAGAACAGTATCGGAAGAACGGAGCAACGGGAAAAGAAACTGGGTAAGAATCGATCAGTATGATCCTGAGTCACTGACATGGTGGAGCCAGCGGCAAGAACAGTATCAGAAGAACGGAGCAACGGGAAAAGAAACTGGGGAAGAATCGATCAGTATCATCCTGAGTCACTGACATGGTGGAGCCAGCGGCAAGAACAGTATCGGAAGAAACGGAGCAACATGATAAGAAACTGTGCAAGAATCGATCAACAGATCAATGAGTCACTGACATGGTGGAGCCAGCGGCAAGGCCATTATCTGAAGAACGGAGCAACGGGAAAAGAAACTGGGCAAGAATCGATCAGCATGATCCTGAGTCACTGACATGGTGGAGCCACCGGCAAGAACAGTATCGGAAGAAACGGAGCAACGGAGTAAAAACATGGGCAAGAATCGATCAACATGATAATGGGTCACTGACATGTGGGGCCGTTGTCAAGAACAGCATCGAACCCAGCCATCGAGTAACGGAGCCACCGAAAAAAGATGCAGCCTGGATCTTGATATGAGCGCGGGGTGTGTGGTACGAGGTTTTTAGAGCGCAAATGGCCTCGTTCGACGTTATATGAGCTCGCGTGGTGTGTCGATCCCAGTCAAAAACCGAACGCGCTATCGAAAACGTAGCTTCTATCCACGAAAATTCAGAGAGATCGTGGTCTATAGGTGCCTCGCAACCCGAAACACAGCTTTTAACCACGAAAATTCGGAAACTTCGTGGGCAATGGGTGCCATTGACCACGGATTTCCCAATCCGTGGTCGTTGCTACCATTGACCACGAAAAAAAAAAACCGCGAAATTTCGTGGCTGAACGCCACTTTACACCACGGTCTCGGCGGACATTCGTGGTCTAAGCCAGAATTTCTACTAGTGTTTGGACACGCTGCTCGACAGCTTCTTGCGACAAATCAATGTATTCTTGTTCTACATTGACAGACTGATTTTTAGAAGAGGACTCAATGCCCTTGGTTCCAGGGGTCTTTGCCATTCTGTTGTACACATCATCTATGTTCATAGCCGCCTCAACTTGCGGTAAGCTGGAACTCTTATAACCAGTAATCTGAACTTCCGGGGATTTCAAAGCCTGAAAAGATGAATCAAACAAAATATATTTAATTGAGTGAACATAAATTTACATATATGATGACAAAGGGAACACAACAAAGAGAGAAATGGTACTTACAGGCAGTGGTTTCAGAGAAGGCACGACTGCAGTGGTCACCTTGTTTCCACTAGCATTCAAGCTGCCACCATTTTTAGATGCGCTCAAAACCTGTGGCAGGTAGTACCAGAAAAAGAGATGACTACACATCTTGATATCTCTGATGCATTGCATATATCCATGGAAAAATAGGACAAACAACATGACTAATACAAATATACCTTCATATTTGGAGTTTCTCGGAACTTAAGACGGGATATTGGGGATTTATTACTGTTTGGCAGAACAAAACCTCCAACAGACTTTGAATGGCTGACATGGCCTTTGTCCTTGTTGAAGTCAGGATATAAGAACGACGGATTCTGTTTGACACCAGCAGGGTAAGTTGTGGCTGCAGGCATATTTTTGACCAAATTTTGGCATGACCTTCCTCATTGGCTGTACTGAAGGAGCTGAAGAAACAAGATAAAAAATAAGAAAATAACAGAATGGAGTTTGATTTGATAATAATAGTGGAAGAAACACAAACGGTAACGTAAAAAAAAGGAGACAAACAATGTACCTGTATTGAATGTACAAGCCTCAACAGACTTGGGGATGACACAACTAGGGCTATCTGTAAAAAGGAAATAAGTATAATGGTCAACATACACCGTTTAGAAAATGGGTGGGAACCAAACACCAACTGACTTAACATGATTACCAAAATTCAAAGGCACAACACTTCTGCTGCCTAAAGCTCGTGAAACAACATTTGGGTTTACAGCCTCCAATTTACTTCCAACATTGAGCTGACATCAACAAAAAAGACATGAATTAAACATGGGATTGTAGTAGGTATACCATAGGGGAGGAAAAAAATGACACAACAATATACATTTGCTTTGGTGTTGTTGATGATAGGGATACATTCGGTTGCAGCACATCCAGTTTGGGCAAGCTTAGATATCTCACCCGCTACAACAAAATATAACAAAGACAAAAGAAAGATATTCTAAGAACATACATGAGCTCCAAAAAGGAACAGTACACGACACAGGAAAAAAGCTGACTGCAGAAAAATACCTTAGTACATTAGTTTGTGGTGATGATACTTTAAACTCAGAAGATTTTGAAGTCATCAAGAATTGCAACACATTAGTCACACACAACTCACACTTTGCAGACTTATCAACATTCGAAAGACCGGCCGCCTGAACCGACTCAATAATTCCATCAATAATCTATGATACAAAGAACAAAACAAAGATCAATTAAGAGACATATAAAAGAATAATAAGAAAACACTTGATGCATGACAACAACAAAAATGAATAAGATACCTTAGCTTCTAGTGTATTGCCAAATCTGATGTGTAAGGCCTCCTTAAAGCCCGTCGAAAACCCTCGAGGGACAAATGATCCACCTGAAACGCTGTTTACAGTTTCTTCCTGTGATCCAAACTAGTTAAAGAAAAAAAGGAAGCAATCAGTGCCACACCTTATTTTTGAATCATGCATATGTAGGGAACTAAAACCAAAAAGAAACTAACAACACAAAAGAAACACCTCTCTATAGCAATGTGCAAGGTTTTTCTTCAGCTGCCTCTTCCCAAAAATATTTTTCTTTTTGTGGTCTTAGTCAGAGAAGAATTTTATCATGTTTCCATGCCAAACAGAAATCCTTGGGACACTCCGATCAACCATTGTAGCACCAAAATCCCAGGAATCAAGATAGTAAACCTGACAAACAAATTTGGTTAATGCAATTAGTTGAAAAAAAAAATAATCCAAAATAACGGAACCAAACAAAAATATATTGGAACAGGAAACTCACTGTAAGCATGTAGTAACAGAATTCAGACTCCTTTGGTTTTCTTCCATTCAACTTACAAATTCGGGAGAATTTTGAAACTCTAGAAATGAAGTGCTCATACACAAGAGAGCATATGTCGACGGAACTAGCGTCTCAGGTTCTTCAAGTATGTGCAAGAAGTCAGTGTTCGGATACTCATCCGATGAAGGGAACAGAAAACACTTGAAAGCTACAACGATGAAACAGACAAAAATTATATTGTCGCTCATAACTTCGTTGGACCTCAACTTGCTCCCAAAAAAAGTGATATGTGGCATCTCAGTCAACCCAAAGAATGACAAAATGAACTTAGCACCACGTTCACTATCTGGCATAGGAACACTTTCGCTCTTTGGCAATCCAGTGACATAATAAACCAATTCTTTCGATATTGGGATGATCTTGCAATTATCAACCAATATTTGAGAAGACACAGTGTCTACACAACTAGCAATCCAACGAACAAATGCTGAGGGAATTTCACATTTCTGGAACAACAAAAGGCAACTGAATCCAAAGTTCCTAATAACCTCCTTACGACGGGTTGACATAGATTTCAAGACATCCCAAAAATACTTGATGGAATATGAAGAAAAATCACATATGTTGATGCCAATTTCATTCTCCACCCTCGTCTGAAAAAATAAAAATGAAACACCATAAGAACAAAAACCAACCAACATAAAAGCAACACATCACAGGAAAGAGCAAAATGCATATGGGTCACAGCTAAAAGTAGAAACGAAACCTTTGAGGACACATAAGATTCATTCGAGAAATTGGAGAGCCCATTTTTCATAGACTTGATAGCCTATTGACGGCAAAGACAAAAAAGGAACAGGTTACCAAAAACATCATAATAGAAGTTCAAAGAAGATTCAGAAAGTGGTTGTGCAATCCAACCTCTTTTCGAAAAAATTCAAACAACGCATCATCCAGAAATCTTTTCCTAGCGGGATTCACATTCTCCTGAATAAGAGAAAATAGGTGAAAAACACTAAGTTTCGCAAAAGGATATAAAGAAACAACAAATCACAAAAAAAAAACAAAAATGGCTAAGAAAAAGGGAAATCATACTTTATCACTTGACGAAAAGCTATCAAAATAGGACATCTCATTATCAGTTTCGTAATCTGGTACACGTCAAAGTACATAATTCAGTACTGACAAGTTATCACCAAACCTTCTCAGTCTTTGATCACTGAAAAAAACAAGAGAAACATAATCAGTGGGTTTTACCAATATATACCATTCAACCCACAAAGGTTCATACACTGAAGGCATGAAAACAAAGGAATGAACACTAATTAAACCAATAGATAGAGCAAACCGTCAGCTCGTATAGAACCTAACACAGAACATCACCACTAGATTGAAAACCTAAAGCTAAAAGACAAGCACAAAAGATTACAGAAAAATCATTGGCATGTCTTGACTGACAAAGCTCTGTAAAGGGACAGACTCCTGTAGCTATCAAACACCATGCACAAGTAGCGCAATGCAACCTTTGTCATGGTTTAAAAACTTGACAGTGTTTGAATGAATTTTCTTTGACAGGGTTCAAAACCAACAAGCTCAAACACTGAAAAAAGATGACCAACACACTCGAGACAAGATTAAAACACTAACTAAACAATGGTATAAGCACATCATCAGCCTAAACCTACAGTTAAAGTAGGGACTAACACAACATCATCCCCAGATTGAATAAACAGCACTCCACACAAAACCATGTAAACTGTATGTGAAATGATTCATATCAATTTGAGGTACACTGCAAACAACGGACTACAAAACCATCAAGTATCAGGAATAGCATACACTGCAAAACACAGTGAAAATAAGGGGTAAACTAAACTGAAAAATGTGATAGTACAAGCACACCATAATATATGACCAGACCAATGAGCCTGGACAACAACACCGAAACTGCACCGTAACTGGCCATGAACTACGACCACCAAGTATACTACCAACATTAACACGTGAGGGACAACAAGCACAGGTCATCAAATCGCCCCCACCCCCGACCACAGACTTCCAAGCCTCGGAGATGAACTCCACCAACTATCAACGACATAGCACGACCTAATGAGACAACACATGACAAAACTCAGATCTCGCGACCGACCAGCACCCGATGAGACGAAGAATAAGAGAACAAAAAGCAAATCAAACAAGGATAGAGGGGCCGAGGAGTAATACCCATCTCGACGACGGCAAACAACCCTTTCCCTGACGCGATTCGCCGGTCTCTTCAACGAATGAGGTCGATGGTCGCGAGCCGCACCTCTCTCCAACGAAGATGCACCCGCACCAGCGCGGAGATCCGCGGAAGCCACTCTCTCCGCCGTCACAGGTCGCGAAGGACGGCCCCGACCGGCGCTGGCGAAGCAGCGCGGAGATCCGCGGAAGCCGCTCTCCCCGCCGTCCCTGGTCCGCGAAGGACGGCCCCGACCGGCGCCGGCGAAGCTGCCTCCGGGGACACCGCCATCTGCTCCGCCTCTCTGTCCCTCTCACCTTGAATGCGTCAGAATGGGCAATGGGAAGAAGCGACACGTGAGGGGACGCGTAAATGAAAATTCAAAATAGAAAATGAAGACTCAGCCAGGAAAAAGAAAAGAAAAAGAGAAAATGAGGGAGACGCGCGAAGATTGGTGAGAGATGAATCGGACGGTAGGAAAAAAGTGACTGTTTCTGAATTTGAAAACATCTAGCTGTTAAATAGGAAAAGTGTATAATTATAGATCCAGTGAGATGGATTCGATGGTGAAATATTATCCTTTCTGTAAAAATAACGGTTTGAATTAGAACATTTTGGGCCTTGCAGCGTCAGATTTGTCAAACGCGGGCCTATACTCTTTGGGCCTTTATTGGGTTTAAGAAGTAAAATCTTACGTACGAGTCAAAGCCCAAACCTTGTCGATCTCTTCTAACCCACACTCGCTCGCGGGGGGTGATATACACCGCACGTTAGCGGCGCTCTCGCCTCGCGCCGCCTACATGGCCTCGTCGCGCGCCGCGTACGTGGGCCGGCCCAACTATTTCCCGCGCGCAGAAAACAGTTCGCCCCACTGGTTTTACTGTTTCGGGCCTGTTTCAATTTTTTTCTCCTTTTTTCGGCTCTATTTTTAAAACAGGAATACTGTTTTAGTCTAAATATTTTTCAAATATGAACCATTTTCAAAAAAATAAAAAGGAAAACCAAAATGGTTCCAAATTTGAAAATGGCACCATTAAAAAAAACAAATTTGGAACTTTTTTTAAATTTGGAACCATTTTAAAAAATGATTTTTTTAATTTGGAACCATTTTCAAAAATTAAACAATTTTCAAATTTGGAACCATTTTAAATTTGAAACCATTTTCAAAATGGAACCATTTTTAAAAAATGGAAACGTTTTAAAAAATGAACAATTTTAAAATTGGGAACCATTTTAAATTTGAAACCATTTTTAAATTGGAACCATTTAAAAAATGGAACCATTTTTAAATTCGAAAACATTTTCAAAATGGAACCATTTTTAAATTCAGAACCATTTTTAAATTCGTAACCATTTTCAAAATGGAACCATTTTTAAATTTGGAACCATTTTCATAATGAAACCATTTTAAAAAAATGGAACCATTTTAAAAAACGAACAATTTTCAAATTTGGAACCATTTTTATTTGGAACCATTTTTAAATTCGGAACCATTTTCAAAATGGAACCATTTTTAAATTTGGAACTATTTTCAAAAAATGGAACCATTTTCAAAAACAAACAATTTTCAAATTTGGAACCATTTTTATTTGGAACCATTTTAAATTTATAGGCATTTTTAAATTCGGAACCATTTTAAATTTGGAACCATTTTTAAATTCGGAACCATTTTCAAAATGGAACCATTTTTTTAAAATGGAACCATTTTCAAAAACAATTTTTTTCAAATTTGGAACAATTTTTATTTGGAACCATTTTAAATTTAGAACCATTTTTAAATTTGGAATCATTTTCAAAATGGAACCATTTTTAAATTTGGAACCATTTTCAAAATGGAACCATTTTCAAAAAATGAAACCCATTTCAAAAACGAACAATTTTCAAAATTTGATCCATTTTTATTTGGAACCATTTTAAATTTGGGACCATTTTTAATTTGGAACCATTTTAAATTTTACACCATTTTTAAGTTGGAACCATTTTAAATTTGGAACCATTTTTAAACAGAAAAAAGAAACAAAAAACAGAAACAGAAAAATAAAAAGAACAAAAAAGAAAAAATAAAATAAAGAAAAAAACGAAAATAAAAAAGAGAAACAGAAAAAGAAAAAAGAAACAGAAAAGGAAAAGGAAAAAAAAAAGCCAGACGGGCCGGCCCAGGAGCACGTCGCACGGATCAAAACAGAAAAAGAAAAAAAAACGCCAGACGGGCCGTCCCAGGAACACGTCGCGCGGATCCTCTTCAGCCGGCGCTTCCCTATGCGGCGGCGGAGCATAAGGTTTGCCCTCGCTCGCCACGAAGGCGACGGCGATGGCCTCGCCGAAGCTCGCCGCCGGCGACGGGAGCTACGACTTCCACCTCCGCTCGCTCTCCGCCGCATCCCGGGACTCCGCCGCGGCTGCCGATCCCGCCTCCGACCCCAACCTCCTCCAGTCCGTAAGCGCATCTCCCTCCAATGCCCCCTTGTGGTGTTACGTCTGGTCCCTTGACCTTTGTTCTGCCTTGGTGTTGAAGGTGAGGATGGTGTTGACGCCAAGGGGGCCAACGACGAGATGGTCGCGCGGGCGTTCCCGGTGATGAGCAAGCTCTTCCAGCGCTGCGCCGCCGCGCCGACGCTCTCCACGGCCTCCACCGGCGTGCTGCTTCTTGTAAGCGCCCGAACTCAAATTGTTTCGGAGGGATGCTCTTACATGTTACATTTCGACGGAAGTGCTCGGTGTTTTGGAATTTTGGTCTCTTATGGGGTAGAATTGTACATCTAAATTGCAATTCTATATCTCTATGATGCAATACTCTTGGAACTTTGGGTGGTTACAACTTAGGAAAAATCTTGTTATAGTTTTAAGCGTGCCACGAATGTACTTACTCCATAAGTCACGCCCAAAATGGGTATTTATTTAAGTCGGGTTAATTGTAATGTTTGCTGATTTGTGAAATGAGTTTTGTTATGACAATAGCAAAAAATTGTCTTATAATCTGTACTGTACTGTTTTCTACCCAGACCATTCTGCAGTTCTTCCTGGACTTTGGCGAGGCAGTCTTGCACGATGCTGATGTTAGCTTGAGAACCTTCTTCCGCTCTTGCTTAAGTAGGTAATAATGTCTCTCTGCAGTTGGTTCTAGTTCTATTTGGCATGCATGCCTCGTCCTATTGCTTCTACACGCCCTCCAAATCTCTCAAATTTTATTTCTTGGTAGGGAGTTTGCAGATCCTATTGTCGCTGAACGCACACTTGAATTCATTATAGCAAACAAGACGAAGATCCTGAGTTGCTTTCCCACCTTGGTTCCTCAGGTGTGAAGCACATGAGATGATCAGTTTTCCATACCATATATTGTCAATTGGATGTTTCCTTGCAAATCAGCTCTATGCTCCTGCTGGTTATGCAGTTCCAAAGCACACCGCTCTGAAAGATCACAATCAATTTCCCTTGGTTATGCAGTTTCAAAACATACTAATTAATGTTGGTTTTATGCAGTTCTTCCCATTGCTACTGAAGTTAATTGCATCAAATGGTGAGAGGCATGCCCTTTTAGTTTCTTGGCATCTTCCACATATTTGCTAATATTTTCTGTTGACATTTGAAGAAGTCCGTTATTTCCCTTTCCGTCAATTGGCTTACTAGTTCGTACTGGTAACATATATTTTAGACAATCTTGTTGACCATTCATCGACCTTATCTGGTTTTCTGTTGTTCCAGATTGGATAAGAAGTTTTCAGAAGTGCTTCCATTGATGATGGCACCAGGATCTTTTCTTCCTCTCTTCCTGTCCCTTATGGATCTACCAAGTATGTCTAACGATTTCATACTATTAGAACTCATGTGGTTTATTTACGGTTAACTAGCCTTTTCAGTTAAAAATGATAAATGGATGACATTATTGTACCTCTAAGTGCTGGCATATGATGCTCACATCTCTTTGCAACACGTGATAGACAGGTGTGATATCTAAAATTCAGATAATGTACAACAGTATAGTGTGAATGTGATGAGCATTACTTATCATGCATTGCATTTTAGAACTGCTTATCCTGCATTATTCGTCATTGTTCTTTATGCGGCTCGGTTTCAACTGCTTTATTCTTTATTAACTCCTTGAACATCAATCAGTGTTAGTGGTAGCATTGGAAAAGGTGGAAAGAAGTTCTGGAACTCTCATCGGTAGTAGTTTAGCTACTATACAGAAGAGTGCTGCTCCTGAGGTTCCCTTTCAAAATTATTTAACCCCAAAAACTATTTAGTGTGATATCCAGCTCCAATCTGTTAATCCCATTATCCTACTCCAGATGCTCCTTGCACTAATGGATGAGGCATATACTGGTTCTGCAATAGAAGACCAAAGTGGCAATTCTGGTTCTGATGATAGTGGTCCTCTAGACCTAGCTGACCCGATGTTCCTTGACCTTCTAAAAGATGAAAATGATGGCATTGCTGTAAGTAGTTCCTCCTTTGCAATAAGTTGCTGCTTATGTTTATCTGTCCTTCAGTATATTCTTAGTTAATAATATTATTTATTTGTTGTTGTTTCCCTTAGGCAAAACATTGGACATCCCCTACGATATCTTGAACCTTACAAGCGGCACTTAACAGCCCACAATCGGACAGATTAAAACACTCACTGAAAATGGCACCTCGCTTTCTTACCGTGTATTTTGCGACAGCATTGCGGGACGTCAACAACTGTAGGTTCTGTATATTTGTTGGTTGCTGCATGCCAATGACAAACATAATGCTGAATTGAAATCTATTTTGTTGGTTCAGCACTCTTGTGTGCTCTGATTCCAGTAGTTATGTCAAGATATGCTGCAATGTTCCCTGACAAGGATTTCTCTTTCAAGGTAGACATACTTTTTAAGTTACTTCTCTCTCTCTTCTATGTGATACTGTACTTAGTGAATAGATATCTGTTTAATGGCATGAACAGATTTCAGTTTGGTTATTTTCTCATGTCACTTGTACTAGTTCAGTAGTTCGAGTGATATATTTGAATTTAAGCTGAACAAGCTCTGGGTTATAACATCCTTGTAGGTGAGGAAAAGGCTTTCGGATTTCCTGTTGTCTGCATTCCAACGCTGCCCTGACATCATTGCACTACTAAAGGTACCAACTGAGTGACTCTTACTATGTAGTATGCAATATGTCATTATTAGGGTATTTTCAAAAGGTTTTACATAACAACTTTGAAACGTTCTGCAGAAACCTATTATTGATAGACTTGGGGAGGCCCATGTTAATCCTGCAAAGGCAAGTATACATGCCAAGCTGTTGTGTCTAATTTGTCTTTGGTTCTTTCATATCCTCACTGGACTGCTCCGTCATTGCCTGGTCTTGTTCTTCTTGTGCTGACATCATAAGTATCTTTTTTCCACCACAACTGAATTTTCGAAGGGAACATGGTGTATGCAGACAGAATTAGCATTGCATTTGTGTTGGGCCATTGGTGAGCATGGAGCAGGAGGGATAAACCACAAAGATGTAGCACGTGAACTATATGAAAGCTTGGATTGCTATTGTATGAAAACCTGGCAACGAGGTTGGTTCTACATGCAGATTGTATTCTTTTCTAGGCCTCCATGATGGGTTGCTATTACTCGTGATTGACTTTCACCTCTTCCATCTCTTGCTTCCAAGTCGATTGGGATTAAGTCAGGAGCCGGGATTTGATTCTATGAGTGCAGCTTCTCGGAAGTCATCCCAAGCTAGGCTCCTTTGCTTTGTGGTGACTGCCATTGCTAAGCTAGCAACATGCCATAACGAGTTTCTTCCAAGAGCACTGTGTTATTGGCTAAGGTATTGACTTTATCCTTCTGGCATAACAAACTTATCAAGAGTTTGCAATTGTTGGCGTCATCCATGATTGAAGTATGTTGTTTGCTTTCATGCAGGTTGCTCGGTCCAGGACCTTAGACAGGAGAGTCTGGCAACGTGCCTGTGACTATTTAGGGCTCATGAATGAACCAGCCATTTGCTTATCTGTACTGGGACCATCCACTGCCCAAAAAATGGTCCTGGTATTGTCAACTGGAGTGAAGGAGGAACGAAGATGGTAGCTCACATTCCATTTTACCTTTTAGCCGAACAAAAAGGTAAACAAATTATGAACACTTAAATAGTCAAGTGTAGAATAAGCATTATTTTCTGTTGTCTACAGAAATATGATGCAACTTGACGCACCTTTCTACAGATGAAACTCAAGTTGTCTAACTGTGTTATCTCTGGGTTTTTTTTCGTTTTGTATTTTATCGGTATCGTAGTCTTATGGAGAACGCACGAGCTACACCTAACCCCTGGACTTGACATGTGTTTGTGCAGGTCCACCATCTCATGATTTTTCATTTGCGGACCTCCTCCCCGCAGAATGAGAACACCTTCATGAGTAGCATGGATTCGTGCAATGATTCTCTTGCAGACGCCATGTGCAGAGAGATCATTGGTGATAATAGCATGCTCAAGATCCATGCATACGACAGCTTTTTTATCCAGTTCATTTTTTCAATCTGGAAATGCTGGCCCATCCGATGAGTTCCTGTACTGTTGTAATTTCTGGTATTCTGAATGGTATCCACCGTTGCAGTTCCTGGGTGTGTAGATGGAATTCAGAAACACTCAGATATTATACATGGAATCATTTGTCAGTGTGTATCATATTATGAAAGGGAAACAGTGTTGTAATACTTGAGATCTCTGATGCTGTGCATCTACTTATGGAGAGGCTGTTCTATGTGATATGAATTATCTTCTTGTGAGTGAAGAGGAAAAGGAGTGTCTGCAATTCTGTACCAAAAGAAGTTGCTCAGGTAGTCCCATTATAGCGCAAAAATTCGTGAAATGGTTCAGTTTAGGAACTAACATTTGTCTTCATCAGAACGGGAGACGCAAGAGACAAGTTCAACAGCAAGCACATCACAACACAAATTTGGGATTGAAATGGGTGATGAATCACCAGAAGCGCTACAAAATTATAAACCCAAAGCAACAGACAGGCAGACTCAAATTCTATTCTGCACCTACAGAGAGCACTGGAAGTCTGAACAATAGCAGAAACAACTGACACAACGAATTACAGACAGAAGAATTACGATTTTTTTGTACTACACCAAGAACCCTAAAAATCAGAGGCAGCAGCATCCGAGAGGCCGACACGAAGAGGAAGTCAATACCCGAACCAACCGCCCTTGCATAGTGGTGACAAAATTATGAGCACCACATGGCAAGGAGAGTCTGAGGTGCGTTCTTGACTTCCCACTGATGAAAGCTCCAAAATTTTGCTACTCCTGCAGATGCAAAATGCAAACTCATCAGAATTCAGAGAAAAAATCACCAAAATTTCAGTGAACAGTTCAGTTGCAAGTGTCTCGCTGTCGACTTACCTCTGATACAGACATAGGAAGATTGTTCAATTCAGACAAGCTACTGCGGAGAGCTGGCGCCGGAGACGGCAGCCTTGATGCGCTCCACGGTGCAGGCATGAGGCTGTTCACCGTCGCCACGGACCCCAGCGAGAGCTTTGCGTCGGGGACGGAGTCGACCAGTATCTGGAACGCCACGGTTAGGAGCGACCCACCGGAGCCGACACCGCCGCCATTTAACCCTCCTGCGGCATGATGCATTGTCCCGATTGGCCCGTCGGCAGAATGGCGAAGCCCGACGGCAGAAGCGTGACGTAGTCTGGGTCACCGCCGTTGAGGACGACGTTCATGGCCACGACATCCACCGGCGCGTAGATGACGTAGGAGCCCGAGGCGTCCGTGCAGCTCTCTTGCAGGATCAGCATGTTGCTTTGGTTCGAGTTGGTGCTCTGCACACACAATATGGTTCGATAAAATTATAACAGGCTTACATGCATCAGATATTTTTATCATCCTCAGAATGATCAGACCATATTTTACTTACGTTGACGCGAAGGAGTGAGACGCAATTTCCATGATCGCGTCCATTGGCGATGTGAGCCATTTCTTGGACGACGCCGCCATTGGAGAGGATGTCCCACTGAAACCCAAACGAATTACAAGACATAATTAGTTCAATCATTCTCAGAATTTGAATTCCACGTTGATGTGAACAATGCAATTGTGTGTACCTCGCTGCGAGAGGACTCGTCGCGGAGGAAGTCGAAGACGCGCTTTGGCGCGACGGGAAGCCAGAAGGAGGTGGCGGCGTTGAGAACGATGCCGGGCGGCCTCCCGGGGTCGTCCACGCTCTTCCTCGTCATGACCCTGACGTCCTCGGCGCCGCTCCCCGACAGCGTCGTCCACTGGTGCGCCACTGACGCTGTCACGCCGCCGCAGAAGCTCGCCACCATCCTCTCCGCCAGCTTCAGCATGCTCTTCCTCCCCTCCGAGCTCGTGATCACTGCATGCACATGAACTACTAATTTCAGTAAGCAGTTCTACTTGATACCAGTACAAACTTTCAACAGGTCGCAACCAAGTAGCAAGAATGTGTACCGCCAATGTCGCTGGTGGGGATGTTGCTGGCCATGGCGCTGGCGAGGCGCTCGCACTGGCGTCCCAGGGCGCCGACCCATCGGCGTGCTCCGAAGGCGAGGCCGGAGTTGACGAGGAGCTTGTAAATGTTGTGCACGGCCCTGTCGTCCACCTCCACGTGCTCCACCCACGTCACCTTGGAGTAGCCGTTGGGCGCCTCCTGGATGAGGCAGCCGGAGGGCCTGCGCCGGCACTTGATCCCCTGCAGGTGTCCAGCGACACGTCGGCGACGGCCCAGGTCCCGTCAGAGTTGCGCTTGCAGTACCTGACGAAGTAGCTCTCCCTGGTGGGAACCAGCGGCGACGGCACCTGGAACTCCACCGACATCACCTGCAGCGCGCCGTCGTAGCAGCCGGCGACGCCCGTGGACAGCACCTCCAGCGTTGCCGCCCTGGACACGATGCTCGAGAACACCGCCGCGTACTGGTTCTGTTCAGGTGAGATGCAGGCACAGTTTAATTCAGAACGATCGATCACATACAGGGAAATGCAGTGGACGAAGAGGATTGGGTACTCACGACATCCATGAGGATTTCGACGAGGCTGGCAGGTGTCATGATGACCACGGCGGCGTCGTGGGAGGCCTCGGAGACGAGCCCGTACTGCCTGGGTCCAAGCCCGCTGCGCGGCGCGAACATCCGCGCGTACTCCTCCTCGTCCAGCGACCCGTCCGCCGTCCACAGCGGCACGTCCATCCGCGCCATCCGGACCAGCTCCTCCATGGCCGCCACGGCCAGCTCCACCACCACGCCCTGCTTGTCCACGTCCAAACCAGCGGCGCCCCTCATCGCCGGCATCATCTCGGTGGCTGTGCCGAACACGTCAGCGCCGCCGTAGACCCCGACGGTGGCGCCGAGCGCGGGGTTGGAGAGGACGGGGAAGGGCACCATGGGCTTGCCGACGTACTTGGCGGCGATGGCGGAGATGCGGTCGATCTCGTCGCGGAGGCGAGCGTTCTCGACGCGGAGGTGGTGCTCGTCGAAGGACATCTCGCCGAGCGCGGCGGGGCCGCCGCAGTTGGGGCAGGACGCGCTGCTCAGCGCCTCCTTGTACCGCATGTTCTCGGCGCGCAGCTTGTCGTTGTCCGCCCGCAGCTGCGAGTTCTCGTGCCTCTCGTGCTGGTTCTGCATCATCCATCACCATGATCAACCCACACATCAAATCACCATCTGAACTCGTGTTAAGATCCAATTGTTAAGAATGCATGTCAGGGTAAGATCGATCATATGACTAAGATCAAATGCAGCAGATGGGTGAGTTGCCATTTGACTGTGCTGTGCATGCATGCAGATATGCAGATATGTCCAGAGGCCAGGTGATGATTAGCAGCTAGCAGTGGACTACTGTACACGTCAGCGCGTCGTGCCATGCCATGCCATGCCAGCGTGGATTGGGGGTGGGGTTTGACTATGGCCGGGCCGGGGTGGGCTGCCGGCCTGCCACATTTGGCAGTGTGCACGCAGACGCGGGCCGCTGCCGCTGCGCGTGTGGGCGAACTTGTCCAGATATAGTAATCGGCCATGAATGCGTGCTGCAGCGACCTAGGTGGTTGCGACAATGGCTGGCTCGCTGCCTGGCTTTCCGGCAAGAAATTCCTCATATTTCAGATCAGAAATACTATGAACGAAGTGCATTGATCGAAGATTATATTTGCAAGATTATTATTATTATACCTTCATTTGTGTTCTCTTGTTCTGGAACCAGAACTTGACTTGGAGAGGCTCCAGCCCCAGCTCCCGGCTCAGCTCCTTGCGCTGCTTGTCGTCAGGGTGGGGGCACTCCTTGAAGAAACTGCATATACACACATGCACATACGTCATCACAAATAGTTTTTGCAACATAAAAAATGTTCTGTGAGCCGTCAATTAATAGCATTGCAGTATTATATATTCAATTCAAAGCCCAGTATACATGTGAACGGAGTGCGATGCCTGCTGGCCGTGCCTTCCGATTGTTTCGGGGAGCGCGCAAGAGAACAGAAACGGTTTGGCTTCGGTCAACTTGAAAACGTACGCTGTTTGTCCGCAGCGAGAACTCAATTTGGACTTCTACGTATGCTCGTGTGAACGCTACCAGATGGGACTGATCCAGCCAGCCACACTGTTTTGTACTCATCTCCTCGATCGGAACAAAATTCAGTAGTTCATACCCAACAACATTTCATGCGTTTTTTCATCAAGTTTAGGCAATCAGGAACATGCATGGGAATAACAAATGGGAGATTTATTGATTCTTATGGCATTCCAGGAACAACAAAAGAATTGAGCAAAAATACATTAGAGATGCATATGCAAAGAGCATGATTAATTAAGACTGAAGAGATACTAGTAGTATACGTACTCTAACACATCATTTCAAGATGTGAAAATTTAAGGAAAGATAACATCAATTGAAGGCATTACAGGAATTGAGCAAAAAGATGTACGAGAATGCGTGATAAATTAAGTAGGAGATCAGCATAGTGCAAAAATGTGCAAGAGATCTTTATCTAAAAAAAAAATGTGCAAGAGATCGATTAGCGACGTACGCTTCCATCTCCTGGATCTGGTGCTGGGTATGGCGGTGGTACCGCTTCTTGCGCGGCCGCTGGATGGGGTCCTGGTCGGCGTCCAGGGCATCGCCGTCCACGTTCTCGCTGCCGGACCTGCTCTCGAACTCGTCCCCCAGAGGGTCCACGGACTCCCTGCCACGGATCATGCCGTGGTGGTGGTGCTCGCCGCTCTCCGCTGTTATCGCCGGCGCAGGGATCTGCTGATCGAGTAGATGGTGCTGCTGGAGCGCCTGCTGGAGATGCTGGTTATTGCTGTCTAGTAAGTTTGGCTGCAGATTAATTTGTAGAGGGAGCGAAATTAAAGATCGGTCAGTTGACTGCTGCTTATCCTGCTGCTAAATATATAGAAGGAATTGAGTACATAATCATTCTACATGTGCATATTAATTACTAGTAGACAAACAAAGGGGAGAAATTATGGGACAAAATAGAACTGGAAAATTGTGTGCAAAACAATTTATGCTGTTTTGGGGAGAAAAGAAATGTGTTCATACAAACAAATAATTTGGGGAAGGAATGGAAGTGCTAGCAACAAATCAGGAATAAAAGTGGTGTGGATCAAAGGGAAGTGAAGCAACTTTTTCTTCAATGATTGATTTCTCATTTTCTCAAAAGATCGATGTGAAAGCAAGAACAAAAAGGTAGGTTTGCTCATAAAGTGCTAGAAGACCCAAAAGATTTGGACGAACAAGGAAGGAAGCAACAGCAAACCTGTGGAAGCACTATTCTCTACTCCTCTGGGTGTGTGCAAGATGAAGAACTAGGTATAGTGAAGTCTCTCCCTCTCTCTCTCCTCCCATCCTAGCTAGTCGTCTTATTTATCTGCTCCATTTATATAGGAGTGGGTCTTAAAGAAAGGGGGCTCGTGTACTCTGAACTCTGATGACCTAATCTATGTGTGAACAGAAGCCGCTTATCTGATCCATTTACTTAACTCTCTCTCTATTCCCTGAAACTTCTCCCTTCCCAAGAAAAAATCTGGAAATTATTTTGAGATGGGACAGTGCATGCAGCTGGCCGTCTTCTGTCTAACAAGGGAAAAATGCAAATCGAAACAATAATTTATTTTAAGAAACAAATCATACTGGATCAGTACTTGTGCAAATAAAACCAAGAAAAACTGAAGCAACAAATCATAAGGGATCAGTAAATGCAAGTCAAAACGAAAAGAGTTTTGAACACAAATTAAACACAGCAACAGCAAAGTCTCATGCAAGCAGTGATCTTTCGATTTACTTGATGGACAAAAGGTAAAGGAGAGAAATTAATGGGAGCAAAACCTGCAAAGCCCTTTTGATTTCCTTAGCTAAGATTAATTACCTGACCGAGCGAAAGTGCCGATGATGATCCGTAGGCTGCGCCGCCGCTGCTCCGGCTGATCATCGACGACGGCATGTGCCTCGCTGGGATCATCATGGTAATCACCACTGCCTCTGAAAACCCTAGCTAGTTATTGCCTCCTCCCCACACCTTCCATTTCTCCCTCCTCGCTCCAACAAAAACAGAAGGTGATGTGCAGTCCTATACGGAGAGAGGTATATATATCTTGCTTGCCAAGCAACAGCACAGGTACGTAGCAGCAGATCTAGGAGAAGAAATCCCAGAGAACCTTGTCAGCCAGTGAGAGATCTAAGATGAGAACCGTACGTGTATGTCTATATGTGTAGAACCTCTCTGTGGCTTGTCTATAGAAGAGTTGTGCTTCGTGCAATAAACTTTTGCGAGCTCAGAAGGGGTAGCGAGATGAGGAGATCTTCAGGAGGAGGAAGAAGAAGAAGAGCTGGACGCGGCCATGGGAGGAGGGGAGGAGGAGGAGGAAGAAAGGGGAGAGAATGTGGAGAGGGGAGAAGAGGGAGGAGTTATTGCCGGAGGGTTGAGAGGGTGCAATCGCATTTATGGAGTAGGCGTAGTGCAATTGCTAGGGGAGAGAAAGAGGTAGAGTCAGAGAGCAGTGGGTGTTTCTGTCTCTGTATACTCTCGCGTATACTCTCCATATACGGGTGAGATTTGTATTAATGTGCTAGCAGTACAAAGACGCCTATCATGGAGTCATTTGGGTGCCAAAGACAAGCGGAGAGTTTTTTTGGATTTGTATATATGAAGACATAAGAACGAGAAAATGATCCTGTAGAAAACTCCAAAACCAAGTTATATTCATATTAATGGTGATATATATTTTCGTTTGTTGTTATCTACTCCATCCGTTCAGTCATCCAAGAGACCAACGAGGTTAATTACTCATCAAATTAATTACTATATGCACCAATACTACAGTAGGGAAAAGAAACCACATGCATTGGAGATTGAAAGAAAGAGGCACATTGGAGGTGCAAGTTGCATTGTGGATAGAGAGAAAAAAAAACGGAATTAAAAATTTATTGAGATGGATTTAGATTCCCAAACTATCTCAAAATGGAGAGGGGCCTAGAAAACCCGAACTAAGGGAGTAATCTACTCCCTCTGTCCCTAAATAAGTACTTCTACTTTTGTTCTAAGTCAAACTTTTATAAGTTTGACTAATTTATAAAAAATATAGCAATATTTATGACAATAAATTAGTATGCTATGTAATTACATTCCAAAATGTATTTACTGATATAGATTTGATGTTGTATATGTAGCTATGTTTTCTATGACGTTGATAAAACTTACAAAAGTTTGACTTAGGACAAAACTAGAAGTACACTTATTAGTGATGGAAGGAGTAGTTCAAAAGAACATGACATTTTAGATATTTAGATTGATTTCAAGATCTACTTTTGATAGCTACTTTATATGTATAGTACTTTTCTAGTATTAAATTGCATTGAAGCGACAAATTTATCCAAAAGAATGAGTGAGCAATACTCACTCAGTCCCGGAATAACAATACGTTTACTTTTACCTAAGTCAAACCATTTTATATTTGACTAACTTTATAGAAATTGCAATTAATATATTATGTAACTATATTTTTAGATGTATCTAGTACATTTGATATTATAGATGTTGATATCTATTCCTATATATATTTTGTCAAACTTTTAGAAGTTTGACTTTGAAAAAACTTATAACGCTATGTAAATAAAAACTAAGGGAGTACCTTTTTGTATAAAGTTGGTGAAAGCTAAAAAGTTTGACTTAAAACAAAGCTAAAAGTACACTTATTTTTGGGGCGGAGGGAGTATGTACATTTCAACATACTCTCGTCACATGTAGACACTTAGTCATCTTAGTCGTGTAATTAATTTTTGTTTCAAAGTATAATTTACCTGTTGATACCAAATATGACTCATCAATGTCACATTTCCATTTTACTCGAAAGCATCCTGTTAGAGCATGTTCTTACAAACATTTATGTGAAATTAAGGGGGTATAAGGGAGGAAGAGATAAAGAAAACTGAAAAGGGTTACAAAGTGGCCGCAAACAACTCCGCAAATGATTCAAACATAAGAATGAGACGCCACCAAGGATCAAATTTTGTTGGACGTGTTCTAACATGAAGGTAGTTGGACGTCTTTAGTCTTCATCAGGCCAGCCAAGTAAGGCTAGTTCGTTACCGTTCTTGCCCCATAACTCCACTCGCCATTCAGGGAAAGGAACTTCGGAAGGAGGGAGGACCATGGGAAGAGAACCGGGAGATCTGAGACCTTGGATGATGTCCTAGCAAGCGCCCTATACACGGCCCAAGGGGAGGAATCCCTAGAGAAAGGCAACCCGCTGCTATGTGACGAGAACAGCCAAAATAAGGGGTAAAGAACTTGTTAACTTGGATTCAGACTAAAGAAAGAATCATCGGCCAACACACACATGTCCCGATTATCTCCGGTTTGCAAGATGTCTCACCTTCACATCAAGCCAGGCATTCCTTACTATATGGTTGTCGCTCTTGTCGACGACTTCCATTCCCTTTTTGGGGGAGGAAGCCCCAAAGAAAGGAAGACTGAAGCAAAAAAAAGCGAAGAGATTCAGCCATGATGGATGTTGTCCGATAAGACGCACTCCACTTTCCCTCCAAGGGAAGGAAGCCTTGGAGGAAGGATGACACTGCGCGGGAACAAAAACAACCACAAAGATAAATCGAGGACTTGCTAACCCGAAACTAGAGGTGCGGATCCAGCAGATAAGAGGAGGACGAAGCATAGGAACTAATGGGAGATAACTCACTGGAGCACCGAAGAAGCGAACAATAGAGAGCGGATACTAATTTTGCAAGGAGGACACGGCTGGCTGACTTGCGCGAGAACCTCATGGCTCTATTACTAGATTTGCATGCAATTCAATTTTTTCGTTGAGATAGTCAAACCATATACAATTAATTAAACAAATACTGCCATTGTGGCTTAGTTTTTTTAACAAATGTACATTGTTAAGATCGGATGATACGTCTTTTCTTTTCTCTTTTGTCATATGTAGTACAATTTTTTTTGCAATCAACACAAGTAGTATACATAAATTAAACTTATTTGACATACACGTGCATACAAAATCAACACAAGGAGTATATAAGCCATCCACCCAATTCTAAATTAAGTTCACAGGTTTTGGTTGCACATTAGTCATTCTAAATATAAAATTAGCTATACATTAGTCATCATACTTTAACCTATCTTATTTATGAATATTTTTCCTGTTTTTGACAAAAAGACTAATACATTTTAAAAATCTGGTCAAGTCTCCTTTTCCTGATTTTTCTGATTAGACCTTAGGTGAGCTTCGATTTATAAAACTATATACTGCGTGCACAAAGTCCAAATAGAGCTTGGGCTCCATAGAGCCCGACATTAAAAAAATCTCCATTCGAAGTTTTAAAAAATTCTGAACAAATATTCTAGATGTAAATATTGTCGAACTTCAGTAAGTGTAAAAAAACTAATACAAAATTACATTCTAGGCTATAAAAAATAAATCTAACAAAATTTTCAAAATTTTAAATGTGAGGTCCACACATTTTTCATTCTTTCTCAGACTATAATATAATTATTTCGTATTGGTTTTTTAACAGTAGTCGTGTTCGTCATTCTCTATATATTGGATTTTTTCTGATTTTTTAAAACTTACAGATGTCATTTTTGAAATTTTCAAATAAAGTGCTCCGAGCCCGAGCTCTACTACTCCCTGTGAAGTACAACTGTGAATGGCAAAACGTACACCGAAGCAGTACAGGTTTTGACCTTACTTAAAAAAACATATTTCGTTGGTCTCGAGTTTCAAGGAGCCGCGTGGGCGAAGGGATCGATGCTTTGCACTGCTGCGGGTACTGTTTGCCTACCTGGGCACGGCGCTGGCAGCGCTGCAGCTCGTGGGCTTATTTTTGGTCTTTTCCACACAATAGAATAAAATCGCCTCCAAATATGCCAGTTTTCCGGCAGTAGAAAAAATTCACCTTTAAATAATTATTTGCCTCTAATTATGCATGTAGCAATTAATCAAGATGGAATGGATGGGGAGCTTGAAAATATTTTCCACCTCTACATTTTCCACCAATTTATAAAATGACAAATGTCGCAGTAGGGGTCTTCCCTACTGTTTTTCCGTTAAAAAGCTTGAAAATATTAATCTTATTAGTGGAAAATCTACTAGGCTGGCTAGGGATTTGGCTAATAAACACTTTGTTGAGATTTATTTTGTCAAATCTTATTAGTGCATAATCTGGTAGGCATGTTAGGACGAACTGTCTTGAAAAGAAGAAAGAAAAAGAAAAAGAAATGTTAAACAGTTTTATGAAATTCCAGGGTACTAGGGGACAAAATTAAGAGATATTTAATTAGACAAACCTCCTGTAAATATAAGCTTAACTTTATTGAGATCCAGGAAACGATTAAACATGATTTCTCAGAGACAATTTTGTTGTCTATTGGTGGAGAAAATATGTTTAATTGGCCTTGGACTCCCGCCAAAGGCAGGTCGGAATTTTGTTGGAAATTAACTCTGATACGTTGGATGTTTGGGAAAAAGAATTTGGAGAATATTTTATCAGGATACATGTGCACAATAAATTGGAATTTTTTGCCTAGAATCTTGTGATTGTTTATGGTGACGCACAACCTACCGTAAAGGCCAAATTCTTGGTAGAGTTTGTGCACGTCATAAAATTATTTGCTGGGAATTTCAATCTTACTAGGAAAGTTTTTTTTTTAAAACTTTTATGACAGTAGGAAAGGCTCCTACTGCCTCTATATTAGCACTTCAGTAAACAGTTCCAGGGGATAATTGCATGGGGGTTAGGGGGATTAGTAGATTACAACATCACGAGATAACTAAATAGCGTCAACAAAGTTTCTAATGAATTGATGCTTGGCTTCCTTGGTCCTATGGACCAGAAGAGAAAATCTTCCTTGAATCTAGCCATCCAAGAGTTTGTAGTTGGAGGAACCCCATTGAAGTAGAAGTTGTTTCTTTCTTTCCAAATGCTCCAGGCCGCAATGGAAGTTAATGCCAAAAATAATCTTACTAGGAAAGTTAATGCCAAAAATAAGCCTGGAGGTTATAATCAATGGAATTTGCTATTTAGTTCCATAATTTCATGATACGAGCTTTCGGAAATACATCTCAGGGGGGGGGGGGGGGGAATACACCTCATCCAACAATCAGAAGGACCCAACTTTTGCATTGTTGGATAGAGTGTTAATTTCTCCCTCTTGGGAAGATGTTTTTCACTAGTGACTCACACAGCCTTATTATGGGAGTTATTTGATCACACGCCCTGTTGATTTCAACAGAAGAGGTCAATAACTTGGATGTGTGGCGGAATAGGTTACAAAAATCGAGAAGAAAGTTGAAAGGATGGAATGTAAATTTATAAAGTGATATTAATAAACAAAAAAAGGAAGTTGTGCTAGATTGGACTGGCTGTAGATGACTGGACACATCTCCAACATTTTTGCCTAAAGCTTAACATAATTCTTAAAGAGGAGGAGATCAAATGGTTGCAGAGAGGTCCAAGGAAAAAGAATTGTTGGAATGGGATAAAAATACTAAATAGCATCACTCTAGGGCTAATGGGAAAAGGAAGAAAAAAATAATAGTAAGCTTGCACGAAGATGAAGGGTTTACCGAGGGACATGAAAATTTGAAGAAAAACAATATCTTTGTTTTCTACAGAACCGAAGCAGGTCGAAACTTTTTTGAGGGCCCTCATTGCAAAGATGGCCAAAGCGGAAGGGTTTGAACTTTTAAGGTGGACATGGGGATAGACTCTAGCTCTGTTTTGACGGAATTGCAGCGCGCTACGACGGTGCACCATAGTTCTAATTTGGTGCTTCTTGAATAATTTGTAGTGTTACTAGTGTCATGATACTAGTATTGCTTTTTGAATAATTTGTTTAACTATTGTAATACTGATGTTAATAACATATTTCTACTGAGATTCTATTATGTGATGTTGATGTAAAAATCAATTTTAGCATCAACTCTTTTTTTAATTTCCAAAATAACAGTAGAGGTGTGCCATGAAACCAGTGGCATGCCCAATACACACCACCAGTAGCAATTTGGGCACGCCACTATTAGACTATTTCCTACTCATGACATGCGTGTTAAAAAGGTCTCATTTGACTACCTCCAAAAATGTGAACAATCAGAGATAACATGTTCTTTCTACATAGGCATTCCTGTGCTCATCTTCTTCGGGGCCATCTGGTTCAAAGCCCTAAGTCAACGATTGATGTTTACCTACTCCAACTTGTTCATAACACTTGTTATATTATGTTACCCACAAACCTTTCTAAGGTTTTACCTTGTTCCTATTACTTGTTATATTGGGATAAATTATGGTTAACTTCTTTTAATACTTGTTATATTATCAAATGCATGCATGCTTAATGTACCTCATGAACAGTTGGGCCTGCTAAGGGGTATGGCAGCACTGTTAGCAGGGTTTTTGAAGGGACTGGTAGCAAGCTACCACTAGTACAGAACGACACATCGGATACCCCTCTATGGAAACGACACGAGATAGGCGACGAAAAATCGCGATTTTAGCGTTGCGGACGAGGCCTGACAGAACTGGGGCGCGGCCGGTCCGTCAAACATTGGTTACGGAGGAACTCAAAACTCCGTTACCTATCATATTGGCAACGGCCATAAATTGGGCTCCGTTTCCAACTATGGCTACGATTGTGGATGGATATTCGTTTGCGATGTGCTTGGGAAATTGCAGTTGCAAACTAGAAGCGCGCCTGTTCAATGCGGCTTAATTCATGAGGGATTGGAACCGCCTGCTCGCCGCTAACAAAATGTGATTGGAACCGTGCGAAGCCAGGCAGTTCTCGCATTCTGGAGGAACCCTGGTGGCAGAACGAGGAAGTCCCCAGCAACGAGGCGAACGGTGAAGACCGTGGTGACGTCCCATGGTGGGATCAGGACGGGCCACCGGACTCAGACCCCGACGACTCTAACCCGCCGTCTTTGAGCGAAGGAGAAGACGCGATGAGGAGGACGCGCCAGAGGAAGAGGAGCCGGAGGAACCACCGGAGCCGTATTCGAGCCAGGAAGAAGACGACTCCGACGAGGAGGAGGAACACGCGCCGGAGTAGGCGCCGGAGGAGGAGGAGTACGCGCCGTAGAAGGAGGCGCCCGAGAAGCACGTGCCGGACGAGGAGGATCACGCGCCGGAGGAGGAGGAGAAGGCAACCCGCAAGAAGCGACGCCGCACCACGGACGACAATGGCGCGGAGGCAGGGCGGAAGAAGAACAAGTAGAGTAGATAGTTAGTTCAATTCTAATGTAAATTTATATCCTTCTTGTGCATCCAAATCCTTGAGCCAAATATCCATGCCATTCGTGTCCATCATACCTACCTACATGTGGTATTTCCTGCCACTCCAAGTAAATTTTTCGTGTGCTATCTTTAAATATTCAAAATGTTATTACTTCTTTTTGTGCCAATGCTGCCAAGCTCACGAGGAAGTAGTGGGTGGTCTTTATTGCATTTGTTGGACAGAATTTTATCAAGGACTTGAATGCTTCATCTACTTGTCCATTAATTTTGTAAAAAGAGCTGGCAACGGGTTGACCAGCTCCATAAAAGATAAATTACAACTTTCACCAAACTCTCCTCACATTTTGTTTGAGAATTCAGTAAAACATCTGGATGTGTAAACAAAGGAGATAAGAGGAATGATCTACTTGCTGCAGAAATAACGTTCCTCATGGGAGCCGCTCATATAGAAGTCTGCTTAACAAATGTAGTAATGCACTGTTCACTACCATTCGTTGACCATAGTATACACCTCTCAAAATTTATTTTTATGTCTTTATATCCTTTCAAAAACTAAAAAGTTCTAGCACACGATTAATCTCTGCTTCCCTCTGCGAAGGGCATTTCTTTTACTTTTATATTGAGTCAGGTTTCCTTTTCAATCTTTATCTCTCAAGCAAACGCATAGTATCAATTGTGGTACAAGTCTACTACATGTTATGTTTATGTTTAACTGTGAAAACTTTGTATTGACATTATCTTGAGATAAATATGTTACAAGTTGAAGCTTTTACTAAAAATTTAAATCTTCCTTTGTGTTAGTTAAACACATTTGACGAAAGTGAAAGGAAAAGGATGTCGCCTAGGGGGGGGGGGGGCGAATAGGCGATTAAAACTTTTCCGGTTTAGGCTTGATAATTGCGGAATAAAACTAGGTGTTTAAATTAACAAGTCAACAATCTAAATAAACTAGGCTCACCTATGTGCACCAAAACTTATGCTAAGCAAGACAAGCAACAAGGTGATAGCAATATATAATACTTCAAGCACGAAGGCTATCACAATGTAAAGTGCATAAGTAAAGAGCTCGGGTATAGAAATAACCGAGGCACGCGGAGACGGGGATGTATTTCCGAGTTCCTCTTTTTTAGGGGAGTACTTCTCGTTGGAGAGGTGTGAGATACCACAAGGGTCAACTCAACAGCCACAAAAGGTTCACCTTCTTCTCCGATGAACCGCACCACAAAGGTTTGGTTCATCTTCTACTATTGGAATCCTTCAAGGCGGAATCCGGACCCTTTACAACAACGATCTGGGGCACACACACCCACAACTGAATTGGGGGCTCCCGAACAGCTACAAGTGACCACAAGAGGTCTCAACCACCACAAAGGCGTCTAGGGTCCAAAGACCCAAGAGTAACAAGTTCACAAACTTTCACTTCCACGAATCCTCGTGGAGAGCACAAACCGATGCACAAATGCAATGGCAAGAGCACAAGTGCTCAAATCCTTCACTCTCAAATCCCACCAAAACAACAAATTCTTATGGGGGAATAAGAGAGGAAGAACAATGGAGGAGAAACACCAAGAACTCCAAGATCAAGATCAACTAGGTTCCCCTCACTTAGAGGAGGAATGGATTGGTGGAAATGTAGATCTAGATCTCCTCTCACTTTTCCCTCAAATATATGGAAGAATAATGGGAGGGATTGAGAGGGGGCAAGCTTTTCCAAAGGTCAACAATGGAGGAGAGAGAGGGGAAAAACAAGCTCAAGAAGTTAGGGTCTCTTTGGGGAAGAAGGCCCCTTAAAAGGTGCGGCTGAAATCTGCCCGTTGGGGCAATTTTCGCGAGGGCCGGCCTTGGCCCGGCCTGGGGTCGGCCAGGCCGGCCTACCACCCGAGGCACCCGGCCTATAAAAACTGCAGAAATTCCCAACACGAAAACGAACATATCTTGATCATCTGGACTCCGTTTTCGATGTTCTTGGGCTCGTTGGAATCGCAACGAAGAGCTTTACAAGATCATGCAGAGAAACATCATAGTCCAACATGGGAGGATAAAACAAAATCTAGAAAGGTAAACCTTCTCTATAAAAGAACAACCGGTAAATCCTCCAACATCAAAACTCAACTAATCATCAAGACTCTGTTTTTTATGATCTTGGGCTTGTTACGAAGATAATCACAAGCCCTACAAGATCATGCATATACACATCATAGTCCATCATGTGAGTAGGAAACCACAAGGAGAGAGTTTGACCTCTCTAGAAAAGATAAACCGGTAAAACCTCCAACATAAAAAACGCAACAAGATATGCATATGAAATCCGTTTTTTGATGAACTGGAGGTTGGTATGGAGATGAACACAAGCTCTAAATTATCACATGGATAAAAGCCAAATAAGAACCAATAAAGATGATATGCCAAGTATGCAAAGGTTTGAGCTCTCCACAAAGATGCGATCAAGTTACTCACTTGAGAGCCCCTCTTGATAGTACACCGTCTATCCTATAACCCGGTCTCCCACTAACACCATGAGACCGGTAAAATAGAAACCCTATCAAGATCATACATTTGTCTTGCACATTCCACTTGAGCTAGATGACGATCTTGACTCCCTCAAGTTGGAACACCTTTCTTGATTGTGCTTGCTAGCACATGCTTGATGAAGACTTCTCCAAATACTCCCCCATACACCATTATGGGAGAGCCTAGCTAAGCTTCGTCTTCATGTATCCATTGTAAGTTTCAATCCAATGATATCTTTCAAGATGAATCATATTGAACTTGCACTTCTTAATCTTCTCTCTTTTCACAAAGATGATGTCTTGAATCCTTCGAGACATACTTGCAATATGATCAACTCTAAATGACCATTCTTTATATAAACCATTGGATAGAACCTTGGTCATCACTTTATCTTCTAGAGTCCAACATATGAACTCCAATCTTTTCCCATGGACAAGATCTATAAGGATAACTCAATGCAAACATTAGTCCATAGAGATTGTCATTAATTACCAAAACCACACATGAGGGCACATGCACTTTCAGAAAGAATGTTGCTTTGTGAGCTATTAATCATGACGAGTTTTATAATTTTCAAGTCTCCAAAGTATTATTCATGAAAAATTCTTGCTTAGATGTTACACATGGTTAATCATTGTTTGTTTTATATCAACTATAGACCATTGAATTGGATCACTTCATTAAGTTCATGTGATTTACATTATTATTTGATCAAGGTTGTGTTGGTAGCATGTCACTACAAAAATTATTTTGTTATCATTTACCTACTCGAGGACGAGCAAGAATTAAGCTTAGGGATGATGATGTGTCTCAAACGTATCTATAATTTTTGGTTGTTCCATGCTTGTTATATATCATTGCCATGTGTTTTTATAATGTTTTTATATCATTTTGGCACATTTTCTGGAACTAACCTATTAACAAAAGCCCAGTGCCAGTTCCTGTTTTCTGCTGTCTTTTAGTTTTAGAAAAGCTAGTCGGGGAATTTTCTCAGAATTGGCTGAAAATTTACATGAATTATTTTTACGAAGAAACAAAGACGGAGCCAGAAGGGGGCCTGCAGGGGGCCCCACAGCCCCCAGCCGCGGCCCAGGTCTTGGCCGTGGCTAGGTCCCACCTGGCCGCCTCCGGAACCTTCTCGAGTCGCCCTTTCGCTTATAAATCCATCTTCTCAAGAAAACCCTCGGTACCCGATCACTTTTCCCGAAATATGTCCGAGGCCGCCGCCGTTGCCAACCCTAGATCGGGAGGGTTCTGAATCTCTTCCCGCACCCTGCCAGAGGGGGAGATCGTCACCGGAGGCATCTACACCACCATGCCTGCCTCCGGAGTGATGCGCGAGTAGTCCACCACGGGACTACGGGTCCATGGAAGTAGCTAGATGGTTGTCTCTTCTCCTTGTACTCCAATGTTTTAGATCTTGTGAGCTGCCTAACATGATCAAGATCATCTTATTGTAATGCTACATGTTGTGTTTGCTGGGATCCGATGAATTGTGGCAATCATGACATTCTTGTTCAGTTTATCTATGAAGTTTTATTTATGATCTTGCATGCTCTCTGATGTTAGTGTAAGCTTTGGTCGAAGTAATTGCTAGTATCTTTAGAGGGAGTATTTATGCTAGATAGTAGGTTCATGCCTCATTTTGTCTGAGTTCGAGTTGACAGAAACGATTAAGACTAAAGATGTGCTGTTGCTATTAGGGGTAAAACATTGGTGTTTATGGCTTTATGTTATAACCATTGCTTACATTATGCACCGTGCTTATTGCAATTATCCGTTGCTTGCAACTTAATACTTTCGGGTGACATGCTGGATAGCGATCCCGGGGTGGATTATTAGTCATAGATGCAGTTGGATAACGGTCTATGTATTTTGACGTAATGCTCATATTAAATGAAACAGTGAACTATATTATGTAATGGTAGTATTGTTATGCGCCCATGCTTTGTCAATTACCCAGTTGTAATTTGTTTACCCAACATGTTTATCTTTCAGAGAGACACCACTAGTGAACTGTGGACCTCGGTCCTATTTTCCTATATTGCTTACAACTGTTTTCATAGCTTTTCCTAGTCATTTGCTCGCTGGTCATTTTTGCTATCATATTATTTTACACACATACATTTAATTCTTTGTGTTCAGCAAGCCGGGGAGATTGACAACCTTGCTGTTTCGTTGGGGCAAAGTGGTTTGTTTGTGTTATGTGCAGGTCCAATCTCCGTCCACACTTTTTCTGGCGCCGGTGACACCTTGTGGGGGCCTTCACCAAGTCCTGTTGGTTCGATAACCTTGGTTTTGGATCAAGGGAAAACTTCTGCTACGCTACATCATACCTTCCTCTTGGGGTCCCAACAGGCTGATTGAAGCCGCATCACACATCAGCTACTCGAGCTTGCTCTACATGAGAGCACCCCATAACTATAAATTCACTCTTGTGGAAATTAATCTTAATCCCTTACAACAGCTCAGAGCAAATAAGCAAGAATTTCAGGTTTGCTACTGCTAGATCAGACTTCGGATGATAACCATGTGCCATCAGCATACTGTAGGTGTTTGATCCCCCAGGAATAAGATGGGGAATCACCCCTTGGATGTGCCCAGTTGCGCTAGCTTTGATAAAAATAGCATCCAAGGCATCTACCACAAATCAAACAGATGAGGTGAGCTAGGATCCCCTTGGCGAACACCTCTCTTATTTCTAAAATACGGCCCCACTTCACCATTTATTGCAATCGTTGTCTGTCCTCCAGATACAAGCTGCAAGAGACGATGTATAACACCCATGTCAAAACCTTTCCACATAGCACTTCCTTTAGAAATTTCCAGTTAACATGGTCATATGCTTTCTCAAAGTATAATTTTAGAAGAATAGCCTCGTCTCCCTTGATTCTAATCTCATGGATAATATCGTGGAGAGCTAACGCACCCTCCCCAATGAATCTTCCTTTGATAAAGGTCGTCTATGTTGGTGATATGACTCGGTGCGCTACCAGAGCCAATCAAGTGACATAAGCCTTGGAGACAAATTTGAACATGACGTTAATTAGTGCTATCGGTCTAAACTGTTTGATCGCATGCACCTGGTACCTCGGGGATTAACGACAAAATACCAAAACTCAGCGAGATATGTCAACTGTACCCAAAGCAAACCCATTCAGAATCTTCAGAACTAGGTGTTTGGCAAAAGGCCAACTGCTTTGAAGAAAGCAATAGGCGAACCATCTGGACCCGATGTTGTATCCGTCTTAGTATCTTTCAGAACTACTTCAAGTTCTTCCATAGTGAATGATCTAGCCAATTCCTCATTCTCCAGGTCTAGGACCCGCCACTCTGGGGGCCACAAGTCAGGAGCTAGGAGGAGCAACTTGGGATCTTCCATGCCCATGAGGTCAATATAGAACTGATAAATATGCTTTTGGAGCTCTAAGGGAGATGTAATCTCTCCCTGTTCTAAGACCAACCTAACTATGCAACATTTGCGATGCCTCCCATTATCCACAATGTGGAAGTAGGCCGTATTCGCATATCCTTTTAGAGTCCAGTTCACGCAGCCACGCTGATGCCATTATTTTCTTCTGCAGCAAAAGGTTGAACTAACTGGTCTTCCAAGTGGTATCTGAAAGCCCACGCATCGTCGTCCATACCATCAGTATCTGCCACTCTATCTAGCTCTTTGATCTTAGAGAGCAGGAACTGCTTATTTCGCTTGACTTACTTTCCAAGATTAGCGCTCCATCCCTTGAGATATTGCCTAAGCCTACGAGAAATACAATGCCAGATGTCAATCACACCCTATCTACCCGCAGGATCAGACTCCAGCATGGTCCAAGATTCCTCTAGCATTGATTTGGAACATGGGATAGCTAACCAGCTCTGTTCAAAGAAAAACCTCGCCGAGCGAGTTGGCTTGTCCGTGCTCGTGTCCAGTATCAACACAGAATGATGTGAGCCCACGCTGGTCTCAGCTTTAAGCAGCGTTCGAGGGAACTGATGCTCCCAAATCGGAGCCACCAACACTCTGTCAAGAACACTTCTGACAGGTTGCAACTGCCTGTTTGTCCAAGTGTATCTCACTCCCAGCCTATGGATCTCTCTCAAACCCATACGAGCAATTGAATCATTGAACAGATTTACTCGCGGCCAATTCACATTTGAATTATTTTTATCTCTCCTTTCACGGATGAGGTTAAAATCTCCCACTATCACCACTGGGAGAGGGGAGGATGCAACTTTTTCCTCAAGTTCCTGAAGAAAGGCAGCTGACCGCGCATGGTCAGCGGGGCAGTACACGCCGATGAAAGTACACTTCGAGCGTGAGCATGATTCACTGTGGAATACGTTTGCACTAACAAAATGTCGCCCCTTGCTAAAAGACTCTCCTAGTGCCCGTACATGTCCCACATGTCCGCATCCTAACAAGCACACGTGTGTAACCACGAGTGTCGGTTTTGATTCCAAATGTAACATAACGAACACCCGGCCCAAGCCGACAATAGTTATTATTCCTAACAGTTCTTTAACTTATTTGGACTAACCCAACGAAACAATACTGGTCTTTCTTGTGCACTTTGTGCTCACTCGTACGAACCCGGATATCTCGGATATCGACCCGTAAACTCGAGTCACACGAATACCTGTTAATTTGCACCGCGGTTTGCCAAACCAACAAACACCAAAGTCGGTCGACTCAAACAGTTACACTCAATTTTAAAGCAGAAACCACATGATCGATCAGAGCAAACACGATTACACTGCAGCATCTACCAAGGTCAACAGACCATCAATGTCTCTGGTCTCCTTGGCCTTCTCGATCTCACTTGCGATGTTTTAGGTGTGTAATCGACGCCAACCTGGATTCGTCCGATCGGCTGCATGCGTTCTTCTCGATCGGTCGATCGTACCGAAACATGTGTGGATCAAAATAGCATCAGCTTTATTTATTTCGTAGGCGCGTTGCATGCATGCATGGTTTGGCCTGATTCTTTGAGCACATACATGCATGCATCGCCTCTAGCGGCTACTTCCTAGTTCGAACCCGTATGCATGCTTCGACTTATTGCCATGGGGTTGCTCTGACACGAAGCTATCACAAAGAAGAAGATTGAACAGTTGAACGCATGTGGTAGCTCAAAATGCATGCAATGCAAATCCGGTGAAGTGTAAAAACCTAGAACTACACTTGTGAAATGTTGGAGGCCGGGTGACCCCTACGGGAAGCCGGGCTTTCGGGCTTTTGGTCGGGCCTGGGCAGTGGGTTTTCTGTGTCGGGCTTTTTTAGGCCCGGCCCGAGCCCGGCCCGGCCCGACAGATGGCCAGGTATACTGGATGGATCCATAGACGCGTGACATGAGCTGGAGCCGCGCTTGCATTGCATCTCTCCGCATTGAATTGTCTCTGAGCGTCGCCGCGTGAGGTGGACACCACCCCCATACCCACACAAGAGAGGAGACGAGAGGAGAGAGGCTGGGGCAGGCTGGGGCTAGCCGGGGGCATGCATTTACTACGTTCATGCCTCCCTCGCATTCCTCACCCAACGGCAAGCTAGGGCGCCACCGCCGGCAGCTCGGCCCCGCCCCCTGGCAGCGCGATCCCGGTGGCCGTGCATGCTGCCCCGGCGATCCTGATCCTGATCGATCGAAACCCCGATCTCGTCTCGTTCCATCGTGTCCAACTACTGCCGGCGCCGTGCGTGCATTGCATGGAGGACGTACAGGGTCAAACCCTCATGTATTACTATTCTGACGTGTTCTTTGATTTCGTCTTAATATGCGCGTTGACTTGACTTGATACTGATCTGTTCAACGACCTCTCTTGTCACGAGGCTGCCCCTCGATGTTGGCTGTTCCTACAGCTACTGTTGCTACTGCTATCTCCTGATGAGACTCGCTCAAAGTTTGCAGAATTCTTGGGCACGCCGGCCGGCATGTCTTGACTCGATCTGAAAATGATAGGTTTCCGTTTCATTTCAAGTGTTCGCCAATGCTGCGAAGATTCTCCCATGAGATGATGGTATACGTCAACGCTAGTCCTTTTAATTAATGATGGTAAAATTCCTTGGAAGAGGTCAATCCATCTCACATGATCAGTGCCTGATCAACGTATAGGTCAATCCATCTACTCCGATCAGCATAGCTAGGTCGTCAATCCGTCGATAGGTCAAGTGCCTCGTAAATGCACGGCTAGAAAAATGGAGAAACAACCGGTATGATTAATTCAACACCTGAGCCGTGGAATTTGCTTCGGCGTCCATAACCTCTCAGCTCGCACGAAGGTTCCATGCATGTCTGAGAGATTCACCAACTTGGGCTGCTAGTTCATGCACGTACTCACTCAAAGTCACGTTGCATCGCCCAGGCCATGATCGAGCATCTGACCTGCTGGAGAAACAAGACAAGCGCACATTTACAATATGGGCCCTGTTAATGGCAGCCAGCGCAGGCCAGCTATGTAGTATGCCCGTCCAATCCCAGGTCTTTGTTTAAGTCACCTTCTAAAACCTCCTCCCTTCTCTAGAAAGCAAAAGACCAAGAGAGGAAAAAGGCATCGATCCATTAGTACAAGTATTTTCTTATCAACAATACATGTAGCAATCGTATCATACATTCATACTACTCCACTATCTACCAGTGTGTAGTGATTGATCTGGTATTTATTAGGGAGTCAACTGTACTCCTCAACTAAGATAGGTTGGTTGGTAGATTTGGTTGGTAGTACTCTTCTGGTACTATAGGAGTAGTAGCGTGCCCAATGATTCAAAAACCCGGTCAAGGGAAGAGTACATTACCCTACCAAACGATTTTGAAATACGTCCCAGGCCCTGGACCAGAAGTAAACCCGATTTTCGACGTGTCAATTTTTGAATTTGGCCTGTTAATTTTCAGAAAGTTAACGTTGGCTTGTCCATGTACCAGCCTGCTACCTCCCTGGATTACAGTTCGCCAATTAAAATACGATTTTCCCGCTCAATTTTCCAGGATGGCACTTAAACACCACCTGCATTTTTATCAGGTGGCAGTACCAAACTGCATTAGCTGAATTAATCGCCACCAGGATGGCACAAGCAGCCATCTGATCTCACTAACAACGGCTCGGATCCAACCCAACGCCCGCAGGCTGAGGAACATCTGATCGAGCCGTCCATGGGAGAATAGAATGTGTCCCCAAGCCTTCAGAATTCAGGTTACCTTCCACGCAAACCAGGAACAATTGCCTACGTACATTGAACTCTTGGCCGTAGCCTGTAGCGCAGCCTCACAGAAAGGAGACGACATGGCAATCCAAGTAATCATACGGAATTAAACAAACTACTAGTGCAACTGAGGACCAAGAGATCGACGCTGACTTACTTTTCTGGATATATATATGCGTTGGGAAGTTATTTCTACATTGCTTCTGCTATGATTTCTTTTTGAAATCTCTGCAGCCCTTTCCCCTTGTTCAGTTGCAGCAGGGCCTGGCCCTCCCATTTAAGCTTCCTTCACAAATCGTTCCTACGACGTCATGTCCTGTCAAGAAACCTTCTTCACATGCCATTCAGCAACATGATTGATGGGACTTTCTAACTGTAAACAACTTCTCAACGAGTGTTACTCCACAGGACACTGCATTTACCGCCAGTAAAACTACGACAAGCCAAAATTGATTGATCTACCAGACGCAGACCTGATTGGATGGACGAATGTAAATGCTAGTTATTGGGGGGCATCAAGCACAGAATGCTCCAGTAGTAGTACCTGCAAGCCCCTCTGCAAAAGAAAAGAATAGTCCAACATTGGTCAGAACTCACAGGTAAGCACTCTAGAAGGTTTATGCTCTGAAACTTGAAGATTCGGGTTGATAAGATCAGCTATCGAAACAACAGCTGTAGCCCGCTCATGCAGCATCACATTATGTGCGATCTGGAAAAGTCACACATACTTTTGTGCACAGTAAAACGACAGCGAAGATCGCTTGTGGATACGAGAAATAGCGTCTTCATATGTGCAAGCTTCTTTTTTTATGCAAGGATATTAAGCTTGTGTTTAAGCTCAATTCAAAGGAGTATGTTTCTTTCACTTGTCTAACCCGCTTCTTCCACGTGGAGTGATGGTCTACGATGACTATTTTTTTGCTCTATTGCCAAAATTTTACTTTTCATGTATATTTTTTTTTGAAACAGCTTTTCTATATATACGATTGATAAGAAAACTTGTAGATTTTAAAGGGTTAATACACAAATATCATATAGAAGAAATGATAAAATATTGATACTATTCGAATGATTACCAATACTACCTCCGATCCATAATAAGTCTCACAGTATTGAACTAACCCTAGTTCAGTACTGCAACACTTATTTTGAATCGGAGGGAGTAGGTTATTTACTTACAAATATGTAGCGATAATATAAATAGTCAATCATGCAGAATTTGAATGAATCAATGATATTGCATCTTTAGGTTTGATAATATGTTTTTGGAGCTCGATTCCCTTATTTCTAATACAAACATGTGTAGATCACCTGCGTATTCTATTCTAGAAAAGAAAGGTATATTCATTACAACAGGCTATGGAGATGGTTTAATTGTGCACTTATTTCACTTACGGTCTATTATGTGGTGTGTAGTTCATAAATTCTTCAAGTTGTACTTACGACCTACTACATAACGTGTAGTTAATTACTCAATTATACATTCTACTATGCGGCTTGTACCTAATTGTCCTGGCATCTAGTTAATTACTCAATTATACATTCTACTATTTACTTAAACATTCAATGCACAGTTGTACCTTAACCAAGCCTTTTGCCCCAAACAAGTTGGGGTAGGCTAGATATGAAACCATTTCAGGAGTACTTCCAAGGAGGTCACCCATCCTAGTACTACTCTCGCCCAAATGGATTTCATACCCATGGGACTGGCTAGTTCTTACGTTGGCTCGCCAAGCCTATCACAACCCTTAGATATGAAACCCTTTCACGAGGACTTCCCGGGAGGTCACCCAGCCTAGTACTACTCTCGCCCAAATGAGTTCCATACCCATGGGACTGGCTAGTTTTTACGTTGGCTTGCCAAGCCTATCACAACCCTCCTCCTTTACCCGGGCTTGGGACCGGCTATGCCTAGAAGACATAGGCGGAGTTCAATGCACAGTTGTACACGGAAATAATATTTGCCCACCAGGAAGCAAAGTACTCTAGGTCGAAAATTCCATTAAGGTGACCCCTGATAGTCATTGATGACCATATATTAACAAGCAGAGCTGCCTCTGAGTATTAATGAACGTCTATTCTCAGTGTACTACCAGAGTCGAGAGCTGTGTACCGGATTAAGTAACCTAGATGCACGCTATTTTTCTCCTACAATGGACTAACATTTAGTACTCTTTCTTTATTTCCCTAATTTTCACTTTAATTGCAAGAAAACCTATAAAACTTGCCGTCCACGTTTTGCAAACAGCAATAGAATTTTCCAGGTCAGGAATTCCAAGCTCACCGTAGGATATTATGGTAGGCTAGGCATACCAATCTCTTGGAAAGAGAAACCTCCAATCAACCCTAACATTGCACCATAACGATGGTGATATCCATCCTTCAAGAGCAACCAACTAGTTCGAATGGATAAATTTCTCCTTTTCAAGAATGAAGCAATGATGGAAAAGAGCAATAAATCTAGAAAGTGAAATTAGTCGTTTCTCCATCCCACTGAGACATATTCGGCACCTTCCTCTCCATATAGTTAATCCATGGACATCGTGCATGACAAGTAGCTCCTAATTATCATGACACATCCCTCTTTCCTTTATTAATAATGGACTAGAACAGAAGATGTGGCTGCCTTCCCTGCCTAGCATGACTGTCATGGGGGCCACAATCCTGAATTGTCAATCCTAATAACTTCTGAACAGTTATCTCTTACATTATATATGAACATCGCCTTCTAACTAATGTGTCAATGTCACAATCAGTGCAACATTATTCATAAACTGACTGTAGTAAACCTTACAGACTTTTCATTTGACAGGTAAACCTTGCAGAAACTACTATCAAATAAAGTTAACTTTGTATGTTTATAGAACGAACTTTTGCTAAGAGTTTGCAGCATTTAAGCACCCTTCAGTGGTTTCATCTCACACCATGGATAATCAATTTTGATTAGACAAACATGTGCAAGGTATTATCTCCTTAGGCCACACAAAATTATACTAATAGTTCAATAATGCCACATTGACATTGACATGTGGCACACACTTGATCTTTCTATTATTGTGCTGGTTGAAGTAGTACAGATTGCAATATTATTAATTTTGCGATATAAGTTTCCTGTCCTAAAGCAGAATGGCATTCACATCCGAGTGATTGCAGTTATTATAGTATGCCCTAGAGAGACAATGTACTGGCAGCAATACATTATGGCCGTGCCCCCATGTCTCACTCCTAGACTTATGGGGGTCAAGCACTTCACTACACCTTTTCACATTAGTATGCCTATTAATAAGGTCCTCTGTGCGTGTGCATGTTATGTGTTCCTTTAAGGAATAGAACAGGATTTCAAGTCTGTGATTAAATGTTTGATGTGGTCAAAGATATCAGCCTTTAAGAGAGTCCTAACAGAAGGCAGACATGATGAACAATTTAACTCGGCAGTATTTATAAGAGCTGGGCCCATGCCGGTTTTCTTAGCACTAACAGCAAAAAAGTTCCCCATTTAGGTAATCCTTTAAAGCTAAATCAACATGACACTTGAATGCCAGCAAACATTTGTTTAATGCCATAAATATACTCTAGATATCATTGTCATATTCTTTCAACTCTAGCTTCGAATTAAACTACCCCATAACTCGAAACACTGTTCAGCTCTAAAAAAACATAGGCTCAATTAATTGGGAGGTTTGTCTGCATTTTCATGACTCTCCTAGTAGTTTTTCATGTTCCATGATCGCATACAAATGGAATTGCAGAAGGAAGGTTGGAAGGAAGGCATGTTTATATGCTAACCTGATACTAAAACTTGTTAATTTTTGGATCTTCGAGCCTGCTTTTTCAGTATGGGTTGTATTTCTCTGTCCACCACAAGTCAAACACAGCCAAGATTTATGCCCTGCAAAATTATAAATCATTACAGAAAGAAGTTAAATTTACCTCCTATTCAATAAGGAGTGTGGAAAATATAGAATGGACCATATTTTTTGAAGGGGAAACATTCCGAACAAAACCCCAGAAGACAAAACTCACATTAATCTCCCACCGCCCCCTCCGCGGGGTGATCATACAAAGCCAAAGCTTGCTGCCGAATATCCTCATTCGCAAGGTGCGCAACCTCGACATAGGTGAGGCGAGTACAGCGTAAATTAATAATCCAAAAAAGAATATCTCACTCTTACAAGGCACTCCCTCTTTTATATCATTCTTACAAACATCAAATACTCCCATACCTATCTATCAAAAGAACTACAAGGTATCCTAAGCACTCCATTTAATGTAGGCCATTTTAATAATCAACTTAACTCTTGTTCCTCCAAATATGACAGTACCAAGGCATGAACAATCTATCTTAAGTCAGAAGATGGTCACAGGATCCTTTCAGCTCGACTGTATTGGACAAGAAGGTCCAGATTATAATGAATTCCAGGCACATAAATGTCGTTTTCATTTACAAAAAAGATCAAGCTATCAAGGATCTGGGCTAGACATGAGCATTCGCAATATAAAGATCAATATCCAATCATGTAGATGGGGGACTAGAGAGAAAGTAACAAACAACCAAACAAAATACAGCAAAGGAACAGAGTGCATTTATGTAGTATTGGTGGCTCGGTGCTGGCCTGGGAAGTGGCTTAACACCTTGTCTTGAATAGTGGGCCAGCTACTTGCAGAATGGGGTCACAGAGCACCTCCACAATGGTCCCTGGATATCAGCGCACCATTCAGTGCTCCCTTGTTACAGCCTGCACCAGTGTAGTACCAGAGTTAACACAGGCCAGCCTAGTATACAGAATGCATACTGCACCAAATGATTCAAACTAGCTACCAGCAACAGCAAGATTCAGAAGGAGGTCATATAACCATATCAGCAATATAGCCGCTAAGATTTTATTTTAGAAACTCAAACCTAGTTTCTGCTTTCTTTTCTGTCTATTCTCTGTACGAAGACAGACCACTACAAGATATATCTACTTTTGACAGATAGTGTAAAAGAATACAATTTCGTACGCAGAAAGCAATATGACGGATAGCTTGTAAAATTGAGTAGATAACAGAAATTTCATTTCGATCTTTGGTGCATTGGTACATTTAAAAACTCCACAAACCAAGCTATTTCCTTGAGAATCTTCTCTAGCAGACATGAACAAATGGAGGCATCGAACAACAAAGTACACATAGCAATAGTGAGAGAACAATATCTAGGCATATCCCTACTACGTCCATGCATGCAAAATATGTAGGCCGAATTGCCGATCTGACATTATTTGGAAGCTTTGGACGATTGCATTCTATGAAGACAACTTATTAGTCATACTAATGTGCTTGCAAGCTCCATTTCAGCGAACAATTTAGAATGGCTTCTAGTGACAATAGAAATATCTATAGAACTGTACTGGTAGTTCCTGTTTTCTGAACAGGTTTTTCAAATCATCAGCATAACAACCTGCACAACAACTGCATGAAAGATTCTGCAGAGCAGAAATAGCACGTTTTTTAAGGAAGGAGTACAAGTAGCACTGCATCGATTCTAATTGCACTTGGCTAGTTGATTATCAAAATTTAGACGGTGATAAAGAAAACATCCTGCTGGACCTTTTCATCATCATACCAATTGGAAACTTCAACTAGTTGCCAAGTTTCGATAAACAGGACTTGCTCGATTAAGTAGGCTAGCAGAAAAATGGATTCCAAATTCTAACAGGCTAACATTATCTTAAAAATGTACAGTAGACCAGTCAACAATAGCTAGACAAAGATGTGATGTAACATCTTAAACGGTTAAAGACTTTCAGGGTAAACATAACTATCAAAAATTCAGGACAAAAGTCTACCACAGTCGATGCATGATATACTTGAACAACGCAGTTTAGTTGTATACGGAATATGGGGTGTTCCTAATAATTCCTAAACCAGAAAACCATTACCTTGTAAAAAGATCTCCAAATTTGGTAAGCTCTCCGCCCAATCGAAGCTTCAGGTGAATACGCCGCATCTCATGACCAAATTTGCTAGACACTACATAAGGAACAGAAGATTCTACCACCAGGTGGCAATGGAATGAATGGATGAGCGCAATGTCAAACAATCACCATAAATCTCCAAAAAAAATGCAGTATGTGAGCAAAGAGGGCACCAGCATGCATATATATTGACATGGCGAATATGTTCTTATTTCCCAGAAGAAAGTGTCACAAAATCAGAAGTTGCTCCAGAAAATGTGCATGACTGGAGAAGAAACAATTAGAAAGATACACTAAAAACATTTGAGAGGTCCCATGCATCAACGCACAAGATCAACCAAGGTTTTCCTCCGAGGGAACCTCTGTGGGAGCCGGAGCGACATGGAATCCTCGATCTGGATGGGCAAATGCGTGGCGACGATGACGATCCCGCCCTTCTTGCGGTGCTCCGCAATGATATACTCGAGCAGCTTAACCCCCTCGGAGTCGAGCGCGACGGAGGGCTCGTCGAGGAGCCAGATGGGGCGGTCGACGGCGATGAGCCTCGCGAGCTGGAGCCGCTTCCTCTGCCCCATGGAGAGCATCCTGGCCTTGTCGTTCATGAGCCTGCCGAGTCCCATGAGCTCGATGGCGGGGGCGGACCTGTCGCCGTGCTTGCCCTCGAGGAGCTCGAACCACTGGACGTTGTCGAGCACGGTGAGCTTGTCCTTGACGGCGTCCTTGAGCGACATCCAGTTGAGCTGCAGCTTGTACTGCTGGAAGACCCCCGGCGAGGTGACGTCGTGGCCGTTCCAGAGGATCTCCCCCGCGGAGGGGCGCGAGAAGCCGGCCAGCATCCGCAGGAAGGTGGTCTTGCCGGAGCCGTTGGCGCCCGTGAGGACGAGTGCGGTGCCGTCGTGGACGCTGACGTTGAGGTCGCGGAGCACGGTTTGGGCGTTGCGCATGCAGGATACGGCGTGGAGCGCGAGGCGCGGCGGCGGGGGCACCAGCGGCGGCATCTCTGGTGGAGGGCAGGTGGCTCGCGAGCGGCGTAGGTGGGGAAGGGGCGTGGGGAGTCACCGGAACGGCACCACGGGATCTGGCTCGGCGAAGCGGCCGCTGCGGGTGCAGGACGCGTGGAGACACGAATGCGAGGGAAGCGGCAGGAGGCGCGGGGGATTCGCGCGTGCCGGCCGCGGCGGCGTGCGTGGAAGTGCGGCGGCGGTGCGCGGAGAGGTTGAAGTGGGGGAAACGAGTAGGTTGGGCCGAGCGGACAACGTGAAGAGCGATTCGGGCTGGGCCTATGGTGTGTGGTGAGGAGGCCTGGGTAGTGTTTGGGTATGGGCCTGAATAGACCACCATGTGAGGATTTTAAAGAAATAGCACCTTTTTTTAGACAAACAGGGGACCCCGGCTCCATTTTATTGATGAAACCATCAGGTTCAGGCTGGTTACAGATTGGCGGCAAAAGCTAGTTACCGAAGCAACCAAAACGACAGCAGTCTAGAAGCTAGAGGTTTAACGCGATCAAAAAGGCAAACGCTAGGCGTCAGTCGGGTGTAGCAAGGCCTGGCTACAGCCGCCTCTGGAGCCGTCCGATCCACTTAAGTGAAACGATCTCGTGCGTCCGATCAATGTAGCAAAAACGTTTCGCGTGTAGCACTTTTTGTCTGTGTATGCAACATCCCATGTAGCAACAAATATTTTTAAAATGTCACGTCCGATGAATGTAGCAAAAAAATTCCGACGCAACAATTTTTGTTTGCACATGTAGCACGGGTGCGTAGCAAAAAATCGTTCCATAAAAATTGCAACATATAGCAAAAAAAAAAACGTTGTAGCAATTTAAGAACAGCTATGTAGGAAAAACCAACAACATATCCAACAAATCCCAATTTGATTGTAACAAAACGTGAGTACAACTTGCAAAAAAAGCACTGAAATCACTGTAGCAATTTGCTCATACTTATGCCACAAAAACGAGTCTCACATGTAGCAAAACTACACACCGCATGCAACATCAACAAAATCCAAAACTGACCCCTCTCTCATCACCACGCCCATGGTTGATTCAAGCTCTCCGCCCTTGATTCCGTCACTCTAGAGGTGTGTAGAAGGTAGATCGAGCGAGCTCCTGCTCAATGCAGTCATGGGGCATCATCTTTTCCAACGAATATGGAGACACCAATGGCCGACGACGAGCTCGGCGTGTGACAGGTCGGTGAAGCTACCGCCCGCGAGCGACAACCAAAGCAGGACATGATGGCGACGCTGGATCGAGACGAGGTGATGCTGAATCGCTGATTCGTGGCAGAGGAGGAGGAGGCGGCGAGGTCGAGCTCCACGGCGGTGGCCGAGCACGGGTGGGGGCATCGGAGGAGAGCCGGGGCCACACGTGCCCGGGAGGAGAGCGGCGGCCGGCGGCGGCGGCCATGGCCGTGCGGTCGAGGAGCGTGGTCGGCGAGTTAGCGCCGGTCGGAGGGAGCAGGGAGAGAGGAGGCTCAACAGCTAAGGCACTGGCTGCGCCGAGCGTGGGGAGAATGGCGGCCGCGGCGGCACTGATTCGCCGGCGTCGGTGAGGTCGCTGGAGAGGAGGCACTCGTGCTGGGAGCTGCGTACAGTAGAGGAGAGACGAGGGATTTTTATTCGAGATGCGACGCGAGAGTCCACCGGCTGTAGCTACAGCCGGTTGGAGAATAGAGTTTCCCGATCAAAAAACATACAAGAAAGGCCTCAGCCGATGAGAATACAGAGTTTTCAAGCAGCATTGCTCTACTAGCGAGCCGCGGGCCCGATCACCACCGCGCAGGAGACCCTTGGCGAGTCGAGAGCTGTCCCCAGGGTTGAAGTAGGAGTTCTCCACGTCCCTTCTCCAGCGAACTTCTTCGAGTCTGGGGATCTTGGTTCATCCAGTCGGCCTTGTCGTGGCAGTGAGGTAGTGTTGGTAGGTTTCAGATTCTTTTTGTTCAGCCACTCTCGAGCTTTGGGATGGCTTTCAAGGTCTTATTCACCATCTGGCAGAACAAGCCAACCTTCTCCTTCATTTTTTCCTTGAAGAGCAAGTCCCAGTTCCTCAACGAACTTAGTATTATCCTCCAAACCTGAGAGAGTCAGGGCCAAGTTTGCCCGTCAATGATTACTTCATTTCTAATTTTCCATATACTCCACAAAACACATGAACAAACAACATTGAGGACAACATGTTTCTTGTTAGCCAACCAAAATCTAGCAATAGAGATGTACCATGCCCCAAATTCTCCTTGAAAAAACGAGCGATCACCTGCCAGATAAGTTTAGCATTAATGCAATCGAAGAAAAGATGATGAATTGACTCATTTACATAACAGAAAACACAATCTTCAGCTTTATTCATCTTACTTTTCTTCAAGTTGTCCCTAGTCATCAGTTTGTTATGTGCAAGCAGCCAAAGGAAAATATGGACCCTAGGTGGGATGTGAAGTTTCCAAACAGTGGGGATATATTCAAGTTGAACAGCCCCAAAGTTAACAATTGCATAATGAGATGAGCAGGAATAAATCCTTTTTTGCTCGTACTGCTAGATCATAGCGTCCCCTTCCGAAGTGAAGATGATGCTGGATGCAACCTCTCTGAGCTCATGCTACAGCTACATTAGCTCCCAGAGAAGTTTCGTTTAAAAGTCAACTTAAGATTGGAACCATCCCAAATTTTGTCTACTATCTCTCCTTGTTCGTTGCAAACTACATAGTTGGGGAAGAATTGAACCGCTAAGGGGGAAGTACCAAACCACGTATCTTTCCAGAAGCGAATTTTAGCCCCATTGCCTATTTTCCATCTATAACCAAACTTCAGAGATTTGACAGCCTACATAACTCATTTCCAAAATTGAGAGGAGGCAGCTTCCTTGCTACAAAAGATGTTTGGGTTTTGAGTGTCTACTTGCTATCTACTAAAGCCCTCCAAATCTTTCCTTCATCTTTTATGTATCTCTTAACCCAAGAAGATTAATCTAACATCGTTTCTAATGCATATTTGTCATTAATCTACACCCTCAAAAAACTGTCATTAATCTATTTCTAAGAAAACAGAAATGAATTAAACACGTCGCTGACTTCAAGATCCAATCTCCGCTCCCCGTCGTCTCCGGCCACCGCTCCGATGCACAAAGATGGTTTTACATAGTAAACTAAAGGTGTTACTATGGGCGCATCCGCACATGTCTACTTAATTGTGTAGTGAACCACCCGCGAAAAGTCTTTGTCGCGCTTTGGGATTAAATAGGGGCAAATGACGCTCGCGGTATATTACGAATTTGGTGTGAGAGGGGTACAATCGACACACCAAACTTGGTATATATGGGAGCGAAGAGACATGCCACAAAATACGATCCAGTGTCTTTATTTTCTCTATGTGGAGTGTCTTTATTTTCTCTATGTGGACTATCCATATGTTGTGCATGATCTTTATCGAAAAGAAGTAGGGGAGGAATCGAGCCGAGCCGGCTCGTGGCTCGGCTCGGTCTGGCTCATGAAAACTCGAGGCGGGTATGCCGCGTGGCGATAGGGGACATGGTAGCTTGATCCGAAGAATATCCAGACAGCTAGGCGAGCCATCTCTCCAAGGTTCACGATGTTGGGCTCGTGGCAGTGCAATGTGCATGGAGCATGGCGGTCGTGTACATAACCCGTATCCATGTATGGTCTGCATGCATCCGAAGATTGTCACATATTCGTTGGCCGTTGCGTTGGAGGATCAGGGAGACCTCGGTGCGCGTCAGATGTACATGGATGAATACACGACGCAGATCATCCACGGCGACTCGCTAGACGAGCACGAATCCGGTGTCCGTCGATGCCGGCGCTGTGTCCGCTCTCACTGAGCCATGAGCCTTAATTCGGGTTATATGTGTATATAACATACGGCTGCGGTTGCGCCACGGGATCTGTAATCCGCAAGCCTGCAGTTCCTGCATTGACTTCCCCGGCCGGCTGGTTTTGGATCGAAATGTCCAGCCAACTCATCGGCCGCGATCGAGGAGTTGAACAGTCGCAAGTGCACGTGAAGTTGACGACGGAGCAGTGGCGGAGGAATGCATAGGCATGTGCACCGCCACGATCTCGAAAGGGTTTTGACTCCTTGGTGCTCCTCGTCGTGTGGTTCCTTTGGAAGGAACGGAACGGCAGGATTTTTGAGCGATCTGCGGAGATGGTCAGCCTGATCTGCCGGAGGATCGCTGACGAAGCCGAGCTATGGAAGCTCTCCGGCGCTGTTGGGCTGGGTCTTATCTGGAGGTAGCATGCTAGGCTAGTCGGGCGCTGTTTCTTTGCTTTGTGTCATGTGGCTGCCCACCACGCTTGGCACGCCTGTAACCGCATCAATCTGATGCCGGAAACGCTGTAAACACCCTTTCTCTCTTTTTATCAAAGACGACACGCAAGGCTTCTGCGTGTTCGCAAAAAAGATTGCAGCTAGCAGCCTGAACTAGCAAGTTAGTAGTTACCATTTGTTGCTAGGAGGTTAGCCTAGCCCGGTGCGTAGATTCAAAGACCCCGCGCTCGCCAAAGGGAGTATATACTCCTACCTAACTTTGTTGAAAACAAAAGTACAAGCTATTGCTGGTTCAATGGTGATATTATAAATGAGCATCAGTTTTTTATATTGGAAGACGCCTTAGCTTTTTTTTGGTTGCGACCTAAGTACTGAGAAATTAAGTATGTTTTCCCCTCATTTTCAGCTTTTTTTTTTAGATAAAGAGATTTTATTACTTAAGAGTTTTAAGCATTACACCCGGCTTCTGCATAGCTAAGATGCACACAGCCATCAGTTCACCAGTATCCAACTCAGAGCAAAAAGTAAAAAGGCGAATTACATATCATAATGAGAAATTGTAGAACCGCCTAAGATGCTGGTAGGTATATCCGGAGTCTATGTTGCCAACCATGTCGGAAGAATAACTCCCTGGCCGCAGCCTACAGGCTCGACGCCACCTCCAAAATAAGTCTCGGTGCTCCACTCGCTGCAGGGCCGACCATGCTCGTAGCGTAGCTGTACACCGATAGATAACCTGCATAACTGAAACATTTATATCGTTAAAAACCTTGTCATTTCTACATAGCCACAACGACCAAATAACGACAATCGCGCCCACCCTACTAAAGAGTTTAAACTTAGGATCCACGCCGTTTAACCAGTTGCCAAAAATGTTTGCAACAGTACTCGGTGGATGTAAGGTTGAACCTATCTGGATGGCTGATCATATAGACCTGGCGAATTCGCACTAGAAGAATAAGTGTGTAATGGTCTCGTCATGTTGACAGAAAACACACTTTTTACTTCTGTGCCAATTGCGCTTGGCAAGGTTGTCTTTAGTAAGAATTACACCTCGACGAAGATACCACGCAAACACTTTAGTTTTAAGCGGGATCTTCATCTTCCAAATTTTGTTATTATCCTTAATATCGACTGGCACTTTGGGTAGAATTAGTGCTCTATACATAGAATCAACCGAGAATTTACCATTCTTCGTAAGATTTCATTGAAATTTATCTGTACCTTCAGACAATTGGACTGAATCCAATCGGATGAGCAAGGCATTCCATGATTCTTGTCTAGCTCCAAGTAAACTTCTTCTGAACGAAACATCTGGTGGGGAGGTACCCAACACCTTCGCGAGCGTGTCACTTTTGTTTCGTACAATAGTGTACAGAGCCGGATATTGTTCTCGAAGGGTAGATTGGCCTAGCCGTTTATCCTCCCAGAAACGAATTTCCGATCCATCCCTAATTGAGAAAGATCCATGTGGGAAAAAAAACTTCTTTGTAGCCATGAGGCCAACCCAGAAATGTGAATCGCCAGGTTTTCAAAGAAACTGAGAAACAGCTTGATCTCCCACATACTTTCTCCTAAGGAGGTTTTGCCAAACTCCATCTTCCGATAGAAGTTTGAAGAGCCATTTACCTAGCAAGGCTCTATTCTTGACCTCAAGGTCATAAATTCCGAGCCCTCCTTGGTCTTTAGGGCAGCAAACCACACTCCATTTAGTCAGACGATATTTTTTCTTCTCACAATTCCCTTTCCAAAAGAATCTAGACCGGAAATAATCCAATCTTTTTAAGACTCATTTAGGCAATTGGAAGAATGAAATCATGTACAGTACCATGTTTGTTAGTACCGAATTTATGAGAACCAATCTTCCACCTAGGGATAAGAGTTTGCCTTTCCAGCTATTTAAACGTAATTGAAATCTTTCCTCCACCTTTTTTCCATTCAGCATTTGTAAGTTTCCGATAATGAATCGGAATACCCAAATAGTTGATAGGAAATTGACCTTGCTCACAGCCAAAAATTTCAGCATACAAGGCGGCATTTTCTCGAGCCTCGCCAAAGCAAAACAATTCGCTTTTATGGAAATTTATCTTAAAACCCGAAAGTTGCTCGAATGCTGACAAAATCAGCTTAAGGTTACGAGCTTTTTCGATATCATGTTCCATAAAAAGAATTGTATCGTCAGCATATTGAAGAATCGATAAACCACCATCTACAAGATGTGGAATCACTCCTTCAATTTGACCCTCAGTTTTAGCGCGTTCGATCAAGATAACCAACATATCAGCCACTATATTAAATAGTATTGGCGATAACGGGTCACCCTGTCGGAGGCCTTTTTTCGTTTGAAAGTATTTGCCAGTGTCATCATTGAACTTAATGGCTACACTTCCTCCCGAAACAAAGCTATTAATTAACGCGCACCACTCGGTAGAAAAACCTTTCATTCTGAGAGTCTGCTGAAGGAAAAACCATTTGACTTTATCATAAGCTTTCTCGAAGTCAATTTTAAGAATTACCCCATTCAGCTTTTTCCTATGTAGTTCGTGAACTGTTTCATGTAGGATCGCAACTCCATCAAGAATGTTGCGGCCTTGCATAAAATCCGTCTGAGACGAACGAACCACATGATCTACCACACTGTTCAGTCGAATAGTAGCCACTTTGGTGAATATTTTAAAACTAACATTAAGAAAACATATAGGTCTAAATTTTTGAATCCTTTCTGCCTCGTTAACCTTAGGTAATAAAATTATCTCACCAAAATTAAGACGAAACAACTCTAGCTGTCCATTGTGAAGACAGGCGAACAGTTGAAGTAAATCAGACTTGATAACATCCCAAAAGTTCTGGTAAAACTCAGCCGGGAAACCATCAGGTCCAGGTGCTGTATTATGTTTCATTTGGAAAACTGCCATCCTTATTTCCTCCTCTGCGTAAAGTTTAGTAAGCAGACTATTTTCCGCATCTGAAACCTGGGGTATATCCTCTGTTCGAGACTCATCCAAAGTGAAATTTCCTTCCTCTGGAGCCCCGAACAGGCCTTTATAGTAATTTGTAATATATGACTTTAGTTATTCATGGCCCTCAATCGTTCCCTCATCCTGGACTAGAGAATGAATGCGCTTTTTCCTGTGTCTGCCATTGGCAACACTATGGAAATAGCGAGTATTCGAATCCCCTTCTAGGATGAATTGGGCTTTAGAACGTTGATACCATTTGAACTCCTCCTCTCCCACCAATGATAAAAGGGTGTGGGTTATCTTTTGCCAAGTTAACCATTTCACAGAGAAAACAAGTCTTAGCCGCTTCCTGCGCCGGCCCATACACGGCAACAAGACTCCAAATGAAATTATCGGATTTATTACGGATGTGCATTTTAATATGAAAATCACCATCCATAACATCCAACACTTCCATGGTATCAGTCCTGATGCCTAGTAAAATGCCTCCGGAATGGCCATGAGGGGGACGCGAGTACCAATCAAACTCTATACCGCCCGACAGTCGGTTCAATAGAGATTGCGAGAACTCGCGTCGACCCGTCTCAGAAATAGCTAAGAAATCCAAATTGTGGTCCCGAACACAACCAGCATAGTGCAAATGTTTAGCCAAGTCACCAAGACCTCTGCTATTTGCAAACATGCCATTCATTGGGAAACCTTGGGGGATTTGGATAACTTGGACCGTTTCCGAGACTTGTTGTTGGTAGATTTAGATTTCCGACCGGATGCTTTTAGCTCATACAATGAGCTCAAACCGTCGTCATCCAAACCACCCTCCAACACTTCACCAATTAGATGAGAAAGAAGCTGACCATCTGATGTGGCATTCGCTTCTTCTTCATCCACATAGGTGCTGTCAACACAGTCAAAACTTTAGGAATAACCGTTAGACGGTCAAAGTCCATATGCCTCAAGACTTTAGTTGACACATCTACTTGTTTTTTACTACTACCAAGATTAACTCCTACACTAGAGAGCTTTGAAGGAATTGAATTTGAAGAAAAAGAAAGAAAAGACTTTGAACTCAAAACCGTCCCGTGATAGTCCAAGTTGCATGCAGCTTTCCGACGCATGGCCTTCTTCAGGGAGTCTTCATCTGTCGCAGACGCCCCGTCCAAAGACACCCCAAACCTCTCACTGCGACGGGGCAGAGCGACCCCATCAGCAAAAGCCGACGCTGTGTGTACATGGCCTGACAGAGTCTCCGGCCGTGAACGCTGCCTCAGAAGAAGCGGACAACTGGGTCGGCAGTGGTGAAGTAGCAGCCGACCCAGCTGCCTCAGCAGTCCCCCTCGGTGTAGTGCGAGACGGAGTGGTCATAGTCGAAGTCGAGACCACCACCGTCACAGCAGCACCTGTGCCTGGACCTCCATGGGGAGACGGGTGGGTCTGTGTCAGAGTCGAGACCACGTCCGTCCCCGCAGTACCTGCAACCAGTCCTCCCTGGGAAGGCAGAGGTGAAGTAGAAGCCTCCCCAAGGACCGGCTCATCAGTGATACCGGCCTGATGGGTCAGTTCACCATCCACATTCAGCCCGTCAGTAGTGCCAGGAAACAGCGCGCCCAGGCCCTGCAGAACACCGAGCGTGTCACACGAGCGATGAGCCCGCTCCCAGTACATCTTGTAGCGACGGTGGAGATGGACCCAAGGTCCAGGACGGTCACGCTCGTCCGCAAGATCGCGATCCCCAGCACGCATGTTAGCCACGCTCCCGGCGCCATGAGCCTGAACGAATGGCTGCTGCTGCTGCAGACCACCCAGCGAAGCTCCGTCCAGCGGCGGGCGTTGAGGCACCCCGGCCATGCGACCCGCCGGAGGTGAAGCGGCAACGGCGGCGAACGACCGCGGCCAACGAGGACGAGTCTCCGATGTCGGGGAAGAAGAGGGCGGCGTTGGCGTTGGCGACAGCGAACACGAGCGTCGAGTCCGCTCCCAGTACATCTTGTAGCGACGGTGGAGATGGATCCAAGGCAACGGACGATCCAGATCGACCGCAAGTGCGTGGGACTCAGAACGTGAAGGGCCAGAATTCCGGGGCGCCGCCGCCGAAAGTGTTGCCTGCTCCGCTGCCGACGAAGACGCATGATCAGCCATTGCCTTGTCGATGAACGCGCCGAGGACCGGTGGCGGCAGAGGCCCACGCCACGGCCCCATCCGCGGCGGTGACCTTGAGAGCCGAAGACCAGTCGAGGATGGAGTCCCACGGCGCCACCGTCTCCGCAAGGCCACCGGCTGCACCACCATCTCTTCCCTGCACACATCAGAAACATTAGAATACTCACATGCATTAGACGATGAACCCCGCTCCCAGCAGCGACTAGCCGGCGTTGGATACCCGGCCGCGGTCCAGAAATCCTGCAGGCGATCCGCGTCCGGACGAGTAGGACGGTGAACAAACGGAGAAGCTGGTCGCGGCGGTGCATCCTCTTGCAAGGCGTCTAACGCGGCCTGAATGGCGACGTGGTCGCCGGCGAGATCGGCATCGGTGAGGTCCAACTCGCCTGATGGCGCCGCATCTAACGCCCCCAGACAAGCGAACCTAGATCCACCGCCCGCCGACAGTGCCGGCGCCAGCGTCCACCGGCGTCGCCTGAGCATCACCCCGACGCCGAATCCCCCAGTCTATCGTCGATTAGAATCTCGACTAATGTTTCTGATCACTGCCCTATTTCCCTCAAAAGTATGGAAACGAACCATTAGCAAAATATGAGATGGATCACATGCTAGTTGCTGCCCCGAAGTCGAGGACACGGATCACATTCTAGTTCGCTGCCCCAAAGCAAAGGAGGTTTGGGACCTCTTCTTCCCTCATCCTAATGGCGTGACCATCAACTGCTTTCAGGATCTGTGGGCTGCTAGATGTGGCAGCTTTGTGGAGTCCACGGTCTGCACCGCCATCCTGTGGAGCATCTGGAAACGGCGTAATGCTAAGGTGTTCAACAACCTTGATGAGCCCCTGTCTCTTGTCCACCGCATATGTACGGAAGGTGTCCGTCTCTGGGCTTATCGATGTAATTCTTCTTCTGCTGCTAGTGCTCTTAGAGTTTGGTGTATCACTTTTGATCCTCCCTGAACTCTCTATGTTGTATCTTGTGCTTTCTCTACCCCCCTGCCTGTATTTCCTCCCCTGAACTTTTGGAGTTGTGATTATTTATAAAATGGTTCAGGCTGGCCAAAGGTCCGCCGAAGTTACGGTAAAAAAAATGAGATGGATGGCTCGGTGGACAGATATGTGTCACGTAATCGCTGACTTGCACACCCCAATCGTCAGAATTGCTATTAGTCAAGTTGATCTGAGATTTAGAACTATGTGCAGAAGATTACACGTAAAGCTAGTCGATTATGATATGAAAATATATATAGTAAGTTGATGTATGTGAACTTTGGCTGGTGTCTGAACTTGGTATGTGTTCCAACCTCTCTCGAAACAGGCTTGCGCCCCGCTTTATAAATAAAGCCAAACGGCCGAACGATACAAGGTAGTGAGGAAACCCTCTTACAAAGAAGATCCTGAGATAACCGGACAACAAAAGTCGCATCGAAACACAAGTACGAAGCCGAACATGTAAACCTAAATGACTAACACCTCGCCATGCATGCCCTTGGGCACCTGAGCTCCACGACAACGCCCCCAAGAGGGTAACGGCGCAAAGCGTCACCGCCATCGGGTCCAAAGACCTAGGTTTTCACCTGGAACTCTGTCACGAGAACGAGCATCCCGACGACGTCCTCAAGAGGAGTAGCGGCACCCGCAGGCGTCGCCGTCGTCAATGCCGAAACATAGAGCTTTCGCCCGCATACTCCCCCAATGACACGAAGAGGGACCAATGGCGTGTGCACGACAAGAATAGCCATTCAGCTCCAGATCTGGGCAGCACCGCCGGAGAGGTCACGCCCGAGCTACCCGCCGCTGCACCCATCGTCGCCCACACGACCGAAGAACGCAGCCACCACCACCGCGATGGTGCTCGCCGGAGAGACACCCATGCAGCCCGCCACCCGGGGCCGCCACCCCGGCGTCCATGCCCCTGTCCGGCACCATCAGCCCCTAGCGCACCTGACCCGGAAGTCCAAGATGGGCTCGTGAGGGCGCCGCCAGATCTGGGCCCGCCTGGCCCAGATCCGGCCCGTACACCCACGGCAGCACCTCCGGCGGCCGTGCCGCACGACCACCACCCCTCCGATAGCGTCTCCAAGAGCTGCCGCGCCGGCCATGCCTGCTCCTGGCCGCTGCAGGCCCGCCTGACCCGCTGCAGCCCGGATCTAGCCCTTCCTTGCGCCGCCCGAGGGAGACTTGCTGACCGGATGGACTGCTCGACGCCGCCACCTACACCATCCCGTACTCCGGCCGTGCCGTCCCAGGAACTGGTGTTCCAACCTCTGCTCAATTCGATCCAATCAGCAGAAAAGATAATAGGATACCAGCCACCATGCATCAGAATCAGACTGTATACAGTCTACTACTGGCTAGCTAGCTAGTACGGCCGAATAATTCTAGATTAAAAGAGATCATTACGAATAAAGTAAAGAAAACAGAGTACAATGAGAAGATTCCCTGCAGAGTAGAGGCATTTTCAATGGACGGCCCAGTTCTGACAGACAGTTTATGCTACTTTGTATCTACGAAGCACCGATACGGCGATACGGATACGGCGATACGGAGACGGCGATACGGAATACGGCGATTTCTAAAAACAGCAATACGGCGATACGTCGAGTATATGTGTAAAAATAATAAAATCAGCAGTCACTCACTCCCTGTCCAGCAAATCAGCAAGCAAATTAGCAGGCAAATCAGCAGTCGCTCCCTGTCCCTGGCCAACAAATCAGTAGGCAGCAGCTCGGAGGGCAGCAGGCCAGCAGCAACTCAGCAGTCAGCAGTTCAGCACGCAAGCAAGCAGGCATCACTTAGCACGCAAGCAAGCAGCAGGCCAGCAGCAACAAGCGGCAACGGAACAAGAAGGGCGGTAGCCGTACCTTGCTGCTGGCGACGAGAGGCAGCGGAGGTGACTCCAGGTGGCGGGGAAGGGCGAATCCAGGCGGAGGCGACGCAATTCGGGTGGCGGCGGCGCGATTCCGGTTGGCGGCGGCGCGAATCCGGCCGGCGGGGGGCGCGAGTCCAGGTGGAGGCAACTCCACGCGGCGGGCTCGTTCGGGCTCTCCCGTGTCGCTAGACGAATCGGAGGAGTATCGGAGGAGTATCAGGTTTATTTTCCTTTTTTTTTAATTCGGAAAAAGGGGACACGCGGGCGATACGAGTATCGGAGGAGTATTGGCGTATCGGAGTATCACACAAGTTTTATACTGCGATACAAAGATTTTTGAAGTATCGGTGCTTCGTAGCTTTGTATCATATCCACTCCTTTTATCCTTCTTGTTGGAGCCCCCGATCGAGCTCACTATATAAGGGCTGAATCGAGGCATCCGGCATCCGGCATCCCCATCCTTGTTGGAGCCACCCAGCATTACAGCATACATAGCTCACCTTACACTGCTAGCTGCTGCTCATCATAAACCATGGAGAATACAGCATCACACTCTTCATGCATCAACCGGCCAGCATCCGTGTCGGCCGGCGAGAGCAGTTGTGCCATGCACTTCGCAGGCTTCCTAGCGTCGCCGGCGCACAGCGACCAGGAGATGGACCGTCATGGAAAAGGAGGAGCATCTGAGAGTAGCTTCTCTTCGTTCTTCTATTCCTTGGGCGACGATGACCACCCCTTCATCACATCGGACATGGTGTGCGATGACCAAGACGAGGATGATTCTTTGCAGGACACTGCTTGCTCATCTGCGGCGGGCCCCAAGGTTGGGAACAAAGAACTTTCTCTACTCAGTTTTTTCTTAAGAAGTCACCTCTGCATCAAATTGATGCCCACATCCATGCATTTTTGATTATTCGGCAATATCAAGAAAAGTTAAGTGTCAAATTCAAAAAAAAAAAAAAGTTAAGTGTCACAGCTGAACAACTTGGCTAGCACAAAACATAAAGAAAAAATCCAAGGTCGTCCAAAAAAGACTAGCCCCCAACAATATTTTGATGAACCTATTACGAACCCTATGACAATGATCTACCAAACATAAATACACTACCCTTAGACAAAGTGTTAAAGTAGATATCGTCTCACGTCCATCGATGTTGAGAGTCCAACAAGGTCAAAGTCGGGATTTTCATCCCAAAATAGAGCTTCGAGTCAATATCTTCAAAAAGGTCACCACGCATGAACATGGACATTGTCTAATCTAGCTGGATTGTACTTGTAATAGAAACAAGGGCGAAGCTCCCAGTAGGACAAGGTAGGGCGGTCGCTCTATTATTCTTAGCGAAAATATTGAGATGTGTGTTTTTTTAACATTTTGAGTGGTCGTACGTCAAAAAACGAACTCCGTATAAGAAAATTATGTTTCTCTCACAGTATGCAAAAATGATTGCGAACTGAAAAGAGAGACTAGGTTTAGTAGTCCAAAACAACTATTTCTCTTTGCGTTAGGTAATTCTCAATCTAACGAAAATTGACTCTAAAGTATGTCCGAAGTGGGGTATTTAAGGACTTGAGAAGTATTTTGGCCAGCTTATACAGAGTGGCCGAAAAGAACTCTAGATATGTGATGGATTATATTTTATGGTTCTATTATGCTTGTGTATTAGTTCAGTCAACGTATTTAGTTAACGATGTGAGGACATGTTTTCGCATTGGAAAACATGATGGCTGAGGGGCCCTCTTGAAAGATGTCAACTTTCATAGAAAATGGCATCGATCATAACCCTAAGTATGGATGAAATAGTAACAAAATGGGAAAACCAAGAAAAAACTTGGGGGTGGGGTGGGGGGGGGGGGGGGGGGGGTGGTGGAGACATCTGGTGACTGTTGAAACACACATTATGTTTAGTACGTTTTATCGCCATGCTTTTACTGGTGGCGACGCCAATATAGTTGAAAAGCTTTCCTGGCGACAAAAATAATCAAGACCGGGGTACACAATAAGATGTATGCGGTGGCTTCTGGGTGACTTGATCATGTGCTAAATCAAACAAGAGATATTCAAAAGTCATGATTGATGAAATCACAAAAGAGTTTCAAAAAAAGGTAGAGCTTTGCCTTGCCTAGGACTTCTATACGTCGTCAAAGCTTCATTATTGGTATGTTTTTAGGTTTTACTTATATTAAATATGTTTATATTCCTGTTGTAATAAGTGATTATATTAGAGTCACTTATATAGTATTAATTTCTCGGGTTATGTTTGTCCTTGCATTAGTTTTTTTTATAGTGGCCCTATATTAGATTCTTTTCGTCCTATGCCCCTGATAGAATCCATCATACCGAATATCTCATCTACCGTTGACGACTGCTCGCTAGTCGGATCCCAGCGCAAAGTGGGTCTAGTACCGGCCCACATTATAGGAGACGAAGGAATAGGTTGAGGACCTCGCCGCCTCGCTCCCTTCCGTACTTCTTTTGATCCCCCTCGACGGGAGGTGGGATGCTCGATGTATGTTTATCACATGATCTAACAGCCGTAGATCTGTCAACCATATCCGCGAGTATGTTGTCCCAGCGTCCTTCACGACTTCCCCAACGACCATCACCTGCGAGGGGCCTCCGCCACCACTTAGATTCTAGGGCCACCAACCAAAATTACCACCCATCAATTTTCCACGTTGTCCCACACGACTAGGGATGGCATTCGCAACTAAGTGCCTGAGAAGGTGGTGCTGGCGGCGACACACGCCACACCATTCTAATTCTATGGGAGACGGATCGGGTCGGCTGCAACCCTCACCGTCGCTCGAGCCGCAGACCGCGCCGACTGATTCACAAGGATGACGTTTCATCACAACAACCATTGCTGCACTAGCACTAGGGTGGAGGCAAGAGCCAAGTGGGTGAAGAACCGCCTTACCATAAAGGTTTCTTGATCAAGGTTGCCACGGCCACCGTAACGAATCCACTGCGCCAATGTCCGTCCACCATGCGCCAGTAAGGGCCAACACCATTGAAATTGTTGGACAATCGCGTTGCCACTCGATCCGAACAACGCATCCACCGCCAAGGGCTCCGATCAACGGTGAAGACCTCGCGCCGGCGTCAACCGCATGGGATTTTCTCAGTGGAGGCAAGGAGAAGAGGAGATCGCCTAGGAGTCTGCGGCGAGATCCCACCCTTCTTTGCAACGGGCGATGCGGGGTTTGATCCAATTTTCTTGGAGCGATTGTTCCACCCAAAATTACTTTCTCTAGTTAGTTACAGCTTGTTTGAACAACACTACAAGCATAGGCTTTCTTCCAAGTCACAACATTATTATGATTTATGTTGTAACAGGTAACCAGCTTGAATGATATGTTCATGAAGTCAACGGTGCCAATGGGTGCAGAAGAGACGAACACTTCCCAGCTGGTATATATTCGTGAAAATCGCTTTTATATCTTTCTCTCTTCGTACGATGTCAATTATGTGTTTTATATAGATGTTTCCATTACAATAGTATGTTTTTGAAATATTGCAGGCCAAGAATTTCCTCGATCCGGCTTCACGGCAGCAGGTGAATGGTGAGGTTCAGGAAGTGATCGATGGTGATAATAACAACGAGAAGTAGTTGCGTGAGCTTAATGATCTAAGGAAGAGAGGGCTTTGCTTGGTCCCTATGTCCATCTTGATAGACTACCTAGGCTGAAGTTGGTTCAATTAGGGCACGTATAATGGTTGATAAACAGTCATATTTTAAATCTGTGACGTCATCTAAATATAACGATAAAAAATATACAATGGGTTATTTCTTACCCTTATCTCTAGCAAACAGGTATCGGTAAGGTATATTGTTTGTAAGAGATAATCTTTTAATTACAAAATTAAAATTATGGGAGAACAGTAGCTCATTGGTATTTACAGATTTGCGGTTTGATATTCTTGTCATACTTCTACGACTGCCTTCAGAAAAGTTAAAGATTGTGTCATAAAAGAAGAAAGAGTTTAAAGATTTGCTCGTTTCTTTTAGATTTTATTATTTTGTAATCGTTGTACTCAGCTCTTGTATCTCTATAAGGTATTATTTGCTACCATAATATATCGTGGTATTGATTGTCAAAAATAAAGTGAAGGCGAAGACTTTTTTAACTTTATCTCTCCTCCACTTCAGAATCTATCATATGTGGCACTCTTATATAGCACCATTATACACGAGAGTGGCCATATAACCCCCGGGCAACAGGGAGCCCAATAATTGAATTTTGAAAAAGTTTAAATTTAAAGCTTCAGAAAAATTTAAAGAAAAATACCACGATGTAGACAAAACTATGCACTACGACTGTGAAAAAGTCTTTATGTGAAATACAATGTATTATAGTCTCGGCAGAAAAAGTCAAAAATACAGATCTAGGGCATGATCAGATCAACTTTTGTTTATCTAAAATTTGTCCGATTATCTTTTTTGCTGAGCAATAAATACAATGTATTTAAGACTGAACTTTTCCAGGATCGTAATGCATATGGTTGGCTACATCCAGATATTCTTTTCGATTTTTTTGAAAAGTTTTTAAAATTTTCAAAAACGGGCTCCCTGTACCAAAGGTGCCAATGCGACCAGTCGCATTGTATACACTCTACTAGCTAAATACACGTGCGGACTAAAAAAGTATATGCACACCCTAATAAAATAATTATCCTACTACTCCCTTTGTACCAAAATATAAGTTGTTTTAGATATTTCAATGAGGACTAGATACAAATTCAAATGAGTTAATATATACACCAATACGCGTCTAGATACATCCATATGTTGTCCATATTGAAATATCTATAGCATCTTATATTTTGATATGGAGGGCGTATATGATTGTTTTGCACATGGTGGGTATATTTGTCCCATTTTCTTGTATCAAAAGACCATCTGTTCTTACTCACATCACAATGAATCCACTTATCCATCCCAACCCACAAGAAGACAACACTCTCATGTGTTTAGATAAACTGCATTTTCTGTTTCACTTTAAATGGAAAAAGTTGTTGTATGAGTTCGCAAGGGACAACACTCTCCTCTTCCTTGTGTTTTCGTCATCCTTCCCATTATCGTTGTTTGAGGCTCCACTATGCTCGACGGTAGACCAGGTCTACTTCACATTGCTTCCTCATCTTCTCCAACACATAAAAATATGCACAGATGCCATAGCACATATCAGTGGTGACTCCCGTCCTTCCCTTCCCAACCATGAGGCGGTGGGAAAGGAACCCTATTCTCGTGCCGCAAGCCCCATGTCTCCTCCATTCTCCTTCCTCTCCGCCGGCAGAGGGCATGGCAGGGCAAAGCCTGGTCGGCGGCGGCGGCGAGGCATTCTCGCGCCCTCGCGTGTGGGGTTTCGGCGCGGAATGACACCCCCGGCTAGGAATTGGCGCGGCCGCCGGGCGCAACAGCTGCTTGGTGGACGTCGACACAGCGTGGCGGCGGCGATGGTCTTGCTGGACCACCGAGGCAACTCTAGGTGAAATCTTTGATCTCTTCGAGATTGAACGGTGGTGGCGCTTGCGCGTCGTACTCCTGCTTGACTGCTTAAGGGCATTGTTTTTTTTTTTGGAGTTTTCACCGATTGAAGGTACTAGCGGTGGTGCTAAGGTCAAGGTAGCCTCGTTCTTCAGGCCGTCGGGTCTACTTAGCGGGGTCTGCAATGACTTGGGGCAAGGAGATGGTGATAGGCGCTATGCGGGGCATCACGATTTCTGGCCGCCGGTCTAGTGGCGACAGATCATGTGCCGCGATCTGCTCACTTTGATTTCTCTGATGGTGGTACAAGAGTTTGGCGCTTGGGGTGGTCAAGGATATTCGGCGGCGGCGGACATCGTGGTCATGTGGTTGACGCGATGGTTGGATCTTTGTTTTGGGATGGTCTCTAGCTCTGTGCACTAGTAGAAACAGGGGCTTCGGTGCGGCCTTTTTGTACTGGTTGGACAGGAACCGGTACTAAAGGGGGCATTAGTACCGGTTCCAGAGGCGAGGCGGCCGGCCGGAAACCGTCCCGGTTGGTAATACCAACCGGGACGAAAGGGTTGGGGCAGGCGGCTGCAGTGGGGGGCCCCACGGCGAGATCCTTTAGTACCGGTTCGTAACACGAACCGGTACTAAAGGCCCATCTTTAGTACCGGTTCGTATTACGAACCGGGACTAAAGTTTCCCCTATATATCTTCTTCCACCCCGAGCCCAGCTCCATTTTTCCTGCTCGAGCACAACTCCATTTTTTGCTCTCTCTTTCCTCTCCCGAGCTCGAGTTCACCCCATTTTTCTCCAACATTTGTCAAGATTGGTGGCACCTACCTATACAAGGGTTAGCAACTTCATCCTCTCTTCCGGCATTTCAAGTTTAGCTCATTTTATTGCTAGTTTAGCTCATTTGATTTTTGTAGTGCTAGCTAGGTGTTTGATGAAATGCCTAAGTTAGGGATTTCATTTGTTTTATATGCATTTTGAGCTCAAATTAAAGTATGATTTGTGGTTTTTTATAGTGTCGTCCGTCCCCTTTCTCACCGCCGTCGATCGCCCCGCCGCCCCGTCACCGACACCACCTCGGTGAGCCTCTTGTTTTTATCTTTTATTTTAAAAAATCTTAGTTGTATGATTTAGATGCATAATTATTACTTGTATAATTTTCTTATTTGTATAATTGTTTGTTATATATAGTGTCATGGTTTTGACATCTGTCCACACCGGCTCTCGTCCGCTCTATTATTCGGATGTGGTACGATTGTTTGTTATAACTATATATTTGTTTAATTTCGTGTTTATGACAATTATGCCGACCAACTTGACATAGATATATTTTTATCTAGGAGGTAGTTGAACCGGAAATTCCAACCGACCCTATTGTCGAGTTTTTTGAAAAAGAAAACAATGATTTGAAAGAAAAATTGAAAAGAAGTGAAGATCTTCGTCTCCAATGCTTAGAAGAGAAGATGAAATTGGAGTTCAAGTTTGCCGACGTCGTCGATGATCACGAGATCAAGATGGAGGCAATGCGCTTGGATCACGAGATCAAGATGAATGCAATGCGCTTGAAGCTTAAAAAGATTAGAAAATATGCCATTAGTCAAGAGGCTTGGTATCATTATGCTGTTGGTTCAATAATTACCTTAGTTGCGATTTTGATCGCATTTGTCGTTGGATTTAAATTCTTTAGATAGTTGTATGTTAGTTTCAATTAATGTATGTTTATGAGAACTATGTATTAGATTTGGTCACTACTCTACTTTTGTTTTAATGTGGTGAACTTGTATTAATGAATTTGGTCACGTATCTCTATTCATGATATAGCTATAGTGTAATGGTTTTTGATATATTTATATAATGCAGATGAGCCGGCAATGGATGTACGGTGACCGACGCTGTCCCGAGTTCATTAATGGCATGCATAATTTTCTCCGTGTGGCTGAGTCAAACAAGCAGAATGGTTTTATGTTTTGTCCATGTGATGACTGTAGGAATAAGAGGAATTACCCTTCCTCAAGAACCCTTCACGTCCACCTGATTCAGAACGGTTTCATGCCCAGCTATAACTGTTGGACCAAGCACGGAGAAAGAGGGGTTATAATGGAAGACAATGAAGAAGAGGATGATGACAACTATCCTGTGTTCTCTGAACACGGTGGTACTACAATGGGGGAAGACGAAGCTGAACATGAGGTCATTGTTGATGATCAGTCCGATGATGATCTTCGTCGGGTCATTCTTGATGAACAGATAAACTGCGGAAGTGAAAACGAGAGGTCGAAGTTGGAGCGCATGTTAGAGGATCACAAAAAATTGTTGTACCCAAATTGTGAAGATGGCCAGAAAAAGCTGGGTACCACCCTGGAATTGCTGCAATGGAAGGCAGAGAATGGACTATCTGACAAGGGATTTGAAAAGTTGCTGAAAATATTAAAGAAGATGCTTCCAAGGATAACGTATTGCCCCCAGTACGTACGAAGCAAAGAAGGTTGTCTGCCCTCTAGGATTAGAGGTGCAGAAGATACATGCATGCATCAATGACTGCATCCTCTACCGCGGTGAGGAGTACGAGAATTTGAATGCATGCCCGATATGCGGTGCATTGCGGTATAAGATCAGGCGAGATGACCCAGGTGATGTTGAGGGCGAGCCGAGCCCCAGGAAGAGGGTTCCTGCCAAGGTGATGTGGTATGCTCCTATAATACCACGGTTGAAACGTTTGTTCCGAAACAAAGAGCATGCCAAGTTGTTGCGATGGCACAAAGAAGACCGTAAGGAAGACGAGATGCTGAGACACCCCGCTGATGGGTCGCAGTGGAGAAACATCGACAGTGAGTTCAAGGATTTTGCAGGTGACGCAAGGAACTTAAGGTTTGGTCTAAGTACAGATGGCTTGAATCCGTTTGGGGAGCAGAGCAGCAGTCATAGCACCTGGCCCGTGACTCTATGTATCTATAACCTTCCTCCTTGGTTGTGCATGAAGCGAAAGTTTATTATGATGCCAGTGCTTATCCAAGGCCCGAAGCAACCCGGCAACGACATTGATGTGTACCTGAGGCCATTAGTTGAAGAACTTTTACAGTTGTGGTCTGACGAAGGTGTACGTGTGTGGGATGAGTACAAACAGGAGGAATTTGACCTACGAGCGTTGCTGTTTGTAACCATCAATGATTGGCCTGCTCTTAGTAACATTTCAGGACAGTCAAACAAGGGATACAATGCATGCACGCACTGTTTAGGTGAGACTGAAAGTATATATTTAGGTAACAAGAATGTGTACCTGGGGCATCGTCGATTTCTTCCAAACAAGCATCCCGTAAGAAAGAAAGGCAAGCATTTCAAAGGTGAGGCAGATAACCGGACGAAGCCTACCCTCCCTACTGGTGATGTTATATATGGCATGGTCAAGGATTTAAAAGTAATCTTTGGAAAGGGTCCTGGCGGACAATCTGTTCCGAATGACGCTGAAACACGTACCCATGTGGAAGAAGAAATCTATATTTTGGGACTACCCTATTGGAAAATCCTAGAGGTTCGCTCTGCAATCGACGTGATGCACGTGACGAAAAATCTTTGCGTGAACCTGCTAAACTTCTTAGGCGTGTATGGGAAGACGAAAGATACATCGGATGCACGGCAGGACCAGCAACGTATGCACGAACGAGACAACCTGAATCCAGAGAAGTATCAAGGTACTGCCAGCTACGCTCTTACCAAAGAAGAGAAGGAGATCTTTTTTCAAGTCCTGAGCAGTATCAAGGTCCCGTCTGGCTACTCGTCGAATATAAAGGGAATAATAAACATGGCAGAGAAAAAGTTCCAAAACCTAAAGTCTCATGACTGCCACGTGATTATGACACAATTACTTCCGGTTGCATTGAGGGGGCTTCTACCGGAAAACGTTCGAGTACCCATTGTGAAGCTATGTGCATTCCTCAATGCAATTTCTCAGAAGGTAATCGATCCAGCAACTCTACCAAGTTTACAGAAGGATGTGGTCCAATGTCTTGTCAGCTTCGAGTTGGTGTTCCCCATCCTTCTTCAATATTATGACGCACCTCATAGTTCACCTAGTCGAAGAGATTTCCATTCTCGGTCCTGTATTTCTACACAACATGTTCCCCTTTGAGAGGTTCATGGGAGTCTTAAAGAAATACGTTCATAACCGTGCTAGGCCAGAAGGAAGCATGTCCAAGGGCTATGGAACAGAGGAGGTCATTGAGTTTTGTGTTGACTTTATTCCTGATCTTAAGCCGATCGGTGTTCCTCAATCGCGCCATGAGGGGAGACTGCGTGGAAAAGGCACGCTAGGAAAGAAAGCAACAACAAGTATGGACGGGCATTCTTTCACTCAAGCACACTACACAGTTCTACAAAATTCCAGATTGGTGGCTCCGTATATCGTGAAACACATGGATATTTTACGCTCCGAATACCCGGAGCAGACTGACTTCTGGATTAAAGGAAAACACGTGGATACTTTCGGCGGTTGGTTGTACACATCTCATTAATAACACTGTTGGAGAAGAGCTATACTTGTTGGCCAAGTCACCATCTTCGACTATATTGACTTTCCAAGGGTACGAGATAAATGGGAATACATTTTACACGGACACCCAAGACAAAAAGAGCACTAACCAAAACAGTGGTGTCCGCTTTGATGCAACAAACGACAATGGGACAAAGGACACATATTATGGTTGCATACAGCAGATATGGGAACTTGACTATGGACCTTCTTTTAAGATCCCTTTGTTTCAGTGCAAATGGGTCAACCTGTCAGGCGGGGTAGAGATAGACCCGCGGTACGGAATGACTACAGTGGATCTCAAGAATCTTGGGTACCACACCGAGCCATTCGTCCTAGCCAATGATGTGGCTCAGGTTTTCTATGTGAAGGACATGTCTTCCAGACCGAAAAAAAGAAAAGATAAGCAAGCGAATACATCATACGATGAGCCAAAGCGCCACATAGTTCTTTCAGGAAAAGAAACATCGTGGGAGTGGAGGACAAGACAGACATGTCAGAAGATTACAATAAGTTTCATGAAATTCCGCCCTTCAAAGTGAAACTGACCCAAGCATCCCGTTAAATGATGAGGATTCTCCATGGTTACGGCGCAATCAGAAGAAAGATCGACATACGCGAAGAAAACAAAATTTATACCCCAACAATAGATAGGGGGATGTTGTTGGTGATGTGTAATAATGTATTAAACCTTTTATATAACTGTTGTTGGTGATGTGTGTTAGTTTGCTCTGAGATTTTCAAAAAAATCATTTTAAGGTACACAAGTATTGGTTATATCACAGAACATTCGATAGTTTTGTAAAATTCGACCATTTTCAACGAATAGACACGGCGGCCATTTCTATATAGATATGATTTTTACAAATATAGACAATTAAATTAAATAGATATAAAAGAAAAAGAAACTAGAGCAAAAAACAAAATAGAAACCAAATAGATATAAAGCAAAACAGAAAACATAAGAAACAAAACAATTATAGATATAACAGAAAAAAGAAAACATAAAACATAAAAATCAAAAAGAAAAAGAATGAGAAAAAAAATCAAAAGCCCATTACCAACCGGTACTAAAGAGGTGGGCTTCGCACGCAAAATTTCGCCGCGGCCCACAGAGACCTTTCGTCCCGGTTGGTGTTACCAACCGGTACTAAAGGGGTCTTTAGTACCGGTTGGTAACACCAACCGGGACGAAAGGTCCTTTTCGCGCTGATTTGGGTGGTTCCACCCAAATTTTTCACATTCCAACTCCAAATCGACGACGACACGCTTCTCAGGCTCCACGACGCCGCCACCGCCTCCCTCCGGCGAAGCCCTGCTCCGGCCGCGCCGTCGCTCGTCGTTGCGTCCCCGATGCTGCTGCTCCGCCTCCACGTACACCTCCACGCCGGCCGCCGCGCCTCCGACGCTGCTGCTCCGCCGGCAAGTCGTGCCGCCTCCGCTGGGTCAACAAGCTCAGGCCAAACCTCAAGACGTACGTAACCGAGATCCATCTCCTTCTCCCGGTCTCCCCGTTTGCTGCTCAATTTTTCTCATGCATGGTTAGAGTTCAATCATCGTCCACTTTCGGTTAATTTTGTCTACACGCTCGGATGTCCTTAGAAATAACTAACTGTACATAGAAAATGGATTCTTGTTTACAAGCTAGTATAAAATTTGTAGTTTAATTTTGTATAGTGATAGTTTAATTTGTAGTTTAATTTTAGCAATTTTAGATAGAATTTGTTTAGTGTGGTTTAAATTGTTTGAACGAGTTTAGATAGAATTTGTTAGTAGAAAAAATTGTTAGTAGAAAAATTGTTAGTGTGGTTTAAATTTTAGATAGAATTTGTTAGTGTGATAAACACTTTAGATATAATTTGTTAGTAGAAAAAATTGTTAGTAGAAAAATTGTTAGTAGACAAAATTGTTAGTACGAAAAATTGTTAGTAGAAATTTTTTGTTAGTGTTAATAGTTTGTGATAGAATTCATAGTAGAAAAAATTTGGGCAATGAAAATTTGTTAAAACTTTGCACTTTAGAAAATGCACTTAAACAACAATAAAACTAAATCTGGGCAATGCAAATTTGTTAAAACTTTGCACTTTTGTATCAATTGTTGTTACTAAATTTGCTAAGTACTTTGTAAATTGTAGTGACATTGAGCTATGGACGCCCCCTTCATCAGAGACGAGGAGAATGAAGAGCGAATGGCAGAAATTATATATATATGAGAAGACCCTTGGAGTAAATTCTGATGGAGAAGATTCCGGTGGAGAAGACGATGATTTCAGCGCAAAATGTTTGAACGACTCCAGTGAAGGACTTGAGCTAGAAGAAATAAGAGACGATGATGAAGTGCCCTTAGCAAACTCCGGCGAGGTATATATATGTATATTAAGTCTCTGTTGATCACTAGATGCATTAATTGATTTATATTGCACTTATTAACGAATCATTTTTATTTTAGCCCTCCGGATCTAAGCCTCGAACTCCGCCAAAGACGAAACGAGGCCCGAACCAATGGATAAAGCTGCCAGATGGTGCAAAGTTGTCGATCGACGTAGTTGCTGATGATGGCAGACCGCTGAAACCCGAAGACAACTGCCGTAAATATGTAGGTCAATGCGGAGTTCTTGTTAGGGACACGATCCCGATCACCATTGCAGAATGGAATAAGCCGAAGAAAGCCAACGTTGGAGCAAGTTATGTCGAGCAAAGAATTAAAGATTTGCTTTGGGACACGCTCTTGACATATTTCAGCCTACCGGAAGGTCTCCCAGAGAAGAAGAAGGAGAAAGTCAAGGAGTGGACTCTTAAGAAGATGGCCACGCAATTCAACTGCTGGAAGAAAACATTGTGGAGAAAATATGAGAAAGTAACTCCAAATTTCACTGGACATCTAGAGAAGATAAAAGATGCGTGGCCCGCATTTGTAGCGTATAAGAAATCAGACACCGCTGTGGCCCGATCGGCCCAAAATAAGTTGAATGCTAAGAAGAAGAAATATCACCATACTTTGGGGTCAGGTGGCTACAAGACTGCCTTGCCTAAGTGAGAAGCCTTTGAAAACAAACTGCGTGAAAAAGGGATCACTTCACAGACAGATGACTGGCCCGAGAGGTGCAAGTTCTGGTTGTTCGTGCATGGGGCAGGGTTGGACCCAGACACAGGGCTGATTGTTGCAAAGGGAAAATGGAAGAAAAGAATTACAAGAGTCGTAAAAAAAACTAGTGGACGCAATAGACCTAGTCCGAAAGGGAAAATTTGTTCCCGATAGAGAGGATGACGAGCTGACACTCGCCCTTGGGAATCCTGAACACTGGGGACGATGTCGAGGCAGAGGAGCCGGGGTTAATTGGAATCAAGGGTTTCCGGCGGACGTTGCAACTTATAGAAGCCGTTCCAGAAATAAGAAGAGGAGGTTGGACCGGTTAACGGAATTAGAACGCCAGGTGCAGCGGCAGCAGGAGCAACTGGACTCAATTACCCAGCAAAGGGCATCTCAGCTGCTGCTAGAAGATCCTGCAGTCGATGCCTGCCCATCTCAGCGGAAAAGCAGCGTGGGTTCCACGCAACTAGAAGATCCTGCAGTCGAACCATCGGCGGCTCACTACCCCGTGGATGATATCACGGAGAAGACAAATTGTGAGCTACATATGCCAATGAAGAACATTTGTTGTCCGGTGGCGGATGGCTATGCTTTACCAAATCAACCTAGAGCAATCTTCCATTTTGGTCAGATTCCAGCTGGCTATGCTCGTGTCGGGGTGACAAAAGTTATGCCGGGATTCCAGACAATGGATCTTGACATTCCTAGAGGTGACGACAAGAAGACACTGGGAGAAGTCGAGCTTGGTATCGTTCTATGGAAGAAGAAATACATCATGTTTCCAGACTCGGCGCCAAGGCCACCGACTCCTCCGAGTAGAAATCCACCACCTCAAAGTCCATCCCACCCCGACGATTGGGAGCCCACCGCGAGTCCATCGCCCACTAGTAATTTGACCCGCGCCGTCTCGCCAGCCGACTGATGCACCCACTAGTAATTTGACAAAGCGGAAGCTGCAGTTCGCGTCGACTGGTACTATGCTCAGGAAAGACAGGTCTCCTGTCAAGAAGCGTGCAAAGATGCCCAAGAAAGTCAAGACTCCTGAGAAGTTATCTTACGAGAAGACTAACGAGGAATTAGAAGAGAGCATCCATGCCGATGTGAAAGCCCAGTTTGCACCGAAAAAGCCCTTACAGACCCCATAAAGGAACTTCTGCAGACTATACTACCAAAGGAGAACATTGATCGCACCGTTGACAACTTATATAACCCTCCAGCGAGCTCCCTTACAGATTATGAGCGCTGTATTGAGAAGACACATAGCTCACAGATGGAGGAGAAGAAATGCGGGAAAAATGTTCCCCAGCTCGGAGAACAAGAAGTACAATCGATCGCCCCGCTCAAGGTGTTTTCTGATAAGGCGGCCGTCCACTACGACAATGTTGCTCATGAAGTGCTAGGCGACTCAGGTTACGCCATTGCTGAGATAGCATATCGATTTGTTCCCGGGCAGCCTCTGGTCACAGATACGAAGGCTCTAACAACACAATTATGGAAATTGCATAACTGGTACATGAACACCGCAAAGGAAGGGAAATTCTATTTCATGGTGGGAGTTAAGGAAGAGCACTACTTCCGAGAATACACTGTGCAGGTTGAGTTCTCCGAACTTTTTCAGATGTACAATCAACGTGCCCTCGACAAATCTATCGTCAGCTGCTATTGTCTGTAAGTGATTTATTTGTGTAATTTAATTCATTAGTTAAGCTCGTTCATTACCTGTAATTATCCTCACGACATTCTTTTGTACGCTATTATGCAGAATGAAGATTCTTGAATGCAGAGTGGGAGGAATCTGGGACATTGGGTTCGTTGACCCGGATAAAGTTCATGAAGTCACCATAGAGCAGTATGCCCAGGACACAGAGGAGTTTTTGCTAACGTTTATAAAGCGACAAAGTACCAAAAAAGAAATACTTTTTCCTTACAATTTCAAGTGAGTGTTACTGTCTTGTACACATTCTATTTTGCTTTCCCGATGTTAAGTGTAATTGATGAGTTATGAATAACTGCGTATATAAACGTGCGCAGGTTCCACTTCATTCTGATGATCATTAGAATCGAGGTTGGAGAAGTTGAAATCATGGACTCATTAAGGAGAGACCCTGATGATTACAAGAGCGTGCGTTATATGCTCAAGAGGTAATTTCAATCGCACTATATTGGCCACTTTTCGTTCATTTCTTGATATCAAGTAAGTAATAACTCCTCAATTCATTTTCTTTGTCGGGCATGGTTTGGAAACAGTTCATCACGGAAGAACGCGGTGAATGGAAAGATAAGCTGGAGTTTAAGGCTAACAATGTAAGTAGTACTACGTACCTAGGTCCGCGTATCTCTCTAATTCTAGTTTCAATACCATTATCATTCTCTTGATTATTATTTGATTGAATTCTATTCTCGTATAATGGTGCCTGCGACAACCACAGGGGACGGATTTATGTGGATACTACGTTTGCGAGTACATTTACATGAAGGTCAATGAGAGAGTCAATAGTCGAAGAAATCAAGAGGTACGTAAACATCATTCACAACTTTATTTTGCTACCATCAATTGTGTTTAGTTTCCTTCATAATTGATTTGATCTCCTTCTTTTAAAGATGGCAAGGAAGCGGAACCAGCTCCGACCAAAAAACCGCGTAAAAGCAATTGCGGAAGAATTGGCGAGATTTTTCCTTACGGAGGTCATAGCTAAATCCGGAGAATTCCACTATATCGAAAAATAGACTCTCTCCATGTACTAGCAGTGATCTCCATGTAATGAGTACTTTATATGTGTACATATATATACCAAGTTGTATGTGTGTTATGTGATCTTCACGTGTGCGAATTTTTTTTTGTGCATCGACGTGATCTCCTCCGAAACCCTAAACCCTGAAAAATAAGCGAAAAGAAAAAAAGCAGAAACCCTAAACCCTGAAAAATAAGCGAAAAAAAAGCATAAACCTTTAGTCCCGGTTGGTGTTACCAACCGGGACCAAAGGTCCTCCGCCCGCGCGCGCGCAGCTCCGCCCACGTGGAGGCCTTTAACACCGGTTCGTGGCCTACCGGGACTAAAGGGGGGGGGGGGGGAGGCTTTAGTCCCAATTTAACTGTCCCGGTTGCACAACCGGTGTTAAAGGACCTCTGGAACCGGTATTGAAGCTCCTGTTTCTACCAGTGGTGTGTCACCATCGATGGCCTTATGGGATGTCCTCTATTGTGACTGCGAAGGTTCGATACTGGTTATGGTATGTGACGTCCCCTCCACTTTGAGACAAAGTTCGATTAGACTAAGCAGGTGTTATGCACGACCAATTAGGGGGAGCTGTCAAGTTATGCCTGGCAGGCGGTGGCGATGCACAACATCTCATACAGAAACGTCAAGTGATGTCTCTGGTAGGTGCTACGTGATACGTGTAAAACATATCGACGAACTTTATAGTTTATTACAATGTTTTATTTAATATTGGGTTTATTTGATTGAACTAACCTATTAATAGTTGCAAAAAATGCATAAATTCTTGTTTTAAACTTTGTTGTGCAGGAATTACTTGGATAAGTGCAAAAACGCAAGATGAAACCTCATTGGAGTCGAATTGCGACTTTACTAATATTTGTCAGATCAACTGATTTCAGATATTGTCAGTTTTTGGTCTGAACACAACATCAAACGGAAAATGGCTAGTCGCTAAAGTTGTATATAATTTCAAGCCCATATATCTGGAACAAAGATTTGTCCCAATTGGAGTCCGGACGCGCCCGATAGACCCGTTTTACTGCGGGCCCAGATCTGATGACGGGATTCCGACGAGATTGAGTTCAACTCTTTCTAACTTGATGGATTCGGCAAAACTCGACCCTATTAACTCATGGGGGCTGAGAGAGGGCCCTAGGAAGGTTCTAGAGGTTCCAAGAGCCATTGAATCAAAGGAGCATCCATCGGAGGACCAATAAGCATTGCCCTGGTCCATATAAGGAGAGGAAAACCTACTTTTTAAGGAAGCCACAACAAGCCACGAATTTGCCTCCCCCTGGCTCATCTACAGCACCAAGAAGCCATGGTGGAGGAGGGCTATGGGGCGGCACACCCCCTTGATGGTCGCCATCACCATGTAGCTACAGCGGTCCACTCTCTCACAAATCTTTGTAATCCCCTATGTAAACTTGGTGTTTGATGTTATAAATTGTTTCCGGATGATCTTTGTTCTTATACTATGTTTGTGTAGTTCCTAATTGCTTTAATATCTCACAAACATATGTTCATGACCGGAAAACATGGCCATCTAACATTAATGAGTTTTTCTAAGAGACAAGACAAAGGGTAAAAGGGTTTGATCATGTCTCTACACGTGCGTATGGGTTAGCCTATAAATCTCACATTCATAGTCCATAGCAGTTATAGCATAAAAACATAATTCATTAATCATGAAACAAATTAATTGATTGTCTGTTGGGCATACATCCAACAGCCCATTATATTGATGTGCGCATGGATCATCATCATGTATGGGATAATGGTGGGGGGGGGGGGGGGGGGGTAGTGCTGCGTGAGTGACAGAAACACAAACACCAAACTAGTTTTTGACATGTATGGGATAAAGGGGGCCATTTTATAAGGCTATGGTTGGATAATTTATTACCTTAATATATATCCTAGTAGTTACGGATTGCTTTGTAGGGTTCCAATCATAAGGACATGTAATCACAAGTAGTTGAGAGCATGTTAGCATAAGGTTCTCCCACATGAAAACTGCAATAGATGACAGCGAACCTTGAAAATTCTGTAATTAATTATGGACAATACCGCCACACTCTCCATCATTATTTTACACTCATGGTTCTTTTATTTATAGTTCTTTATCGCTGCAGCAACTAACTTTACGTTCTAGTTGTTTATTATCTAGCAAAGCTATTGCGTGAACTTGTTCTAGTTTTATTTCCTAGATGAAGCAAATGTTCGGTGTACGTAGGTGTATCAATTGTTGATAGAACTTGATAGAATTACTAATCCTACCTTTAGCTACTCGTTGGTTCGACACTCTTTATCGAAAAGGCTACAAACGATCCCCTATACTTGTGGGATATCAAGACCTTTCCTAACGCCGTTGCCGGGGAGAAATAGCGTAGGGTGAACGTTCTTGTTTGCTTTTTCTCCAAGTAATTTTTAATTTCATTTTAAGTTGTTTTCTATCTTAGTATGGATAGAGAATGCAAATTACCAAAACAATTAGTTGCACTTGTTATCTTAAAACGTTTTCAAAAAGAGAAGTGAGTGGAAAAGATGCGCGTTGATAAAGTGGGGGTCGACCTTGAACACTTGTGTTCCTGCCTACGAAAATAATGGAAATCTTTTCATGGAAGCTTCTCAGCTAAAAATATGTAAATATTGTATATATTCTCACTATACATAAAGATAAATTGACTATACTTTATTAAAGATGCAAGTTTGATGTTTTTCTATCTAAAACAGAACATTTGAGGTGTACTATAAAATTCCTAGTTTATTCTCAGAAAATCTAAATGAATCAAATCTGTTTGGAGAGTAAAGATTTGTTGGTTATCTTTAATGTCCTAACTTGGATGTTTAGAGTTACGGAAGTATTTTGTTGAATTTCATCTTTACAGACTGTTCAGTTTTGGCAGATTTCTATCTTTATTTAGTATGGTACTTGGTGTTCTTTGCTTCATTAGTTTCGACGGACGACGAAAAACATTAATACTTTAGTATATAAAGTGGCTAAAGTTGAATAAAGTTATGGACTTGCGCATGCTTGTACACGAGTGGATTTTATTTAATGAGTACTAACCCGTCTAATGAGTTTGGTGATATGACATGAATAAGAAGAGACAAGAGCTCAAACTTGGGGATGTCCAGTGACACCCAAAGAAAATATGCAACAAAACTCAAGCATCTAAGCTTGGGATGCCCGTAGCATCCCTCCTTTTTCATCAACAATTATCAGGTTGTCTCGTTTTGATCTTTACTATTCGTTCACATTGATTTGTATTGTATTTGTATGATTATTTTCTTTTATTTGCCTTTTGTTGCTTTCAGTTTAGTTCTTATTTGGTTCTTTTTTCTCATTTTTTTATTGGATTCTTTTGCTTCTTCATTTGGCTTTTTTACAAAATAAAAACAACAAAAATATGTTCTTTTCTTTTGCTTCCTTTTGGTTTTTTTGTGGCTTTCGTTTTGCTTTTCGTTTTCAGCTTTTCCTAGCTGTAGCTAGCAAGTTTTGTTTTTGTTGTCTCTCTGGTATTTTTGTTTTCCAAAAAAAAGTGTCGAGTTTTACCCATTTGGTTTTAGTTGATGCTTCTTTAAAAAGTGGTTTTCTATTTTCAGCATGTTCCTGTTTACCACACGATTTTTCATATTTTATTGAAAACTCCAAAAATCACGAAATTTCCACAACACAAGCATCTCTGAATTCTCTGTATGCACAAAATCATCAAAAAGTTATGACATGCTTAAGTGCACCAGAAAATTACATTTCCCAGCTGTTGTTTTCTGGATAGGTTCTGCCTTTTGTTGCAAGAGTGGCCACTTTTTCTCTTTCATTCGACTCTTTTTGGGTTTTATTTTTATTTTGGAGTTGGCTCACTCAAGCAAAATTTCTGAAAAGTTAAAATCAACATTTGTATTGGATTAATGACAGTACCTCTGAATCACTTATTGCACTAATGTCTAACCGCATAAAAAGAATGGGAAACTTTTTGTGGTGAAGTTTTTTTCACTGGGAATGAAGGAATGCCAAACTAAAGATTATTCAAGAATGGTCAAAACCATAAGCTTGGGGATGCTCCTGCATCCCCCTCTACATCAACATCCCCTCGGTTTGCAAACCTTTAAACCTTGTTTTTACAAGCACCATGAAAATTTGAATGAACTTGGAGCGCCTGTACCATACTTTTTATGTATTACTTCTTTGTTTTAGTATCAAACACCATTACATGAATAAAATGATGTTATTTATATTTCAATATCTTGGTCGAATCCATTGGAATCAGTAAATAAAGAAATTAATTCATCCAAAGAAAGAGAAAATGATACAAAGGAAACTAGTATGAGCTCTATTTGTTTTCATTTATGTATAGATGTTTATCCTTATAGCTCGTTGTGATAAATGATCATGTGTATAATATTGTTAAGTAATTGATATTTTCCTATGCTAAGTTTTAATTAGTTATGAGAGCATAATGTTTTATCTAGATGTCAATTCGTGTGGCATAGTTCATAATGTTATATGGTGATGCGTGTCCTCCTCCGAAATAATTATCGGTTTGACTTGGCACATGCATACACACGTTGGAGGTTTAAAAATTACTACCCTCCACTTGTACTAAGTGGGAATGCTGCTTGTATATCCAAATTCTTGAGCCAAAGTTATTCCACAAGTGTCCACCATATCTTTTCTATGCATGGTATTTCAAAGCCATTCCAAGTAAATTTTCATGTGCTACCTTTAAAACCTTCAGACTATTTTTTATTTGTGTCACTGTTTTCAGCTCATAAGAAATGGTAGATGGATTTATTATCCTCCATGCTGGACAAGTTGTTTTCGGCAAGCATGAAATCTGTGCTTGTTTTAATTTGCAAAAGAGCTGGTTAAGCCCAAAATAATTAAATAAAAATAAATAAATAGACACTCCTCCATGGACAAGTTGAAAGTTGCCAGGCACCCAAGAATTCGGCTAGACATGGTTTGTGTAAGCATAGGTGGGGAGGAGTGTCAAAATAAAAAAAAGAATAAAATCTCGGAATCGCTCTCAATGCTTGTTTAGCATGGAAGTTAATAAGTTCTCTATTACCAGTCGTTGACGTAGATAACCACCTCTCAAAATAACTTTTGCCTCTGTTTATAAAAATTTAAAAGCTCTAGCACATGTTAATCCCTGCTGCTCTAGCACATGTTAATCCCTGCTTCCCTCTGCGAAGTACCTATCCATTTACTTTTATGTTGTGTCAACACCTTATTTAAACACCAACTTATAGAGAGCATAATTGTCATTCTTAGTATAATATGCATGGTACCTAAATATTATTGAGAGAAGTATGCTTGTGATGTATCTTGTCTAATTATTCATATCTAGTGACCATAAGAATGAATGAGGTGCTTGAGGCGGCCTACACAGCCTGTTGGGAACCACAAGAGGAAGGTGTGAAGCAGCGTAGTAGCAAGTTTCACTTGATTGCAAAACCAAGGTTATCGAACCAGTAGGAGTTGGAAGAGCTTCAGCATGGTGCCAGAAAAGAGCTGTTGAGAGGAATCTGGCTTGGACCTGCACACAACATAAACTCTCACTTTGTCCCAATGTTTCAGGAAGGTTGTCAATCTCCCCGTCTTGCTGAAACTGATGAGATTAAATGTATGGTGTGGAAAATAAATATAAATGCAAAAATGAACAGCGGGCAAATGATGGTGGGAAACAGTGGAAACGGTGTTTTTATCAGTGTAAAAGAATGGACCGGGGTCCACAGTTCACTAGTGGTGTCTCTCCATAAAACAGATAAACATACATGCTGGGTAAACAAATTACAGTTAGGCTATTGACAAATTGTGAGGGCATGACAATACTATTATGACAAGCTATAGTTCACTGTAATATTTAATTAGTCATTACAACAAAATACATAGACCATTATCCAACTGCATCTATTACTAATAATCCACCCCGAGATCGCTATCCAGCATGTCACCCGAAAGTATTAAGTTGCAAGCAACAGAATATAAGCAAAGTGCATAATGTAAGCAATGAATATAACACGTAGAAATAAACACCAATGTTTTACCCCTAGTGACAACAACACAACTCCGTCACGTTCGTTTCTGTCATCTCGAGCACAGACAAAAGAAGGCATGAATCCACTATCTAGCATAAATACCCCTCTTGGAGACACTAGCAACTACTTGGCCAAAACAATTTGGATTTGGATTTTTGTGGCGTGACGTCTGTGGCGTGACGTCTGTGGCGCAACCCACTACCTGGGGTGCGCCACAGAATTTGGATTTTTGTGGCGTGACGTCTGTGGCGCACCCACCATGCGCCACAGAATGGCAAAGTGGGTGCGCCACAGAAAGCCTTTCCCCTACTAGTGCAACCACTAGCATCGGAGAGCATGCAAGATCATAAATAAAACATATAGATAAATAGATGAAAAAACTTGATCATAACTTCACAATTCATCGGATCCCAGCAAACACAACATGTAGCATTACATAAAGATGATCTTGATCATATTAGGCAGCTCACAAGATCTAAACATGGTAGCACAAAGAGAGGAGACAACCATCTAGCTAACACTATGGACCCGTAGTCCAATGGTAGACTACTCACGCATCAGTCCGGAGGCAGGCGTGGTGATGTAGAGCCCTCCGGTGATGATCTCCCCCTCCGGCAGGGTGCCGGAAAGAGCTTCAGAACCCTCCCAAACTAGGGTTGACGACGGCGACGGCCTCGGATATCTTTCTGAAAAAATGATCGGGTAACATTATATAAACACGTGGCATTGACATATTACAAGCATGGAAACCAAAAATTATAGATACGTTTGAGACGTATCAGGCCCCACCCTTGGCCGCGCCGAGAGGCCGCCTGGAAGCTATGGGGCCCCCTCCGGCTCTCCTTTGGACTCCATGTCCTTTTCGTGATAAAAATAATTTCCGTAAATTTTTAGTTCTTTCGGAGAATATTTCCTTAATAACTTTCCAAAACAAAAAGACAGCAGAAAACAGGAACTGACACTGGCCATTAGTTCCACAAAATGTCCTAAAATGATATAAAATTATAATAAAAACATGTATAATTGATATAAAACAAGCATGGAACAATTAAAAATTATAGATACGTTTGAGACGTATCAAACACCCGTAGATGATGTTAAAAAATAAATGATTTACAAAGAGGACTTGTATCCGCCACACTGGGAGCGGCACCACCTACAAGGTGGCGTTGGCGATTTAACTTGGCAGCTGAATAGTAGCTGGACGTCGGGACGACGACCTGACAATCATTGAGAGCATTGACCTTGTGTAATGTGTGACGAGGTTGCCCTCGATGTTGGTTGAATCGCGTGTCAAGCACCACATTGGCGTAGTTCTTGTGGTGTATGTTGGTTTCTTCACTACGCAGGAGCATCTCGTGTGTGTGCTCCTTACATAGCAGTCACTCCGTTTTTTCCCCGACAGTTGTGGGAGGTCTCTTAGTCTTGGCGGAGGGGGTTCCACGATGGTTTGCACGGGTTTGTCTACTGTCTTATGTGTTGTCCGCCGCGTTTTAGGTGTGTGCGGGCTGGCCCTGGTTGTGTCGAGTGGGTTCGACATTAGCGCTGTATCGATTTTCACCTGTTTTCCGCAAATTGACTGTGCATGTTTCCTTCTTTAACATCGAAAATGCAAAGGTTTTGTCTCGGTTTAAAAAAAGTACGGCCATCTTTGGAGCAACAGTTTTCACGTAGCTGGACCTGGAATGCTGCATATCCAACTTTGCTGGGTAAGATGTTTGACTACCCATATGGTAGCTGCATGACCGAGCGCGATCTCAAAATCCAGTGTTCACCGTTGGCCGTTGGGATGCTCTCGTGGCAGCGCAATGTGCACGCATGACGCATGGTGGTTCTGGATATAATCAATACTGATGCAAGTTTTTACGAACAGACCATGACGGGTGGTGTTGGCTTGGTTGTTCGTGATCACGCTGGAAGTATGATCAGGGCCAAGCCTTCTGGTATGAGCATGCGGCCAGCCCGCTGCTCATGGAGGTGATGGCTATTCGCGATGGAGTAAGACTGTAAGACTCGCACAAGAAAGAGGCTTTTCCCATGTGATTCTGGAAAGTGACTCTCAGGTGGCAGTTAATCTCTGTAATGCTAATGATCAAAACAGATCGGAGCTGGCGATATGCCAGGAAATTAGAGAGATTAGGAGAGCTTTCTCTAGCTTTAGCATCGTAGCTATTAGAAGGGAGGCAAATAATGCTGCTCATTTATGTTCTAAACAAGCTAGTTTTGATAGAAGGAGGTGTCTGTGGATTAACTTTACTCCAGGCTTTCTTGCCGACAATCTGATGAGTGATTGTAATCCTATCAGTTGATCAATAAAGCTCTTTGAATTCGAAAAAAAAAACAACCGTCTGGGCGCCGTTGGAGATCTCTGACATCACACACCTCATGGTTCACGCCCTCCTGCTCGTGGTGGTTTGGGCGACTAGGCCGTATCCGCGGCGCGTACGTACCGTTGGTTGGAGATGGCCAGATGGGAAACGGAGCGAGTTCGCCCTTCGCGGGGGGACAGAACACATGAGACAAGACGATCCATGTTTAGACATTAGCTGAGGCTGTATATATCGGGGCCGTCGTTGCCGGTGATGTATTTCCTGACTGAGCCAGTGGACTCTTCGGGGTTTTGACATAATCTAGAGACGTATGGCTGCGGCTGCGCCAGCGTGCCACGAGATTTGTTAATCTGCAACCAGCAGTTACGTTCGCTTGCATTGACTTGCCTAGTTTTGGACTCAGCTGGCCAGCAGAATGATCAGCCGAGGACGACGAGGAGGAGGCCAGCTGGTACGTCAATGACATACGCACCCGCCCGTACGTGCTCGATGCAAAGATGGGAGCGTTGGCTGAAGCTCCAAGCAGATAGGAGATAGAGGACCCAACATCATTCTTAGGTATTCAGTCGGCTGCATCTATCTATTCTATTCTATTATATACTAAAAGCAAAATGAGGTAGTTTTTCGAAGCACCACGTTAATCCACATCATCAGAATTAATTTTAGTAGTTAGATCTAAAATATATGGCTGAGATCTTTTGAAAAGTTAGAGTTACGTAACATGTTTGACACGACTTATGTCCAGAAGACATGTCTCAACAATATGCGTACCTCACAATATCCCCCAAAAAGAAAAACTGCCCCGAAAATAGCAATATGCGTACGTCACAACACAACAAAGAATCAATACGGGTACCTTGGCTGGAACATGATAGTTAAAAGAAAAAAATCTACCTTGAACATGGTGGCGTAGGAGACCTGGACTCCCTTGGTCACACAGGATAAATACGTGTGTCTCCGTTTAAAAAACCAACCATGGTACGAGACTAGCTAGCAAACTCCTTGGGTGAAACGTGATAGCTAAAAGCAAAAGGAAAAAAAAAATGCTCAAACGTGGTGGCAACTGGCAATGGATAAATGCTGCTAGGATATGGACAGCTACAAGTAATTAAACTGATCACTACGTATTTTCTCTATTTTATTTAGCCTGTGTTTTCTGATTTTAGTTAAAGTCAAAAATTGTAAAAATTGATCAAACATGTAGCAATAAATATCAACATTCCGTAATATCAAAAGTTGTAAAAATTGATCATTCTGATGCCATAAATTTGGCTGCGATTTAGGCAGAGGAAACAAGCCATAAGTCACGTAGCTATAAGTCATGTGTAGCTATCCCAAATATTTTCTCCTGGCACGCCCCATGCAAAACACATGTTAATAAAAAAGACCTCTCCACGTACGCTCTGCGCGCCGAACATGAATATGGAAAGCTTCTTATGACGAGTAGAGGGGAGCATGCATTGGTCCTTTTTAGTGCTTCGTATGTGTTGCACTTGAATTTTTCAAAAAGAATTACACACGCTACTAGCAAGGCAAGCACATGCTGGACTACAACTGCAAATTGGTATACATGGGAACATGACTGATTATAAGGAAAAAAATCGAGGATGGACTATGTTACTTTACTATAAATAGTGAATCATATAAAGAATTTCCACAATTATATTTTCACATAAATGCTCTATTCGAGTGTGCATCCACATTTTATTTTCTTAACAATAATCTATCTTTATTGATCCATTAAAAATATTTGATACATGAAAAACTGAAACGAAGGAGAACACAAAGGCTTCAAGAGCATATAGTTTGCCAGAAAAACGGTACATTGTCTTCTGTTGTTGACGAGGGGTTAACTCATCAAATCTCATGGTTGAGGACCTAGGGTTGAGATTACGAGGGAGAGAACGTGGTAGTGCTGGTAGTTTCGTCGGCTGACAAGCAGAGGCAAAGATTTACCCAGATTCAGGCCCCTCGGGTGGAGGTAAAGACCCTACTTCCTGCTTGTCTGGTATTGATCGTGTGAGATTATGAGGTTACAGGGTGGCTCCGGCGAGATTGTAGATCTCGCTAGAGCGTTTGGTGTTCTGGTGTTGCTTGTCCAGGATCGGCGGCCCTCCCAGCCCTTATAACATAGGCTGGGTCTCGGAGTCCATAACCGATCCTGTTTACAGGTAAGGAAAGTCCTAACCGACTATGCCTATGCCTAAACTTGGAGGATACTCCTTCTTCTTGGGCCTCTCGTCTTGGGCTTCGGGTTGTCTCTTTGCATAACTGGGCCTTTACGTGCACCGGGTACCCTCACGGGTGGGTACCCAGAATGTACATCCATGTCAGTAGCCCCGAGTATTGTTTGAATCGAAGAATCGGGCATGTACTCAATCGCGAGTGCACGTCCTATAATATCTGCCTTTATATTTAATGGAAATCCTGTATGAATAGCACAGACTGGCTATGTCGAGTATCTCATCGACTGTGGTTTATGCTTATGATGATCAAGGGATAACAGCTTAGCAGGCCCAGTACACTCGACGGATCGGGACTAGTTAACTACACATTCGGGTAAAACCTTACTAGCTTTCAATCAGACTCAAGTCACTGGACTCGAATCTGAAACAAACTGGTCAGATTCGACTAGGCCGCGGAGGTCTTACTTAGTCGATCTGCAGTATAACTTTGAATTTTACCAACGCGTCCGTCGGGATTTTTCATCATGTCTGCTGACACGGTAAATATAAGGAGTGACGTTGCTGGAACGGTCCTTAGCCCAGCTCGAAAGTTCTGCGGGTCTTACCTTTGCACTATGCATGCAGCATCCGATATTTGCGGCGGACGCAACTCGGGTATTTTTCGAGCATGATTTATTGAACGAGTCGTGTCCTGTGTCGACTGATACTTTACCATTATTCTATCGGGTGCGCGACAGCGCTTCCGATGGGAGTAGCCCCCGAGATTGTGCTGTATTGTTTGCAATGTAGGATAATCTCAAAATTACTTTTCTCATCCCTTTCAAATCGAAGAAATTTTTGATACGCTCCCGATGGGAGTAATATGACTTAGTCGAAGGAACGGTCGAGTAACCAATTTTGCATTAAGAAAGTTTTGTCACACCCGAACTAATCAGGGCAATCGAGTGACCAATATGCGTTGAGCATACTCGAACGTATTTTCTGAACAGATGCTTCAATGACGTCAGGGATGACGTTTATTTCGACTGCAATTTCTGACACGCGTGGCGTGCGTTATGCTGCGATTGATGGGACGTGACACATAGGTGGGCCCATTTATGCAGAGCTGACCGAAGACGGTGCCGTTTGGACTTGATTTGACTATACGGGCCCACTTTTTCCACAAGCGTGATGATGGCTCCTCTTTTTACGTGCGTAGTGGGCGGAGTGGCCGGCGACGGTTGCCCTCCGCGTTTGCCACGTGTACGGTCAGATTGCGTGCGTAACGCACGGTTTGGATCTGAATGGCTGTGATTGCTTTTGATCTGTGGTAAATAGGGGAACGGCGCTGGCATTTGTTTTTTATCTGCCATTTGCTCTGCGCCGCCCCTGTTCCATCGTCTTCCTTGCGCTCTGCCTCCATTGCTCCTGTGCTAAAGCTTTGCGCGCTCCTCCACCTGCTCGTTGGCAATGAAGAAAGCGGCGGGCAACAAGCGCTCCGCCTCGACTGCTGCCGCCGCGCCGATGCGGCGGCGAAGAAGGGGAAGAAGACTGCGGCTAGCACATCTGCGGCCGCCGTCGACCTCAAGAAGACCAATGGGGATTGGATGAAATCCACCCTGAAGGATGCGCAGCTGGACAAGCTGCGCGAGGAAGGATTGCTGCCACCTTCCGACCAGCTCCTCGTCCGCGCACCTTCGCCCAAGGAGGTACTTCCCGAGCCTCGCGCTAACGAGCGCGTCTGTTTCGCGGAGTTTTTGCCTAGGGGTTTCTCGCTCCCCCTCCATGATTTTGTGCGAGGTTTGCTTTTTGCCTACGGGGTGCAGATCCATGATCTCACCCCGAACGGTATTCTGCACATTGCGTGTTTCATCACGCTGTGCGAGTGTTTTTTGGGTGTTGCTCCGAGTTGGGCATTATGGAAGTCCATCTTCATGGTCCGGCCAAACAACCGAGGCGGCCGAACCTATCCAGTCGGAGGCCTGCAGATCCAAGTGCGCAGCGACACCCGGTACTTCGCCCTGAAGCCAGTCGACTCGGCGCAGGGGTGGAGGAAGAGGTGGTTCTATGTGCAAGTGGACCAAAATGTGGCCCCAGCATTTTCGACTGCTGGTATAGCCGCTAGGACAAAAGCCTGGGATCACGAGCTTTCGACTGAAGAAGTGGCGGAAGCAGCACCCATGCTGGAGACAATTGGGGGCTTCTCAACAGCATCACGGGTGTGCATCTGATTGCCACCTTTGTGAAGATGCGGGTATGGCCGCTCCGCGCTCGTGCCCACCCAATGTGGGAGTATGAAGGTGTCCTCGACACCACCCGCATGAGCAAGGAGGAGCTGTCCAGGAGTGAACTAGTGACACATGTGCGGTCCATCACCAGCACAAAACAAAGCGAGCCCTGCAACGTCGACTGTCCTGTCGACCCTTATTCGGCTGAAAAGCCTTTGCCAGAGGTTAGTGAACCTATCGATTTTATGATTTCTTGGTCTTGTTATTCTGCTATGCATCTTTGTGACATTTCGACTATTGAATTTTGTGTGCAGGGCCACTCGACCACCTCGACCCTTCCTCCCCTTCCTGAAGATGGCCCAACTCCTGAAACAGAAGTGACAGTAGAAGCGAAGGGAGGAGATGAATCGCCTCTACCTTCGGCTACCACTTCACCCACAGAGGAGGCTGAAGAGGAAGAGGTAGAGGAAGCACAGGGCAAGGAGCCTGCCGCGACTGAGGATGTTAGCGAGGTTCCTCTTCGCAAGCGCCGTCGGACGGCCCAAGTTATGTCTTCTTCCACGAGCTCACCCGCGAGGGAATCGGATGTGAGGGATGATGGAAACTCAGCTCCGTCTCCTACGACCACAGCTGCTCCCTTGGACGTGAGTCCTTTGAGCTCGGCTCCTCCTCCTCCTCAGTCGATGGGCAGCTACCTTTTGGAGGCCCAAACTTTGACGAGTTCGACACTGAGGATGAAGAAGAGCACAGGTTTGCTTCTTTTTGTACTAAATTTTTATGAATTGAGTACTGTTTCTTTATGTTGCGTGTCTTTTCGGCAGTGCTGAGACTGTGCGACCTCCAACTCCTCCAACCGAAGCTCCGACTCCAGACCAACCAAAGCTTCTCCTGGTGCGACTGAGGTTGTGAACAGTAGCCACGGCTACTACCATTGAAGCCGCCAATATTGCGAGTACATCAACTCCGCAAATTGGAACCTCTGCTGCCAAGCCTGCGCCTTGGGTTGAACACGTAAGTGTCTTTTTGTCGAGTCTTCCTTCTGGACCTATTTATGTATAGCTTATGTTGGTTTCGTGTGCGTGCAGCCCTTCTACCTCAACCTGGTGGAATCAGGTAAAGCTTTGTCCAGGTTGAACAGGAGAGGGATAATCTGCGCGCTTATGGAGCAGCTCACCCGTAAGTCTCTTTGACTGCTTTATGCCTTTTTTTTGTCGATTGTGAATGACATCTGTCCATCTTCTCAGGTGACAAGGCAACCGCTGAGTCTCGGGTTAAAGAGCTAGAAGAGGCACTCGCCAAGGAGCGCGCGAGTCGAAGAAGGCCTTGGATGATGCCAAGGACTCCGCCGCTTTACGCGAGAAGAATTATGCTGAGCGCCTGGCGAGCCTCACCCGAGACGTAGGCGGTGAGTTGAATCTTTCACTTTTTGCCTACGTCTTTTTGCCATTGAATAGTATGTAACATTTCTGTTACTTCTGCTTTTTTGAAGGAGCTGTTGGTGCTCGACACCTGTAGACCAATCGAGTACCGATTTGTCCCTTGACCGCGCAATCAGCGACCTGGATGTCGTCTCCACCCAAGCCAAGGACGCATTCACCAAATCTACGAACACGCTCGGCGCCGTGTTCAAGGATGTGTTCCATCCAGCCAACCTCCTTCGACTGTGGATGGCTTCGCAGACGTCCTGGGCCCGGGGACTTTGACTATGGCGAATTTTGCTCGCACTTTGACGGTACGCGGCTCAGAGACCACCCTCAAACTCCTTTTAGGTCATGGGATAGAGGATGACTTCGAGCCGCTCTGTCTGCTTTCCCTCGCAAGCCTGGCGGGAAACTGGTGTCCCTAAGCATTTGAACGAGCCAGCCGCAAAGTTGGCTGAAACTTTTATGGCTACTATGGAACGCCGGGCAGCAGAGGTCGCCGCTCGTTCGAGTAGGGCTAGGTCGGAGTCGATGTTGAGAAGTAGGGCAGTCGTGCCTTTTTATGCTGTAATAAAGTTATGATCATGCGAGTACGCATGTGCTTTGCTACTTTGTATGAATATAATTTCCTTATTATGATCCTGCGCGTAAGGCTGTATGTAATGCTCGTCTGAGCTTTGTGACTAGTTTCTCATAAACTTTTATGATGCTTGGAACAAAACGGCCAGCCGCCACTTCATCCAGTTCGTCGCGGCATCATACCCCTTCTCGATCTCGAGCTCAGGCATCAAACGATGCCGCGGTAATACGTTATATGAAGGCTCGACTTGCAAACAGGAGCAGGAACTGGCGAGTGCCCGAAGCGAGCTGGAAAGGATGAGGGCAAGGCCTGCTTTACCCACCCAACGGGAGGAGTATGTGCTTGGCGAGATGAAGATCGTGAACAGACAGCTCGAGTGTAAGCATGACTGCCTTGATCTTATGAGTTCACAGCTTGTTCTTTTTGTTCACCCAACTTGTGTTGTTGCAGGTTTTGTTCAAGATTTCCAGGCAGAGCAGGCTCGCGTGGATGAGCAGTTGAACATGGCAACTGACGAACCCACGACTGGCCGCCAGCACTTTCGATTGGACAAGCACCGAGCACGCATACTCGCGACTTGCAGGATCGGGTGTGGCGGAGCACTATGCTTCTTGAATTGTGCAGGTCGGATCAGTAGAATCAACCATATGATTTTTCCGACTGGGCCACAACCACAAGGAATCCACGCGTTGCTCGACCTCTTCCGATCCACAGGCTCCATTCGAGGCTTCATCACCCAGAAGCTTGTGGACGGTGCCAACGCAACCATGGCATATCTCCGAAGTCAACGTCCAAATTTGCAGCTACGTCCACCTGTGCCCGGATCGTCTTTGTCCCAGTCGAATCTTGACGAAACATTCGATCACGCGAGGACCTTGGTTGATTGCTATCAAGCGCAACTTATGGGCCCTGTTCTTCCAGCAAAGGATGAACCAGAAGATTAGGCTATTTATGTATAGGGAACAACCCCCGAGTGTAAATTTGCCACTTTAGTACATATTTGTTCACCTGTATGTATGCAGCCCCCGAGTGTATCGAGTGGGGTTTATGGAGAACACTTTGCATATATCATGAATTACACAGCCCCCGAGTGTTCGAGTGAGGCTATGAATTTTATGAGAGTTGAAGTTTCAACTTATGCTTGCAGGCTTAGCCCCCGAGTGATTGATTGGGGTTGAGCAACCTTTTCTCTTTATGTATGAATTATACGACCCAGCCCCCGAACATTCGGGTACGGCTGGAGTGTTATGTCTAAGAAAGGAGCGGAAGATTATGATTTGAGGTAGCTCAGCCCCCGAGCCTTTGGGTGAGTAATTTTGCGATTGTGTTTGGTGTTGTAACCCCGCCTCCGAGTATTCGAGTGCGGCTAGGGTACGAGTTATGAGAGCAGGAGCTCATGTTTGTGATAGCCCCCGAGTGTTCGGGTGAAGCTAAAGTATGAGGTATGCGAGCAATAACCAGAGAATCGTAGGAGGAATCATTGATTTTTTTCCACTTTTGAATAATAAGCTGCGGGCCGCCTCATTAAAAACCTTCCAGTCCCCTTAGGTACCCTGGTAAGGAAAAGAGCGCGTTTGAAACCCGCAGCTATCCGACATATGTGCCTATTACATTGTGCGACTGAACAATTTATGCATAGAAACGGCGCAGCTGTGTGACGTTCCAGGGATTGTGCGAGGGTTCGCCAGTCTTCGCATGCTTCAATCTGTATGCTCCACCACCCATGACCTCGGTGATAATGAAGGGACCTTCCCATGGGGAAGCGAGTTTGTGCACCTTCTTCTGCTTCAATCGAAGTACCAGATCTCCAACTTTGAATGACCTTGTGCGCAGTCGACGGCTGTGATAGTTGCGGAGATCCTGCTGGTAGACAGCTGTGCGTGCGAGTGCCGTGTTGCGTGCTTCTTCGAGCAAGTCGACTGCGTCCTCGAGTGCTTCTTCTGCGTCCTCTTCGTTGTATGCTTCGACTCTTGGTGCATTGAATCTTACATCTGATGGCAGTATTGCCTCTGCACCATAAACCATGAAAAATGGGGTGAATTGTGTCGATGCATTAGGAGTTGTGCGTAGGCTCCATAGCACCGAAGGGATTTCTTCGACCCAAGCACCCGCAGCTCTTTTGAGTGGCACCAGGAGGCGTTTTTTGATCCCGCTCGTCACAAGTCCGTTGGCCTTTTCGACCTGGCCATTGGACTGCGGGTGTGCCACAGATGCATAGTTGAGCGTGATGTCCTGCTCTTTGCAAAAGGATTTGAATTCTTCAGCTGTGAAGTTTGTGCCATTATCAGTGATGATGCTGCTCGGATACCGAAGCGGTATATGATACTCTTTATGAAATTGACTGCTGTAGTGGCAGTTGAACTTGTGATAGGGGCTGCTTCAATCCACTTGGTGAACTTGTCGACTGCCACCAGAAGGTGAGTATGCCCTCCGTGGGAGGATTTTTTGAGTGGCCCAACCATATCGAGCCCCCATTGGGCGAAAGGCCAGGCCAGTGGTATCGTCTTCAACGCCGATGCGGGTGCATGGGCTTAGTGGCGAATTTTTGACAGCCGATGCACCTTTTGACTATATCCTCAGCGTCTTTGAGTGCTGTGGGCCAGTAGAAGCCTGCGCGAAAGGCTTTGGCTACGAGTGATCGACTGCTGACATGATGCCCGTAGGTACCTGCATGAATATCGCGTAGGATGGCCTGACCATCTTCAAAAGCTATGCACCTTTGGAACATACCTGATATGCTGCGCTTGTATAGCTCGCCGTTGATGACGGTGTATGCTTTGGATCGTCGAGTGACGCGTCGTGACTCGGTGATATCTTCGGGTACCTCGCCGCGGAGTATGTATGCAAGGAAAGGTTGAGTCCAAGTTGGCTCAATGAGGAGTACCTCGACTGGCGGATCCTCTATGCTTGGTGCTTTGCCTTTGGCTGGTGCTTCTGAAGTAGAAAGTCGTCGCTTTTGCTTGATAGATCTGTGCTCAATGCGCTCGAGGAAGACACCAGGTGGAACTGGTGCCTTGGTCGAGCCTAGATTGGCTAGCATATCTGCCTCTTCGTTGCTTTCTCGCCCGATGTGCCGCAACTCGCAGCCTTCGAAGCTGCCCTCCATTATGTTGTACAAGTCGCGGTAGGCGATCATGTTGTCTGCGATTGCGTCACAGGCCTTCATTGTTTGCTGCACCACCAGGTTCGAGTCGCCATAGATCATCAGTCGAGTGCACCCAAGGGCTTTGGCCATCCGCATGCCATGGATCAGGGCCTCGTATTCTGCTTCATTGTTGGATGGTAACTCGAACCCCATCTGTAGGACATAGCGAAGTTTGTCGCCTTTTGGTGATATGAGGATGATGCCTGCGCCTGCGCCTTCGTTTTTCTTCGAACCGTCGAAGTACATCGTCCATGAGTTGGACACATCTGGTGCTCCAGGTAATTGAGCCTCGATCCACTCGGTGTGAAAGTCGGGTAAGACTTGTCCTTTGATAGCCTTCGGGTGATCATACCTAATGTCTCTTGGTTCTAGCTCGATGAGCCATTTTGCGACTCGCCCAGTTGCATTGGGGTTTGTAAGGATGTCTCCAATCGCTGAGTTACTGACTACCGTGATTGGGTGTTCTGCGAAGTAGTGCGTCAACTTCCTTGATGACATGAACACGGCGTAAGCCAGCTTTTGATAATGCGGGTACCGCTGTTTTGATGTAGAGAGAACTTCACTCAAGTAATATACTGGACGTTGTATGCTTTGGGTGTGTCCCTCCTCCATGCGCTCGACTACCAGTACTGTGCTCACAACCCTGTTAGTCGCAGAGACGTACAGGTACAGTGGCTCACGTTCCCTTGGTGCGACAAGGACTGGAGGGCTTGTGAGGACTCGCTTGAGATCCTTGAAGGCTTCTTCAGCTTCTGGTGTCCACTCGAATTTGTCTGCTTTCTTCATCAGTCGATAGAACGGGAGCGCTTTTTCGCCTAGTTTGCTGATGAATCGACTGAGTGCCGCCACTCGACCTGCTAGTTTTTGAACATCGTGAAGTTTTGAAGGCCTTTGCATTGTCAATATAGCCTGTATTTTCTCCGGGTCCGCCTCGATTCCACGAGCCGAGACTAGGTACCCAGTAGTTGCCCGGCTGGCACGCCGAACGTGCACTTTTTCGGGTTGAGCTTGATGTGGAATCGTTTGAGGTTTGCGAACGTCTCTCGCAAGTCCTCGAGTAGCGTTTGCTCCTTCCTGTAGTGATGACGATGTCGTCTACGTAGACCTGGACATTGCGTCCAATTTGCTTTTGAGGCAATCTTGCATCATGCGCTGGTAGGTTGCACCCGCATTCTTGAGCCCGAAAGGCATTGTGGTATAGCAGTAGACCCCGAGTGGGATTATGAACGCCGTCTTCTCTTCATCTTCCTCCTTCATCCTTATCTGGTGGTAACCCGAGTAAGCATCCAGGAAGGACAGTCGGGCGCACCCGGCGGTGGAGTCGACGATCTGGTCGATTCGAGGTAGCGGAAAGTGATCCTTTGGACAGCACTTATTGAGTGCTGTGAATCTACGCACATCCGAAGGATGTCTGTGTTCTTCTTTTCGACAAGAACGGGGTTTGCCACCCATTGTGATTTCTTGATTTCTCTGATGAACCTGCTGCGAGTAGCCTGTCGACTTCGGCTTCGACTGCGGCTCGCTTTGGGCCAGAGATGCGTCGCATCGTTTGCTTGACTGGTTTAACATCTGGAAATAGTTGGAGAGAGTGCTCGGCGAATTCCCTGGGAATACCTGGCATGTCGGCTGGACACCACGCAAATATATCCCAGTTCTCACGGAGGAATTCGACGAGCGCGCTTTCCTATGCGATAGGCAGACTCGACGAGACATTGACTGTCTTGGTCGAGTCTGTCGGGTGCACCTGATGTGACCTTGTGTCATTGGTGGCGTTGAATGATCTGTCGACTGCCACCTTCTTGTGTTCTGGCATAAGTGTTCGATCGTTGGAGGTCGCGAGGTTGGCGAGTGTTTCCTCCACGCCGAACGTCTCGGAGATTTTGCTGAACTCGCGGTCGCACGAGTCTGATTTTTGGAAATTCCCTTTGACCGTGATGACTCCTTTTGGTCCAGGCATTTTCAACTGGAGATATGCATAGTGTGGGACCGCCATGAACCGAGCAAACGTCGGGCGCCCAAGTATGGCGTGGTACTGTGACTTCCAGTCGACGACCTCGAACTAGATCGACTCTGTTCTGAAGTGTTTTGGATCCCCGAACGTAACGTCGAGTTGTATGGTGCCTTCTGGACTTATTGCTTTGCCTGGAACAATGCCATGAAAGGTATTATTGGACTTTGGTAAATTTTCGACTGACCTGTTCATTTTGCGAAGTGTGTCTGCAAATATAATGTTGATGCCACTGCCTCCATCCATGAAGACTTTAGTCATGGCGTAGCCTCCTATTTGCGCATCGAGTACCAGGGCGGAGTGCCCTGGCCGTACTACCGAAGGCGGGTGATCCTTTCTGCTGAAGCTTATGGCAGTTTCTGATCCCTTCAGGAACTCAGTAACTGCAGGAGGTGACATGACCGCCATATTGACTTGTCGAGTGCGTAGCTTTTGCTCCCTGTTGGAAGGGCGACCTTTTTGTATTATGTACATCTGTCCTTGTGGCGGAGGGTACTGAGGTTCGTCCCCTCGAGGTATGTGTTGTATGGCACCCGCAATATTGCCACCTGCGGCAGGCTGTGGCGGAGGGGGTGGTGCCATCAGAACGGGTATGTTATGTTGCTGAGCCACAGGGGCAGATGCGGGTGTGTGTGTGGCTGCTGCCTTTCTGAGTTGCACATAATCAGATGCAAGTTTGTCGAATTCTCTGCAGTTCCTCATCGAGTGATTGGAGCGCAGTTTGCCGTCTTCTCCTTTGTATAGGTGTAATCTGCAATCAGCATCCATCTTGTCATCGAATGATCGATCGTTTTGCGTACTGGAACGCGACTTGCGCCAGTCCTTTTTCTTATAGTTGTCGCTGCGTTGGTCGCGGTCCCGACTGCCACGGCGATCATCTCGACTGTCCCGACGATCGTCTCGACTGTCCCGACGGTCGTCTCGACTGTCCCGTCGATCTTCTGACCGTCGGTCACTTCTGTCCTGGTCATTGCGGGGTGTGGAAAACCCAGCCGCTATGAACTCGGGTCTGTCGTCGTTGTAATGACGTTTTGAACGTTTGCGCCTTCGGTCGTCTCTGTACGAGTCCCTGCGGCTTCGACTGCCGCTGTTATGATCCTCACGGGGTGATGACCCACGTGTGGTGCGCGCCATGTCTTCTCCATCTGCCCACTCAGTCGCAATCTTCAGCAGGTTAGCCACGGAGGTTGGCTTTTGACGACCGAGTGCTTCTTTGAAGTCTCGCCTGGCGAGTTCCATTATGAAAGCATCCATTGCCATATCTTCCGAGATTACGCCTACTGAGTTGCGTATCTCAGTCCATCGTCTGATGTATGATCTCAACGTTTCATCCGAGCGTTGGATGCACGCTCTAAGTTCTTCGAACGTCTTCGGTCACTCACATAGAGGCTCGAAGTTTTTGATGAAGTCCGCGCGAAAGTGATCCCACGAGTCGTATGTTGATGGAGGTAGAGCTTTGAGCCAGTCGCGGGCTGTGCCTTCGAGCATCAGTCGTATGTACTGCATGGCTGTGGTGTTCGTACCACGCTGGCACGACACAGCCAGCCTATAATCTTCCAGCCAACCTGATGGTTCCTGTCGACCCGTGTACTTGGGTTGTTCTGATGTAAGTTTGAACCCTTTGGGCATCCGAGTCTCGCGGACGCGTCGAGTGAAGCACAGAGCTCCACATGGCTCAGGCTCCTGGTCAGAGTATGAGTCGCTACTGTAAGATCTGCTTCTGGACCTGCGCCGGCGTGAGCCGCTCCTTTCCTTCGAGTGATGTCTGCGACTGCTACGATTATGCTCTTCACGTCGTGGATTGGCTATGGCACGGTCTCGACTCCCTCCTGGAGTTTTTGGGATTTGGTTTATGGCTTTCGCCGCTAGGGCGAGTGATTTGATCTGTTGCCGGTGCAGTTTTGCATTGGGATCATCCGATGGAGGCCTGATTGCCTGTAGGTATGCTGCAGCAGAGTAGAGGGCGCCCGCCGCTGTTTTGGGTACTGGTACTCCCTCCTCGTTGAATGTCATGAAGGAGCTGCCCAAGTTGCGGGTGAGTGCCTCCCTCTCATCGTCTGTGAGGCGCGACAACCTCGATCTGGATCTTGTGTCCACTCGCCCGGTGGAGCTCATGGAGAGCTGCCTTCGCCGTGCACTCGACAAGCTAGCTTGCTTCTTGCGCTCTTCGAGTCTTACGCGGATCTGCTGCAGTCGAAGTGATTCCTGCCAGTTGAAGTACTGGAAGGTCAACATCTCCTCTCGTGTTGCATCTGCTGGCATTATTGTACACTCTTTGATGACTTTATCTGCTTTTGCTGCCATCGCAGCAGTAATTGTGAGAGTTGTAACTCCATCCGGCATAGTTATTGTGCACGGGAATTCTGTAGGCCTGCGGCTGGCCGCAGCGTCGGATGACTCCGCAGCGAAGGCGACACAGACCTGCTGGGGTATCACCCGACTATATCTGTGCGTGTCGTCGAGTCCTGTGAAGGAGTCGACATCGTCATCGAGTGACTCGTCTTGGCGGATCTCGCTGTCGAAGTGCTCGTCACCCATGCTCATGTCGGTGTCGGTAGTACCGTTATGAATCTCGAAGTCGAGGTTTTTGTTGATGCAGATCTCGGAGTCGACGTTGTTGTCGGTATGAATTTCAGGTTCATCGAAGTCGCTGAAGGAGATTTCACAGTCGACGCCATCGTCGAGTGGAGAATCGATCATGAGATCGGTTTTGTGATATGCTGATTCGGCTTCTTCGCCCTCGAGCTCTTTCGCCATGTACTCTTTGAACTCTCGAGTCGACATTGCAGACGAGCAGCCTTCAAGTAGCGATGACGGGATGGACGCGATTGAGGGATCCGCAGTCGATGGAGCCTCGGGTGTGGGAGTCGCGAGTTGGCGTAGATCTGTCAAGTCCTGCGTGCCGAGCTGGTTTACGAAAAAATTGAACGAACCGACGGTTAGTTCCAAACCTGATTTGAGACTGGCGAACGTCTCCTGGAGTTCTGGCGAGTGTGGCTCGAAGTTCATCAGGGGATCTGATGCGCTTTTTGCAGGCGAAGCTGGCGTGCTTCCGTTTGTCGAGTGAGTCGGCGAGTCGCCATGTGCCACCCGAGTCGGCGAGTTCTGTTTTGTCGATGCGGTCGGCGAGTGGCCGTTTGCAGATGCGATCGGAGAGCCGTCGCCTTCCGATGGAGCCGAAGGAACCGTGAGTCCAGCACTATTCTTTCCCACAGACGGCGCCAATTGACGAGGGGTTAACTCATCAAATCCCATGGTTGAGGACCTAGGGTTGAGATTACGAGGGAGAGAACGTGTAGTGCTGGTAGTTTCGTCGGCTGACAAGTAGAGGCAAAGATTTACCCAGGTTCAGGCCCCTCGGGTGGAGGTAAAGACCCTACTTCCTGCTTGTCTGGTATTGATCGTGTGAGATTATGAGGTTACAGGGTGGCTCCGGCGAGATTGTAGATCTCGCTAGAGCGTTTGGTGGTTCTGGTGTTGCTTGTACAGGATCGGCGGCCCTCCCAGCCCTTATAACATAGGTTGGGTCTCGGGAGTCCATAACCGATCCTGTTTACAGGTAAGGAAAGTCCTAACCGACTATGCCTATGCCTAAACTTGGAGGATACTCCTTCTTCTTTGGGCCTCTCGTCTTGGGCTTCGGGTTGTCTCTTTGCATAACTGGGCCTTTACGTGCACCGGGTACCCTCACGGGTGGGTACCCAGAATGTACATCCATGTCAGTTGTCATAGATAATTTCATTGCAAATATAAGGTGCTTAGTACTTCCATATATCGCAAGGTGCACCTAGAAGATGTTTAAAATTATCAACAACAAATATGTCTAACACTACTATATGTCATTATTGACGAATTGCAAACTAAAGGCATAAAAAATTGTGCATGGTTCCGGGGATAACTGTAAATGGTCCTAGCAGGTCTTGAGTCGTGCCTCGGGTGGTTATTTGGATATCCGTTGATGAAACATGAGATGTTGATAGTATCTCTATAATAGAAAATATTAATGTGGTTTAATACTATACCATACGATTCTAAGTTAAATATTTTCTAAAAAATCAAATAGGTATTGGTTTACTGAAATAAAATCCGTGGACATGTTCAATATGGTGAATATGATGCCCTTGCAAATTTTTATAGTGTTCACATAAATAATTGTTACCCAAAACATAACAATAGTTGATTCCTTTTACATCACTAACCCGTGCAGGTGCACGGACTAGGGTGACATGGTGTTTTGGGGGAATTTAGTATAATAATTCGCGCATAGATTAAAATGAACCATATAAAAACGGTGATATTATCTTAAAAACAAACAAATTAATCTAGACCTTTCTCTGGTGAATGTATTTTATATGATGTAATCAAATCCCATTTGATGATGTCAAATACACTTTTCTACATTCGATGGTTTGTAGTTATTTACGATTTAAGCGAGCAAATAATATCATTTAGAAATTAGTATGTTTAACGTCTCTAGAACCATTTCTGGACACATTGAGTGGGCTGAAGATGATGCCCTCGCATTTGCGAGGGCCACCTGGCTAGTTGTAGTTAAAAAAAGTAACATGCACTGCTCGATCCAATGTGGATGTTATGAATGAGCTGCAAGTATTTATATAGCAAGATGGCTTAACTTTTGGTAGAGACCTACTAGTATAGGAAGTAAGATATGTCTACATCTACAAAAAAAGAATTAAGAGAACTTGTTCGTGGTTTTATAGATAGGAGAGTGATTGTACCTGATCGAGCCCATCAGGATCAAACTCCATATTTGATGTCATTTGTGTCATAGATATTGCAGCAGTGACTCGTGGTACGGCTGCACCCCGATCTTAGGCAGAATATTGCGGCTTCATGTCGTTTCGACCTGTATATTGGGGTTGATGTGCGGTCACGGTTGCAGGTGAACAAGAGAAGGGATTTTTGAAGGGGGTCTGCATTTTCCCAATTATGTCGTCTACCGATGGAGAGGACGACATATGGTTCTATCGGAGGGGCCACGCTAGTCGTCGCCCGTCAACAAACTCACACAGGCACAATTTGTGTTCATGTGGTTGATCACGTCAGAACTGTGTGTAGGCATTGGCCAACAAGGTGGTTTTGGTCAGGGTGAGTACTGCAACTATGCTGGGAATTTTCAGGGCCGCAGGGTCAGAATTTTCAGGGGCCGCAGGGGCAGAATTTTCAGGGCCGCAGGGGCAGAATTTCTCGTCGTTGCAGAGTTTTGCAGCTGATGGTAATGGTGCTGGTAATTCAAATTTGGTGCGACCTTCGGGAGTGTTTGATCAGACTTTCAGAGGACCGAGGCCGATGTTAGGTTTTGATCAGCAGACAGGAGGTGCAGTTGGAGCAGTGTCAGGTGGTGGACAGAGCTTGGGACAACCTTTAGCAACGAATGCAAGCAATTTAGCAAGTGCTAGCTCGGGAACCTCTGGCAAAGGAGCATTGGGGCTATGCTATCGATGTGGGCAGTCAGGGCATGGTATCAAAGGATGTAAAACTGAGGTGTTTTGTGATGTATGTGGCAAGATATCGCACATCACTGAAAACTGTACTCTCCCCAATCAACCCAAACCAGTTGCTGCGCTAGTCGGATGTGGTGGAGAAGGACTGCAGATGTTTTCGGCTTTGACAGGAAAGAGAAGTGATCCTGACAAAGCAAAGCAAGCTATGGCATTGGTGTCGATGCATTCGGGCTCTGTGGATGCGCAACAAATTGTTGACTCCTTTAGCAAGATGTTCCAGTGGGGATGGGAATGGAAAGCCAGGCCATTTATGAAGAACAGCTTCTTGGTTCAGTTTCCTTCAGTGCAGAAAATTGAGGAGCTTAAAGGATATGAATACTTTGGGCTCCCAGGATTGAATGCTGCTGTCAAGGTGGGGAAGTGGGATAATGCAGCTTTAGTTAAGTACAAGCTGTATTCAGTTTGGGTGAGGATTTCGGGCATTCCAGAGTCTCTGCAACATTATCATGGGTTTTGTGAGGCTGCTTCGCTAATTGGCAAAGTAAAAGAGATTGACATGAAAGGGTTCAGAAAGACAGGGATAGTCAGAGCCAAGGTAGGAGTGAAGGACCCTAGAAAAATTCCAGCGGTGGCTCCACTTAATGAGGATGATTACATCTATGACATTTGGTTTGAGATTGAGGACATTGTCGAGCAGGGAGGTCCGATGAAGGGTGGTGTGCTGATAGTAAACCCGACACCAGACCAAGGAATGGAATCTGGTGGCAATGTCAATCAGTCGGTTGGTACAGTACTTGGACAGAACAACGAAGGAGGTGGTGTGGTGCAGGATGCTGGTGGTGCAGTGGGTGCGGGTGCAAATGAGACTACTGTAGTTATGCAGGAAACAACTTTGGATGCTGAAGTTGATGAAGTAATTTCTAGTCAGTATGAGTTGGATAAGCAATTGCAGGAAGAGTTTGAGGCCAGAAAACTTGCTTTAGCAGCAGCGCAAACCAAGATTTCTGATGTGGATGATAAACATCTGAAGGATGCTACGCTGGAAAGCTCTGAACAAGTGATGTCACCTGCAGCAGAGGAAGAGGAGGAAGAGGAGGTTGATTTTGAATGTTCTGAGGATCCGGAGGAGTTTGGAAGGAAAGTGGGGCTGAGCACTCAGAGAATCAATGATATAGCTAAGGAAGTGGAGATGGAAGAACAGGATAAGGAGAACCGTGCACCTGTTACTACTTACTAGAGCCAGCAAGAATGCATATGGTGTTTCGTTTGAAAATAGTCAGATTCTAGTTGAGGACACTGATAGTCAGTTGGAAGCTAGGGAAAGGATCAGGAAGGCCAAGGCAAAGGCGGATACTGATGAAGCAGCTGTGAGGAGGAGTGTGAGGAACAGAAAGAATGAGGATGCTCCTGCAATTGATAGGTGCGAGGACATGGCGAGGAAGCGCAACCTGGAACCAACTCCTGGTGAGGAACCTTTCCCTACTGTTCTTAACTCTTCCAATGTGTTTCTCTCGCATATTACTTCTTGCATAGGTGTTAGTCTAGGAGTTAATGAGATAGAAGCAGAAAAAACGGCTTCAATGATAAAACAGCTAGAACTAGCTAGATGTAGTTTGTACCTTGCAGAAAATAGGAAAGAGAAGAATGTAGCTTCTGTTAGTGAGTCAAAGCTAGATAGCTTTGACCCTAAGCATATACAGGAGTTGCATTCGGATGAGGAGGATAATGAAAGTCTTAATGATGAGGATGCTGAGTTTGATGCATCTATTAGATTGTTAGCTTCCCTGGGCGGGAAAAAAGATTCGAGGGCCTCCACTTCAGGTTTTAGTGTGAGGCCGAAGATTAAGAGTAGATTTAATTTAGGATAAAATATCTTTTTTAATGTATGCTCTCATATCAAATTCTAGGGGTCTTGGTGAACCTGAAAAGAAAAGGTTCGTGTGTAATTCTATTAGAGATTATCAGTTAGATTTTATCTGCATTCAGGAGACTAAGAAAGAAAGTTTTACTGATTCTTGGCTCAGCAGTGTTAGTGGTAATTTGACCTATATTTGGCTTTGGGAACCTTCTAAAGGAGCATCGGGTGGGCTTCTTATGGGGGGTGAGGGAAGACAAATATGATGTTGGTTCTTGTTCGACTGGTAATTTTTTTACTAGAATGGTAATTATGGATAAGACAACACAGTTTAAATGGAACTTGGTTAATATATATGGTGCATCGAAAGCAAAGGATAAGCCCGAGTTTTTGGTGGAGCTTGTCCATGTTCTTAATGCAAACGACCTACCTATTTTCTTAGGTGGGGATTTTAACATTATTAGGAGGCTTTCGGATAGAAATAAATTTAAGAAACTCTCTAGATGGAGTAATATTTTTAATGCTATTATTGAGCACTGGGGCCTGAAAGAGCTGGAGCTCTCTGGGCGAAGTTTTACCTGGTCTAACAATCAAAGAGATCCGTTGTTTGCTAGATTAGATAGAATTTTAGTCTCTCCTGTTTGGGAGACTAATTATCCGTTGGTTACTGTCAGAACACTGGTTAGAGGTGTTTCTGACCATGCAGCTCTGCTGTTGGATTCTGGAGATAGAAGAATTACGTTTAAAAAGCCGTTTAAATTTGAACTGTGTTGGTTCCTTCGGGAGGATCTGCCGGATGTTGTTAAGAAAGTCTGGCTTGCTAAGTACAAAGGCAAAACAAGACTGGACTTGTGGCATGCGCGTTTTGTTAAAATGCGAAGCTCTCTCAAAGGTTGGAATTTAAACATAGAAGGGCAACATCGTAGGGATAGGGCTGATATTGAGAAAAAACTAGATTATATTGACAAGCAAAGTGAGCTGTTGGGGTTATCTGCAGCTGACTATGATTGTAGATGTCTTTTACAAAATAATCTAAATAAAATTCTAAGAGAGGAAGAAGTAAAATGGTATCAAAGAGCTAAGGAACGGGATCTTTTTGAGGGTGACAGAAATACTAGATATTTTATGCTTAAGGCTAGTGGCCGTAAGCGAAAGGGGATTTTTTTTTAGATTGTGTCAGGAGGGGAGAATCATCGAGGGAGATGATGAGATTCTTGAGTTTGCTACTTCTTTCTACAAGGATCTGTTTGGTCCGGTAGAACTGATGCCTGTTTCTCTGTCGCTCCCTTTGGAGAGGGATTTGAATGAAGAAGACAGGAATATGCTAGTGGAAAATTTTAGTTTGAAAGAAATAAAAGAGGTAGTTTTTTCGATGAAACATAATAGGGCTCCTGAGCCAGATGGCTTTCCTATAGAATTTTTTCAAAAGTTTTGGGACCTGATTTGCAATGATTTGGTGTCTCTGTTTGATGATTTCTACAATAATAAGCTAAATATCAGTAGATTTAATTATGGCATTGTTATCCTTATTCCTAAAGGGTAGGGTGCGGATAGATTACAAATGTATAGACCTATTTGTCTTCTTAATGTAGTTTTTAAAATCTTTACTAAAGTTCTGAACAATCGGGCTATCAAACTGGCTGATAAAACTATTTCGAAAATCCAGTCAGCTTTTGTAAAAGGCAGGTTTATTCTAGATAATGTAACTTTGCTTCACGAAACCTTACATTACATGCATCGATCTAAAAAATCCGGGGTCTTTTTCAAAGTAGACTTTCAGAAGGCCTATGATAAAATTAATTGGGATTTTATGTTTTCAGTTCTAGAAATGAAAGGGTTCCCTGAATAGTTTATTCGGTGGACTAAGAGTGTGGTGAATAATGGTAAAGTGTGTGTGATGGTTAATGACAAACTAGGACCGTACTTCCAGACTAGAAAAGGTTTAAGACAAGGCGATCCGTATTCACCTCTTTTGTTTAACTTGGCGGCTGAGGTTTTAGCAGTTTTAGTAGCTAGAGCACAAGAGGCAGGCCTGATTAGAGGTTTAGCTTCAGATTTGCTGGATGATGGATTAACCATCATCCAGTATGCAGATGATACTATTTTTATGTTTGAGGATGACTTGGACAGTGCCCGTAATCTTAAGTTTATTTTGTGCATTTTTGAACAATTAACGGGTTTTAAAAATTAATTTTAATAAGAGCGAGGTGTCCTTCTTTGGTAAAGCTTTGGAGAAAAAGGATGAGTACTCGTATATTTTTACTTGTAAAAAAGGTGACTTCCCATTTAAGTATCTGGGGGTCCCCATGCATTACAAAAGGTTGCGTAATAGTGACTGGAAAGAAACAGAGGAGAAAGTAGAGAAAAAGAATGCATGCTGGAAAGGGAATTTAGCTTCTATAGGATCTAGACTTGTTATTATTGATTCATCCATAAGTAATGTCCCCAGTTTTATGTTGACCATGTTTACCATGCCGAAAGGGGTGATTAAACGATGTGATTTCTTTAGAGCTAGGATGCTTTGGCAAGAAAAAGAGAATGTTAAAAAATATCATCTGGCCAATTGGAAGATGGTGTGTCAACCTAGAGATCAAGGTGGGCTTGGGGTGACAGATCTGCACCTCAAGAATGTTAGTCTTATTTGTAAATGGATATGGCGACTAGAAAATGAAGAGGGACTTTGGCAACAGCTAGTTACTGCTAAGTACCTTAAGAATTGTACTTTTTCTCAATGTAAACCTAGTTCTTTACATTCTCAATTCTGGTCGGGTTTATTTGAGGTTAGGGAGACCTTCTACAGTTGCTGCAAAAGAATTATTGGGGACGGCAGGAAAACTCGTTTCTGGGAAGATACATGGGTTGGCTCGAAACCTCTGTGTCAAAGTTTTCCTAGGCTTTATAACATCTGCTATACTCATAATGTTACTGTTAATAAAGTAATTGGGAGTAATTTTGACTGTCTAAGGTTTAGAAGGTTTTTCCGTGAGGAAACCAAAGAGTTATGGTGTAAACTTGTAGATACATGTGCTCATGTGAGGTTAACCGATTCGCCAGATAGAGTTAGCTGGTTGTTAACTAAGACGGGGTCTTTTCTGTAAAGTCTTTATATGCTTTTCTTTCTGCACATAGAGTGTCCTTTCCGTATAATAAAATGTGGAACCTCAGACTTCCTCTGAGGATCAAGGTCTTTTGTTGGCTGTTGATCAGAGACAAAATTCTGACCAAAGAAAATCTGAAGAAAAGAGGGTGGAAGAAAGTAGAACGATGTGAGTTTTGTGATAATCACGAAACTACAGAGCATTTGTTCTTCTCCTGCCCGCTAGCTAAATATATCTGGACGGTGGTGAGTACTGCTTTAAGGGCAGGGCAAGCTCCTGAAAGTTTCTTGGATTTATATAATAGATGGTTAACTGGTTTTATTGGTAAAGATAGAACTGCTGTTATGTTAGGTGCAGTAGATGTGTTTTGGTCTATATGGAAAACAAGGAATAAATCCTGTTTTCAACATATCAGACCGAAAGAGCCTACTAATGTGATCTTACTAATATGCAATTTTCTGCATGTGTGGGCGAAACTACAGAAAAGAAATCTTCAAGACATGTTGCGGCAGGGAGCTGACATAATAATTAAAGTGGCAAAGGAGATCTTCGGGAAGAGCCATGGATGGAATCCGATTTCCCGTAGAATCGGATCATGACCAAAAATGGCGCTTCAGAGAGGCTCCTGTCAAGCGGCTACTTTACGTTGTTTTGGTTAGCTTATGCTGTCAGTTTTGTAAGAAAGACGTTGAGTTAGCTGGTCGTAGAGTTTCTGTAGACTGAATTAGATGATTTGTTCTTTCAGTCTGTCGTTGTTATGGTAGTTTTTGGAGTTATGTTGGGCGGAGGGTGGTTGGCCTGCGTCTGGTCTTGTTATGCGTCAGGTATTGTAATGAACCCAGTTATGGGATGCTCTGTTCCAATTTCAATGAAATTGGGATTCCCTTTGGGGGTCCTTCAAGTCTAAAAAAAAATTGGCCAACATTCAGACTGAAAACGTCCTAAGATGTCATGTTCCATTGACTTATGCATATTCGTTGTCAAGTGGTCTGGTACATGGCGCGTACTAAGTATGGACGTCTCTGCCAGAGTTCGACAATATAAAGGCTGCAAAGAATGAAGGTGGTGGTCAAGCAAATGTGACATCACATCATGGTTGAGTTTTGGTGCTGCAACTTCAGTACCGAGACTACAACTAGGGTGAAAAACCCTTGGTCTAACCTTCATCAATCATGCCTTGCAATGGTTGTGTTTTGACATTGTTATCTTGGTGAAGTCATTACATGTAATTTGTTCAACCCTGCTTTTCATGGTGAAAACTCATGATCCAGTCTTTGGCCGGATCCGGCAAGAGTGACACTTGTGTTGTGAAAATCCACTTCTTCTTTTCAATCATCATAACTTTTTCATTCGGTGAATACCATCCCTGAACTCCTTGTTCACCAGTATGCCTTATCCAACAGTGGAAAGCGGGAAAACAATATGCAAAATAACACGGGATTTTTAGAGTTAAGAAAATCAGTCGTGATGCAGAGGCCGGGTTCTTAATCCCCTTTTTTAGAAAAAAAATCAATCGTGATTTTTCGTTAAATATAGCAGCGAACACATGAGAATTGCCATATAAAACCATGCTTCTTGATGTTAGGACATCACAAAAACTATAATCACGATACGCGTGAAGCAAGCAAGCACCGTTTACTTTGCCTCAGGCCGGCGATGGTCGGATCATACGTCGCGCCTAACAGTGATCCTTCACGTAATCGTGATCGCCATAGAATCGTATTAGGTATACAACTCCATTACGTGCCAGAAGGCTAATGGATCAGAGTTGGTTCGGTCTGCTCGAGCTGCATATGATCGCTCGACATATCAACGGTAGCAAATGATATCTCTCTTGCTCCTTTTTCTGAACATGAATATCTCTCTACTCAGCCTACTAATTGACTCGTCCTGATCTGCAATCCGCATGGCACATTTTCGCCATTATTGCCCAGAAAGTATCAATGCCAAAAGGTCGTCCTAATCAGACTTAATATGTATTAGTTAAAGAATACACACAGAAACTAAAATGGTTGGTAGAGAAAGCCACAGCAGGTTACAGTACCACAGAATAATACGATGCGTCTGAACTTGAACTAGCTTGTGCGTTCCCTGGATTTGGTAATGCGTTCCAACCGCAGCTTCATTCTAGATGAACAGAGTAGAATAACATTCAATCAAACTGTATACAGTATACTACTGGCTAGTAGTACTGCCTGAAGAGATCATTGTGAATAAATTAACTAAGGAAAACAAACTGCAACGAGAATATTCCCTGCAGAGTAGACGCGTTTTGCAATGGACGGCCCGGTGTCTGACAGACAAGTTCATGCGGATGTACCTGTCTGTATCCATATCCACTCCTTCCACCTTGCCGTTGGAGCCACAGCCACCGAGCTGCCATATATATAAAGGGCAACGCGAGCCGTATCGATCGAGGCATCGATCCCATCCAGGCATCCACACACCACAACACCCAGCTTCCTCATACCGTCATACGCCATGGAGAATACAGTATCGCGCTCTTCGTGCGTCAGTTGGCTGGCATCCGTTTCGGCCGGCGAGAGCAGCTGGGCGATGCACTTCGCAGGCTGCCTTGCGTCGTCAGCGCACAGCGACCATGAGATGGATCGTCAGGGAGGAGTAGTCTCCGGGAGTATCTTCTCCTCTGGCTTCTCTTCCTCCTTCGATTCCTTGGTCGACGGCGACGACTCCTTCATCACGTCAGACCTGATGGACGAAGACGACGAGGATGATTCTCTGCAGGACACTGCTTGCTCTTCCGCGGCTGGCCCTAAGGTTGGGAACAGAGAACTTTCTCTAGTTAGTTACAGCTTGTTGAACATGAGCAGAAATATAGGATTTCTACCAGGTCTAACATAATTATTATGATTTATGTTGTAGCAGGTAGCCAGCATGCCTGACATGTATATGAAGTCAATGATAGCCATGGATGCGAAAGAGGTGAACACCGCCCAGCTGGTATGTTTGTGAACAATCGCCATCATCTCTTCCTTCCTTCAGATGTTATCTAGGTGTTATATGTTTCTCTTACAATAATGTGTTCTTGAAATATTGCAGACCAAGTATTTCCTTGATGCGAGTTCCTGGCAGCACGCGACTGCAGGTGTGGCACAAGAAGTGATCAGCGGTGGAAATAGCAATGAGAAGCAGCTCTCTGAATGCAATGATCTGAGAAAGAAAGGGCTTTGCTTGGTCCCTCTCTCCATGTTGATAGACTACATAGGGTGATATAGAACTTGGTGCAATTATATGTGTGCATATAGTATAGACTATAGTTGTTCTTAATTACATCACCCTCTTGTGCGACCGTGTTATGATGCAACTAGATGAAAAGCTCTCCTCCCGGGTCGCCTCCCTCCCAGGCGGCTCCGGAGGCGCCGCCACCCACAACCCTAGAAAAAGCCTCCCGGCTCAAGCCCCTGCCGCCGCTGCTGCCCTTGACGGCGGTGGTGGCGGCGCCCACCCCGGCGACGGTGGGCAGGAGAGGTGGTTCGTGGTGGCGTCTCGCGGGGGTGGTGAGGCGTGGCGGCGGCCATGGGGCGGCGTGGTCGAAGATCAGCGCCTGAGGATCCCGGTGGGGCGGCGTCGTGGTGGTGGTGGGGAGTCGCCGGCGGCCGGCCGATTTGGTCGTGGTTCCGTCGCGGTGAACTGGGCTTCGCTGCCCGATCTCGCCCTCGTGCGGATCTGGTATGCTGAGTCCAGCCGGGGCCGGCCGTGGTGTTTGGCTGTGGTCTTGGCCACGCCAATGATCTAGGGTTTGGCACCGGTCTACCCTTCCATTGCTGCCGGTCCTGCTGGGTGAGTTCTCGCGGCGTCGGGGCCTGCGAGGCATGAGAATAATGGCGGTGGTCCTAGGGTTCCAAATCGCGAGAAGACGAAGATCTGCTTGACGCCGGTACCTTGATCTGGCAAGAGTGTCGAGTTTCGGAAGGCTCCGCCGGTGATCTTTCATGGGCTAATTCCCAGAGTTTGCTGGATCGGAGGGATTCGGTCGCGCCGGAGGGAGCGGCGTGAAGCTCTACTTCTGTGCCATCATGGGCAAATCCATGGTGTAGTCAGAGGCGGGGAATGTCATGAAAGCTGAGATTAAAGGACTAGCAAATGGCGATTGGAGGCTTGGCGTCAATGAGGAACTTGCTTGGAGTTGCAGGAGGCGGAGCAGCGGTATGTTAGTGGGGGCAACATCACAGGTGAAGTTCAAAGTTCTTCCTTTCAGGGTGAAAATCCAAGGCCTGGCCTTAATTGGTTGTGCCTGGCAATGTTCTTGCTGAAGACATTGTTTTGAGAGCGGGGACTATTATCTTCAGGGTGAAAACCCAAGGTCTGGCCTTAATTGGTTGTGTCTGGCACTGTTCTTCTTGAAGACGTTGCTTTTGAAGATTTGGACATCAGGTGCTGTCTTGGTGGTGGTTGTGCGGCTGCTGCAATGACTGTAACTCTGTAGCGGGACTTTTCTTTTTTATTTCTTCTTCTTATTGTTTTTCGGCTGTGTGCATCCGTAACAGCTTTGGTTGTTGCGTTGTTGCAGAGGCTGGGTGTAATTTATATCTCCGCGATATTAATATACACTCTTTATCTAAAAAAAAATGATGCAACTAGATGCCGAGAAGCGTTGAACAAGCTCCGTAGTCAGGCTGCACATATATATTGATTAAACGGAATATTAGCATATAGAGCGGAAATGCATTTGTGCTTCCGAGCTCCAGTGCTCCCTCCGTTTAAAAAAAATTAAAATCATATTTCGAAGTTTCAAAAAAGTGTGAAAAAAATCATGGATACTCTGAATGATGCATCTAAAAAGTGCAAAATTTCAATTAGAAATACTTTGTATTTTGGGCTACATATAAATGGCAATCTTAAAAAGTTTGAAGATTTGAAAGACTATACTAAGATCTGTAGATTTGACTTTTTTGTGTAGTTCAAAATACAAAGTATTTATAATTGAAATTTTGCAGGTTTTTAGAATACATCATTGAGAATATCCATGATTTTTGTTATATTTTTTGAAACTTCTAAATATGATTTTTAATTTGTTTAAAACGGAGGGAGCACTGGAGCTTGGGATTAAAAAATCTCCAATCCATAGAGAGTTTCTATAATAGAACTTTCCTTCAAAGATGTGTACAGTACAGCGTAACAGCTATAGCTAACTAACACTGAGCTAAAAAAACGTTATCTAAAGCTAACAACTAAGTGCAAGCATACATAATATAATATGCCAGCATCCCCTGTCAGTCACGACTTATCACAATGGAGATTACTCATAAAAGCTTCTAACCATCGCAACGACAGTCTTGGTAAAACCATCGGCACTCTGAACACCTGTAGGTATAAGCCTAATATCTATGAGTTTGTTTGCCACCCTTTTCACACAAAATGCTAATCCACTTGTATATGCTTGGTCCTCGCATTAAGGCCCCAAGATTGTCAGACTAGCAGTGTTTGCACCCAAATTACCTATGTTGTTGACTTTGCCAATTAACTTATACCTTTCAGCAGTGAAATTAGACATTGTAGCCTCCTTACAAGCACCCCAAGAAATAAATTACAACCAGAAAATAACGTGCACCGGTGGATCTCCTATTATCTGGACAACATGCTTAATCTACACGGCTAAAAAGGCGCCGACAAGTGTGAAAACCAATGACACAAGTTTCAATCCAAGAGTTGAAGTACTCTCAGGGTACCTAAGTATTCATTTAACTGGTGTCCATCCACCTTGGTAGGTGATTGAAAAAATTGACACACTTCACAAACATAGAAGTGTTGGGGTATCCTCCTCGTGTGTGTTGTGAGGAGCTGCCAATTGAAGTCTTTTAGGCGGCCCAAATATGAGCAAAAGTCCACTCGGAGAAAACAATTCGTCAAAATTTTAGACGTATTTCGTGAAATTAACGATTCTCAATGAGGGGCGAGAAAACTTTATATCGACTGAATTTTTTGTTAAATTTTAAGATAGCCTCATACATAATGATTTTATAGAAAGAATCAAGTTTTGATCGCCAGCTTGGATTCAGTGCATTGGTGGAGGGTCCACGCGATGGTCTACTAACTTGCGGATTCGAATCAATACCATTTAATTTAATTTCTAAATTATTTTAATCCCTAGACTTTGAACCTGGCCGATATTTTTCAAATTTTGTGAATTTCACGAATTTGTGAATCTTTCTCAGGCGTGAAAAAAATAAAAACAAAATGTTAAACACTGAGGCCACTACCCATTAGGGTTTATGACCAAACGCCTTTTTAAATTTTGCACATGAGAGAAGGAGATGTTAAGTCTCTCATCCAGCCACAACTAGGTGGACTGACGAAAATCACAGGGTAGAAACCAAGACAGAAAGGAATGAGATGAATTTGACCGAAGAGTTTGAAATCAAGCAGCACATATAACACCCCCCCCCCCCACACACACACACACACACAAAGTTTGTGAAATTCGGATCCACTAATTTGTCTCCTTCAAGCCATTCCACCATCCTCAGTGAGATTGTTTCAGTTCCTAACTCTTCTGTCCTAAATCTTACTATTGCATTTAAGATCTGTGATATATGAAATCCTTTAGTGCTATATCTAGAGAAGAACTTGTCGTATCCCACATTTGATTATAGTGGAAAAATTCGATGATTTCAACACAAGGTTTTTCCCTTAAGTTGAGGGGTTTTCACGTAAACTTTTGTGTATCCTTGTTGATGCTTGTTGCTGCACTTTTGAGCTAAGAGCAACTAGTACCTACATTGGCAAAGGATGAAGAAAATTGAGGTCGGGCGAAATCTAAAGCAAAAATAAATTGATGCAAAAATATTAAAATTATCTTGACACATTAACAATTTATACCATTATCACTTAGTACAATGGTAATAGCAACATATTTAAATTCAAATAGAACCTACAAACAAGGTACGCAATGGAAAAGATCTACCTTCCTTGTGCAAAATATTTCTTAATTTTATCAAGATCAAGACTTAATATTTCCGGCTCGATGTAGATGACCATCAAATCATTAAACCAAACATTGGACATTGTGTTACCCAACTCGGTATTGATGATCTTCAGAACTAAGAAGGCATTTCGACTGGTGGTTGGGATGGACCATTCTTTAGAAAAGCAAATCTAACGTCTTCTATAAAGTGGGGGCAAACCGATCAATTTGAATGCGAAGTCATGGATCAAGTTTTAGAGCATCTCCAGTCGCGCCCCCACTAGCCCTTCAAATAGCGCTATGTGGTGCATTCGACGTAAAACTGCATCCAGTCGCGCCCCCCATGCATAGTCGTTTTACGTCCGGCGCGGCCACCTGGTAAGTCTGACTCCCTTTTTAGCGAAACAAGAAATCATTCCTCGATTTCCAAAGACACCAGAGGAAAGTGAACACATTTCGTAAACTGATGTCGGGGTGGTCAATGGACTTAATATTCTAAGAACTTGCGTAGAGGAAGAACAATTCTGAGTAAGTAAATCAGCACGAAGATACCAGGGAGATTGAAACCAAGCTGCTCTAGGAAAAGGGCAAGTAAAGAACAGGTGCATATCATTTTCAGGTAAACCACACCTAGCACAGATACTATCGATATGTCTAGAAAATCTAGAGGCCCTAGCACCAGAAGGGATTGCTAGATGGAGCAGAACCAAGCAAAAGTTTTAACCCTGTGTACTAACTGTTTATTTTTCCAAACCTGATTGAGTGCTTTAAGAGTGAGAGCGTCAATGGGAGCCGGAGCAGGAATACCTTGTCCCTGCAAAGCTTGAAAACAAACACAATAAGCAGATTTTGAGTTACATTTTCCGTTTGGAGTTGGCTTCCAACAAAGGATATCCTTTTCATCAGAGGGAATGATTGGAGTGCTTTTAATAATTTAGGCTGTTTGGCGGGCTAATAAGTTGTCAATAATATTCGCATCCCAAGCCCTTTGTCCAGAAATACAGAGCTGATTCACTCGGGTTGGATAAGCGAGTAGTGAGTAAGTAATGTGGCGAAGGAAGCTTCACTGAAAGCGCTTGAATGCGGTTAGTACCTATTAGTATTAGATAAAGAATCCTATTTGCTTTGAGCGCCCAACGGATCTCCAAAATGGTTGATGACTCCCAGCATTCCCGTGAAATTGTTTTTGCCAGAATCAAGCTTTCGAGTTACCGGTCTCGATTTCTTTTCTCGCTCCCATGCATCTGTTTTCGAGCTTGGTACGGACAGCACCATTAGGGGTTAGAATAATCGGTACTCGCTGACACCAATGGAATAGTTGGCTGACCCTAAGGCTCACGTTGACTCCGTCAAAATGGTTGTTGATGAATGATGAGGCCGTCATGAACCCTTTCCAGGCGTGACACCATGGAGTGCTCTAAATCGAGATTTTCCCTGCCATGATTTGATAAAGAGAATTTTGCTGCGAGAGAGGAAAATTTTGAGAACAGTTGTCCAAAAAGCAGACTGTGGTATGTTGGACTTGGGCCTCCCAATTGATGTATCATAAAAATATTTGGACTGAAGAACCTTGTAGAGTTGGCTATCGGGCCTCTCAGCAATCCTCCAAGCTGCAGCAAGAATGAGCCCATGATTTACGGCCTGCAAATTTTGAATTCCCAGCCCACCACCTTTTTTTGGTGCACACATGTCCTTCTAGGCTTTAAGACAAAGAGGTCTTGAAGCAAGCTCCATAGAGACACCAGACCACCAAAAAGTTCTAATGATCGTCATTATCTTCACTATGAATTTCCTGGAAAAAATCATATTCGATATAAAATAAACAGGAATAGAAGCAAAGACAGAGTTGATGAGTTCTAGTCTGGCGGCATGGGACATGGAGTTGGCTTTATAAGTATTCAATTTAGCTCAAAATTTATCAAGGACAAAGCAATAATCTTCAGATCGATTTTTTGCTGGTAAAAGGAGAAGGTGGCCAAGATGAGTGAAAGACTCATCCATAACAGGGACATGGAATATGGATTTGATGTCTTGTTGAACCGTTGCTGGCACAAATTTGCTGAAGACAATAGCTGATTTAGCCCAATTCGGCAACTGACCCGAAGCGTTACAAAAATTGTGCAAGATATGATTTATACTCTGAGTTTCAGAGAGAGAAGCATCACCACAAATAAGGAGATCATCTGCAAAAAGCAAAGAGTGGATAGGAGGGTAATTTGGACCCAAAGAAATACCAGAGAGACATGTAGCCCCAAAGGCATCTTGCAACGCAAGAGACAGTTCATTAATAGCAAGGACAAAAAGGTACAGAGATAAAGGGCAACCCTGTCGTATTCCTCGTCGCTAACGAATCTCACAAACGGCTAGCCATTAATGATAACCAAAAAGGTGGGCGAGGAAATGCATGCGTGGGTCAAATTTGTGAAATGACCATGCACCCCTTTACGTGCAAGCGCTGCCATGACGAAAGACCACTCCAGCCTATCAAACGCATTGGCAATATCGACTTTTAGAAGAAAAAAAAGCCTTTTGCTTCCAGGATGAGTATTAAAGAGTGGGTAATTTCCTGGGCAATAATAATATTATCACTGATCCTCTACCTTCTATGAAAGATTGCTGAGAAGGGTGAATGCAGTCCTGACTGGAAAAAACCTTGGACAAGGTGCAGGATTGAATCGTCTCCAATCCATTCCCATGTGGCAATATAGAACTCCACATTAAAACCATCCGGCCCCGGGGAGGAATTTTTCTTCATATCCGTGAGAGTGTCCCATAATTCTTTTTTATCAGGAATTGAATAGGTGGGATCTTCTGAATTTTAAGGAAACTCTGCAGCAATAGAAACATTCGAGGGCCCAGCAGTAGATGAAAAGATAGATCTAAAATAGGAGACAAAAGTTCTGGCAATCTGATTTGGCTTGAAGTGGACCATATTATTTTCATATTTGATAGATAAGATATTGTTTCTATGCTTCCTCTTTGCAATGGACCTATGGAAAAAAAACGTGTTCCTATCGTCATCTTTTACCCATTTTTTCTTGGCACGCTGCACATGATAATCATTTAGTTTGGTGACAGTTTGTTCATACCTCGTCACAATGTGAGCTTCCAGCGCATGATCCTGCAAATGGAGAGGCTGAGATTGAATTATTCGACTATTTTGTCCAGGTCTTGAATCTCATCCTGCAACGGTTTCTTCTTCCTGCACCAAACTTTAATATTCCTAAAATATTGTTAGTACGCCGGTGAAAGGACTGACTAGCCAATTGCACCCAACAAGTTTTAGCATGGCTTTGAAAATCTTGCTCTTTGAGCCACCAGTTCTCAAACTTAAACGTGTTCCGAATCTTGCAAGGATTGACATCAATGGAACAAAGAATAGGAGCATGATCACTAAAACATTGCAATAAAGGCATGTTGTAAACATTGGTGTTTGGATACAGAAAACACCACTCATGATTTGCTAAACACCTATCAAGCCTTTGAAAAAGAGGCCTAGAAGAGAAACGACGATTAGTCCAAGTATAAGCAGGGCCACTAAAATCAAGATCAAACAAACCTTAATTTTTGACAAAAGCACGAAAAGCATTGACACAAGAACGGTTAATATTAGGGAACTCTTATCAGAGTCATACATAATACCATTCATATCGCCCATACAACGCATTGGCAAGTTGTTGTTATCATACACAAAATTTGCAACTTGCTCCCAGATTGCAGCTGTTTGGCGATGGTAGGGGTCACCATATACATAGATGAGGTCAAACTCCTGGTTCTTAGACCTATCATTAACTATAGCTAGGATGAGATGAAACGAAGCGGCCCTTTCCATTCAACTCTGAAATGAGTGGTGCGCAATCGTTCTCTAAATGAGCAGGGACAACAAATCTTGGAATGATGCATTTCACACTCTCGAAACCGGTTGTTGCTTCTGCACATGTGTTAGTCGGTTCGGTCCCTCCTAATGTGGTCATGCTGACCTAACATGGTCGTAATTCCCTCTATGTTACATGATTAAATAAATGCCCAAATAAAAAACATAACTAATTAAATCATTGTGAACTTACATACAACTATAATATCCTATTCACATAAGCGATTACCTCTCTATTATATTGGTCCTTGTATGCGCCGTCAGCTTAGCAAATTCAAAATATTTATTGTTCAAAACTTTTGTCTACTTGTAAATGTAAGATAAAAAAAGAAGGCAAAAAAAAGTAAGACACTTGACTATGCCAGGGGGATGACTTTCTTCCCTCTCGTTCACAGAACTGCCTAGCTTCATTCAATAAAAATGGAGCTAGGGGGCTTTGGCCCCCTTGTTTTTCTAAAAAAAATTAAGATAGAAAGCTCACCAGCAAAATGCTTGGTTGAATTATTAGGATTGTTTGCTATGACTGGTGGTAATTTTCCGAAAAGGTTCAGTTATGTTTTTGCTCCATGTCAAATTAGAAAGAAATTATATAGTACTTAAAATATATGAAATCTACCAGAAAAGTTACAGATAACACTAAATATCTTACTTGGCGGAACTCTCTACAAGATAAGTCACGGAAAAATTAGGGAAATCCAGGACGGAAGTGACCACCACCCATCATGGCAACATGTAGCACTCATAAAAATTCGAGGAAACCTTAAGAAATAATGGAAGAATTAGGACGTCAATTACTTGCGCTCTGGAAGTTTTGATGGATCGGCTTGAGTGGCACTTACAGATCCGGAAACACAGAAGCAAATCGACAAGTTTTTTGGGGGGAACACGATGAGCCGTCACGGCGCGATGGAGGGAATAGTCTACGCAGGAACAGAGGCATCGTAGTTCTGTTTTGTTGCTGCCTTGATGGGTCTGGTAGAGTGTAAGTTGGGCTGTATCACTTTGCACTCGACGCATGGTTTACCGCGGGTGTCAATTTTCTTGCTCGCCTCGCCTGTGTATATAAACTTATAAAGGTCCAACAAGTGAGGGTCGAGGCCTAGCTTCCGATTTTGTTGCGCTAAAGAAGAACGGTCTCAGGCTCTCAGCATTCACCAACAATACATTCGGTGGTGGCTGTTTATCGTCCACAGGACCACCATGGCTGCGGTCGCCGGGGAGCCACGTACGTAGCCCCGCCGGCCGCCCCGCGCTTTGACTTGCTTTCTTCCGGATGAGAATGAGATGAGATGGAACGACTAGCTAGGTAACGGCACCCTCCAGCACAACATGTATGGGAAGCATCCGGCAGGGTGCTCGACGCCATGCATCCGACGCAAGGGTATAGCTTCCACATGTGGGAATTAATGCGTGCAGCCGCCGCCGTGCACCGCAAAGCTCAGAGTGTTCGACACGGAGGACACTAGAGCATCTCTAGATGGAGAGGGCCAATTAGCGGTGGACCGCCGACCGCTGGGGCCGTTCGATTCCTACAAGCTAGGAGACAAAAAACACACACACCACCCTCCCCCTCCACCTCTACTCCCGCCACCCCCTGCACTGGTCGAACCACCAGACATGTGTCGCTCCCATGCCGCCTCGCTTGTGGCCCTCGTCAAATCACCTCATCTCTCTAAGCCCATCGTGCCTCCTTCTCTAGCGCCGGAACACCCCCACTTCGAGAGGCGGGTCTGGGGGTATGTAGGTGCAGTGCAGTCGTCCCTGCCATGGGGGCCATGGAGGCGGCGCTGGGGGTATGCAGGTGTATTCGTAATACCCAAGATTTAGAGCCAAAAAATGTCCCTGTCTTGGGACATGAAGGTGTATTCGTACGAATACCCAACATTCGGTGCATTCCGCCCCTGCCATAGGATCAAGCACTTCACTAGAAACCGGGCCTCCTCCTCCTACCATCTTCCATCTTACGATTGGGGACATGCATGGTTCACTGCCACATAGGAGCAGGCCGTGGATGTGGGCCATGATGGCAATAAACTGGCATGAGCGAACGACCAGCTGACGCGGCTAGCAGGGGCCGGTGAGCCACCGGCCTCGACCATGCTTAGTTTGGGCATGATTCGGCCGGTGAACTTCGATACGGCCAGTTGTAATTCAATCATGATCAGTGCGGGCAAATTTTCGGCGAGGTCTTCGATTGTGCGGGCGGACGAGCCGCAAAAAGAAACTTTCAAGGAAGGATGCATGCACCTGTAAAAATCGCCTTTCGGAGCCTACATATGCAGCTCAGCTCGCTAATAGAGGCCAAATATACTAAACCTCTCTTTTTGTAATAGCCCTTTAAATTCGCATAGTTTTATTAGGTGAGTCATGTGCTCAAGTTGTTCTTATCGTGCTACACTACGTATGCAGGCGCGGTGCCGGCGGCATGCGTGCCCAACCAAGTGTGAATATTTTGCCTCTAGCACTCTATGGTTGCAGAGCACATGCATGGGGTGCAACATCGAGGCCGCATAACTGAAACATTGAAATAACTGGGCCATCATACAAGACGCAACCTCAGCGTGGGCCTAGGACGGCCGAAATACGTCTGTTTCTAAACGAGAAAATTCTGTGTACACCACCTAAAACTTGCTTGCTCGCTCATGTGTCTGAAAATTTCCTCATTTTTTCTTTTACAGTTTGCTATAGAGTGACCAATACCGTCAGTTGACCTTTGGTACCTTGGTAGTGAGTGGTTGTTGAAAAGACGATTTTGCCCTCAGTATATATAGCCTATGATGATTTGACCCTTATGATTATAGCGACAGGGGCGGACCCAAGTGTAGCTGTGTGGGGGCCTTGGCCCCCACTCAAATTTTGAATTCCTATAGTATTTGTTCATAATTTACATAAATTTCTTCATATTTTGCAAATTTATACTAAGATTGCCCCCGTCACCTGATTTGCCCCCACTCCTAATTGTTTCTGGGTCCGCCCCTGTATAGCGAGTGTGGCATAATCTCTTAGGTTAAAAATAACACTAAATTATGGCTCGTTTTCATCAGCTTGAAAATAGCAAACTTGTTATGGATACAATGCGTTCTACAACATTGTGACCCGTACAGAAAAAACAGCAAAAGTGCGTTGCAAATATGCACAGCTAGGCATGTGCAGACAGTTAGTACGTATGCTCATTTGAGTTAAGCTCCACGAGATAATTAAACTATGGTTTCGCGCGATACCGTCGATATATCAGATCCTGTGATTCTTTTGCGTTATCGTGATCACCACAGGATCGTATTAGGCGCGACGACCACTCCATGAAACCCATGACTGCCATTGGTCCGTGGCTAACGCAATTTGCAACAGCATGATCACGATGAACTGTACCGTATCTCTGCACCTTTTCGTCATCACTACTCAGAAAGTCGGTGCAAAAGCTCCCATCCATCCGTTCATATATAGGAAACATGGCACAAATGGTGCTACTAGTACTACTAATGATGTATCATCTGTCCTAACCACAAACCCAACATTAGTTAAAGAAAGTTTCAGCCAAAAAATACACAGAAAAAACAATAGCTATGACGTTCCGATTGGCAGAGAGAAGCTACCGTAGGTGGAGTGTAGCTCTCGGTGTATCACCAGCCGGCTATGCATTCCAACTGCTGCCTGGGGCCCAATCACCGAAGAATATAATGATAGAGATCAAAATGAGTGCAGACTACAGAATAATTCTCGATTAAAGAGATCATTGCAGGATTAGAATAGAAGCCACAGCGATAAGATTCCTGCAGAAGTTTTTCTTTTAACGGGCGCCAGTGTCTGACAGACAGGTCATGCTCATGTACTTCCATTCATATCCACTCCTTCTCACCGGAGCCCGGAGCTATATATACGGCCAGCACGAGCCGTGCCGAGCATTCCGTCCAAGAACTCAACACCTAGATCAGGCTTTCAGCACCGCTGGCACCTAGCCTGCTACTGCGTGTAGAAAGCTTGCGGTTTCTGATACAAATGGAGAACACAACATCACCACACTCTGCATGCATCAGCCCGGCAGTGGCACCAGCGGCCACATCCATGTCTGCTGGTGAGAGCAGCTGGGCGATGCACTTCGCGGACTTCCTGGCGTCGTCGAACAACAGACAGGAGATGATGGGTCCTCAAGGAGGCTTCCTGGCGTCGTCCAACAACCGCCAGGAGATGGGTTGTCAAGGAGGAGGAGCCTCTGAGAGTAGCTTCTCCTCTGGCTTCTCTTCCTCCTTTGATTCCTTGGACGACGAAGATGACTCCTTCATCACGTCGGACCTGATGGACGAAGATGACGAAGATGACTCTTTGCAGGACACCGCTTGCTCTTCCGCGGCTCACCCTAAGGTAGGGAACAAAGAACTTCCTCTAGTCAGTTATAGCTTGTTGAATAATAGTACATAACATTCAGCATTTCTTCCAGCTAGGTCTGACATGATCATGATTTTTGTTCTACAGGTAACCAGTATGTATGATCTGTACATGAAGTCAATGGAAACCATGGATGCAAAGGAGATGAACACCACCCAGTTGGTATGCTTGTGAACTATCACTATCATCTCTTTCTTCGTCAGAACCTAGGTGTTTATCTTAAATAGTGTACTCCTGAAATATTGCAGGCCAAGTATTTCCTCGATGTGGGTTCACGGCAGCAGGCGACTGCAGGTGCGGTTCAAGAAGTGATCAGCGGTGGAAATAACAATGAGAAGCAGCTGTATGAGTGTAGTGATCTGAGGAAGAAAGGGCTTTGCTTGGTCCCTCTCTCCATGTTGATAGACTACCTAGGATGAGTACTGTTCTTGTACTGCAAGATATCTGGTTCGATTATATATAAAATAGTTCGTACATCACTCTCTTCTGTGACTGTGTCAGCTAAGAACACTACTTCCATCATGCCATCGAGCTGTCCAACCATACCATTAGATTATAAAAATAAGTATTCAACTATCCAGAAATAATAAACAAGCAGTAAGAATATTCAAGTGAGCATGACAGTGAGGGGAACATTGAATATAAATTATATATAGCTTCAGTACTTTGTATGTCTAGCAGAACATACGAAAGCTCAAGTTGCGGTTAACCTTCAGTGCAATTTGTCAGGATATGCAAGTTAAGATCGTGAATGCACCTCAGTAGAAGTTTCTATGATGTGAAAGTTCTGCGGAAATGCAGGCACTTACCTAGGAATTAGTAGAAAATATCAGGTTAATACTAGCGTGAATGAAATATATATGGAATGTAATCCTCAAGCTTCATCTTGTAATCATTAATCAGCTGGCTCATTCAGTTTGCAATCTGAGTCTGCCAATCACACGGTCAATAGATTCCGTTAAACCTATGCACACGTCACTGATGTGATCACTAGGGTGAACAGTACAAAGCAAGCTGTCATACTCGATGAAAACAAGAGAGCAAATCTTTCTTTAATCACTACTCCCTAGAAAGTACTAAACGCCTGCTCAATCAGTCAGAAACTACGAATAAGCCGAAAGTGGGCATCTCTGACTTTCTAAAAATATCAAGAACTTACCAAATCAAACATGTTCTTTAGTCTGCTAGGAATAACTTTAGTTCAGTAGTATATTTGCATGATACGGTCTTACGGAGGTTGCAACTAGCAACATACTTCCCTAACAAAATGAAATTCCCATGTGCCGTCAGAACCAGGCAATTAGCATCCAGTGGACCTTTAGTGCTAGACACATTCCTTGGATTCCTCCTAATAAGTACAAACCATTAGCATTTTAAGGGACAGCAGTGTCGTAGGAATGAGGTACTTATTCAAATAACTGTGGCTGGAAAAGTCACATTTATGTTTTAGTAGTCCCATGATACATCTTTAGCACTACCAAGAAAGTCTCTTTCCAGATAGTATCATATTCCATGGATTCGTCCTCATAAGCACAAAACATTAGCATTTTAAAGGACAGAGTGTCGTAGGAATGTTGATACCCATTCACAAAACCGTGGATGGAATAGTCACATTTTATATTTAGTAATTCATGACCTTTCTTCTGTTCCATGATACATCTTTAGCGCTCCTAGGAAAGTCTCTTTCCAGATAGTACAGTGGATAAGTCAGGCCCGATTGTTATCCTTAACTCATCTTTAATGTGCTGAACTTTACGACGAAAACCTGGATATTATAGATTGTAAGATAAGAAACTGGATCACTTTTAAGACATCCATGAAAAAGACAAGATGAAAAGTGTCGCGGAAGCGCAACATTCTGTTTTCCTAAAAACAAAAGGCGCAACAGTACGAAAAATGAATAAGATGGGCAAAAGACAAAACAAGATATTTCTTTAAACTTCAGATACTATTCAGAATGCATTTCAAGGTTCAAAACTGTTAGAGATGTATAGCCTCCTTTTCTGTATATCCCCATAAGGGGTTTTCTCTTTTCTGCACTTTACCACACTCTTACATGTATTGGCCTTTGGCACCTTGAGAATATTGTTACTCATTCTCCAACAAGGTAGCAACTCCGTGCTCTATCGCCGCCGTTGCCGTCGCTAAATCCGCCCGGCCGTTGCTTTCTTTCCTCCGCTCAAAATCAGGCATGTCTTCTCTCTCCTTGCCGCCTCCTGCCGCCACTTTGTCGGCCTGCTCCCCACTGTCGCCTTGCCGGCCCTGGCCGCGCCGCCGCCACAACAGCTGCTGCTCCTGCTCGTGTGGGTTGGGGCCTTCTGCCTTGATCTCGATCTAGATCGAGAGCCCCTGTGAGCGTTGACCAAAAAAAGTACATCATGTCGTCTTCAGGCTATGTTGTTGTTCCTTGGTGCTATGTGATCTTCGATGGCACCAACTATGCCGAGTTTGCGCGATTTATGCGTATCCATATGCGTGGCCTTCTGCTTTGGGGTGTTCCCTCTGGCAAGGTCTCCTGTCCGCCATGGGACATCGCCCCTATGGCCCCTATCTCACCGGCGCCACCTGTTCTTGCCGCCGATGCTTTTCAGGCTGATAGGGATGCAGCCAAGATTACTGATGATGCTGCGGTCGAAGCTTATGATCAACAGGTATCAGCTCACTTAGATGCTCTTTCTGTCTACCGGTATGATCTGGCTGCTTACACTTAGTGCAATGATGATGCTCGGGCTGCTGTTGTTCTCACTGCGAGTGTTTTACCTCAATTTGCTTCTGAGTTTATGGGGCTCGGCACCGCTCCTGCGACGTGGTCTTACCTTAGCGCTATCAGTCTTCTGGTGATGCTCTCTACTTATATATGGTGCGTCAGGAGCACGCTCTTGAGCAGGGTTACTCTTCTGTTGATTAGTTCTACACACAGAGCTCTGCCATTTGGCGCCAGCTTGACTCTCTCATGACTGTTGTTTGTGGTGCCTGCCGATGCTGCCAGATAGTGAGGTCAGACTTGCAGTTTCAGCGTGTCTATGAGTTCTTGTCTCGCCTCCGTGCCGAGTTTGAGCCTCGGCGTGCTCACTTGCTCGTGGTCGTGTTCCTATATCAGAAGTGCTTGAAGAGCTTCGTGCCAAGGAGACACGCCTCCATCCTAAGCTAAGAACAATACTTCCATCATGTCGTCAAGCTGTCCAATTATACCATTAACCTAGAAAAACAAGTATACAACTATCCAGAAATAATATACAAGAAGTAAGAAATATTCAAGTGCGTATGACAGTGAAGGGGACTTTGTATACATTATATCTTCAGTACCTTGTAGGTTTACCAGTATATTAACGCTCAAGTTGAGGTAAACTTAATGGGAATGTATACATGCCTTACCTCGGCAGAACCATTTTTGAATGTGAATGTATATGCAGCTTACCTCAGTAGAAAACTAAGTCAAATTTCTATTCTGTGAACATTCGGCTGAATTTTAGGCACTTACCTTGGAATTAGTAGAAAGTTTGAAGTGTGCATGACAGTGGACCCAACGTTGTATCACTTTGTAAGTATAGAAATATATTAAAGCTCAAGTTGAGGTGAATCTGCTTCGGTGCAATTTATCAGCGACGTGCAAGTTAAGAACGTGAATGCACCCCAGTAGAAAGCGTTGTCAAGTTTCTATGATGCATTCTGCTGAAATAAAGGCACTTGCCTAGGCATTAGTAGAAAATAACTGGTTACTACTAGCGTGAAATCAAATATATATGGACTATGTAATTCTCAAGCTTTCATCCTGTAATGATGTGGCTTATTCAATGTACCATCTGAGATTCTGCTAACCTATGCACACGTCAGTGATGTGGTCACTAGGGTGAACTGTACAAGCAAGCTGTAATACTCAGGTTAAAGAAGAAGCTAATATTTGTTTAATCCCTACTTACTAGAAAGTACCAAACGCCTTCTTAATCAGTCAGAATAAGCAGAGGGGGGGTATCTCTGACCTTACAGAAATATCTAAACTTACGTAATCAAACCAATTATTTAGTCTGCTAGGAATAAGTTCAGTTCAGTAGTATGTTTGCATGATACGGTCTTACGGAGGTTGCCACTAGCAACATATTTCTCTAACAAAATTAGAAATCCACATGCGCCATCAGAAGCAGGCAGTTAGCATCCAGTGTAGCATTTTAAAGGACAGAGTGTCGTAGGAACGCGATACTCATTCATATAATTATGGCTGAAAAGTCACTTCTATGTTATTTAGTAATTTATGACATTTTTTCTGTTCCATGATGCATCTTAAGCGCTGCCAGGAAAAGTCTCTTTCCAGATAATACGGTGGATAAGTCATAAACAAGTCCCACTTGGCAGGCCAGATTGTTATCCTTAATTCATCTTTAATGTGCTGAATTGTTCGATGACAACCTGGATATTGTGGATGGTGAGATAAGAATTTGTTGGAAAGTTCATATAGGATACTGTATCACTTTTAATACATCCATGAAAAGGACTGGTTCGAAAGTGTAGAGAAAGTGCAACATTCTTTTCCTCTACAAAAGGCGCAGCAGTCTGAATCTGGTGGCGCTTGTAGAGATATCGATGGTAAAATGAACAAGATGGACAAAAGACAAAAGGAGATCCTTCTTTAAACACCAGGTGTTGTTCAGAAAGGATTTCAAGGTTAAAAATATCTAGCGAGGAACAATTAGAAGTTTGCGCCGCATTTATTAGTCAAGGTTTGGTTTGTGGAGCAGAGTAATATTGGATGTCAACTTATGAAACAAGCTTTCCACCTAGTGAGTACATTTACGGTACTTTGACATTGGGACTGTAATCGAAGTAAGAGCATAAAAGAAGACCTATATACTGACAGTGCCGACCTGACATGTCAATGTGAATCTCACCATTCATCAACAGCAAAAGGTACACCTAAACCCCATGGCTGTTAGTTAAATCGGCAAGAACAGAAAAGGGGCAAATTCAGGGAACGCAGGGCATCATCTTCCTAGCAACCAGAGCATCAGCATCAGCGTCGGCATCGGCTACGACAAGGAATGCCTCACCGGCCCCGAAACAAACAACGAACTTACAGTAGGTTGGAACTGCAGACCAAGCACACATAAATATAAAACAACCCACCATCAGATGGAATCTGCTGCTTCGTTTGAAAGAATCTAAATTTATCTCCACTTGCGCAATTTGGCCTTTCCAAAATGCTGGATGCTGGCTGGCTGCAGCCGCCGCCAGGCGCCACCATACGAAGCCACACTGGCACACACGAGTACCCTACGTCCTACAGGCTACTGTTGCAACTTGCACCATTCGCCGAGGGTATTGGATCGGTTAGCATTATCCAAAGCGTAACATGTAATGATCTTTCCAAATCGTGGACTCGTCTTCTCTCCTAGTTTAGGCCACTGGGTTGAGTTGTATGGTGTGGGCTGGCTTCTATATGGGATTGTAAATAACTCTTCTATCTATCAATGCATTATGCATCTAAACGCAATGTTTTTTGCGTTTTCGTAAAAAAAGAACTGAGTCCGCGATTGTCTTGACAAGTTGATCGCCGATCTACATGTTGGACAGTTGGTAGGTCTCATCTCATGGAGGGTTTGCACAGCCCTGAAGGGCTACGGGAGACAGAGAGGGAGGTGAAGAACGAGATGGGCAAGAGGGAAGGAGAGCTACGAGATGGAATCTACTTACGTATTGGCGTGGAATAAGTTCGCCCGCGACGTGGCGGAGAACCCCGGCGGGCGGCCGCCGTCGGTGGCGCAGCTGGCACGACTGAGCTCTGCGACCTCTGCAGAAGAGGGAGACGAACTCAACGGGCTGGCATTTCGTTCGTCTAGACGGTCTCCATGGCAGTTGGGTTGGGCTGGGCTACTGTGACAGAATGGCTAGAATAATCACTGTTACAAGGTTAGATGCGTTTTGGGCTAATTTTTAAGATAGTCAAACGGGCCAGCCACATTGGCTGTTTTTTATCGCTGAAAAATGTCCCCTAAAATAATACTTTTTGACAAAATGACACAATTCTGCTTGCACTTTAACACAGACTGTCATTTATAGGTGATCCTAGATCCAACATGTCAGTAAACATAGGGGTGTGTCATTTTGTCAAATTTCTCATTAATTAATAACATGAGAAAAAAGTAAGACAGAAGGACGATGAATCATATTACCTAAAAAGCAAGTATATAGAATCAAACAAAACATAACTTTAACTTGAATGTTCAATATTTAAACATGTAACGCTAACGATGTTAGCTACTACCATTGATCTAAGGATATGAAGTCCCTATAGGAAGAGGAAGAGAGGGAAGGGAGAAGCGGGAAAATAGAAGATAATGGCGGCTATGAGGACTGACAGAACTATGGATACCCAATAGAGAAGTAATCAACACCCACTGTTTACTATGGTCCAACCGTCCCCAAATGTACCAGCACCAAATCTCTAACCTTTATTATTTGTTTTCTTTTTCTGCCATGAAAGTTAGATGTTCATGTTTTCAGATACTTCCATCTTGGAAAAAAGGTGGATAATTTATCCTCCGGGGAATTAATTTTAAGGTTTGGATGTCAACCCTTCACTGGGATACAAACCATGTGAGTTTCTTTCTTCGTAGTTATATTTGATATTGTGTTTGGTGTACAGCGGCAGTGCACACTCCGGGCTCTGCATCGTTTGCTCATCGATCTTTTTTCTCACGCCTGTCTGCTAACATTGCTGAGACGACGCCCGCATACTATTGGATCAGAATTGTTTGTGTAATCCTCACCCGAGTTAGATATCAGCTGCACCAACAACCAATGCTGATCATGTACGTCATCAATGGCAACCCCAAGCAGAGGTCTGAATCCATGGAGCAGTTCTGTCGCAGGTGATTTTTATCTAAGTGTGTGTCATTTTTTTTTGTTTCCCCTGGATATTAGATATGGCTATATACTTACATACTTCCCATTCGTCATCTTACTGATTTTTTATGTCCATTTTCAGTCTGGAATCATTCACATTATCTCCTAAAACTGTTGTTTGCCAGATGGTGTAGCATTCAATCCTCTCTACATACACGCTTGGTGTCGTCACCTGATTCCCCAATTTTTTCTTGACTGTATGTTCAGTGGCTCTTCGCAGACGCTAATCGATCACCTTACGCGGCTGCTTGATAGATGTGCCCTTTTCGGGTTGTCATATCCGTTTTGTGGGTTCTTCTTTGCAGCGCGGTGTTCCATATGTCTTCAGGTCGTGCTTGTAGTAGGCTTGGAGATTTTGTTGGTTTGTCTAGTCAGTCAGGTGGTTGCTTGCTTTGTGAGTTGCTAGTTTGTGTTTTGGTGGTAACAGTTTTTGCCCGGTTTTTTGTTAATTAACCGAGCAACTCTCTTCTTGTTAATTAATAGATTGGGGCAAAGCATTTTCCCTTGGTTTTAAAAAAAATCTAAAGAGGCTCACCGTTAATCTAAAAAAAAAACTGAATGGTGTCCAACAATGTCTAATTAATATCACATCATTTTAGTTTCTTGTGGGAATTAGTCATAAATCATATTTGCAGTATTCTATTATGTTTGCCTTTCGTATAAGTTAGATATGTCTTTCTCCACCTAAACAAATAACTTACTTTCCAAAGATGTCGTTGATTAACTTGATTCTTGCAAGTTCTTTGTCTAGTCATCATGTCCTTACTACGAAATGTAGGACCAACAAAAGTATGTGTGTTTGACACCAATCCTAGGTAAATTCCTATATCAAACATGTTACTTTCTTATTATATGCAGAAAAGAATAACCTAAGATTCATATTAACGTTTTTGTTGCATGTTTGAATTTACAATTACCTGATTCGGTCATATAAGAACTTCGATTGACCTATTTACTTGCTCTTCATTAATTTTTATACACTTAAAATGTATGATAATAGACATAAAGTGGGTTCCAGTAGCTGACATTTTTTCGCTCGAAATTATAGAGAAAAATACCAAATTAGAAAAGAAATATATTATTTGGATGATCATATGCCATTGTCTCTATCCATATTATTTGGATGACCATATGCCACTGTCTCTATCCACATTCTGTTTTCATCTTTAACTTTGCTCAAGTTCATTCATTCACGAATGTCACCTTTGAGTTTCTGTAATTTATTATTTTCTCCGTTAAGGAATTAGTTGCGTTTACATTTTCTCCAAGACTACCAAGAATTATTTGTGCTTGATGTCCACATGCTAATATATTTTCTGTAAGCAAACGAGTAATATATTCAAAATTTCACATTCATATGGATGTCACAGGAATTCAGTATGTTCATATTATACTTCAATTTCGGATGTAACATCTCATCGAATCGTGCTCCACATTTTCTTATTTGGTGAACATATAATTTTATAAAGGTTATCTAAAATCCGGCTATTAACAAGCAATCCGTCTTTGAGTAATTTATATTGACATTATTGATAATATTAACATTCCAAAACGTGCGGGAAATCATGTAGTGTCAACTTAACACTGAAGCCACTGTAATTTTGAAGACACATTTGTCCATAGAAAAAAATGATCAAGCCAACTGTTAAATCTATACTTCTGAAGTTTCTATATATTTGCTTACCTAGCCCTATACTACACACTTCTGTTAAGATAGTTGTTAGCTCTATGCTCTGTAATCTCTTCCAATATATTTAACAGTATTAAAAAAAATAAGAACATTCACACAATAATACACATATACATTATATAATTCATTTTGTAAAACTAATTCAAGGAGGTTTGCATAATGCCTTCTTTGTTATCACATTTAATTAAGGTGGTTATCTAACTTGCTAAGTGCAATTTCTCAAAAGGCAAAAAAAGTTGGGAATATTGGGAAACATTATTATATGATTAACAATGCTAACTAAGTAAAACTCATATACGTTACAACAACATAGCATAAAAATAAGAAATATTGGGAAACATTATTATAGGATTAACAATTCTAACTAAGTAATATACAAATGATATTACTGAAATCACAATATGAATAATACACATAAGTATAAAATTTTAGTATGATTATAATCACTTTAACTTGCCATGACTAATGGAAAAAAATCGATTTAGGGCAGCAGCAAGCCAACCTGACCTAGATCTAACTGCTGATTGCCTGTGATGACGCATGGATCGAACTGGGTGGAGGATTTTACCACGCGAGTTCAAGCAACCGCACCATTCTAACAAGATATTCACCTCAACTATTAACCGCCTCGGTTTTGCCACCACACCACGCACCACCGCCATGAATAGGGAATTAGGGATGTGATTTTACTCGGGAACCAAACCACCAAACTCTCCGCTGCTCGATTCGCCGCCAACGATTGACCCGTCGCTCTAATACCACTGTGAGAACTCGAAGAAATCGATGCAAATTGGAACTCTAATTGGAATTTTTTACTAATAAATAGGATTCGATAGAGTCTGTACCATACAATGGAAGAGGAGCAAACACTAGCTAATGCAATAGCTTGTTCCTTCTTGTTTTCCTTTTCATCTACTATCGGTTTATAACATTCCAGGGAGAGCAGAGCAAGGCGAAATAAGAACAATGAACAACAATAGTTTTAACCGACATAGAAATTAGGCCATAAATGGTAAATCTTGGGCGCTGGTCGGTGACAGGGCGAGCTTCCATCTCCATCGTATATTCACCATTAGTGTCTTGTCTAACTGTTATAGGATTCGAGAGAGGGGTCCTGACAGCCCTACAGCGGCCGCTGCCACCGTAGCTTAGCCCCTCCGCCTCTCGCGAGCGTCGCAACAAATGTCGCTCCCGTTCTTCCTCGCCGCGTCCCTACTAGTATATACCAATTGACACGTCGTGTAAGTTTGTACTCCCTCCGTTTCAAAATATTTGACATATCTTTATTTTTAGTGTGTAGATATATCCATATTTACACAAATCAACGTCAAATATTTTTGAACGGAGGGAGTAACTAGTAAATAACAAGACATAGCACGTTTACAATTATCCACTGTTCGAGCGGTTAATTGCAACCCACTCACATGCAACCCAAATCAGTACATATACAAACGGTTCCGAGGTTAATACGAGGATCAGCTCAGTCAAGTCGACACCAACAGTCGAGCACACACTTCAAGTACAAACAAAAAGTAGTCGAGCACACACAGCACACTCACACGCCTTGCCTGTACAATCAGGACCTCGGTTTGGCCGGGTCACTGCGTCACCATGTCACCGGTACCTCTGGTGTCGTCGGCGGAAGCTGACAAGTCCTCTGACACCGACGAAGTTGCCGGAGATTCGGTCGTTGTTCTGTTGCTCCTCCGCCGTGTCGTCTTCGGCGGCCGTGGCGGCGCGGCTGAGGCTGCATCTTCCGAGATGATACCAGAAGATACGGCGCCGTGAGGGGATATGTCTCGGGTCTCGAAATCTGTGCAAGAATCATACGATCCTTCGATTTATTACTGCATATATTTTGTCGGTGACAGAACAGAGCCACATGTGTGTTTGACTGTTCAAGAACCTCTGCGTGTGGCCATACCTTGGGAAGCCCAGGAGGCCCCTGCGGACGGCGCAAGGTTGACGAGAGACGAAAAATCAGCCGATCGCGCGACGTCATTCATCTAGGAAGAAAACGCGAGGCACCGCAGAATGCCGCCGGGTACATCACGATCGGTATCACGAGTTGATCAGCAGATGGAAAACCAGAGACTCTTATATGCACTGAATCGATCAGGGTGTGTGAGATTTACCCAGCTCGGAGGCGCGTTCCCCGTCAGCGTCGCCGTGGAGCTGCTCCAGCCGATGTGCGCGACGTGCTTGACGTCCGTCGGGTACCCGATCTGCATCTCCTGCTCCTTCGCCGCTGCAGGCCGAAGTCACGCGAGCGACATGGAAACGATCAAAGATGGTTCAGAGAAGCAAGGAATTATTCAAGGCGTGCACTGCACTGAAAATGTCTGTCCCTGTTCTTGTTCTGCATGATCAAATTCAGAAACTCCCATACGACGAGTATGCATCATTAGAAGCACTTACCGAAGATCTGCGAGATGATCTTGAAGCCCTTGAAGATCCCCTTCATCTTGTAGGAGGACGCCATTGTTGTCGTCCCTCTGAGGCAGGCAAGGCCGCCTTTTGGAAGCACAAGAACGCAGAACGGAGAAGCTGCGTTACAGGCAACGGAGACGAGCTAGCCACGATGACAGAGATGTACCAACCGGAGGACACTGTGATCTCGTCTCGTGCGCAATGAATCATTCAGGCGTGTAATGACGTCTAAAGGGCGTGTTGATGCGCGCACCTCACGGTCACAGGGTGTGGTTGGTTGCCGATGTTGATGCCCCTCCTTGGCCCTTAGTCGGAGTAGTTCTTACTGAAGCATTTGGAGTAACCTGCAATTCCTGTCCTGTCACCGCCCATCATTTTCGATCTTTGGTATGTTTGTCTAGCTTAGAGCCATTCAGAAGCTACGATGCATTTTGGCATATGTTTGTGACTTGTGCGTTGAAACAGGGATGAGATAAAAGCAAGTTTCTAGCGAAAGATTCCGAGACTATTTTGTCGAACACAAAAGGTAACCAGGATGATGATGTGAGAATGAGAGTTTCTTTGTCACCTAACAATGTTGTGTTTATTTGACAACTCGGTTAGAATAAAGTAGTAACTGTTAGGCGAAAAATTGTGTTCCTGAAAATTACCCAAACGCTTCTTGTTTCTTCTAGGAGAATTGATTAAAAAACTAGCAGCTAAAATACTTTGTGGGGACATATTTCCAAGTTCACAACCTCATACCATGTTCTATCATTGAATTTTTTTTCACCAATCGACAAGATAGGTTTCTTTTTCTTTTACAAACTAGTTGGCATGTACGTGCAACACACGTTTTCATAATTAAAAGGGGTAATTTACAAGTAGGAAATAGTGCATATGTCTCGACTAATACATACACAAAAATTAGCCTAGGCGACGACCACGACAATTGTCATCTTTTCCTCACTCGCAAAAAAAAAATTTTGTCATCTTTTCCTACTACTATTTTTTACATTACTGGAAAAAATTGTGTTTATAACAGACATGTGTAACCAATGGAGATTGCAAACATATCTGCTGAATCCGGTCAGTATGGTGAAAAGAATCATGCGAACATGAGCTTTGCTAGACGCTCGATGGTGCAAAACGCCGCGCCCGGGTTGCTTAAAAGAATCATGCGAAGCTGAGCTTTTGTCTACCTCATGTCATTCGTCCGTGATCATGACCACCGAGGGCAGTTCAAAAATCATCTACAGCACCACAACATAGAGCTCACGTTTTGATCTTGTTCAGAATCGCGTGCAACCGAAATTTCAGAATCGTGTGCAAACGAAATTTCAGGAAAAAGAAAAGAAAAGATGAGGAAGCGGTGGATCCAGATTTAGGAGCAGCTCATAGTGCAGCTGCACTCCTCCCACCATGGTCCCCACGTTCCACATGCATTTGTCCTCGACCACCTTCCACCAAAGTACCTCGTCGCCGGTTGCCTCGCACACACCAATCGTCTGTCAGCGGGACGGAGCTGAGCTCTCCCGAGGACGCTGGTGGCGAGCGTTGTGTACCGCTCGATTCTGCTCGCCACCATCTTGCTTGATTCGGCGGCCTCCTTCGCCACGCCGCCGTCTTCGTTGCGCACTGGCCCTTTTTTCCGGAGCACTACGACTACGAAGGAGCTCGCTTTCTCGCGTTGTCCCAGGCGGCGGCGACGCGTCCCAAAGGAGCACGGTCTGGCTATTAACGTTGTCTCTTGATCCAGCACTTGTCGCCTACGCGCACGTCCACGCCGGATTGGTCACCGGAACAGAGGGTCTGGCCACATCGAGCGGCAGGAGGCCAACTCGGCCGAGCTTGCCTCGCCAGCTATCGGTGAGGATGAGCAGAGGATCCAGCGGCGCTCGGGAATATCGCGTGCGTCAGGAACTGGCGACGGAAGACTGGGGAGCTCAGGGCAGCGCGTCAGAAGCTAGACGCGCCTCATCGCGCTCCACGGCGAGGCTAGCCGTGTCCCGGCCCTCTGCGTCGCGCCCCTCGGCCTCACCCTCGCCGCGACGACGACCCGGACCGGGTGGCCTTCCTCCGTGGCGACGCTAGCCACGACGTCCTGGAGGTTGGAAAGTCACACACAAGGTGGATATTTTGTCAGGGGTAACCCCTGTAATTACTATGAAGTTGAAAAGGTGTGTTGAGTTGTCAAACATTGGAGCGATCTGAACTGTTGGCCAAATTTTAAAGGGCTCAGATTTAATGTATCAACACAAGTTTGCTCTTTTAATAGTAGTATAGATAAAAAAAATATGCACAAACGTGTGGACCATGCTTTTTTACGAACATGCCATAACACCTATAAAATAGGCAGAAAAATGTACTGTCTTAAACTTGCTATGGAGGACTCAAGCTAAAAAAAAAAGTTGCTATGGAGGACTCAAGCTCAAAAAAAGTTGGTATGGAGGTATTTTATTTCCAACTAATAGAAGGAACATTTTCCTTTCGGTTAGAAGAATGATACCTGTGTTGTACAAAATTTATATTAGGCTTTTAAACTGGGGTTCAGCGCAACCCCCTCCCCCGCTGCATAACAACTACTCGCGAAGTATAAAATTGCAAGATTTGTGATGGCCGATGTCTGCCAGAGTGTGCTCCGCTACCTCGGGCCTTGGGGTATGTTTTTATCACACCATTAAACACCTTTCTATTCTTTTCCGTCCATATGTGCCACAAAATATAGATAAGATTGCCACTACACTTCCGACCTTTGGTGACTGAGAGGGGGGTGCAATAAACCCCTCCCACCAAACGTTCACAGTGGTCAGTGGGTGAGGGACACAAAGAACTCCCCTCGCGTCTCTCCCTAGGGAGGCGCCAAGGGAAAACCCTACTGTCGCCGACCCCCCCCCCTGGAGCAGAACTCGCGGCGGGGCCCAGCACCGAAGGTGTTATGCAGCAGAGGGCGGCGACGGCGACCATGCAAGGCTAGGGCGGCGCGTGGCTACAGGTCGTGGGCGGCGGACGGGGCGGAGATACCAGTCGAGATGGCGGCGCCGATCTCCTCCTTCGACGGGCATGGCGGTGATCTGTGTAGGGGGCGCAACTGCGAATCTAGATCCCATCAAGATCCGTCGTCACGATGATGGGTCGTATGGCGGCACGTGGCGGAGGCTGTGTCCATTGGCCTTTCGAGATGGGCAGGGCACGGGGTCTTCTGGCCATAGCCTATGCGTGGCCTGCCTCGACCAGGCGGTTTGTGGCCGGAGTATGTTGTGTCCTTGATTGGAATAAAGGCGGTTTGCCCTACCGTGCGCAAGGGCACCGTGTCGAGGTGGTGGTCTTAGGATTCTTCTTACACCAAGACGGTGTTCTGCTTGAAGCCTGCACTCATTGATCTGGCCTGACGACGAGTTCCGGAAGGCTCCACCGTCTCCATTGGGCGCCTGATGCCTAGAGATTGCTGGATCGGATGAGATTCGGTCATGGTTCCAAGAGACAGCGACGCGAAGTTTCATGTCGGTTGCATCATCGCAGCCCGTCTTTGAGGCCAAGCGAAGTGAACAACCGTTCAGGGCCCCCATTTTCCATGGGGCCCCAGATTTGTAGGCCTAATGTCGATCATCCCACATTAAATTCGAGCGGAACTGCCCAGCTCTAGCGCTGCTGCTGCGGCCCAATCCACTCCACGTGAGGGGCACCCAAAAAAATCTCCCTGGACTCCCAGGCTCCCAGCGCTGTACGCATGGCCTGGCTGTACCTGTAGCGGATCGATCGATCCATCGATCTAGCCTCTAGGTATTGCAGAACTGGCCGCGACGACGAGTCGACGACGGGCAGTTCGCTTGGCATACTGGTCCCTGCTTGGCTGCTTCCTTGCGCACCCAAGAGGAAAAGGAAGAGGGCCCCTGCGGTGGCTCATTAATTACTGGTCAGGTAATTAGGCTGCAGGGCCACGGCGATTAGATTAGGGATTGTAAATTTTGAGAGGTGATTACCTATTATGTCGTACTCACTGCAGCACTGATTAGGCATTGGAAGTTTTGAGATCGCGGCACAAGAAACATACGATCGGAGCGGAATTACTGATCAAGGTATTGTTGCATGTTGGGGTAACTTGTTATAGTAATTATATTTGTTGTTCAAGAAATACTAGACGGAAGGTGTTTTTCAGCAGAAGATGTGGTCAGTTTATTGGTTGTTGGTACCTTTTCATAAAATTAATGTTTTATATGTTTCTATATACGGTACGAAATAACACATATAAAAAAAATTAGTTGCTATATAATGTGAAATTTTCAAATTTTAGGGCCACATTTTGTGTTTCGCACAGGGGCCCCAAATTTCTGGAGACGGCCCTGCATCATGGGACATGTTTCCAGTTCCATGGTGAAGTCACGGGCTGAGAATGTCATGTCGGCTGAGGTCTGAGGACTAGTATTGGTGGATCGACCTCAGGACGATGAAGAATTTGCTTGGTGATTTGTGACTTGTAGCTGCGGCATCGGCAAGTGGGGGTGGCAGCTTAGGAATAGTACGAAGTCTTATATCTCAGGGTGAAAATCCAAGGTCTGGCCTTAATTGGTTGTGCCTGACAATGGCCATGTTGAAGGCATTGTTTTGAGAGATTAGACTTTCTTCAGGATGAAAACCTATGATCTTTGATCGGGCGACGACGGCACTTGTGCACTGTTTCCTTCTTGGAAGCGTTGCTTCTAGAGTATTTGAACTTCGGCTGCTGTCATGGTAGTGTTTGTTCTGCAGCTACAAGGAATAGATCACTGTAGCGAGACTTTGCTTTTTTCTTCTTCTTCTTCTTTTTCTTCTTTTGTTTTTGGCTGCGTGTATCAGTAATGCCGCTAAGCCATTGCGTTGTTGCAGAGGCTAGGTGTAATTGGTATCTTCGCGATATTAATATATTCCCTTTGTAAATAAAAAAGGTGCACAGTGGGGGACCGAGCAACCAGAGGAGGGATGGGGAAGCAGTCGTAAATACCACCTGACAGTACGGACAATCTTTGCAAATGTCAATCACAAATTCATTACTCAAGAGGCATAATTGGCAGGTTGGAGGACTATGAGGCCACCCCATGCTTGCGAGGTTTTATGCATCGAGGATCTTCCCATACATGACTAGCCAATAAGCTTGCATTTAAGGAAGGTTGTAACTTTTCAATATTTCTTGATGCTGCCAAGTGCCAACCAATAAACTAGCCAGCATAAGTGGAGGCATCAGAGTATTCTCCAAAGAAGTCCAATTCCAATAAACGTTCATCAAGACGGGGATCGTTTTGGGGGTTTTAGAGCAAAAGCTCCAAAGATCAATGAACTCGCATTCTGAAGCCCTTTTTCTGGTGTCACATTTGTATAGTTCTAGCGCTATGTCATAGAGAGCGCAATTATAATCCACATACCTTTGTATAATCCACATACTTTTGGGGGTTTTATCATGTGGTGGATAAATTCCGCTTCTAATTTTTCTGTTCATCTATTTGATTTCGATACAATCAAAAGAAAAAAGGGGTTCATCATGTGGCGGATTGTTAGGTGTATTTTGGTTTGTGCCATAGTTTGCTAGATATGAAACCAACTCAATCAACATCAGCTACTTTTTAAAAAACAAGGTTATGTGTATCATGAAAATAAGTTCTCAATTATTGTTTTATTATGATCACCTTCTAATAAATCATCGATCTTTCATCCTAGAATTTACCAAACTGGAGTAATCATCAAGAAAACATCAAACAAGGCAATTCATATAAAAGTCTGCATTATTATTGATATAGCAAAAGTACAAGCCCTTGGCACGATCAAGCTGACAACTGCAAGTCATTATGGCTAAGTAAACTCAACGCGTAAACTAAAAATCAGCAAACAGCCAACCCGATAGCAAACTAATCAGCAAAGCCGAGCGTTTACGTTCTCCATACCTCTAGTGAGTACGGACAATCTTTGCAAACGTCAATCACAAATCCATGACTCAAGAGGCATAATTAGCAGGTTGGACTATGAGGCCACCCATCGCGAGGATGCATCGAGGATATTTCCATGCATGACTAGCCATAACAAGCTTGCATTTAAGGAAGGTTATAGCTTGTCAATATTTCTTGATGCTGCCAACCAATAAACTAGCCAGCATAAGTAGAAGCATCAAAGTATTCTCCAAAAGAGGTCCAATTCCAAGAAAGAGAGTCATCACATTTTGAAGCCCTTGCTGCAACGGCCTTTCTCTGGTGGCAATTTTGTACTCATTCCGTTTCAATGAATACACGCGCATAGATAAACTTTGACCGAAAAAATTGAGTAACAAAATCTCAATTATGTAGTACATAATTGGTATTGTTAGATTCGTATTGAGAAACACTTTTAACGATACCAATCTATGTCAAATATTCATTATATACATGGATTAATTCTTAGTCAAACGCAAATCTAAAAAAATGTGGGAATGGAGGTAGTATAGTTATAGCGGTTATGTTATAGAGAGCTCAATTCTAATCCACCTACCTTTGTACAAGATTTTGGCACTACCACCGAAGTGTGTTTAGCATGTGGTTGATAAATTCCGCTTCTAATATTTTTTGTTCGTCTATTCGATTTCGATATAATCAAAAGAAAAGAAAAAAGGGGATTGTCGTTTGGTGGGTTTAGGTGTATTTTGGTTTTGCGGCTATTTTGCTAGATATGAAACCAACTCAATTCAAATCAACTACTTTTTCAAAAATAAATGCGTATCATGAAAAATAAGTTTTTTTTATTATGATCACCTTCTAATAAATCATCGATCTTTATCCTGGAATTTACCAAATTGGAGTAATCATCAAGAAAACATCAACAAGGTAATTCATATAAAAGTCTGCATTATTATTGATATAGCAAAAATACAAGCCCTTGACACGATCAAGCTGACAACTGCAAGCCGTTATGGCTAAATAAACTCAACGCGTAAACTAAAAATGACCAAACCCGATAGCAAACGAATTAAAATATCCCTCCGGGCACACCACAGATGGATCTCGCGAAGCTCCTAGAAGCCGTGGACCTTGATGCAGTCCGTCTTGGCGAGCCCGGCCTTGGCGAGGAAGGTTGCGACCTTCTTGCGGTGGTCGCCCTGCAGCTGGATGACGTTGCCGAGCTCCTTGTCCTCGACCACCGTCCCGTTGCAGCAGAGCTCCCGCTTGAGGTCCCGCAGCACCTTGGCGTAGTTGTAGCCGGTGCTGAGCCCCTGCACCGTGGTCAGCGTCTTCCTGCCATTGCGCTGCTGCACGCGGAGGTGCACGCGGCCGTCGTCCCCGGCGTTCCCGGCGCCGGCAACCGCGCCGTCCGCGGCGGCCTCGTCGGCGAACGGGTCGAAGGCGGCCGGCGGGAGCGCGTCGTCGTCGTCAAAGTCGTTGGGGCCGGGCATGAAATCCGGATCGGCCTTCCCTGGCGCCGCGAGGTACTTGTCCTTGCCCTTGGGCCTGGTGCTCTTCTTGGCCGGCGGCGCGCGCTTGGCGCCCTTCTTGCTGGCCTTCTTGACGTCCTCCTCCTCGTCGGACGAGGAGGCGCCGCCCGCGGCCCACCGGTCGGATGCGAAGGGCGGTGGTGGCGGCACCTTCGTCTCTAACTCTGGCGGCGCCACGTCGACGATGTTGGTCGGCGAAGCTGAAGACGACGACACGGCTGCGGCGGCGGGTTTCTGGGCTCTGGCGCTCGAGATCGCTGGGGGATTCGCGTTCGTTTTCTTTTGCATATGCTTCTGGTGGAGGCCGCGTCGCGTATATATAGGTGGATCGGTCGAGCGGGAGTTCGTGCAGGACACGGAGGCAGAGGCCGAGTCGGTGGGACGATTTCCCGATCGATCTCGGCCGTGCATAGTACCTGGACGGTCTCAGATTGCCGGTGGGACGAAACTTGGCACGCGCGGTCTCTTAACTTTTTTTTTTTGCGTTGGCACGGTCTCCTCTTATCTTATCTACCCTGCCATGATTCGTTCGTGTCTCGAAGGAAGATTGGAGGCCAAGGAAGGTAACGTATGGGTTAGTACAACTCCGGGCTGTTTTTTTTTTATACAAATGGATTTATAACTCCGAGATGTATACAGACTCGTATTCTGCTACAGATTCCTTTCACTTAGCAAATACAACATCTGTCTCACAATATAAAACATTTTGGCATACTCCCTTTGTTTCTAAATATAACATGTTCTAGCCATTTGCTATCCGCACATATCTAGACGTGTTTTTGTGCGTATATTCATGTGACACTAATACGCATCTAGATACCTATGGGCGAGAAAAGGCTAAAACATCTCTTATGTTTAGTAACACATGGAATATATCAATTGTCATGAGGTACTAGTACATACACGAATTTCAGCTATAGAACCCAACGTGTCCGGAATCATCGGTACAAGTGTACACGACCAAAAGGGAGCCAAGCCAAAGTATGAATTCAAGAAAGATGTGCTTAAGACATCAACATATTCAAATCAATATTTTAAATAGCGGGCTATCTCAAATAGCGGAACCCTTCAAAACAGGTATAATGGGTCTAAATGGGAATATAGCTGAAAGTTGTACATGGATTTATTTAACGACAATATGCTCAAACAGTTACAGCGGGGCTATTTAAACTATGATTCAAATATAGAATTTTGCGGCTTGCTTTAACAAAATACTACAAGAGTCTATCAGAAAAAGAAGAAGACAAATGGGGAAAACATTTCACATATGACATTTGGGTAATGTGGATAACTCTCCGGTAATCCTCTTGAGAAAAGGAAGATCCTGAAATTGCAGTTTCCAAGTGAATACTCGCAAATGGTGTTTTTTGGGCCATTTGCCTGGTCGTAAGTCAAGTGCAACCGAGATTTTTTTAGTCGTTATTGGGTTAAAACTAAATCTTATTTAGTTACATGTGGGTTGTAACTGAAAATTTTGTTATTGTTCGTGCTAGCTAAGGGTTTCAATTTGGTTGCTACTGATATTTGGTGGAGTCGAGAATTAAGCTAGTTCTCAATCATATGAAAAATACCATTCCATTTTTTTCTTTTGAGTTGCAACTCATGCACAAAACCATTCCATTTTGGGTGCACACAAAATATCTAATGTCACTTGTTTGTAAATCCATATGTTGAGTTCCGAGTTGCACTTTCGAAATACTATAGCACTAATCTAAAAAAAAATATTATAGCACTTTCGGAAAAAACTTGCTCTTAAATAGGCACACGTCAAACTCTTCTAGACTCTAGTAGCCCATCGATATTTAATGAGTTGCCACAAATTTTAAAAAGGTAAAACTAGTTAGCCCAAAATCAAAGGCCCATGGGCCTAGAACAAGCAAAACCGATTAATTATTGGGCTCACGAGTTCTCAGGCGACTTAGAACTAGCAAAACCGATCAATTATTGCCACGCAAAGTTGCTTCCGTATGAAAATAAATAGATTTCCACAAACACGGTGATCAAATCAATTATTTTCCACGCAATTTGCTTCCGTGCAAAGAGAATCGGTTTACAACCGTAATGAAATTATGTCTGCTGCAGCTAATTAGTTTACTTGTTGGCTCTTACAAAAACATAAATATATTGTTTCCATGGTCAAAGATATCGCTTACATGGCAACTAGTGAACTGGATGTTGCTTAGATGTAGCAAAATGCAAAATGCAAAATGGAGTACTAGCGATATACTAACAGCAGGTGATGCAAGTAATAGAGTAATACTGATTCTAACGGTATACATATGTCTTTATTGCACAAATTTTCCCACAAGTCCATCATTAAACAAAAACAAACGGAGAAAATATTTCAGACCTCGCATATGCAGCTTCAACTAGAGAAACCCAACGAGGTGCCCAGGCATTTCCAGCATTGTATCCTTTCAGGCATTTTGATGAACTGATCCAACACAACTAAGCAATTTAATCCTGAAATCATCAACCAAGGCACAAAGCGTAGATCCAACTATACAACTGATACAGCTGATATTGTCCTTAGTGAAGAAGGACTGAAGCGGAACATAACATCCACACATGGAGACAAGGGTGCTTCATGGGTCACCTGGCTGCACCCGATTCTCTGGGACTTTGCTTGTCCATTTGATGTAGTCAGTTTTGATCTTCTCGAGCCTCACGACCACTTCGCTCATCGTCATCCTCTTGTCCGGCGAGTTGCTGGAACACAGCAAACCGAGCTCAAATACTGGCCCAAGAAAGCCATCGCCCGAGCCGTGGCTTGAAGAAGAAGAAGAAGAGCCTTGCGGTAATAGAAGCTGACCATCCACCACCCCGGCTAGCTCAGTCGGAAACGCCTGATCGACCCATCCCCGAAGGCTCAGTCCTCCGACAAACAGAGCATCCGTGGGTCTCTTTCCTATGAAGACTTCGAGAAGCATGATCCCATAGCTGAACACGTCGCTCTTCCGCGATGCTTTTCCAAGGGATCCGTACTCTGCTCAACAAATACATGAATTTTAATGGATGATTGATGAAAGATTTAACAAGAAGTACATATTATGAAATATTACAGGTGCCAGCTCGTACCTGGTGCTATGTACCCAACTGTTCCAGGCATGCTCGCGGAGATCATAGAGCTGTCATCGCCTAATAGTAACCTTGCAATGCCGAAGTCCGCAACATGCGCTGTTATGTCATCATCGAACAACACGTTCCTGGGCTTGAAGACGCAGTGCAAGACAACCTCGTGGTGCTCGTGATGCAGATACGCCATTGCCATTGACACGTCGAGCATGATGCCCAGCCTCTCAAGGATTCCCAAGTACCTTGTGCCCTCAGAGTAGTGTAGGAGCGTCTCTAGGCTGCCATTGGGCATGTATTGAAGCACCAGTGCTCTGAATTCTGGGTTGGAGCAGGTTTTGAGAATCCTTAACAAGTTGCGGTGCCGCATGATAACCCCCAAGAGCAAGGGATCACTGTAGCACCTCTCAATGTGGAAGTAAGGTATCGATCCGCAGGAGCAAGAAGGAAAAGTTATCTATTCCCTACAACTAAAGTGTCACAAGTTTTAGTTGATTATGCACTAAACAAGTTTAGAGAACAAGATGGTTTGTTTGATGGATGTAAAAGTGTCCCAATCCTCTTCTTTGCAAGAGGATAAGACAAAGCTAGTAGCAAGTGAAATCTCTCAAAGAGAGAAAGCCCAATCCTCTATGCAGCAAGAGGACAAGCTCAAGTGTGTGTTTCTTATAGGAACAATGGACATGGTTCATGGGTTCACTTAATCCTCTCTCTCTCATCTACGGTGATCATCATGTTATAGATAAAGTACACACAATTGTCATGTTTTAATGGTAGCTTTTTATGACGGCTATATGTCCTAAAACACATAGTTGAAAGAAATACTCATTTGTGTTGCTAGGTCACCCCTCGTAAGGCTAGCGTGGTTTCTCTCACTCCCACATCATACTCTTTCTTTTTACCCCCAGATAAAGGACGTTGGGCGGTACTGTGTCACTCAATACCTATGCCGTGTCACATCGGCCATCCCGTACCCACATACATCATACTTCTTTAAGAACAATATTCAACCAAAGTATGACAAGTCATAAAAGATCCAACACAACGGTAAATGCATAACAAATCATCTCATACCACAATATTCACCACAAAGGTATTACATAGATGACCGTAATCATGTTTGGCAGCTCATACGGTACTAATTAGTGAAGCTCAAGAGAGAGGAGAGATACAAAAGTTACCACCACAAACCCTAGTCCAGGGGGTGGACTACTCCCCCTTCATCATGGTGATGATGGTGGAGAAGTTCTTGCTGTAGATGTTGATGATGAACACGCCGGAGGGGGGTGGAGCCCTCCGGAGGTGACTCCGGCGGCGTTTCCCCCCTCCGATCTTCTCCGGCGGCAGCCTTCTGACTCTCTGTTTCGTGGTTCTGTGTTTCTCCGCCGCCTCCTTTCGCGAAACGCCAGGGGACCTTTTTTATAGGCGTTTTTAGGTCAAGACGAAGTCGGTGGACGAAAGATCGACGGCAACGGAGCCACGAGGCCCAACGGGTGGGTCCCACGCGGCAGGTACTGTGGCCGCGTGGGCCACCCGTTTGGCCCTCGGGCCTCCGTTTGCTTGCTTCCTTTTTCCGTAGTCTTCTTCCTTCCAAATATTGACGCCCGTAAATTTCCAGGTGATTTCGTTGACGTTTGGGTCCCTGAAACATTAAAATACAAAACTAGGGTTTTCTGCCTGTGCAGGGTTAATTCCAAAAAATAGGAAAACTATGAATATTCCCAAAATCATGATAAAACATTGATATAACCCTTATATGATGCAAATATGATTGGAATATAAGCAATTAAAGTGCAAAGTTCATGTATGCATTTTACATGCATCAACATCCCCAAGCTTAATCTCCATCCCCAAGCTTAATCCATGCTCGTCCTCGAGTATGAAGATGATAAAACTAACATGGACTTTGCAATTTAATACTTAACAATGATATCAAAGATGATTACAATTGCTACATATAGTCAAATGATTCATTCTTCAAAGGAGTAGCAATATGCAAATAGTTTATGAAGTGATATCAAGTATTCAAGACAAGGATGTTCATTGATAGTTCACAAAGTGTAACATAGTAGCAAGTAATATGGAACACATGTATGCATAATGATAAGTAGAACATCCTACAATGGTCATAGAGTGTAGATGAAAATCTGAATATGATAGGTGTACACTTTGGAAAGATGAATAAGTGAGTAGAGGTAAAGCATGCATAAGTTTCATCTAACTCCAAACTCTTCTACTTAAGTTAATGATTGCAATGTGGTAATACTTGGTGTCAAGCTCTCATTCCCCTATCATAGCATCTTGAATGATTAAGTTAAAGTGAAAGCAAATATGAGTAGTGTGCTTGACAAAGTAATGGTTGGATGTCTCATGCCCCTTGAATACAAGTACCTACACCATGATTACTCAACTTAGGAAACAAAGCAAGTTCAAGTTATATATCATTGTAAGTAATAATAGTATCATCAAGAGCGTCAACTGGGGTACCTCTTGTCCCAGGATATGGAACAAGCCCATATCAAAATGACAAGACAAACAAACAAATGAAAAACCTCAACACCCTTTTTATTTACCATTGGAATAGCTTTTTATTGTAAGGTGTCATAGATAATTCACCATAGCATGTAAGTAAATTTCCACCATGAATAATGCATGGCTTAGATTAGCGGCCCAGGCGTCTCTCTAACCATTTATACAAACTCATTTAAACTTCTTCATTTCCACCTCATTTCACCATGATAGGCATCCATAAACAAAAGTACATGATATCAACTAAATGAGATGAAGGAGCATGTTGAAAGCTTTGCATGTGACAGCACATATGGGCTAACTCCCAACCTCGAACATTTATCAAGCCACTAGCATCATAATCTTAATCACAATGGGTCATGTTTTATTATTGCAATGATAGTAAAATGTGCATCAAGTTCGTGAGAGCTATATAACCAACTTTTCCCATGGCAATCAATAACATAATCATTTTCATTCAGAGGTAGATAACACAAATATCATGATGAACATACTCGGAATAGCATAAAGCCAATAGGTAGATATGGTGGACTCACTGGAATAACTTTGGTTGAAGGTGTTGGAAACAAGTTTTGACTTGTTGGAATGTTTGGGCTAGCAAAAGGGAGAAAGTTGACCATCTAGATGCATGCATGAGTGTCCATAGAACTAACTAATCCATGTTAAACCAAGTAAAATAACAATCAGCACCAAAACATGAATAAGTGATAGCTCTTCAAAAAGATTTGCAAACTATTACTCATAAACAAGCTCATGAATCATGCAACTATATGTATCATTAAAAATCAACTCAAACATCCCTTTTCCCAATCTTATAAAAGCATCCAACATATTTCAACCCATATTTCCAGTAGCTCTCTCATATATAATGATAGTGTGGTGGTCTCTCAAGACTCAAACAAAAACAAAAAACGACGCTCCAAGTTTATGCGATAAAGTGTTTCGATCGAAAAACAGAAGTTGGACGTGTGCAAACCGAGAGTGTGTAGGTCCAGCGGGGTTGTCTTCACATCCCCAAGCTTATGGTCTTCACCATCCTTGGATAGCTCTTGGTGCATCTCCTCCAATCCCTGTGAAAAAACTTCAAAACACCGTTTCTCCCATTTCTTTTCTGTGGGGTGCATTAATAGTGATAAACAAATAGGTTCTTGCTGCATATAATCCTTGAACAAAAATTCATATGAATGTCCAGAAAGTGTATAATGTTGTATGCCTACTCATAAACTCAATTGGATCAAAAAGATTCAACTTAAAAGCTCAAAGCATGCATCAAACAAAATGGGACAGAATCTGTCCAGAAAAACAGCAGCAGCAAAACGTATTTTTCTACCCTACCAAACTTTCTCGAAAAATTCCGAAAAATTCATGCATACAGAGGATGAAAAGTTGCAACTACAGTTCAAATATGAGCTCATTCGGAGTTACAGAATAAGAATTAAAAATCATACCGTGCACTGACTCGTGCAGGAATAAAATCTCCGAACGCTATAAGCAACTTTTCAAGACCAAAATGGGTAAAACTTGGCACTTTATTAAAAACTCCAGAAACTAACTAGACACAAAATCTCTTGTTACAGCAAGAGGACACAAAGAAAAATCACACACAAAAATAACCGGGTTGCCTCCCGCAAAGCGCTTTCTTTATAGCCATATAGCTAGGCTTGATAGTTTTAATGATGCTCCCATAGGAATAAGAGTTGAATATAAAAGAGCATCAAGAAGCAAATATCAAACACATTTAAGTCTAACCCACTTCCTATGCATTGGGATCTTGTAAGAAAATAAATCAATAAAGCACAAAGTGACTAGCATAGGAAGGCAAAGCAAGTGCAACTTCAAAATTTTCAACAAAAAGAGAGAGACTTAATATTTTTGAGATATATGAAATCATGTCTCCCTCTCTCATAAAAACTTTCAGTAGCATCATTGATAAACCCACAATATAACCATCACATAGAGCATTCTTATCATGATCCACATGCATAAAAGTATCATTACTCTCCACATAAGCATAAACAGTTTCATTAGTAATAGTGGGAGTAAAAATATCACATCCATCAATGTAATCATCATAAATAGGAGGCATAGAATAATCAAAATGATTTTTATCCTCAATAGTAGATGGACTGAAAATATCATATCATCATTGTAAACATCATATATAGGAGGCATATCATAATCAACATAAACTATATCCTCAATAGTGGGTGGACTGAAAATATCACAATGATTATAATCATCATATATTGGAGGCATAGTATCATCAAAGAAAATTTTCTCCTCAAAACTTGGGGGACTAAAATATCACATTCATCAACAGCCACTTCCCCAAGCTTAAACTTTCCAGAGCAATAGCAATAATGGTGTTCAAAGAATTTATAGTGATAACATTGCTACCATCATGCAAATAATTTTCCATATGTTTTTTAATTTTCTCTTCAAACACATCATGTCCTAACTCAAGATAGATTTCATAAAGCTCTCTAATTTTTTTTTCCATTTTCTAATTTTTATGGGTTTTTGATATATATAAAACTAATGAGAAACTCACAACCAAACAAGTTTAAAGGAACCTCCCCAAGCTTAGATGATTGCAAGATATAAAAGGAACCTCCCCAAGCTTAGTCTAGTGCACACAAGAATAGAAACTTAAGCGCTACGCTCCCCGGCAACGGCGCCAGAAAAGTACTTGATAACCCCCAAGAGCAAGGGATCACTGTAGCACCTCTCAATGTGGAAGTAAGGTATCGATCCGCAGGAGCAAGAAGGAAAAGTTATCTATTCCCTACAACTAAAGTGTCACAAGTTTTAGTTGATTATGCACTAAACAAGTTTAGAGAACAAGATGGTTGGTTTGATGGATGTAAAAGTGTCCCAATCCTCTTCTTTGCAAGAGGACAAGACAAAGGTAGTAGCAAGTGAAAGCTCTCAAAGAGAGAAAGCCCAATCCTCTATGTAGCAAGAGGACAAGCTCAAGTGTGTGTTTCTTATAGGAACAATGGACATGGTTCATGGGTTCACTTAATCCTCTCTCTCTCATCTACGGTGATCATCATGTTATAGATAAAGTACACACAATTGTCATGTTTTAATGGTAGCTTTTTATGACGGCTATATGTCCTAAAACACATAGTTGAAAGAAATACTCATTTGTGTTGCTAGGTCACCCCTCGTAAGGCTAGCGTGGTTTCTCTCACTCCCACATCATACTCTTTCTTTTTACCCCCAGATAAAGGACGTGGGTGGTACTGTGTCACTCAATACCTATGCCGTGTCACATCGGCCATCCCGTACCCACATACATCATACTTCTTTAAGAACAATATTCAACCAAAGTATGACAAGTCATAAAAGATCCAACACAACGGTAAATGCATAACAAATCATCTCATACCACAATATTCACCACAAAGGTATTACATAGATGACCGTAATCATGTTTGGCAGCTCATACGGTACTAATTAGTGAAGCTCAAGAGAGAGGAGAGATACAAAAGTTACCACCACAAACCCTAGTCCAGGGGGTGGACTACTCCCCCTTCATCATGGTGATGATGGTGGAGAAGTTCTTGCTGTAGATGTTGATGATGAACACGCCGGAGGGGGGTGGGCCCTCCGGAGGTGACTTCGGCGGCATTTCCCCCCTCCGATCTTCTCCGGCGGCAGCCTTTTGACTCTCTGTTTCGTGGTTCTGTGTTTCTCCGCCGCCTCCTTTCGCGAAACGCCAGGAGACCTTTTTTATAGACGTTTTTAGGTCAAGACGAAGTCGGTGGACGAAAGATCGACGGCAACGGAGCCACGAGGCCCGAACGGGTGGGTCCCACGCGGCCTGGTACTGTGGCCGCGTGGGCCATGCCCGTTTGGCCCTCGGGTCTCCGTTTGCTTGCTTCCTTTTTCCGTAGTCCTTCTTTCTTCCAAATATTGACGCCCGCAAATTTCCAGGTGATTTCGTTGACGTTTGGGTCCCTGAAACACTAAAATACAAAACTAGGGTTTTCTGCCTGTGCAGGGTTAATTCCAAATAAATGGGAAAACTATGAAGTATTCCCAAAATCATGATAAAACATTGATATAACCCTTATATGATGCAAATATGATTGGAATATAAGCAATTAAAGTGCAAAGTTCATGTATGCATTTTACATGCATCACCGCACCATGCGCATTACATGGCACTCCACATCGAAGCTCCTAGTGGCATGTTCCAGCAGCAGGTCCAACACTTTCACCGCAACCACCAAACCGTTGCTCAGTGTTCCCTTGAAAACTCTCCCAAAGCTCCCAGACCCCAACAAGTTGCTCTCGCTGAAATTCTCGGTGGCATGAGCGAGCTCATTGCAGGAGACTAATTTGTGGTTTATCATGTCAACCATTTCAACAGAAACTGGTATTTGTTGCTGCTTCCCAACTTTTCTTTTGACTACTATAAATATGCAGGATGCCATAGCTCCAATTACAACAATAATAGCTGGGAGCAAAATTTTGAGCATGAGACCGTTGGTTCTTTGAGAGTTATCCAAACACGATGGAAATCCTAAATCTGGAGCACCACAAAGCCCTGAATTCCCTATCAAGGATTGCAGGCTGATGTTGGAGAAGACACCTCCTTCGGGTATCTGACCTTGTAGATTATTGAAAGACAGGTTCAATCTAGCCAGGAAGGTAAAATTGGCCAGGTTCTTCGGGATGGAACCTGAGAGATTGTTATGGGATAGGTCCAAAGTTTGCAAGCTAGCCAGCTTGTCAAAGGAATCTGGAATATGGTTATAGAATGAATTGTGCGACAGATTTAAATTGATCATCATGATAAGTTTTCCAATCGGATCTGGGAGACTATTTGTCAAGTGGTTGGAGAGATCCATGTAGTAAATTTGCTTTAAATAGCCGATATCAACCGGTAATGTGCCGCTCAAGAAGTTCTTAGATAAATCAAGCCAAAGGAGGCTATCAAGATGAAATAAACTTGGGGGTATAGTTGACGATAACTGGTTATAAGATAATTTAATTTCTTCTAACCTGGCATGATTGCCGATGTCCTCTGGTATGGAGCCAGAAAATTTGTTGTGGTGGAGCTGCAATACTACTAGATTCTTTAGCATTGCAGTATGTGATGGGATTCGGCCGTACAAGCTATTCCAGTAGAGGTTAAGGGATTGCAGATTCTCCATCATCATGATTGAATCTGGAATTGTACCATATAATTGGTTTTTTGAAAGAACCAACACTCTAAGACCGGTTAAGTTTGAAATCGTAGCCGGAAGTTTGCCAACTAAATTGGTCTCAGATGCAATGAAAGTTTCCAGCTGACTTGACAGATTCCCTACATAGCCAGGAAGGCCACCAGTGAAATTGTTGGACGAGATGTCAAGATACCAAAGCTTCCTACAGTTTGAAAGAATGGACAAAAAGCTGAGATCACCCTCTAGGCGGTTTTCTTGAAACCTAAGTTTCACTAAGGAGTACATGTTACCAATTGTCTCAGGCAATGACCCATCCAACATGTTTCCATACAACAACAGCACTGATAACTCAGAAAGGTTGCCAAGGGAAGCAGGAATAGGTCCCGTTAGCTGATTGTCTCCGAGACGTAGATCCGATAGTTGGCCCAGCTGTCCAAAAATTTCCGGAATAGGTCCTGTCAGTTTTCCCACTGACATACTCAAGACACTTAGCAAAGTGAGGTTGCCAAGTGCGGAAGGAATTGAGCCAACAAGGTTATTCTCACCCAAGGAAATCAATTCTAGATGAGCCAACTTACCCAGCCATGTTGGCATAACACTTTCAAATAAGTTAGCAGGCATGGAAATAGCTTTGAGGTCCCGACAAGATGCGAGCCCCAACGGAATCGGACCAGTGAACCTGTTCACTCCCATGCTGATTATTTCCAGCGCCGGGAGACTAAAACTTCCGTTATCGGGGATATGGCCAGTTAGGTTGTAGTTGCTGCTGAGATATATTGTATGGAGTTTAGACATGTTGAAGATAGCCTGAGGCAATAGGCCAGTGAGATAATTGTACTGCAGGTCAAGAAACTCAAGCATTGGCGACGAGGAAATGGAATATGGTATCGGCCCCGATAAACTATTATTCCCGATGGAACGATAAGTTAACATCGGTGTATTGTTGAATAGATCAACCGGTATTGAGCCACTGAGGTAATTTGTCCGGAGAATTATGAAGGCAAGGTTGTGTAAGTTCCGCAGCTCTACCGGGATTGTACCCGAAAGATGGTTCGACTTCAAGACAAGAACTCTTAGCCTCGTGAGGTTTTCTATGGTGGATGGGATGCTACCTGACAGGCCATTGCGACCAAGGTCAAGGAATTTGAGGCGATGCAGTCTTCCTAAATCATCTGGTATGGAGCCAGTCAGAACGGTGTTGGTGAGGTTGATGATGGAGAGAAAGGAGAGGTTACCGAGGTGAGGAGCGAGGGTTCCATCAAGTAACACGTCCTGCAGCTCAACGGCCGTGACGCGCTGCCTGCGCCGGCTGCACGAGATACCGAACCAGTGGCAGAAAGACGTGCCGGTGGTCCAGTTGTTTGCAAGGACGCCTTGAGGGTCGGAAAGGTGGGCTTTGAAAGCCAGCAGCACGGCGAGATCGGTGTTGCTGCCGTTGCCGCTGCTCTGACTCGGAGAAGAAGAGCCGATGCCGGACACTACGGCTGACACGGGGACGGCCGATAGTGCTAGTAGCACGACGACAGGGATGCATGCAGCGGCCATTGAGCTGCTTGTTGTTCCGTTAATCATGTTGTTCAGATGTATATATAGTGAATCTGGTCAATGCATATGTTGCTTTCACAAATATTCAAACTGTCCTTTTCTTTTTACCTTCCCAGTCAAGACTGCCGGCCAAAATATATTAGAGATTTGAGAAAATAAGGATTATAAAGTAGCCATACCTATCAATCGCTCTCTAGAAGCTTGTATTGTGTCTAACAAATTTATTTCGGTGGGAGTGTCTAACAACTATCAACATGTTCATGCCAGTCAACAGCCTACTAGCCTATATATGCCACATAATCCGTTGCTAGAGTTGTTAATAAGAAGAGAGAGATAGCAGAATATTCGATGCTAAGTAAGCTTCTCCAACTTTGCCTTGCAACTAAGACCTCCAAAACTAGCTTATTGTTGCATATGTGATTGATTGATTGATTGATTGATTGGTGCTGATCTACTGATCTAGGGGTATTTCACTAGGAATTGAGAAGGGGCCAAGAGATTGGCGAATGCAGTAATGCAGGGACGAGTACGATTTCCTCGCTAGCAATGCACTGCCAAATCGCTACAGAAGAAAAAAAGATGAACTTCTAGTCTTCTAGTCGATGTGCAGCACAAAATCAATATTGATAAATCACCAATCAAAATCGAGGAAGAGCGAATCGAGCGACGTCCCTGAGGTTTGACTGCCGGGCCGCCTCGCTCGTCGTCCATGTGCCGCCGCTCCGTGGTAGGACCTTACTCCGCCGGGTCGCCCCATCGCCGCGCACGAACGGCCTGACCAGCCGCAGCAGCCAGCGGGGTGCCTGTTACCCATCCGGTCTCCGACTCGCAGCGGCTCTGCGTCCTCCTCCACTTCAACGCCGTGGTCGCTGATGCCGCGGGGATGGCGGAAGGGGCCAGCGGGATTGGTGGGACCGTGTGAAAGGAGGCATGCATAAGTTCAGATACTACAACTGTAACACAGATTGAGGGGTCTCAAAAAAAAAAAGAACGATGGAGCACACAGGAGAGGGAGGATTGTATGTAGTGCTACCACGCTATATTTATTTATTTTAATCTATTTATAAGTTGTTTTTTTAGACGTATTTATAAGTTGCTTTGTGAAATGATTTCAACGCTAACATTTCATGCCTCTTTATTTTTTTTAGAGTTGTTTTTCTAATTTGGATATGAAAATGTATGACATCGTTCATACATGTCCTCACGGGACATTTTTGGATTTACGATTACTAGGAGCACCACACACGTTCTCACGGGACATAAGGTTTAGTGAGAACATATCTGGTGCTACATGACATATGTGAAGAGACATATGCATTGCATTGGTTTGTTATAAACGACGAGCAAATAAACGATGAACAAAAACACTTTCAATACACGGGGACACAAGATTTTAACGTGGAAAATCCTTCCAAGGAGGAAGAGAAAAAACCACGGTCGCCAGCCAGCAAAACTTCACTATATTGGAAGAGGTTACAAACGCCGAGAATTTACAACTTGTGACCTCTCCCAAACCGGCGTCTTACAAGAGATATATATATAGCGGTGAAACCCTAAGTCGGCAGGAGTCCGACTCAGCAACGATCACGACCGAGTGGAGCGGAGTCATAAGTTAGCGTTTATCTTTATATGAATTTAGATCACAATAAAACAACACTCCACCTTGAAACAAATTCCATCTTATATCATGAACGAGAACCTTCTTTCTGCATCAACAAATAAAACACTTTCAGCACTAACAGCCATTAGGAGCTAAACAGTTATACCAAGACTGAGTAAAGCTCAAACTTAGTAACAGTAACTGGCTTTATCATCATATCAGCTGGATTATCATGAGTACTAATCTTGCATACCTTTAATTTACCTTGAGCAACAACATCTCGAACATAATGGTATTTGACATCAAATATGTTTTCTTCTCTCATGAAACATCTCATTCTTAGTAAGGTAAATAGCACTCTGACTGTCATAAAACAGATTAATGTAAGCATTATCTCCATAAAGTTCAGCATACAAACCTTTCAATCAAACAGATTCTTTCACCGCTTCAGCAATAGCCATGTACTCAGACTCCGTGGTAGATTGGGCAACAACTGGCTGAAGTGTTGCCTTCCAACTAACAGCACAACCACCAATAGTGAACACATAACCTGTGAGGGACCTCCTCTTATCCAAATCGACAGCAAAATCTGAAACCACATAGTCAACGAGTCCCTTAGCAGCCTTGCCAAACTTCAAGCAAGCATTAGTCGTGCCATGGAGGTACCTGAAAATACATTGAACAGATTTCCAATATTCTTTGCCAGGATTAGACATGTATCTACTCACCAAACTCATAGCATATGATACATCAGGACGAGAATAGACCATGGCATACATAAAGGAACCAACCGCACTAGAATATGGAACTCGACCAAATCATCATCAGTAGTAGGACACTGAGAAGCTGATAACTTAAAATAAGGAGCAATAGGAGTACTAACAGACTTTGTATTATGCATGTTAAAACACTGAAAAACTTTCTTAATATAACTTTGCTGACTAAGAAATAAGAACTCAGATTTTCTGTCACGTGTAATTTCCATACCTAAAATTTTCTTGGCAGCACCAAGATCTTTTATTTCAAACTCACTACTCAACTGTGATTTGAGAGCAGCGATTTCTTTATCACTCTTGGCAGCAATCAGTATATCATCAACATATAACAGCAAGTATATAGGTGATCCATCAACAAACTTAATGTACACACAGCTATCAAATTAAGACATGTTAAAGCCATGTGACAACATAAATAAATCAAACCTTTTATACCATTGACGAGGAGACTGTTTTAAACCATATAAGGATATTTTCAATTTACAAACAAGATCCTCCTTACCAGGCACTATGAACCCTTCGGGCTGGTCCATGTATATCTCCTCCTCCAAATCTCCATGCAGAAAAGCAGTCTTAACATCTAACTGCTCAATCTCAAGATCACGCATAGATACAATACCGAAAAATGTACAAATTGAACTATACTTCACAACCGGAGAAAACACATCATTATAATCAATACCTGGAATCTGACTGAAACCTTTAGCAACTAACCTTGCCTTAAATCTCGGAGGCTCAATAGGAGATAAACCCTCCTTTCTCTTAAAAGATCCATTTGTAACGGACAGCCTTCTTTTGTTTAGGCAAGCGCACAATATCCCATGTGCCATTTTTTTCAAGTGACTGCATCTCTTCTTGCATTCTTGCATAGCGGAAATCCACTTCTCGCAGTCACCTGAACCAACAGCTTCAGTGTACGTGGATGGCTCATGTTCATTCTCCACCTGTTATGCACAATTCAGAGCATAATTAAAAATGTTACACTATTCAATTAAACATGGTCGAGGACCATAATTTCTCTTTTGTCTACCATCAGCAATAGACTGATTTTGTTGCTGCAAAACAGGGGGTGAGTGCTGCACAATATCATTATCAGAATCAGAATTATCTGAAGCAGCACCATCATTGTCAAAAATAACATTTTCTTTCTCACCAGAGTGCTTCACCTCGACACGAACCTGCTGTTCTTCCTCATCAGAACTATCTGACAAAACATCTGAAGACAAACTATCATAGTACATAATAGATTCATTAAAAACAACACTCCTGCTCATAAATGCCTTGTTAGTTTCAGGATTCCATAACTTATATCATTTTACTCCTGAACCATAACCAAGAAACACAGACTTAACCGCTCTCGGCTCTAACTTTCCATTATCAACAAGAGCATAAGCAGTGCAACCAAAAACTTTCAGTTGTGAATAATCAGCAGGTGAGCCAGACCGTACCTCAATGTGAGTCTTCTTGTCGAGCGGAATAGATGGTGATCTGTTGATCAAGTAGCATGCGGTGGCAGCAGACTCAGCCCAAAAACGCTTGCTCATGCGACTATTGGATATCATGCAGCGAGCCTTGGAGATGATGATTCTTTTCATGCGCTCCGCTACACCATTCTGCTGAGGCGTGTACAGGATGGTGAGGTACCTGACAATGTCTTCTTTTCTGCAATAATCATTAAAAGCATGCGAACAAAATTTGCCACCATTGTCAGTACGAAGCAATTTCATCTTCCTCTCAGTTTGCCTCTCTATCATAGCTTTTCACTCTTTAAAAGCAGCAAAAGTATCATCTTTATTTTTCATGAAATAAGACCAAACTCTTCTAGAGTAATCATCAATAATGGTAAGCATGTAACGAACACCACCATAAGAGGGCTTACGAGATGGCCCCACAAATCAGCAGGTACATAATCAAGTGTACCTTTGGTGGTATGAACGGAAGTATTAAACTTTACTCTCTTGTGCTTACCGAATATGCAATGCTCACAGAATTGCATCTTACCCAAACTGCAGCCACGCAGAAGGTCTCTCCTAACCAATTCTGCCATATCAAGTTCACTCATATATCCAAGACGCATATGATAAAGATTAATTTTACTTGGATCATCATTAGAAACAGCAGCAGCAGTACCAGTCAAAGTGCTACCTCTAAGAACATATAACTTGGCAGAATTTAAATCACCAATCATGTGAACGAGTGACGGAGTTGGGCCAGGCGGGTACCCAGCCAAGTCGCTCGTCCAACTAGAAGCCCGACCCGGTAATTCCGGCTACCAGCTAAGAGGTCCTTAACGATCTCAGGAGTCAAGGGTAGTCGGATAAAAACGTAGGTGCCACGAATAGCCTCTGAAGACATCTAGGTAAAACTATGAACCGACCTTCCCTGCGGCATCCCATCCCTGAAAATTAGGGCCGGTCTTTGCGTCAACCCGCAGATCCATAAGATCATATGGGATGACGTATAGAACAGTAACTGGGCCCACTGTAACGTACCTAACATCCAGACAGGACGTAGGCAACATTGTACCGGTGTAGCTTAGGTCTACTCTAAGCCTATACGGGAGCGTAGAGTGCCATGCCGCTCATCTATAAGGCTGGGACATGCCCCTATATAAGGCCGATCACCTCGGCATAGAGAGGGAGATCGATCATTCATCACACACACCCACAAACACACAATCCACATATCTCCTCCATCGAAGAACACACCATCCACATAGCCGGCTAAACCGCTAGCCGGCATCATCTTGTATCTTGAGCGTCTCACACGCCGGAATACAATCAATCCACACAGGAGTAGGGTTTTTACTGGGACGATCCCTGGGCCTGAACCTGTATACATTCTTGCGTGCTTGAGACTGTTAACCCATCCGATCGTGGCCACAAGCCTTTACCTACACATAAATTCACTAGCCGGTTACGAAATACTGACAGTTGGCATGCCAGGTAGGGGCTTTGTGCGCCAACTTTTGAGCATCGCGATGAATTCCACTCCATTCACCTTCACCATCAATGGCCACGACGCCAGCATGACTCCGGTCCCCCGCTCCATTCGACTAGACGGCGGGCTGGTTTCGGGCGAATGCATTCGCTTCGGAAGCTTGGAGTTCGCCGCCAACCAAGACGGCGAACTTCACTTCTCCAGCGTGGTGCCTCCTCCTTCAAAGGCCGTTCCTCCACCGTCGTTGCCACAAAGCAACGAGGATCGAGCCAAAGAGGGAGGCCGAACAAAATCGGCTCGGTGACACGCACGGGCGCGTGCACGACGCGCCCACGACATCCTCAACAATCAGCTTCCAGGTCGCAGCTTTGACGCCCGCGTCCTAGCTCCTCGAACCAAACTCAAGAAGATGGACGGCGATCCTACGCGAGAAGTGCTGATGACAAGCCAAGAGACGTGGCTTGCTTACAGCGGAGGGCGAAGCATCGTCGGCAGCTGGCGCTCCCCGGGTATACTAGGTGCACCGCCGGGGGGGCGCAGCAACGGGAGACGGAATCCTCCGACTCTGCCTCCCTCACGAGGTCTCCTGGAGTGGGGACTCTCAAGAGAACTGTAGGCGGTGGGTAACTCGTTCGGGGGCGGCCTACCGTCCCAGCTCAGATGCCATCAATTAGTACTACTCCACTCCTGACGACTCCAGGTGGCAAGGGCCGACAGCCTACCCGGAGGGCTGCCGCGACACCTGGGACAGCTACAACCGTCGCTGACGCCGGAGGGCTGCCCAACGACGACAAGCGGCAAGGACGACTAGCAATTCCCGCAGGCGTGAAACGGATTCAAACCCGACGACACCTCTTCCAACTCCCAGCGTCGGGCAGCTGGAAGCCCTAATCCACCAGAATAACTCCCTCCGTGTCAACGGGGGAGGGATAGCCTCCGACGAAGATGGAGCTCCCTCAACTACCTCAGGGAAATATTCGAGCCAAGAAGAAAAAGGGGAAGGAGACCCCTTCGTAGCCACGCTGCACCTCGATTTGGACGACCAATTCAAACCCAACTTGGATTGGAAGCCTGAATTGGTGGAGAAAGACTTTCATCAATGTTGGGTAAACCCTGGCCTAAGAAAAACGGCTCGGGTTGCCCGGCGTCGAGCCGCCCAGATCATGTGGCGCAACGCGCTCAAGCGTCAACAAAGGTGGTCTCACGAAAATCCTGGAACCGGTCCAACGGGCAAGCAAAGGGGTAAAACTTGGGAATTCCATCCATGTGAATCGACTCGCCTTCGCACGGAAAAGACGTCTCAAGACGCCGGACCGAATCCGGGCATTCCCCGAGTACGCCCTCCAGCCAGAACCGGTTCCCGGGAAGGAGGGACCGCCATCAACTCGTCATGAAATCCGCTGGTAAATTGGGGGTTACGAAATCCCTGAGGACCTAGCCTGCCCTGGTATAACCAAGGTGAAGTACGAAATATGTTCTTGTTCAACTAGATTGCACCCTATCTTTTCCCATGGTCCCTCCGTCGGCAATCCAGTTTAGTAGCATGCTTTAATTCTGGTCCAAGCCCCTTCGACTCCGGCTGCCAGTCTACGCCCCAGGGCTATGATGAGCCAAGCAGAAGTCTGCCAGGATTACGGCTTCATGCGAACACACGGGTCAAAACGGAGGGGACACCTTTTCATTACTCTAACGAAATAGCGTTTATGGTAGATCCTCGAGCAAACATCTAGAGTAGTGTGTATGCCACTTAACCGCCCACTCTTGGACCCCAGCAGCATACCGCAACCCGGCTGTGCAAGCTGGCAAGGGCTAAGCTCCGAGTCGGTATACACGTGAAAACAGATAAGCCCGCGACATCAAGCATAGACTAAAATTGCAAAGGGAAAAGATATAAGGGGTCTGTACGCTATCCTCAAACGCCGGATATAAAATCTGAGTAAGATGTAAGTTACTTAATCGCCCACTCTTGGACCCCAGCAGCAGACCTCAACCCGGCTGTGAAAGCTGGCAAGGGCTAAGCTCCGAGTCAATTTACATAAGAAATGGGTTAGGCTAGGAAAAGCAAAACATGCAAAGTAAAGAACGTAGGAATCACCCTCACCTAAAACTTTATTATCACAATATGTTTATAATCGTTTATTGCATATGTGACCCGGCATCCCGGGAAACTAATAAGTTCATTGTGTAAACAGAAAACACTACAAAAAAGTTAGGTAGCCGGACCCGATGCTTTCCCTCCCTGACCAGCCCGAGGTGGAGGAGCCAACTCAGGGCTATCTATTAACCATATTTGGTTAGCCGTGTTTTACACGTATTGTATCTGTAACTCTGACCCTTCAATATAAACGGACGAGCCGGCCTGTACGTGCTGTGTGCGTTCCAAATACTCCCTCCGTTCACAAAAAGATGTCTCAACCTAGCCAAAATTTATATGTATCTACATACTAAATCATGTCCTACATACTAAATCATGTCTAGATACATACAAATTTAGGCTAGGTTAAGACATCCTTTTATGGACGGAGGGAGTACATTGTTTTACATGGTATCAGACGACTAGGTCTTTTATCGATCGATCTACAGCTTCCGCTTCCGCCGCCGCCGCGCGCCGCCGTTCTCTGTCATGGGCGACACTCACGCCTCCACCGCCATGAACAGCTCGGCCGCTCTTGTCTCCGCCGGTTCCCTCGCCCTTGGAGGCGCTTCCATGACCGCCGGCTTGTCTTTCCACTTCTCGCACCTGATCACCGTCAAGCTCACCTCGGAAAACTTCCTCTTTTGGCGAGCGCAAGTGGTTCCTCTTCTCCGGAGCCACTCCCTGATGGGCTATGTGGATGGTACCTTCCCGTGCCCGTCCGCTACCATTACTACGCCGGCTGCCGCCGAGGGCGCGCCCGCGACTACCTTGCCGAACCCGGCGCACACGGCGTGGCTCCAACCAGACCAGGCCATATTATCTGCAATCCAGTCACTACGGGAAAAGCTACAGTTCCCGACGGCCAGAAACCGTCGGCAAAGGGTCAGAAACCGTCGGCATATAGTTTTGCCGATGGTTACCGTCGGCATGTGGCCGTCGGCATCTTCTCGGTCGGCATACACTGAAAAGACCGTCGGCAAACAAAGGCCGTCGGCATACACAGAGTTACCGACGGTTTTACAGGCCCGTCGGCAAACCAGGCCGTCGGCAAACCAGTTAACAGAGACGGCCGTCTGACGGCGTCGAAACATTTGCCGACGGCCAGGCCGTCTGCATCAACAGACACGTGGCACCTCACAGTTTACTTCCACCCACGTATATGCCCACCCACGTATATGCCGACGGCAAAGCTCACAGTTTACTTCCACCCACGTATATGCCCACCCACGTATATGCCGACAGCTTTGCCGTCGGCATACTTGTTGACCCGAAACAAAAAAAAAGCCAATAAAAGGCTAATTACAGACAAGAAGGCTAATTACAGACATGACATGATTTAGCATTGCAAATCACAATGTGCACCATTAAAAAACAATGGTTAATCCACTATATGTATCAACCTCAAACATTGGTTAATACAATACACAATTAAATCACAGTGTATCTTTACAGCATTGGAAATGAGCTCTCTGCTATGGACTAAATACATAACAAAAATTCCTGCACAAAGGAATAGGTATCTCCCCTCATTCCTCGCTGTCAAATGATTATTGTCAAAGGCAAGATAAAATGTTAAAAAACAGCTAGGAGGAATACACATGATCTAGAACTATACAACAACCACTTGGTGACCATATGACCCAGGAAGACCATAAATATAACCAAAAAATATATGCCAACAAGCAAACAAGTGTAGGGCGTTATCTAAGCCATTTCTTGTACCAAAAAAATGGAGGTGTTGCTCCACTAGTTTGGTAAATTTACTAGAGCATGAGCACCAACTAATAATTAGCTAGGACCATAATTATAGCACAACAATTCCAGGAGAATATCAAAAAATTCCTCATGCTACCATGTATGGTGGACGAAGAACTGCCAAGTAACCTAGACAAGAAAAGCGCTAAGACCCTGCCACAGTGAGCCCAGCAACTTATCTAAACAGACGGAGTCGGAGCAGAAGTCCACCCCTGCCATCACACGGCGCAGAGGACTCACCGTCATAACACGGTCGGGATTGAAAGCAATCGCTAGTGCTACACATTTATCACCATGCAAGGCGTCCTGTAGTCTCCCAACCTGAGGCACAACAGAACAGTCCATTATACTCAAATAAGGAAAGACAAGTCCGCAAACAAAAAATATCTTGAAAAACTTGGTACAAAATATCATGCTAGTTGGCAAAGAAAACAGTAACAAAGAGACACATAACTAGAGCAAATGACTGGATGAATATCACAAAGAAATTTAAGACTCTTACAATATTAAAGCAAGCCACTAATGGTGAAGATGCATTAGTCAAAATATGTAAGTATTTTTCATCAGTAGCAGTAAAGGATCAACTACTTATGTGGCATAGACAATAGGAAGGCATCATCATGTAGCAGGCACACAATATCACATACTAGTGCATCCAAAGTTAAACAAAAACAGCATCATTACATCACAGTTTCAAATAGAAGCTAACTATGTCTCAGGTGACAGTGATCCACCATCGTTAAGGAGTAAATACAGATCAAACATGACGGATGCATGTCCTAAAGACTAAAGATATATCACGTTCAAGCATGCCTTCGTAGAACAAAACTGAAATGGCCACTGCCAATTTGTAAGCTCGTTGTCAATTTTATCGAGCACTTTCCCATGATTATGTAATAGTAGCACAGGCAGCAGCAGCAGCAGCAGCAGCATCAGCATCATATGCATTAGATAATTCACATGAAACAAATGGCCTACGAAGCACTACTAAGTGGCCTTTTCCTACAGTAACAAGTCATCAAGTAAGGAACTTTGCAGGTTCACAATTACTGAGTAATCAGAGCAAAATAAAGAAAGTTTTCAAAATTAAGGGGATTGCAAGTTTGTAACTTGATCAAATAGCCTGATGGCCAAAACTAAGCATGAGATAATCACGATGCATAGCCAAACAGATTCAAAGCGCCTAAACTAAAGTAAGCAAATCGCAACAAGAACAGATGTGCAAGCATACAAAAAAAGTTAGGTAGATAGTGGACGCATCTAGAAGACAACCTTGCATCTCCTTGGCGACCTTGGCCTGCATCTCGCGGAGGGAGGCGGCCTCCTCCACCATCTCCTACAGCCTATGCTTCATATCGTCGAGCTCCTGCGGCTGCGAGAAAGCAAAGGATCAGAGACCCAGACATAACAAGGGTTAGGGTTTAACACGGGGACAAGGATTCAGGGGTGTGGGGTTAGGGGGGACCTTCGTTGCTTCTTCTCCGGCGGCGGCCATCTCGACGTCGCCGCCTTCCATTTCTCCGTCCACGGGGACGACTCGCTTCCGGAGGAGGGGACGCAGATGCAGGAGGGGATTGGGGGCGGAGTCGGTCGACGCATAGACGCAGGCAGCGGCGACATATCGGCGGCCTCCCGGCCTTGGCCTTGGCCAACCATCCGCGACGCCGTGGCTTCCGAGGGGTGCACTCGAGGTCGAGGACGCCGAGTTGGACAAAGGGGCTCTGTGGCTCTCGTCGGCGTCGTGGCCGTCCTGGTGGCCGGGGTCCCATCGCCGGCGTGTAGCGCCCCCACCGCAAACGCTAGGTCACGAAAGCGCCGCGGGCCAGCCAGCTCGACGGAGGGCCGCGCATCGACGCACGCGCTCGCCGGCGAGCCAGCCATCAGCGACGCCGTGGTTTCCGAGGGGTGCACTCGAGGTCGAGGAGGCCGAGGTAGGTGGCGCTAGGGTTTCAGATCTGAGGTCGAGGAAGAGGATGAGTGGGAGGCGATGGGAGGAAATGACCATGGGCGGCGGCGTTCGGCGAGTGGATATAGGAGACGCACTCCCGTGACCTACAAACGGATGGGCCTCCATCCACTTCTCCGCAGCCACAGCCCAAAATACGTTTTTTATGTCAGTTTTATATTTTTCCTTTCTATGGGGCTATGGTTTTGCTTATTCGGAATTTTGGGATATTCCCCTCAACAAAAACAAATTGGGAGATGGATGATAATAATAATAATAATAATAATAATAATAATAATAATAATAATAATAATAATAAGTAGTATGAGAATAATGGGAAGAAAATTTACAAGTGATAATGCCTATATTAATTCTAACAAGGTTATCCCTATATTAATTGTCTGAAAAATCTAACGAGGTTCTTTTGTGAAGAACCAACCGAATCGTTGTTGCACACTTTGACCTCACAATGTGTCATTATATGTGAGTGCCAAAAGGTTGGCTGTCAAAAGCTTTCCCTCCACCTCTTTTCAAAAAGACAAAATGCATGTGATTCAGCTGGAAGCGGGTCAAATTTGAACTGCAGCTGCTTCGTAGTTTGCTCGTTATTTTTGGTAAAAATCATTTTTAGGTTCACAATTGGTCATTTAATCAGAGATACCCTAATAGTTTGGCAAAATTCATCCCGTAGCTAAGAACGGTCGTGTCATCTATAAACATGTATAGGTTTCAAGCCAAATGACCAAGTTATGGCCATTCTCATGCCATAGTTTGTGATAAAGTGCTCATATTTGACACATAATTGTATCTTGGTATGGGAAACAATGTTGCCCAATTGAGTTGTCAAATTATTTTTAGAAATATCATTTTCTATTTTCTAAGTGCAAAAAATGACTTTTTTTGTGAAGCAACTACAAAAAATATGGTGCAAAATGTAACCCTTACAATTATCACACAAACTAGTCCATATGTGATGGACAATCCCCAAGTATTAGGAATTTTCTCGCTTTCTACCTAATTTCACCTATTTAAATGACTTTATGCCGATTTTTGAAAGAAATTCAAATTTGAACTACAACTGTGTGATAGTTTGCTCAGATTTTTTTACAAAAATCATTTTAAGGTATACAAGTAGTGATTATATCACAGAACCATCGATAGCTTTGAAAAATTCGACCCCTTTCAATGAATATCCATGGCGGCCATTTTGACAATATTTTCAAAAAAAAATCAAAGAAAGTGAAAAAATACTCAAAAAAAGAAATCCTTTGGCATGGAGTCCTTTCATGTGTACTACTTTCTAGGAAAAATAATAAACATGAGTTTTTGCAAACTTTCCAAAAAAATCATTCACAAAAAGGTTTATCATCTATAAACATGTATAGGTTTCAAGCCAAATGACCAAGTTATGGTCATTCTCATGCCATAGTTTGTGATAAAGTGCTCATATTTGACACATAGTTGTATCTTGGTATGGGAACCAATGTTGCCCAATTGAGTTGTCAAATTATTTTTAGAAATGTCATTTTCTATTTTCTAAGTGCCAAAATGACTTTTTTTGTGAAGCAACTACGAAAAATATGGTGCAAAATGTAACCCTTACAATTATCACACAAACTAGTCCATATGTGATGGACAATCCCCAAGTATTAGGAATTTTCTCGCTTTCTACCTAATTTCGCCTATTTAAATGACTATGCCGATTTTTCGAAAGAAATACAAATTTGAACTACAACTGTGTGATAGTTTGCTCTGATTTTTTTACAAAAATCATTTTAAGGTATACAAGTAGTGATTATATCACAGAACCATCGATAGCTTTGAAAAATTCGACCCCTTTCAATGAATATCCATGGCGGCCATTTTGACAATATTTTCAAAAAAATCAAAGAAAGTGAAAAAATACTCAAAAAAAGAAATCATTTGGCATGGAGTCCTTTCATGTGTACTACTTTCTAGGAAAAATAATAAACATGAGTTTTTGCAAACTTTCCAAAAAAATCATTCACAAAAAGGTTTATCATCTATAAACATGTATAGGTTTCAAGCCAAATGACCAAGTTATGGTCATTCTCATGCCATAGTTTGTGATAAAGTGCTCATATTTGACACATAGTTGTATCTTGGTATGGGAAACAATGTTGCCCAATTGAGTTGTCAAATTATTTTTAGAAATATCATTTTCTATTTTCTAAGTGCCAAAATGACTTTTTTTGTGAAGCAACTACAAAAAATATGGTGCAAAATGTAACCCTTACAATTATCACACAAACTAGTCCATATGTGATGGACAATCCCCAAGTATTAGGAATTTTCTCGCTTTCTACCTAATTTCGCCTATTTAAATGACTATGCCGATTTTTCGAAAGAAATACAAATTTGAACTACAACTGTGTGATAGTTTGCTCTGATTTTTTTACAAAAATCATTTTAAGGTATACAAGTAGTGATTATATCACAGAACCATCGATATCTTTGAAAAATTCGACCCCTTTCAATGAATATCCATGGCGGCCATTTTGACAATATTTTCAAAAAAATCAAAGAAAGTGAAAAAATACTCAAAAAAAGAAATCCTTTGGCATGGAGTCCTTTCATGTGTACTAATTTCTAGGAAAAATAATAAACATGAGTTTTTACAAACTTTCCAAAAAAATCATTCACAAAAAGGTCTATTATCTATAAACATGTATAGGTTTCAAGCCAAATGACCAAGTTACGGCCATTCTCATGCCACAGTTTGTGATAAAGTGCTCATATTTGACACATAGTTGTATCTTTGTATGGGAAACAATGTTGCCCAATTGAGTTGTCAAATTATTTTTAGAAATATCATTTTCTATTTTCTAAGTGCCAAAAATGACTTTTTTTGTGAAGCAACTACAAAAAATATGGTGCAAAATGTAACCCTTACAATTATCACACAAACTAGTCCATATGTGATGGACAATCACCAAGTATTAGGAATTTTCTCGCTTTCTACCTAATTTCGCCTATTTAAATGACTTTATGCCGATTTTTCGAAAGAAATACAAATTTGAACTACAACTGTGTTATAGTTTGCTCTGATTTTTTTACAAAAATCATTTTAAGGTATACAAGTAGTGATTATATCACAGAACCATCGATAGCTTTGAAAATTTTGACCCCTTTCAATGAATATCCATGGCGGCCATTTTGACAATATTTTCAAAAAAATCAAAGAAAGTGAAAAAATACTCAAACAAAAAAATCATTTGGCATGGAGTCCTTTCATGTGTACTACTTTCTAGGAAAAATAATAAACATGAGTTTTTGCAAACTTTCCAAAAAAATCGTTCACAAAAAGGTTTATCATCTATAAACATGTATAGGTTTCAAGCCAAATGACCAAGTTATGGTCATTCTCATGCCATAGTTTGTGATAAAGTGCTCATATTTGACACATAGTTGTATCTTGGTATGGGAAACAATGTTGCCCAATTGAGTTGTCAAATTATTTTTAGAAATATCATTTTCTATTTTCTAAGTGCCAAAATGACTTTTTTTGTGAAGCAACTACAAAAAATATGGTGCAAAATGTAACCCTTACAATTATCACACAAACTAGTCCATATGTGATGGACAATCCCCAAGTATTAGGAATTTTCTCGCTTTCTACCTAATTTCGCCTATTTAAATGACTATGCCGATTTTTCGAAAGATATACAAATTTGAACTACAACTGTGTGATAGTTTGCTCTGATTTTTTTCAAAAATCATTTTAAGGTATACAAGTAGTGATTATATCACAGAACCATCGATATCTTTGAAAAATTCGACCCCTTTCAATGAATATCCATGGCGGCCATTTTGACAATATTTTCAAAAAAATCAAAGAAAGTGAAAAAATACTCAAAAAAAGAAATCCTTTGGCATGGAGTCCTTTCATGTGTACTAATTTCTAGGAAAAATAATAAACATGAGTTTTTACAAACTTTCCAAAAAAATCATTCACAAAAAGGTCTATCATCTATAAACATGTATAGGTTTCAAGCCAAATGACCAAGTTACGGCCATTCTCATGCCACAGTTTGTGATAAAGTGCTCATATTTGACACATAGTTGTATCTTGGTATGGGAAACAATGTTGCCCAATTGAGTTGTCAAATTATTTTTAGAAATATCATTTTCTATTTTCTAAGTGCCAAAAATGACTTTTTTTGTGAAGCAACTACAAAAAATATGGTGCAAAATGTAACCCTTACAATTATCACACAAACTAGTCCATATGTGATGGACAATCCCCAAGTATTAGGAATTTTCTCGCTTTCTACCTAATTTCGCCTATTTAAATGACTTTATGCCGATTTTTCGAAAGAAATACAAATTTGAACTACAACTGTGTGATAGTTTGCTCTGATTTTTTTACAAAAATCATTTTAAGGTATACAAGTAGTGATTATATCACAGAACCATCGATAGCTTTGAAAAATTCGACCCCTTTCAATGAATATCCATGGCGGCCATTTTGACAATATTTCAAAAAAATCAAAGAAAGTGAAAAAATACTCAAAAAAAGAAATCATTTGGCATGGAGTCCTTTCATGTGTACTACTTTCTAGGAAAAATAATAAACATGAGTTTTTGCAAACTTTCCAAAAAAATCATTCACAAAAAGGTTTATCATCTATAAACATGTATAGGTTTCATGCCAAATGACCAAGTTACGGTCATTCTCATGCCATAGTTTGTGATAAAGTGCTCATATTTGACACATAGTTGTATCTTGGTATGGGAAACAATGTTGCCCAATTGAGTTGTCAAATTATTTTTAGAAATATCATTTTCTATTTTCTAAGTGCCAAAATGACTTTTTTTGTGAAGCAACTACAAAAAATATGGTGCAAAATGTAACCCTTACAATTATCACACAAAATAGTCCATATGTGATGGACAATCCCCAAGTATTAGGAATTTTCTCGCTTTCTACCTAATTTCACCTATTTTAATGACTTTATGCCGATTTTTTGAAAGAAATTCAAATTTGAACTACAACTGTGTGATAGTTTGCTCAGATTTTTTTACAAAAATCATTTTAAGGTATACAAGTAGTGATTATATCACAAAACCATCGATAGCTTTGAAAAATTCGACCCCTTTCAATGAATATCCATGGCGGCCATTTTGACAATATTTTCAAAAAAATCAAAGAAAGTGAAAAAATACTCAAAAAAGAAATCATTTGGCATGGAGTCCTTTCATGTGTACTACTTTCTAGGAAAAATAATAAACATGAGTTTTTGCAAACTTTCCAAAAAAATCATTCACAAAAAGGTTTATCATCTATAAACATGTATAGGTTTCAAGCCAAATGACCAAGTTATGGTCATTCTCATGCCATAGTTTGTGATAAAGTGCTCATATTTGACACATAGTTGTATCTTGGTATGGGAAACAATGTTGCCCAATTGAGTTGTCAAATTATTTTTAGAAATATCATTTTCTATTTTCTAAGTGCCAAAATGACTTTTTTTGTGAAGCAACTACAAAAAATATGGTGCAAAATGTAACCCTTACAATTATCACACAAAATAGTCCATATGTGATGGACAATCCCCAAGTATTAGGAATTTTCTCGCTTTCTACCTAATTTCACCTATTTAAATGACTTTATGCCGATTTTTTGAAAGAAATTCAAATTTGAACTACAACTGTGTGATAGTTTGCTCAGATTTTTTTACAAAAATCATTTTAAGCTATACAAGTAGTAATTATATCACAAAACCATCGATAGCTTTGAAAAATTCGACCCCTTTCAATGAATATCCATGGCGGCCATTTTGACAATATTTTCAAAAAAATCAAAGAAAGTGAAAAAATACTCAAAAAAAGAAATCCTTTGGCATGGAGTCCTTTCATGTGTACTACTTTCTAGGAAAAATAATAAACATGAGTTTTTGCAAACTTTCCAAAAAAATCATTCACAAAAAGGTTTATCATCTATAAACATGTATAGGTTTCAAGCCAAATGACCAAGTTATGGTCATTCTCATGCCATAGTTTGTGATAAAGTGCTCATATTTGACACATAGTTGTATCTTGGTATGGGAAACAATGTTGCCCAATTGAGTTGTCAAATTAATTTTAGAAATATCATTTTCTATTTTCTAAGTGCCAAAATGACTTTTTTTGTGAAGCAACTACAAAAAATATGGTGCAAAATGTAACCCTTACAATTATCACACAAACTAGTCCATATGTGATGGACAATCCCCAAGTATTAGGAATTTTCTCGCTTTCTACCTAATTTCGCCTATTTAAATGACTATGCCGATTTTTCGAAAGAAATACAAATTTGAACTACAACTGTGTGATAGTTTGCTCTGATTTTTTTACAAAAATCATTTTAAGGTATACAAGTAGTGATTATATCACAGAACCATCGATAGCTTTGAAAAATTCGACCCCTTTCAATGAATATCCATGGCGGCCATTTTGACAATATTTTCAAAAAAATCAAAGAAAGTGAAAAATACTCAAAAAAAGAAATCATTTGGCATGGAGTCCTTTCATGTGTACTACTTTCTAGGAAAAATAATAAACATGAGTTTTTGCAAACTTTCCAAAAAAATCATTCACAAAAAGGTTTATCATCTATAAACATGTATAGGTTTCAAGCCAAATGACCAAGTTATGGTCATTCTCATGCCATAGTTTGTGATAAAGTGCTCATATTTGACACATAGTTGTATCTTGGTATGGGAAACAATGTTGCCCAATTGAGTTGTCAAATTATTTTTAGAAATATCATTTTCTATTTTCTAAGTGCCAAAATGACTTTTTTTGTGAAGCAACTACAAAAAATATGGTGCAAAATGTAACCCTTACAATTATCACACAAAATAGTCCATATGTGATGGACAATCCCCAAGTATTAGGAATTTTCTCGCTTTCTACCTAATTTCACCTATTTAAATGACTTTATGCCGATTTTTTGAAAGAAATTCAAATTTGAACTACAACTGTGTGATAGTTTGCTCAGATTTTTTTACAAAAATCATTTTAAGCTATACAAGTAGTAATTATATCACAAAACCATCGATAGCTTTGAAAAATTCGACCCCTTTCAATGAATATCCATGGCGGCCATTTTGACAATATTTTCAAAAAAATCAAAGAAAGTGAAAAAATACTCAAAAAAAGAAATCCTTTGGCATGGAGTCCTTTCATGTGTACTACTTTCTAGGAAAAATAATAAACATGAGTTTTTGCAAACTTTCCAAAAAAATCATTCACAAAAAGGTTTATCATCTATAAACATGTATAGGTTTCAAGCCAAATGACCAAGTTATGGTCATTCTCATGCCATAGTTTGTGATAAAGTGCTCATATTTGACACATAGTTGTATCTTGGTATGGGAAACAATGTTGCCCAATTGAGTTGTCAAATTAATTTTAGAAATATCATTTTCTATTTTCTAAGTGCCAAAATGACTTTTTTTGTGAAGCAACTACAAAAAATATGGTGCAAAATGTAACCCTTACAATTATCACACAAACTAGTCCATATGTGATGGACAATCCCCAAGTATTAGGAATTTTCTCGCTTTCTACCTAATTTCGCCTATTTAAATGACTATGCCGATTTTTCGAAAGAAATACAAATTTGAACTACAACTGTGTGATAGTTTGCTCTGATTTTTTTACAAAAATCATTTTAAGGTATACAAGTAGTGATTATATCACAGAACCATCGATAGCTTTGAAAAATTCGACCCCTTTCAATGAATATCCATGGCGGCCATTTTGACAATATTTTCAAAAAAATCAAAGAAAGTGAAAAAATACTCAAAAAAAGAAATCATTTGGCATGGAGTCCTTTCATGTGTACTACTTTCTAGGAAAAATAATAAACATGAGTTTTTGCAAACTTTCCAAAAAAATCATTCACAAAAAGGTTTATCATCTATAAACATGTATAGGTTTCAAGCCAAATGACCAAGTTATGGTCATTCTCATGCCATAGTTTGTGATAAAGTGCTCATATTTGACACATAGTTGTATCTTGGTATGGGAACCAATGTTGCCCAATTGAGTTGTCAAATTATTTTAGAAATATCATTTTCTATTTTCTAAGTGCCAAAATGACTTTTTTTGTGAAGCAACTACAAAAAATATGGTGCAAAATGTAACCCTTACAATTATCACACAAAATAGTCCATATGTGATGGACAATCCCCAAGTATTAGGAATTTTCTCGCTTTCTACCTAATTTCACCTATTTAAATGACTTTATGCCGATTTTTTGAAAGAAATTCAAATTTGAACTACAACTGTGTGATAGTTTGCTCAGATTTTTTTTACAAAAATCATTTTAAGCTATACAAGTAGTAATTATATCACAAAACCATCGATAGCTTTGAAAAATTCGACCCCTTTCAATGAATATCCATGGCGGCCATTTTGACAATATTTTCAAAAAAATCAAAGAAAGTGAAAAAATACTCAAAAAAAGAAATCCTTTGGCATGGAGTCCTTTCATGTGTACTACTTTCTAGGAAAAATAATAAACATGAGTTTTTGCAAACTTTCCAAAAAAATCATTCACAAAAAGGTTTATCATCTATAAACATGTATAGGTTTCAAGCCAAATGACCAAGTTATGGTCATTCTCATGCCATAGTTTGTGATAAAGTGCTCATATTTGACACATAGTTGTATCTTGGTATGGGAAACAATGTTGCCCAATTGAGTTGTCAAATTAATTTTAGAAATATCATTTTCTATTTTCTAAGTGCCAAAATGACTTTTTTTGTGAAGCAACTACAAAAAATATGGTGCAAAATGTAACCCTTACAATTATCACACAAACTAGTCCATATGTGATGGACAATCCCCAAGTATTAGGAATTTTCTCGCTTTCTACCTAATTTCGCCTATTTAAATGACTATGCCGATTTTTCGAAAGAAATACAAATTTGAACTACAACTGTGTGATAGTTTGCTCTGATTTTTTTACAAAAATCATTTTAAGGTATACAAGTAGTGATTATATCACAGAACCATCGATAGCTTTGAAAAATTCGACCCCTTTCAATGAATATCCATGGCGGCCATTTTGACAATATTTTCAAAAAAATCAAAGAAAGTGAAAAAATACTCAAAAAAAGAAATCATTTGGCATGGAGTCCTTTCATGTGTACTACTTTCTAGGAAAAATAATAAACATGAGTTTTTGCAAACTTTCCAAAAAAATCATTCACAAAAGGTTTATCATCTATAAACATGTATAGGTTTCAAGCCAAATGACCAAGTTATGGTCATTCTCATGCCATAGTTTGTGATAAAGTGCTCATATTTGACACATAGTTTTATCTTGGTATGGGAAACAATGTTGCCCAATTGAGTTGTCAAATTATTTTTAGAAATATCATTTTCTATTTTCTAAGTGCCAAAATGACTTTTTTTGTGAAGCAACTACAAAAAATATGGTGCAAAATGTAACCCTTACAATTATCACACAAACTAGTCCATATGTGATGGACAATCCCCAAGTATTAGGAATTTTCTCGCTTTCTACCTAATTTCGCCTATTTAAATGACTATGCCGATTTTTCGAAAGAAATACAAATTTGAACTACAACTGTGTGATAGTTTGCTCTGATTTTTTTACAAAAATCATTTTAAGGTATACAAGTAGTGATTATATCACAGAACCATCGATATCTTTGAAAAATTCGACCCCTTTCAATGAATATCCATGGCGGCCATTTTGACAATATTTTCAAAAAAATCAAAGAAAGTGAAAAAATACTCAAAAAAAGAAATCCTTTGGCATGGAGTCCTTTCATGTGTACTAATTTCTAGGAAAAATAATAAACATGAGTTTTTACAAACTTTCCAAAAAAATCATTCACAAAAAGGTCTATCATCTATAAACATGTATAGGTTTCAAGCCAAATGACCAAGTTACGGCCATTCTCATGCCACAGTTTGTGATAAAGTGCTCATATTTGACACATAGTTGTATCTTGGTATGGGAAACAATGTTGCCCAATTGAGTTGTCAAATTATTTTTAGAAATATCATTTTCTATTTTCTAAGTGCCAAAAATGACTTTTTTTGTGAAGCAACTACAAAAAATATGGTGCAAAATGTAACCCTTACAATTATCACACAAACTAGTCCATATGTGATGGACAATCCCCAAGTATTAGGAATTTTCTCGCTTTCTACCTAATTTCGCCTATTTAAATGACTTTATGCCGATTTTTCGAAAGAAATTCAAATTTGATCTACAACTGTGTGATAGTTTGCTCTGATTTTTTTACAAAAATAATTTTAAGGTATACAAGTAGTGATTATATCACAGAACCATCGATAGCTTTGAAAAATTCAACCCCTTTCAATGAATATCCATGACGGCCATTTTGACAATATTTTCAAAAAAATCAAAGAAAGTGAAAAAATACTAAAAAAAAGAAATCCTTTGGCATGGAGTCCTTTCATGTGTACTACTTTCTAGGAAAAATAATAAACATGAGTTTTTACAAACTTTTCAAAAAAAATCATTCACAAAAAGGTCTATCATCTATAAACATGTATAGGTTTCAAGCCAAATGACCAAGTTATGGCCATTCTCATACCATAGTTTGTGATAAAGTGCCCATATTGACACATAGGTGTATCTTGGTATGGGAAACAATGTTGCCCAATTGAGTTGTCAAATTATTTTTAGAAATATCATTTTCCATTTTCTAAGTGTCAAAATTTACTTTTTTGTGAAGCAACTACAAAAAATATGGTGCAAAATGTAACCCTTATAATTATCATACAAACTAGTCCATATGTGATGGACAATCCCCAAGTATTAGGAATTTTTCGCTTTCTACTAATTTTACCTATTTAAATGACTTTGTGTCATATTATGTGACCTAATTTGCAATAGAAATAACAAACTTGGAATACGTTTTTTTTACAAAGTGTTCTTATAAATGGTTGTGACTTAGTATCATGTAAAAATAATAAACTTGGAGTGAAATAATATATTGTACAAGTCAATGATGGAATAAACAAATAATGTGTTTGCAAATATTTTAGACTTGCTTTGGCATAATTGACATAATAGAGTAGTCAACAAATATATGTTTTTCCAAAGAAATATACATATATATTAAAAAAATAAGAAGCACATGTAAAAAAAACACAAGAAACCACCGAGCCAGGTAGCTAACAGTACGTATGCATACGGCATGCAGCGTGTTATTAGGTATCCTGTAGTTATAGTAAATTTTGCCAATGAGACGTTAGCTGTCGTGTAGCGTATAGTTCAAGAAAAGCGTTTATGGTCAATGGACATGAAGTGATCAGAGGTGTGCTAGTTAGCTAGTGCGCACAAGTTACACTGATACGCGGTTCGATCCCTGGCTGCGGCATTCATATTTTTCCAACAATATGCCGACGGATGTGCCACGTCCGTCGTCGGCATACTGCTAGCGCCGTTAAACATATCCAGACGGCAGCAACTATGCCGACGGCCCTGTATATCCCGACGGTTTAAAAATGGCGCTCGGCATATGGCCTCTATGCGGCATACATTAAACCGTCGGAAACTGCCAGTTTTCCCGTAGTGAGTCCTCGCTGAGTCCCGGCGTGGCTGGCATGGTGCTCTTTGCCAACACGTCCATGGAGGCCTATACTACTCTCACGGGCAGCTTTGCCTCCCAGTCCACTACGCGGTGCATGCAAATACGCACCCAGCTTTCCATGGTGCAGAAACTTGACAAGACCGCTGCGGTCTACTTCAATGAGGTGAAGGCACTCTCCGTTCAGTTGACCTCCATAGGTCAGCCGCTTCGTGATGAGGAGTTCGCGTCTTACCTGATCAAGGGACTCGACTCGGAGTATGATGCCCTCGCGGAGGCCATGTGGCGGACCGCGAGACTCCCATGCCCGTGCGTGATCTGTATGCCCGGCTTCGACGCGTCGCTCCGTGGAACATGGCGATCCGCACTCCGCGCAGCTACCAGGATGGGTGGCCGCCACTTCAAGTCCGGCCCTGGCGGCTCTAGTGGCAACAGGCCGCCGCCGCCGCAACGTGCTCCTGCTGCCCCCGTCAACAACTCTAGGCAGCAGCCTCCTCCCGGCAACTATGGCTGGAACGGCGGGCGTGATGGCGCCCGCAATGGAGGACGTGATCGTGACGGTCCTCGCGACGGCTCCCGTGATGGCTCTCGTCCGACTTGCTAGCTTTGCGGCAACATCGGTCACGTCGCCGCATGCTGCTTCAAGCGGTTCCAGCGCGACTAACTCGGCCTCGGCAATGACGGTCGCTACACTGAGCGCCAGGTCGCCATGGCCACCCAGGGACAGACTCCTTTGTACCCTGTTGATCCTACCTGGTACATGGACACCGGCGCCACTGACCATCTCACTGGCGACCTGGATAGGTTTCAGATGAAGGAGCCCTACAATGGACGTGATCAGGTCCATACTGCAAATGGTTCAGGTATGCGCATTACTCATGTTGGCCAATCTTCTATTCTGCACATACATCTAGATCCCTCCATCTCACTGATATCCTTCGTGTCCCTGATGTTACTCGTAATCTTTTATCTGTTAAAAAGCTTACTCGAGATAATAATGTTCTTGTTGAATTTCACCCTTATGATCTCTTTGTTAAGGATCTGGCTACGAGGGAAACCATCCTTAGAGGTCGGTGCCGAGGCGATCTCTACCATCTAGAAGTGCCATTCAGCAACCAAGTGTTCAGCAGTGTCCGTGGATCTCTTTCCCAGTGGCATTGTCGTCTCGGCCATCCCGCATCTCCCATCATTCAGCGTGTCGTTCATCGCCATGAGTTGCCTGTTGAGTCAGTCAATAAATTATCCGCAGTTTGTGATGCTTGTTGTCAAGGCAAGAGTCATCAATTGCCGTTTCCTAGTTCGAGTCATGTTACTTCAGCTCCTTTAGAGCTTATTCATTCAGATGTATGGGGTCCTGCTCAAACTTCAGTTAGTGGACACAATTACTATGTTAGCTTTCTTGATGCTCATAGTCGTTTTACTTGGCTTTATTTGCTTAAGCGTAAATCTGATGTTTTTAATGTGTTCCTACTGTTTCAAGCACATGTTGAACGTCTTCTTAATCGCAAAATTATCCATGTTCAGTTTGATTGGGGCGGTGAATATTGTAATCTTAATTCCTTTTTTCAAAAACTTGGCATTAGTCATCGCGTTTCATGTCCACATACACACCAACAAAATGGTGCCGCTGAGCGCAAGCACCGTCATATTGTTGAAACGGGTCTTACCCTTCTTGCTCATGCGTCCGTTCCCTTTCGCTTTTGGAGTGATGCATTCACTATGGCTTGTTTTCTCATCAATAGATTGCCTACTCGTGTTCTTTCTATGAAAACGCGTCTGGAGTGTCTTCTAGGTGAAACCCGGACTACACATTTCTTCGCGTTTTTGGGTGTGCTTGTTGGCCTCGCCTTCGACCATATAACCTCCATAAACTCGAGTTCCGCTAAAAAAAGGTGCATATTTCTTGGTTATAGTGCCCAACATAAAGGATACAAGTGTCTTTATATTCCCTCCAATCGTGTCTACATCTCTAGGGACGTCGTTTTCGATGAACATGTGTTTCCTTTCTCTAGTTTGTCACCATCAAATTCTAAGTCCACTCCATCATCCACTCTTACTTCTGGCCAATTTGATGATGTTGCATATGCTTCCGAACTTTTGTCTAACCATGGTGCAGGTTCTACTCGTGGGGCTCGGCTTGAACTCCTGGAAGGTGCGCCCACTGCTGCTGATCACGTCGATCCTGCTGCTGTGCATGGTTCGTTGCCTCCCCATGCACCGTGGGCTGCCTCGCCACTGGCCCGTCCAGAGTCACGGGCTGACTCGCCACCGGCCAGTCCAGCGTCGCGGGTTGCTTCGCCCCTCACGCATACTGGCCGCCTTCTGCATCGCCCTCTGCTGGGCCTCGCTCACCGGCCCCCTCGCCTGGCTCAACAACCTCTGAACCTGGGTCGGCCTCCTCTGCTGGCCCGACGCCAGGGTCGTTGTCTGCGACTCCTACGGATTCAACATCACCAGCGCCTGCAGTTGAGTCGCCGGCTGTTACTGAGCATTCTGCTACTGCACCAGTGCTTGGTCCGGTTACTCGCAGTAAAACCGGCAACAGCAAGCCCCTTCATCGCACTGATGGTACTGTTGCGTGGCTTGCTGCTTGTGTTGACAAGGCTCTCCGTGATCCGACTGCTGAACCAGCTCACTTCCGTGCCGCTCTGCGTATTCCGCACTGGAGAGCAGCAATGGAACTTGAATTTGATGCTCTTGTCAAAAATGAGACGTCTCGGTCCACCCATTTCAATTTTAGATTAAACTCTACAGGCCACGATTTCAGGAAAACTATGGCAATGTATCACAACTTTTGAATTTTTATTACAAAATCACATTTTTTGTGCTAAGAAATAATGATTGTCACAATACTCAAAACCCACGTCCGAGAGCATCTCCACCGGCACCGACACAATCGTCCAAGACGTGGAGACAATGACGAGACTAACCCTCTATTTATGGATGGTATTTTGTTTTTCATATTTTCATAGGATTTTGAATTTTTTTAGTCAATTTTCAAGTTATTTTGGACATTACACATTTTGGAACGGTGAGGGTATACTGTCAGTCGACTCAGTTATCTCGATGTGTTCGCTAGTGACCTCTGCTCGCAAAACGCTGACGCCCCCAAAGCCCTAGACCTTCCCCGACCACCGGCGAGCCTGCGCAAGGCAGGGCGGCAGGGGCTCGCGCGCGGCGACCTACCGGCACCGGGCGACTGGTGCTAGGCCAGCAGCAGCCTCCCCCACTCAAGCCGGAGTCGCCCTCCTCTTCGGTTGTCTTCATCGCCGCCACGTCCCTTTGCTCGTCCGCGATTACAAGGTTCGCTCCCAAGTCCCACCTCCCCTGCCGCAACCCCCCCCCCCCCCCCCCCCCCCCCCCCGGTGCTCTGCGCTGAAACGGCGGAGATCTGATTGGTTGTCGCCCACGTGGATTCCGGTTTACAGTTTGTCGTGTCCCTGATTGTTTGCTGGATCTGGTTATAGCGAGTGGTGTTCCTGTGTAATGACAACCTTATGAATTCTCTTTTTTTTTCACATACATGGTCGCCAGGTTTTTTTTTTTTAATCTTTAGTACTTGTTCAATATGTCAAGCCTCCAGTCCAGTTTTAATTATGTATTTATGTTAGTGCAATTAGCAATCATTTATGATATGCAAAAAACAATCTGAGATGGTTAATATTCTTGCTGATTGCTACACCAGTGCTGACTGTATGGAACTGTGTTTGCCTCCAGTTGATTTATCTTTTTTTTTCTAACACCAGTGTCAGGGTGCTGCGAAATGGATGTTTTGTACCAGTGCAAGGAAATGTTAAAGATTCAGAAGTTTAGGCGCCTGGCGTCGTATGCTGGATTCTATGCCTTCACCACCCTCGTTACCTATGCCTACACAAGCAATACGTATGTCGATTCTGAAGTACCCTTCTTTACACACTCGCAGTATATTGCCAGTTATTACTGTTCTTACACGCCGATGTTCGTCGCTCTCTCTGAACTTACTGCAGGACAAGGGCTGGGATTTCGAGGGCCGATCAGTATTACGCCTCCTACCCTTCTGGTACTGAGCTACTAACTGACACTGCAAAGGTATGGAAACCGGAACGAGATTCTGTGGTTAGCAATTTTCGTTCAACTCGGCAGTAAGAAGATTAAAAGAGCATGTCATTTTGTTTACCATGTGAATTATTCACTTGCTTAAGAGAGGTGATTTCTGATATCATTTGTCTGTTTGCAGCTCTACAAGGCTGCATTAGGTAATTGTTTTGAAATAGATGACTGGGGTCCGATAGAATTCTCCATCATGGCAAAGCACTTTGACCGGCAAGGCAAACCACCCTATGCTTACCATGCTGTAAGTTTCTCAATACTTTGCAAATATGCATTACAAAGCAGCTGTGTTCCTTGTTTTGGATTTATTTTCCCTGTGTAGTCTGCAAGTCTTATACCAGCCTTTTGTTGTGTTTTACAGCAATACATGTCGCACCTTCTGTCCCATGGCCAACTCGATGGAAGTGGTTAATGTGTTTTTAGTTGGTTCTCGTGCTGCTTGGCTGTAGACCATCATCAATTGTAGAAACTTGTCACAGGGAGACGTCTTGCTGAAATCCCGATGTCATGATGGCCTGTGACAATGTCAGAGTTGAAATCGTAGATGCTGAATATTAGGCCATGGAGCCATGAGCAGCTACAGTATCAGCTTATTGCTAATATAAATTGTGCTGAACTTTCATGGCGGCACCTGGTTGAACCATTGGTGGTGTGTTCTTTTTCTATTTCTTTTTTGGCTGAATGTAACTCTTTGCTTGTCACTTGTCAGTGTTTGTCTGCTCTTCTCTGAGTCTGCCCTGCACTGGAACTTCCACAGGAGAAGTAGCATCTGTAGGTTGACAGCAGCTGGTTCGCTCCTGAACATAAAAGGTTTTGGGAACCAGTTCAGGCATCTGTAGTATCTATTTTCAGCAACCTTGTTCTCTAAGTAGGGCGCATGTGGTTTTTTCCTTGTTTTTCAGTGTAATGCATAGCACAAAATATGTTTTCTTCTTGACGAGAAGGCATATACTCGTTCTTGTGCCAAACATTATCAGGAAAATGAACTAGTGAAGCAAACGCCAGAGTAATGTCTGCACATAATTGGGAGGATCAAGTCGATCAGCCCCTACAAATTTGGTGTCTCTGAGTTAGCTAAGCACGTCAGAGGGCAGATTGATCATCGGGCCTAGGAGGTGAGCTGAGGTGGGGACGTTTTGTCAAGAGGAATGCACATGTGTTGCCATGTACTGTAGCTGGCATTGTTTTCAAGTATAACCCGTACCTAGATGAAATTTGGTACTATAACTTGAATAAGAAAGTACGCAAATTGCAGGAGAAGCTTGAAAGTTTACGTGGGATCTCGATGGGACGTGGTCCTACACGGGAGGAGATTTCTGTGGCAAGACAGCTTCGCGAAGCACTCAAAGAGGAGGAGATATGGATGCATCAAGGCTCTCGAGTGCTCTGGCTGCATGCTGGCGATCGCAATACAAGTTATTTTCATGCGCAAGCGGCGCATCGGAAACGTGTAAATCGGATCACTTCTCTTCAGAGATCAGATGGTCAAATCTGTGATAACCCTGAAGAAAAAAGCGAGATTATGAGCTTCTATCAGAACTTGTATCTCTCCCAAGGATACAACGACATGAATAAAATTCTGAATGTGGTCACTCCTACTATCAATGATACTCTTGAAAAAAGATTATTCAGCGGAGGAAGTTCGTACCGCCAAAGGCCCCTGGCGTCGACGGATTCACTGCTGGTTTTTTATGGGATTCGCAGCATAGAAAACAAAAAAATTCCTACGAGATGCAAACGAACAGCCAGGATCTAATCTAGGAGAATGCTTGTAACGATAGAGAGTAGATCTTCATACCCTTGAAGAACACGAGCGGAAACGTTTTACAAACGTGGTCGGCGTAGTCGTCGCCGATTCCCGCAGCTAGGCGATACCTCCCAGCCGCGAGAATATCTCCTCGTTGTCGAAGCAACTCCCGTCCGAGACCGAGCGGGGCTCCGAGTCGGAGCACGACTCCCGTCGATGCCGACTCCCTGCCGACTCCCACTCACAACGGCTCCACGATCAAGTGTCAAAGAAGACGACACCTCCGAGGTATCCACGCGCACCGGAAGTAGCGTCTCCGTGCACGTTACGATGCTCCAGTCCGCAACGTCACGTGAATGAGCTTGACTTAGAACTTGAAGTCTCCGGGATGTTCTCTAGATCACTATCTGAGAGAGGTAGAAATCCCGGCAGCACTTCCACGAGAGAGAGGGTGTTGTGGCTAAGGAGGACTGCCTAAAATGAACTCTTCACTTGTGTGAATGGATCAACATCCAACCCTTACTTGGCTGCACCAAGGGGTAAATATAGGGCCAAGGCGCCTTGGCTTGCAAGGTACCTACGGCGCCACATGGCGTGTGCCTAGACACATGTCTGATGCAGTGCCATGTAAGGCAACACATGTCTAGTGTCTTGACACTTGTCAAGTGCATTGACTCTCAATGCAACACATGTCATGGGCCATGCCACATGTCCCGTGGCATGACACATATGGCTGCCTCCTCCCTTCCATAGCCTTCCACAAGGTTCCAGATATTCCACATTCCATATATTACACTGGATCATTTCGGACACTTCCGTAATCATCCGTGACATCCCGGAACCATTCCGAGATCATCCAAAACACCTTTTGGAATCCTTCTCTCATTTAATCTAGTCACAAACACGTTCTACAAGAATGCTACTCCGTTAAGCGTGTGACCCTACGGGTTCGATATAATGCAGACATGCACCGGAACCATTCCGGTCAATAACGAACAGCGGGATCTGGAGACCCATGAGCGCTCCCACATTATACACGAAGATCCTTAGCGTGTGAACCACTATGTCGTGGATTGAAGCAATCCGTATTCCATTCCCTTTGTCTCACGATATTTTACTTACCCGACACTTAATCGTCGGTATCTCCATACCTAGTTCAATCTTGTTACCGGCAAGTACTCTTTACTCGTTCCGTAACTCATCATTCTCTCTGACTAACTCTTTAACCACGTGCTTGCAAGCGATACAGAATGTGTGTTACCGAGTGGGCCCAGAGTATATCTCTCCATCACATGGATGGACAAATCCCAGTCTTGATACATGCAACCCAACAAGTACTTTCCGAGATACCTATAAGACATCTTTATGATCACCCAGTTACGAAGTGACGGTTGATACCCCCAAAGCTTCTTCCGGTACCAGGGAGTAACATAATCTCATGGTCTAAGAAATAGAACACTTGACAATAAAATTGGGTCTGTCCATCACGTCATTCTCCTAATGACATGACCTCGTTTATTAATTGACAACTCATGTCCATGGTTAGGAAACCGTAACCATCATTAATCAAACGAGGTAGTCTAGTAGAGACTTACTAGGGACACGGTGTTGTTTATGAAACCACACATGTATTATGTTTCCGGTTAATACAATTCTAGCATGGAGTATAAACATTTATCATGAACATGGGAAATATGATAATAACAACTTTATTAGTGCCTCTAGGGCATATTTCCAACAGTTTTTTCCAGCTTCATTGGGATATTCTTGGAGAGGATTTCCCAATATCGGCTGATAGCTCTATGTCCAGTACTTTACAAGATTGCAGCCAAGGTTTGCACTAATAGACTCAGAGGTCTGATGGATGAAATTATCGGTGTGGAGCAAAGTGCTTTTGTCCCGGGTCGCTTAATTACCGACAATGTTCTCGTAGCTTACGAGAGTATACATGCGATGAAAAGGAGAAAGAGAGGCAATAATTATTCTTGTGCTGTTAAACTCGATATGCTCAAAGCCTATGATAGGGTCGAGTGGCACTACTTGGAAGCTATGTTAACCAAACTGGGCTTTTGTGATAAGTTTGTTCGGCTGCTTATGAAATGTGTTTCTTCAGTCCGTTTTGCACTCAAGGTGAATGGAAATCTTCTACTGTACTTCACACCTTCGCGGGGATTATGGCAAGGTGATCCCATGTCACCCTTTCTTTTCCTCTATTGTGCTCAAGGTTTTACAGCGCTATTGAACAATTTCGGAGGAGCTTATGTTGACCGTGGAATTCGTGTAAGTTTTCGAGCACCATGGGTCAGTCACTTGTTGTTTGCTGATGACAGCTTAATTTTCATGAAAGCCAACCTGCAGAGTGCGGATAGGCTGAATGATATTTTGAGGATTTATGCGGAGTGTTCGGGTCAAGCAGTAAACCGCGAGAAGAGCTCGATTTACTTCACTCCAAATTCTTCTGATACAGTTAGGAATGATATGAAATTGGCTTTGGGTATTAATGTTGAAGCTTTTTCAGAAAAGTATCTTGGCCTGCCGACAGCGGTAGGCAGGATCACGAGTGACACGTTTGACCAGATTGGAGAATGGTGTAGGGGGGAAGATGCAAGGATGGTCTGAAAAGAATATGGCATGTGCGGCAAGAGAGGTTCTTCTCAAATCAGTCATCCAAGCAATTTATGTATACAGCATGAGCTATTTTCTATTAACCAAAAAAGTATGCAAGCAATTGACATCTAGTATGGCAAGGTTTTGGTGGAGCAGCTCACTCGACAAGCGCTCTATCCGTTGGATATCGCGGAACAAACTTACAGTCTCAAAAGGAAATGGTGGCATGGGGTTTAGGGATTTCCAATTATTCAATCTGGCACTTCTTTGCAAACATGAGTGGCGCCTTATTACCCATCCAGACACTCCCTGTGTGCACAAGTCTTGAAAGGGAAATATTTGCCTAACGGTGAGTTTATGCAAGCTACTGCTCCAGCTACAGCATCTGCGACGTGGAAGGCTATTGTCGCGGGGCGGACAACCGTAGAAAAAGGCTTGATCAAGCGTGTGGGGGATGGCAGTTCAAATTCTGTTTGGAATAATCGTTGGATTCCCAACACTGCGGGCATGTTTGGTAGCCCGGCTGGACCCAGAAAATCTCCCCCCACCCAGTTTTTCGGTTGTTTGGTAGCCCGGTTTTGTCCTCTGGGCCATGCCCAACTCGCCCCGAAAATCCCTCTCAGCCCTGTCGAGGAGAGAAGTTCAGATCGAGCTTCAAAACTCAGCTGGGCCGAGCTCATACGAAAAATTTCCCACGCGTGGGCCCCACCCGAGCTGTGTGCCGCGAGCCCCTCCGCCCCCAGCGTCATTTCCCCCTCGCTCTCTCCTTTTGCTCCTCCGCCCGAAAAATCGCCAGAGCCAGCGCTGGCCCGCGCCGCCGCCCAGCGCTGTCGAGCGCCTGCTCCTCCTCGCGCCGCCGCCTCCTCGTCTCCAGCGCCACCGCCGAGCGCCTCCTCCTCGCGCCTGCTCCTCCTGGCGTCGCCGAGCTCCTCCAACACGGCCTCCTCACGGCTGCTCCCTGCTCCCCAGCACGGCCTCCTCGCGGCTCCCCGCGCCGCCACCCAGCGCTGTCGAGCGCTTGCTCCTCCCCGCGCCGCCGCCTCCTCGTCTCCAGCGTCGCCGCCGAGCGCCTCCTCCTCGCGCCTGCTCCTCCTGGCGTCACCGAGCCCCACCAACACGGCCTCCTCGCGGCTGCTCCCTGCTCCCCAGCACGGCCTCCTCGCGGCTCCTCGCGCCGCCCAGCTCCGCCCACCGCCGCCTCCTCGCGCCCTGTCCCTCCTCGCGGCAGCGCCGGCGACGGGCTGCTCCCCCGCATGCCACAGAGACGATGGGTGTCTCTGGACCCGATAGCTTTTTTTATTTCTTTCTAGGGACCTGTCTGTAAATATTTGGACCTATTTGTAATTTTAAATCCTAGACATGGAGGACCTATTAGTAAAAACTATTATATAATAATTTGTATCCTTGGATCGGATTTAGCTTACAAATTAGGCTAATCTGACCACATAATACAAACATGGTTGAAATGTTATTTAGACACGGTTAAAATGTTGAAATAAATAATCTAGTATCAGCATGGTCCAATATATACAAGCCACCAAACAACATCTTATCTCAGCCCGTCTCAACACATATAAGCCACCAAACACACAACAAAATCTCAACCCAACATGTATGAGGTTAGCTTGGCCCAGTTGGGAAACCCATGTTGGGGTGACCCAGCCTACCAAACACACCCTGCATCTCTGAAACCTATGGCTAACCTTGGGAAAGATCTATTGGAGTATGTTTCTGATTTGATAAATGAAGGAACTGGTACATGGAAGGTGGTCGTTGTTCGATGCAATTTTCTTGCTCCTGATGCCGAAGCAATTCTTAATATTCCGTTGCGGTCGACAGGAGGTGAAGATTTCACTGCTTGGGCTTTGGAAAAGTGTGGAGTTTATTCTGTAAAATCAGCCTACCGTGCTCTTGTGACTCATAACGAGTGTTCAGCTCTAGAGGAAGGGTCGGTAGTGAGTACTCTAGTGGCAGATAAACAGCTATGGTCCGCACTTTGGAAGCTCAAAGTTATCCCGCGCGTGCGGGTGTTCTGGTGGCGGGTACTCAGGGGCATTCTTCCTGATAATACTACTCTCAGGTATCGTCACGTTAAACCAATCGCCAGGTGCGATCTCTGCAAAGCAATGAATGAGGACCTTCATCACGCTCTCGTTCGATGCTCTCATGCAAAGGAATACTGGGCTGCTGCTAGGGATCTTTTTGATCTTAAGTTACCCTTGCTGCACCCGGTTGCATGGTTCAATGATATACCGATGGACAGGATGTTCTCCGATCAAGACAGATGCAAAATCATCACTATTATGCATTCTATTTGGTCTGCGAGAAACCGATGGACGCATGATCAGGAAATTTTCAATCCGGAACATGTGATTCTAAAGGTTAAAGAGGACCTTGCACTGCTAGAACTTCCATCCGCCTCGAGGAAGGCATCGATAGGGCAGTGCTGGCGCCCTCCCGATCCTGGATGGATCAAGATTAACACTAATGGTGCAATTGATTATGAGGTTCGGAATGGGGGAGGGGGAGGTGTTATCCGATCTCATCTCTCAGTTTTGGGTGCTTGGAGTAAACCATTCCTTGGAGTGAACGATCCTCTAATTGCTGAAACCCTAGCGCTACGGGAAGGAGTTGTCCTTGCGCGCTTACGGGGATTTACGCAGGTCGTCATGGAAGTGGATTGTTTGGAGGTGGTAAACCTCTGGTTTTCATTGTGACGCCTATCCTAGATGAAATTGGGGAGATTACTTCTGGTTTTGTTTCTTCCAGTATTATTAATGTAAGGAGGACTGCTAATGCTTCTACGGATATGTGCGCCAAGTATGCATGTCGCCTCTCAGCTCTCTCAGCTTCAGAATGCTAGCTCGCCACTGATAAGCGGTACCAGTGGCGCGGTATCCTTGATACTGCTGGCGCACAAATCATGTGCGCCACTGCTATCATTTTCAGTTTAAAAAAGAAATACAAAATACTACGACGTATGTATACGCCAACGTGGTCGGGATACGCCGCCGCCATGCCGTTACAGATGCGCCGCCGCCATGCCGTTACAGATGCGTCGCGGTCGTCGGAAGGAGGAGGCAAGCGGCGGCCGGGCGCTGGTACAGGAGGCCGCCCACGCGCGCACCAGCGCCTCGTTGTCGAGGCACCCGGAGCCTCCCGCGCCGCCGCCCCTACGCATCCCCGGCGAGGTGTGCCTCCGGAAGGCCTCGTCGGCCGCCGCGCCGGTCTCTTCCGCGCCCAGGAAGGCACGGCCGCCGTGCCGCGAGTGGGGCGGAGAGAGGGCGAGCTCGAGCTCGCGACGCCGTCGGTCATGGCGAGGAGGAAGCGGTGGGAGGGAAGGAGCAGGAGGAGGAGCGGAGGAGGCGAATTGGGGCGGCGGAGGTCCATCGGTGTTGAAGAAGACGAGGAAGAACACGACGCGTCGGGGCAGCTCCAGCTTGATTCCTTGGTTGCGGAGGTAGAGGCCGTCGTGGCGGAGCTCCAGAGGCCGTCGTCGTTGCGATGTGACGCCACAGTCACGCGAGGTGGAGCTATAGGAGCCAGGCGACGACGACGATCTGCCGGCTGCAGCCGGAGCAGGAGGGAGGAGGCGCTCGGGAGTGGAGGTTGAAGCCCACCGTGGCGGGGTCGGGGACGGCCACGAGTGGCGGCGGGCGAGGACGGCCGGAGGAGGCCAGCTGCTGCGGGCTGGATCGAGAGGGTGGCGGCGGAGGTGAGAAAGGGCATTGCGAGGATTGGGTGGCCAGGCAGAATGGGTGTCGCGCGAGAGATAAGATGGAGAGAGAAAGTGGATTTTTTTTTGGGCGCGCCTAACGCACAGGCGACTGAGATTAAGGATGGCAATGGGTAGGGTATGGGGCGGGTAGACCAATACCATACTCATACCCATGTAGTCAATGGGTACAAAATTCTACCCATATCCGTATCCGCGGGTATAAAACTTTACCCGTACCCATACCCGACGGATACCCATACCCATTGGGTACCCAGTGGGTATATCAAATAGTACACAAGTTACTCATAATTTTACATTCATCGATAAATTTTTTGATAAAAGAAAAACATTTATCTCAACTCAATAACATATATTTAAGTACGTGACAATTATGTCAACTCAGATTGATAATTGATGACAACTTCACATAGGTCTACAAGTTCACGAGAATAAATGTTAGACCTCCACGAGTAAGTATATAAACGGGCAGGGCATGGGTATACCCACGGGTACGAGGTTATACCCGTGCCCTACCCACGAATTAAACGGGTAGGGTACGGGTACTACCCATGGGTATAAAATTGTACCCATACCCTACCCATGCGGGTACGGTACCCGCGGGTACCCGTACCCATGGGTAAAATTGCCATCCTTAACTGAGATTTAGTTAGATCTCACAAATTAGCCCAGCTGACGCGTGCGGAAGCTGGCCTCGCTCGCTCAGTTCATTCACGCTATGTGGGCTTTGGGCTAGTGCTCGAGTGCATGCAGATCACCTAAAAAAAACCAGCCAGCTCAAAATAATCAGCGGCCAGCACGTAGCAATTAGCAATGCTCCTGTTCTTTTCGTTTTTTCTTCTAATTACTATAAAAATGTTCAAGTTATGAAAGGTGTTCACGCTACTAAAAAAATCACACGCAGTTAACAAAAAACGTTAACTATTTTACAAAGATGTCGAGGAAATAAAATGTGGTTATTTGCCCTTAAGTTGCTTGACGCATTTTCTTTTTTCACACTATATTATCATTAAATATATTACCATTATTTTTTGCTTTGAATATATGAATGAATTTTTAACACATTAAACTTGACGAACCAAATTAAGGTGAATAGTTTTTTAATCTGGGACTTCTTTGAAAGTTTTCATTGTAGAACAAATTTTGAAGCCTTCATACGCGTACACCTAAATCGAGAAATCTTAATAGTGATAAGAAAGGTCAGGTCGGGGGTTTAATGCGAGCCAATGAATAATAAACCAAAATTAAAGAACCGTAAAAGGAAAACAAGAAAATGTCCAGTTGAATGTCGGATGCAACTAGTGTAAAAAGGCCAGTTGCAACTGGCATGCAGCTGGTTCACACCAGTTGCGTCTAGGATGAAATCGTTAGGAATTTTTTTGCCTCATATGCAACTTCCATATGCAAAAAAGAAAACTAAAAACAAACAAGAAAAATAGTCAGTTGCAGGTAGGATGCAACTGGTGTTAAAAATATCAGTTGCAACTGGCTTGCAACTGGTGTGAACCAGTTGCATCTAGGATGCAATTGGGTAGGAAATTGCACCTCATATGCAAAAGAAAACTATTAAAACCAAGAAAATGTTCAGTTGCACGTAGGATGCAACTTGTATTAAAAAGTTCACACTAGTTGCATCTAGGATGCAATTCCCAGCTGCAACCAGGATGCAACAGGTGAATAAAAAACAAAAAAGAAATTAAATTTTATGAATAAAAAATGTGAGTTACAACTGTCATGCAAGTGGGAAGTAATTTTGTGAATAAAAAAGAACATTAGAAAATACAAGTTGCAACTAGGATGCAACTGGTGCATGTTAAAAAGTGTCAGTTGCATGTAGCATGCAATATGAATGAATTTTCGATGGGTGAACAAAAACAAACATTAAAAATTTGCAGTTGCGAGTAGGATGCAACTGGCGCTAAAAGAAAAAGTCAGTTGTGCAAAAAATGGAACATTGAAAATTCCCAGTTGCGACTACCATGCAACTGATGCACACTAAAAAATTGTCAGTTGCAGCTAGCATGCAACTGGGGATTAATTTGGCAAATAAAAAGCTAACATTGAAAATTCTCAGTTGCGACTACGATGCAACTAAAACAAATTAAATAAAATTCCTCAGTTGCATCTAGGATGCAACAGGTGAAAAAAGAAAAAGAAAAAAGAAATTAAAAATTCCCAGTTGCAACTAGGATGCAACTGGTGAATAAGAAATGGTCAGTAAAAATCGCAGTTGCAACTAGGATGCAAACTGGTGAATAAAAAAAATAAAATGTAACTAAATTTTGTGAATAAAAAAATGTGAGTTACAGCTAGCATGCAAGAGGGAAGTAATTTTTTGCATAAAAAAGAACATTAGAAAATACAAGTTGCGACTAGGATGCAACTGCTGCACGTTAAAAAAAATGCCAGTTGCACGTAGCATGCAATATGAATGAGTTTTCAATGGGTGAATAAAAAACAAACAATAAAAAAATCGCAGTTGCGAGTAGGATGGAATCGGTGCAAAAGGAAAAAAAAATGGTCAGTTGCGCAAAAAAGGAACATTGAAAATTCCCAGTTGCGACTACCATGCAACTGATGCACACTAAAAAAATCTCAATAAAAAATAAAACAATTCACAGTCAATAAAACAGTCAATAAAAATTCCCAGTTGCAACTAGGATGCAACTGGTGAATAAGAAATGATCGATAAAATTGCCAGTTGCAACTAGGATGCAACTGGTTAATAAATAAAATATCAATAAAAATTCCTAGTTGCGACTAGGATGCAACTGTTGAATAATACAAAAAATATCAATAAAAATGCCCAGTTGCGACTAGGATGCAACTGATGCTCACTAAAAAATGATGAGTTACCCCATGGAAAAATATGACCATCCAACTCCTTCAAAGCTTGCACTACTATTTTTGGTATTTTCTGTTGAGATACCACCCACATAATAAAAGAAAAAGGTAATTCATTCTATAAGGTGATCCAAAAACAAGACATCAAATATTAAAAGACCGACATAAACAAACAGAATTAGGATAGCATGTTTGACATACCCACTCTCTATATCCCACCCCTTACTCTCGAGTCCCGTTCTACTGAGAAGAGAACTGAAACAACAACGACAACGTCCAGCATACAAAAAAGCCTACAGAACGACGACCACATCCAACCCACAAAAAAAGCATACGTAACAACGATCACATCAAGCCCATTTTCGAAAACAGAAGACATGCCCATAACACCGCACAAAAAAAAATAGAACAAGCCGATGCAGCCCACACAGAAACAAGAAATCCTTACGTGCACGCACACACTGGGACACACATGCGCGCACGAATCGCGATGCGTTGATCCGACGGTGCAGCCCGCGACTGAGACTTAGCTAAATCTCAGGCGCCTGAGCTCTAGCAAATCCGTTTTTTTTTTTTTGAGGCCTCTCTGAGTATACAAGTTGTAGAATCTGATCAGACACACAGGAACACACGCCACACGCACACACACCACACGCACACCCCACCTATGTGTCTAAACTAGATCTACATCCTATATCTCCTAACACGTCCTGAGAGACTTATCCGAAGACCAGTGCTTCGGTAACCGACGTGCACGTCGATCTCGCCTATGGTGCATGACGTTGAGAGGCAGCGAGGTGAGGCACCCTGGAAATATGCTCCCGCTGGGAGTCGATCCTGGGCGGGTAGGTTGGCCACTGCCGAACGCTACCATCGGGCCACTGGCCCGTCCTCGAGAAAGTGGATCTGAGGAGAGTGAGGGGGCGTGAGTGCTTTTTTGGGTTCGTCTGTGCTTTTTCAGGATGCAGCCTACCCGTGGCGCACCGGTCTGTACCGGTGGCGACATGTAGGCTAAATACCGGTGGCGCACACTAAATACCAGTGGCGCACATATTTTGTTGTGCGCCACCGGTATGTTGCCTCACCCCTGGAACCATAATACGCATACCACTGGTATTTTTTCTCCTATCAATAAAGATCCCCAAGTTCAAGTGCAAAAAAAAAAGTATAATCCGTACCTGCTATCATGTTTTCATTTCGGGTCTTCCCCCTCTGTAGTTTTGTCGCCATTAAAAATGCAATCTACACACTGACACTAGGAACAGACTTGGACTACTAATTCAAAGACCAGGAGGACTCCACTCTTTCCTAGGAAAGCTAACACCTATCTTGCTCTACGCGCACAACATGGCAACCCCTTGAAACATTATCTGATGCGAACACGTAACAAGACTTACAGTCCAATTAACTCTTTTCGAACACAAACACTGTTTAAAACACGACACCAGGTCACGCCAAGCTGCATACAGACACTAGTTGGACTCCACGACGAGTCTACGACTCCGTAAACTACTAATCATGTTTGTTATCAATACAACCGAGCCTTCTTGAAAATCTGCCCCACAACTTCAATGGTATCCGATGATGTAGAAGCCCTAATCACAGGTAAGGGTATACAGGAAGTCAGAATGGAAGGTGAAGGTAAATTAAAGAAGGTATGAAAAGGGACAGTACAAGAAGAACAAGAAGTTTCAAATATATTCAGCTACCTGCTATCATGCCCTTTAGTATTTCCCACATCTGTAGTTTTGTCGCCATTAAAAATGCAATCTACCCATCGAGCGTCCAAAATTGGGTTGTTTGGATGGTTGGTAAAGGCGTCCTTCCATACACGCTCTGCATCCCTCTTGTTGGAATCATCGGCACCAGCACCCCCAAACTTTACAGAGATCTGTGTAAGGCTTGTCATGTGCTGGAAGCCAAAAGTCCCCGGGCTATATTCGGGCTTCAGTCTGTTGGCATGGAAGGCTAGCTTAAGCTTTTGGACATTGGGCATTGCTCCTTCCAGAAAGGACATGTATGGTGCAGTACGCACGAACTTGAAGCACTTGAGTACTGGGAATCCCTCGTTGTCAAATATGATCCATTCTACATGCTCTGTCCGTACGGAGAGGGAGAGAGAAGCAAGTGATGCCAGCTCTTTCAGGATAGCAATATCATCGATCGACAGATCCAAAACTTCAATCTTTAGGATGGACAGTCTGCTGAGTTCCCCAATCCATTTGGGGAGTCTTGACAAGGTGCAAATCCGTGGCAGCAACTCCAGTTTCTCAAGGAGGGCCGGTGAAGGAGACACGATGCTCAAGCCATCATCAGAAATGATCTGGCTTGAAGATCCAGCACCATGGAGAGTTAGTGATCTCAGGTCATTGAACTTTTCCAGAATCAAGCCAAGGTGTTTCATGCTCCCAACCGGAAGCTCAGACGGTTCTGTGGAACAGGTGAGATGAACATCTTGGAGGTTGGTCAGCTCGGCAAGGTCAATCACATTTTGTGTTGAGTTCTTGCTGAGATCAAAACACCCGAGAGTGAGAAGAGATGTCAGGCCGTCAAGCCCTTTTGGAAGAATAGCCTCACTTGGAAGGAGGTGCAACAACTTCTTCAAACGACCAATATCACATGGAACGGCAGATAATCTTGAATCCACTTCTAGTGTCTCCAAGCATTTTAGCCCTTTAATCTCGTCTGGCAGATTGACCATGATATTACATTGGATCTTCAAATATCTCAGTAGAAGCAGCTCAGAAATACTTGTGAGGTCAAAGCTCGTCTCATCTCCATCAGCCCAAATATGAAGAATCAGAACTCGGAGAAGCGCATAATCCACAACTGAAGGTACACACTCGAAGAAACCCCAAAATAGAAGTGATCGAACTTTGGATATTAGAATGTTTTCGGGTACATCTGCACCTTTTGAACCTCCGAACTGCACGGACAGTCGGCGAACTTCGTCAGGAAGTGCTAGAGTTGATTGCAAATTGTCCACAGTAATGATGAAGTTCAGCTCCTTGGATTTGTGCCTAATAAGATCCAGTACCATGTGATGGACGGTACATGATAACACCTCGTTGCCACAGTTGGTCGCTGCAAGTTGGACCATTCCTCTACTGACAAGCTCATCAAAATAAACCCCCGCAGTTTCTTCTGCGCTTCGTCCTCCCATGGCATTGACGAAGTCTTCAGCTACCCATTGCCGCACCAAATCATGCTTCCTGACCAAATAGCTCTCTGGATACATACAGAGATATAGCAAGCATGCCTTCAAATGAGGTGAAAGATTATTATAGACAAGGTTTAGCACTTGTTTCAGCCCTTCGGAAGTGAAGGATAAAGAATCATGTGTGCGCTTCCATTTCTCAACCTTGGTTCTCTAGCTAACATCTTGCTCCAGATTCAATAGCTGTATCAGAGGATAAGCCCTTCATCCCTTCGGAAGTAGGATTTGTCCACGTGCAGGGCAATGAATCTTGTATGTGCTCCCATTTCTCCACTATGAGGTATGATTCACTTGCTAACATGCTGGCTATACTTACAATTGCTAGTGGTAAACCAGCACATTTGTTGATAATCTTACATGAAACTTTTTTGAAATCTGGAGGGCAATGATCTTCGGAGCCAAAAACTCTAGTGAAAAATAATTCTTTCGATTGATCATCATTAAGAGGACTAATCTCAATATAGTCTGGGTAGTATCTACAGCATGCCAATGCGACATCATCAATTTGTGTGGTTGTTATTATTCTACTTCCATAATCAGCATCCGGAAAAGCACGGCTAATAATATCCCATATAGATGCAGACCACAAATCATCCATTATTATAAAATACCTGCATATTTTACGTACGTTAGGTAAGATGACCAACAAATATTAAAAGTTCGAGTAATTACACTTACAAACAAGTAACATGACTATGGATGCATAACTATTACTCCTCCGATCCATAATAAGTGTTGCTGATTTAGTATATGGATCAGAGGGATAATAGCATGCATCCATACTCATGTTACTTGTACTAAATCAGCGACACTTATTATATATTATGGATCAGAGGGAGTAGTTATTATGATCACTACACACAGTACGGTAGGCATTGTGCATGTCGGATAGGGATGAGACTTTCCAATAGTGTTCTCCTTTCGGTTCATTATAGCAGCAGTTTTATGTTTGTGAAGTCGAACTTTTCTTAGTTTGACTAGGTTTATAGAAAAATATATTCATATCTACAATCTCAATATATTATTGACATATATTTCATGGCAGATCAAATGAAACTAACTTGGCGTTGTGGATATTGGTAAACTTTTCTATAAACTCGATCAAACTTAGAAGTCTGACTTAGCTAAAACATATAATATTTTTTCCTCGAATACACGCCTAAGCGCGCATCTTTTTATTAAGAAGAAGGGATCAAGATGATCCAAAAGTACATACACCACCTGGTTTGATCAGAAAATTACAAATTGAAGCATAGCATAAATTTATGTAAAAGAATCATCACTCCCCTATACATTCTAAGGATCAGGCCATGCCAACGACCGTAGCTCCTTAAACATTTTGTCGATTAAGTGTTGTAGATCTGGAACAGCTCCAACAAATACTATTCTATTTGTATGTTTCCATATATTAAAAACTACTAATATTATGAAACATATAGATGTCTTTATCTTGAAAATCTACTGGGGAACAAAAAAATAAAGAAAAATAATCATGTTTTCACGTAGTTAACAAGTAAAAATTTGTTTGCATAAACCGTCAATCTGGAATTCTTTTATCTTAGACCAATCCTTGGGGCATGTACAATAGTCTCACCATGTGTCCTATCTATGGTGTTCTGGCACATAACTTAGACAAAGTAAAGACAATATGTACAACAAATTGTATATTATTCTCTATAATTTTTATTGCAGAATATTGGTAAAAAAATATTACAGAATAACAGATAATATAAGTGTAATGGGAAAAACTCAAGTTTAAGCTGTCTATAAGTCCTTGGAGATTGTATTTAGGCTACGATGACTAGACAAATATCTCTATTAATTCTCTTTCTCCCCCTTCACTAATTTGTGCGTGCCCTTATGTCCTATGAAACATTTTGCATTCCTTTGACCTAATTCCAAGAATTTCGTGCTATATACTCAAAATCATGAACAATAGAGACCTATAGAAATCGATGTCCTCATTTTTCATTTCAGTTTTAAGTCGACAATCAAAAAAATTGCCCCTACAATATCATAGTATACAAGATTGAGAATAAAAAAATTGATTGATAATGTAAAGAGTTCTTTTTACGGTACCCCGGAATGAATATGGGTGTCTGTTCTCTTTGATTTAAGGGACCATATTAATCGGTACTCCATGGTACTCCAACAGAGATATAGGTAGTAACACCTCAATAAACAAGGGAGTAACAGAAAATATGGGTAGAATCGTAATCTAACGGAATGATATTTTAGTAATTATAGCTTCCGAATACATTAGTAATTATATTCTTCTTCTCAGATTGGATTAACAAAAAGATAAAAACTATAAACATAATAAAAATAACTTTGACTGGTACTCAATACTCCGCTAGAGAGTACTGGATACCATACAAATTCTCCGAGAGAGAATTTCACGTAACACCAATGTTTAGTGACAAAGTTGCACGGAACACAGAATCAAAACATGTTTTGCGCCTGACCCTAACTTTTGGGTAATATGTTGCAGCTAGCCCAAATAGACTCTTATGGCCCTTAACAGCGTATTTGACATGTGGGAACTGATTTCTATACTGTATACGATACTTTTAAAAATGGTATACCATAATTATACAACAATTTGAAAATAAATAGAATGATCTCCGCGTTCTGCGTACCAAGCCACATATCAATGTTCATTATTCTACCCACCTACCAAAGACTAGACCTGCGACTTTTCAATCTCACATACCAAGGACTTGATAAACAAGTAGGTTACTCAAGTATCTGCATCGTGAACTTCTACTGCATGTTTTTCTATATTTTTAATGGTATCTAAAATGCAGATTAGCATCTAAAATATGACATATAAATATATACAAAAATACAAGTACCATAATATATGATAAACAAGCATCATAATTTTTTTTTAAATTGTCGTATTTATTGTGGTATACCATTTTCTAAAATTGTCGTATAATTATGGTATACAATATAGAAATCTGGCCCCACATGTCAGATACATTGTTAAGTGCCCTAAGATATCTATTTGAGCTAGCTGCAACATATTACCCCAAAAGTTGGGATCAGGCGCAAAAAATGTTTTGATTCTGTGTTTTTTGCAACTTTGCCAGCAAACATTGGTGTTATGTGCAATTTTCTCAATTCTCCAATGTAGATGGTAGATACCTTTTGCCTTTAAGATGATTCCTGATGCCATCCATAAGGTCGTGGACATCAGGAAAGCCACACAGCCCTGGCGCCTTAATTTGTGATAGAATGCTGATGAGAAGACTCCTCGCGTCTGGAGTTCGAGACACACGTACAAAAGCTGAACACTGGAATTTCCCTCTGTACTCATGATATAAGATTCCAGCAACTGTTTGTCTTTCCAACACCTGGAAATCCAACGAAGAAATGGAAGAGCTTCAAACAGGAAAAAGTGATAGAAAGAAACATTGAATTCGAGATGATTGTAGATTGTACCTGGAAATCCAATGATAGGAATCACCTTGAGTCGTTTCTGCTTATCGTCGTCGAAAGCCAGCTGCTCGACGAGCTTGTTCATGGGATCCTCGATGCCAACTACACCAAGGCTGGCAGAGTGCCCCTGGACAGAGATGGGCTTTGACAGCTCGATGGACGTCCGCTGGGGTGTGAAGTAGCTGAGACCGGCTTCCCCAAGGTCAGGTTTGATGGTCTTATTAGGAGCTAGCTGTAAACGTTTGCGTCTTTCGCAGGCATCGTCCACACCAGCGATTAATTCCGAGAAATCGCCGGCCTGGAAGATGATAACCTCGTCCAGTCGGTCCTCTGTGTCATAAAGTAGTTCACGAACCTCCTTCCTCCACCACTTAGGCACCGAGCTAGTTTCCTCAGGCTCCAGCAGATCCCTGCATAACACCTCTAGATGTTCTTTGAGACGCTTGACATCGTCCTCACTACCCCCCTGTATATGTTCGGGAGCCATGGCCGAGAGGGAATGGACTTGCCGGAGGAGGGGAGCCATGGGGCCGAGCGAAGCAGTAACAGGACCCTCCATCGCCGCGTCAATCCAGGCAGTGATAGGAATATCCATCTCCGCTGCCGGGAGCCAAAGAGAATTCATATCCTCCATCTTTCCCTAAAGTCAAAAGTTACATCAAGGTCCATGTCTCCATGACGTAGCGCTAGGTCATCGACCCCTATGTGAAGAGTATTCCTATCTTTATATATTTCTTTATCTATTATTATATATCATTTATTGTATGTTACACTAATTATATCGACGAATAAAAGAATAGGAACTGTCCATCAGGTGGACCCAAGTTATAATTGTAATTTGTTTCATTAAAAACCGGTCGCGCAATAATGGTTGCTTCCTCTAGACGTACAACTATATATGCAAATAAAATGTTTTTCCCTATTGTATAAGATGCAATCGGATAATGAAAGCTGCATATATGAAGTCCCAAAAATTATAGGAAATCAGGCTTCACGAGTAAGAAACTATGCATATATAAAACAAGTTTTCCTATTTTTATGGCATGCAATCTTCTTATGAAATAATAGAGCCACACAATGTCCCAAAAAAATCGGGCTTTATGTAAGCCTTAATCCACTGCAGAAAAACTAATTAGGCCATTAGATATGAAATTTACTGTTAAGATTTAATTAATGGCGGAAAAATCCAAAAGGCTACTTCTAATGCAGTTCTCTTGCTTTATGTGTCCTCCTTCATAGGTGGAGTCCCAACAGAATACGAAGAGAAAAAAAGAATTGTTCTCGAGGAAAGAATAAAAACCAGCATAGAATCTTAACAAACAAACAAACAGGAAATCACAAAAAAAAAGTAACAAAGGTTAAGATGCTTACAACATGTTTTTGAGAGAAAAAGGAGGCGAACCTTGGACTCCTGCAATTCTGTAACACAGGTTTGAAGCCTGCTGTACTGTGCTCTTGCTTCTGGATATTGAGTCATAGATTTCACATAAGCAAGTGCCCCTTGCAGCCTACCTTCAGCCTGCTTTCTGCCATCCTTCAAGAAGTCGTATTCATCCTCATCCCTTGCAGGTTGGATCTGCGATAGACCGGCTTTAAGTTGTTTCACAGGTTGGAAACCACGCAAGCCCCTTCCCTTTCTCCTCCACCTCAGTATAACTTTCTCCACAATGCCCACCGACCAGACTATCTTCCGGTAGCTCATCCTTACTTGATGTCCTCTAACATGGGCCTAATGAACAACAGAAGTAGAAGTATAACTGCGTAAGCTAGCATAAACAGAAAATGCCATTTTTAGTAAGTAGTGATTCACAACCTAACTTGATTGGAATTGCACTACCATAAGTAAGTTCGCGACTCAAGTGCCAAAACCACTGAGGCTTGACATCATGCCCAGATAGTCAAATACATATGTCACATTACAGTTACTACTACCTCATCATTTCGGCTTATGCTCTTCTGAAACTAAACTGAAATGGGGTTTAAACAAAACTAAGTTCAGCACTGAAGTAGCTTGAGTTTGGGATAAGAATGGTTAGATTCACAAATACCCCAATAAGAGCCACATATATCAGCTGTTTTTAGTTTATCCAAACAGAGATCAATCCATATTATAAAGAACACATAGTTCTATGAAATTATTTTGTTTGTTTGTAGCTTGGTAATTTTAAATATTAATTCAATTATAAAACAGTAAGCCAGGAGTAACGACTATGCGGTCTTCCTAAGAATTATGTGGTTATATGAGAGTAACAGATAGAAAGACAAGAATTCGTAGAGTAGCACAGAGAAATACCTGTATCTTGATGATTTTTTGTCGAATAATCATAAAGTTTTTTCTCCCTTTCCACCCTCTAAATTTGTTTTGGATACGAACCGCAGCAGAATGCAGCATATCGTTCTGTCCAGGTCTGGCAGTTTTTTGAGAAACAAGTGAAAGTGTGCGCTCATCAGATAATCCGCAATCATCGTCTCCATATTCAACCCTTCTTTCTGTGGAATGATTCCACCCTAAAAGCTTGAAATATTCTGGATGCAGCTAGAGTTGATTTACGAACCGCACTAAGTGAATCTTTTAACGACTCTGCTGAGAATCTTGGCAGGCAAGGCGAGCAGAACTTGGTTCTGCAAACCCATCGCTTCTGTTGTTCCACATATTTCTTCAACATTGCAGCCCTTTGATTCTCTCAATGTGAGTGCTGAAAGATGACTTGTCAAGGCAGACTCTGCAAGAAAACCCGCAATGCCTTTGTGTCCATTTTCTGATGCTAAATCAGCAGGCGTTCTTCCAGATGGGAATTGAGGAGTTGGATCTGTTAATGCACCAGATGCAGCTCCATTTGTTATAAGGGCACCAACTGTTCGCTCCCTAAACAATAGAGATACCGTAAGTTCGACATAGACGGGTAAATATGAAATACTCATAGGTATTTTTGCAATACCTTCCACATGATGCAGCCCAGTGTAGCGCAGTCCATCCACGAGAATCCCTAAAGTTCACATGTACACCTGCAGTAATAATTGGTCTTATAGCCCAATCATAGCCAAGTGCAGCTACTAAATGGATTACTCCTTGTCCTTCCTTGTCCAACACATTGGGACCTTTCCCATCATCATGTATCTTATGGATAAGCCAATAATACAGCTTATCTTTGACCAATTTCTCACGATTCTTATCCTGACCAGCATTAAAAACTTTTTCACCTGACGGTGATGCCAGGTTTGTAAAATTATCATCAAGCATCAAGGAACCAATAGTGCTGATTAACTCAGCTTTCTCATTTCCATCACTCATAACATACTTCTCATAGTCATCTGGTCCCAGGAAAAGCAACTTCTCAATACGGATATGTAAATGCATTTCATTAATGCCAGTAGTATGAGGATCTGCCGCCTCCATATACTGAGTCTCAGAATCACGAAACTCGAATTCTCTTACTTCACTACATACTACCCTATTAGAGCAGGTCACATAAAATGGAACTCGTCCAGACTGATGCAATGGCGTGTAGCAGCGCAGGGAGCCATCTGCTAAAACCTCTGCTGGTACTTCAACATCCCCAAACATGCATGACCAGTTGCAACTTTCTACATGTTCTTTGTTTGTCAAGAATGTACCAGTAACTAAGACCTGACAAGAGAAAGGAAGATGATTAATGCTAGGTAATCACTAGAATTCATAAGAAGTCTATAACAGAATGCTCGACATAGAAGATCATATTAGTAGGGTTCTTGTATCGTGCCTACGGCCAAAAGAACAGCAGAACGAAAATAAAGGACTGTGCAAACCTTTAGTTTCGAGCCAGTATACGCCCAGCTTGGAGAAACATCAATAATGCTGAAGAGCTGGTCTTGGGAAAGCGAGGGGCTGACTACATATGCATCTAGCTGCTCGTTGATAGGTATACTAGAGCCATCAGCAACATTTACAGTTTCAGCACTGCTCCAGAAAGCATCAGAACTGGACTTGATATCCAAATCAAATGCATCTGCAAGTTCGTCACTCATCCATCTCGAGAAGCTGTCGAATTTCTTCAAACCATTGGGCTCAATATTAAAGAGATCCAATGATGACTGCTTTAGTAGCGGATATCTCATGCTTACATCTGTATAACTATCATCCTGCACCTGCGAATTTGGGGTAACATATCAGTTTCTGGCAATAAGTAAATACTGTGTGCACCACGTATCTTGCCTGTTGATACACTACTGTGAAATAAGGAATACATAGATGGAACTATTCAGATAAACAATTCTTAAAGGTCTGCAAGTGTTACTACTTCCATTAGTTTCTTCGCTTGCATAATAATATATATCAGACATCAATGGATACTAAGAGTTGAAAATTGAAATACCCCCTTCTTAAAGATAGTGAAACATAGTACTCCTAAATATTCCTCAGGGATTATGCATAAGTGCCATACACGCCATAGGAACTCCAAATTGCAATGTGCATTCAGATAAAAAGAAGTATCTTGCCATGGTCCTATGACAATGCAAAGCAGGAAGGACCTTCCTACACCGGTGCAAGCGGTCTGAAGGTGAAGGACTACATAGTAGGCACAAAGAAGAGCAGGCGTAGAGAAATTGAATGATTGCCGCACAGAAACAAACATCTCGCAAGACAACAAGAAAATTAACACAAGAAAATAGCAAAGCACCTGTGAAGACGTCATGCCTGCAGCACTCAGCGCATCAGCTTCCTTTTGAGCAAGGTTGTTGGTGTACAGTGCCTCAGTCATCAATGTTTCTAAGCGAGAGTTCCCATCCAGATTGTTAGACCCCATGGTGGCAACAGAAGAATAGAGTGTCGGCTCCATGAACCCTGTTGGATACTCTGGGAAGGGCTCACTGAAGTGCACAGAATCAAGTCCAGTTTTCGAATCACTCCTTAATCCAGCTCCAGCTTCATTGAACACACTAGCTATGCCATGGTGAGTAACAAAATTATTGCTTATGTTAGTTGTTGTAGCCTGTTTTTCATTTTGATAACCTGCAACTGTTGTAAAATGAAATCTGAGCCAGAAGTTAACATTTGCAGAATATCTCAGAAGTCGTAGGATAGAATAATCTTACCTAGATTATTCATGGAAGTACTTGGAGCTGGGGCACCCAACAGATTATCCATCAAGACTCCATCCACAGGCTGCTGCATCTCAACGAAAGGTTGGTATCTGGAGCTTGCTCGACAATTATCTGTGGCACCGAATTTTGTAGTATCTTCAGCTTCTTTCGAACGACTATAACTTTGTTTGCCACCCTGTAATCATTTTTTGCAACATTATATAAGGAAAAGGGACATTCGTAAATAAAGGGGTAAATCAACAAAGAAAACTGGACACAGTAAAGTATCCCCCACCAAACCTATCCATACACGTGTGTGTGTTCATGCACAACATAATAATAACAATGCAGATACAGTTGCACTATGACAGTCGCAGTGTGCGGTGACCCTGTAGAGGTTATTTTTTCATTCTGTATGAAGGAGACTACTACAAATGGAAGAGTGGATGTGTATTGCATAGTACCAGCAAAACGTTTTAGTTGATACTGACACAGATTACAAACAAAGTTGAGGAATACAAGTTCATTATGCATGAAACTAAACATACCTTGATTTCAAGGTAGTGCACAAGAACAATATTCATAAAACCCCTGGAAAAAAAAGAGGATGATTATCATCATGGCATGTTGTCATATCATTTCAGCTACCATTAGACTATCGAAATTGGTTTTAAAAAACGATTTACATTATATTCACATAAGTTATTGCGGTAATCAGCACTTACTCTTCTAACAGCCAATAGGTCCGTCTTTGGAAGTTCTCGTTATCTTCCCCATGGGCATAATAGCAATCAAGTACATCAACACTGCCAACCTAAAAGGCAAGCGTCAGTTTCTGGTCTAGCAACAAAACCACTAGAAAAGAACAATAGGGAGCTTTTAAAAACTATTGCAACTAATTTGGCCACACCATGTAATTCACCTTCATTGGTGAAAGCTTAAGACCAAACCAAATTGCTTGCTATCAAAGATGCAAGACAAGAGATCCAGAATTGTTTTTAACTACCTCATCTAGTCACAGCAAGATGTCATTAAGGAGAACTTTCAGACTAGCATACTGTCATGAACCTGAGTCACGACATAGGGGATAATGGCCCTAGGGCCCGTACGAGGTTGCCCTGGACCCATGAGGCACGACAGCTCCATTAAGGTAGCCGCACCTCACGGGCAGGGAGGAAGGAGATGAGATAACTAGATTGGTTTATTCTTGCTTGCTTTATTCAATGATATGGCAAGGCATTATATAGCCTGCGTTACAACCTAACTTGGGAGATAAGTAAGGATAACTAACATGGAAACTAATCATATCTTTAATTAAAAGGAAACTAACTAAATAAGGATAATGGGGATCTGAACTGCTGCTGCAAGTCGCAGCCCTTGTGGACTTAGTACTGCCATGGGGATTATCAGCCCACATGACACATATTTCTAAATATATGTATTTTCATGAACTTTGCAAAGATATTCTGATGGTTTTTTTGTGAGGTGTACCTTGGGAGACTGAAAACAGCAATCTCCCATGAGTACGTATATGTACTGTTTGTATAAGACAGCCTGGACAGTATAGTATGTAACAACTATACATGTTCAAGAAATAGTGATACTACAGGACTTGAAGTGATTAATAAACAAGTAAACAACAGTATCCATCAATTGTCTGATGTTTTCAAAATATAAATGTAAATATAAAGGAGGTTCTCTACGAAAGAGCCTGCACAGACTTTCAGCTTTTCATGAGCTTCCTTGACTGTCTTGCCATCCTTCTTCTTTCTCCAGATATGTCCATCCCTCCTGAAGTATCTCAATATTTTCCGATCAAATAGAAATAATGAACCACCTACAAGAATGATATGAAAATTCTATATAAGAAAGCAGTCTCAGTATCGGTATATCATTCCCTAAGATAATACATGTACTAGGTACACGTTCTAACACAAACAAGAACAGACAAAAAGGAACCAAGAAACAACAATGGAGTATGACAGTTGTCCCTACAAACAGGGAGTTCGTATCAAAGTACAAGCACACAAAACATAATTCAAACATCCACCTACTATCATGAAAAACATGGTCTCGCGTGCAGATATATTGTCTAGCCCCGTCGTCGAATGATTAGTGCTTAATGAATGCATGGTCCCTCATATTCTGAAGTTAAAGGAGCCAACTCGCATAGTTTGATTATTTATATTCCCTAGATCACGCTCTAAATAGTTGATATAGTGACAGCCTTTAGTGGATTTGTTCCAGGGTGTGTCTGTTAAAATCAAAGTTCCAATATTAAGGGGCTGCTGTTGAAATCTAAGCATTTCTAGCAAAACAATACTTCCTAGGACCTCAATAAGTACTCTAAAAAAAAGGACCTCAACAAGTAGACTTATAGATTATGATTATCCGCATGCCACTTCCATGCTACAGAAGAAAGGATGAACTGCAAACACTTCAATGAATGGGTATTTCGATGAGGAGAAGGCATACTTGGAGGCCTGTTTGGTGGCTCGGGCGCAATGGCGAACTTCTTGTAATTGGACAGTATTTGGCAGATTTCAGTGTGCCGCAGCCATCGATTCTGAGCTTCCTGGAGTATCTGGGGAATATCTGCAAATCAGCAGTGCCATTAAGTCAGTCGCTAACGAACAACAGCAGTAACCACTCAAAATCGCTTTCAGCACTAGCACGCGATGGTCTAGGTTCCTTTCTGCTCCGATTGGTTGTCTTGGTTCTCCTAATCAAACGCCCTAATCAACTGCGAGCCTACAGAAGGCGCTGGAATCTAAACCCAGGGAAACAAAAGGGTCTCCACTGTCCAACAATTCGCAGCAATCCAGAGAAACCGTTCGAAGCACAGCACGATGTCATGAATCTCCTCAGAGAACCCACGAAAACCACTGATCAGATCACCAAAAACTACCCTAACCAGACCGGGAAACCCCACCAAAACCCTAGAGGAGGGGGTACGGATCAACCGCCGGCAGAAGCCTAGAGGCGAAATCCGCACCTGGGGGCTGATTGGACAGCCCGTACTTGTGCATCTCCGCCATGCGACGATCCGACCGCCGCAGCCCCCTCCCCCGGTGCAGGCGCTCGCCTCTCGAGGAGGGTCTGGGGAATTTCTATCCGGGCGGCGGGGCGGCTTCACGGGATTCTTCGACTCGCTGCACGGCGCCGTCGGATTGGAATATTTGCTTCAGGAGGAGAGAGTGAGGGGAAGGGGAAAAAGCAGCGGACCTGCGGAAGGTTCGTGAGAAGGGCGCGGAATGACGAGATTGCCGCGGAATGGACGGTGGTCTGGGTTACAGCTCTTCTTTTTTTAGGGAGTCTGGGTTACAGCTGGGGCAGCCGGTTGGTTTGGTGGGCGAGCGCCGTCGGCCGTCGCTAGTGTTTAGTGCTGACCTCTAGTTAGACCTGTAGTTAGGATTCAAGGAACCCCATCTCAAAAAACAAAAAAAGGATTCAAGGAACCCAGCCCGAGACCGTGGTTGGTCGTTTGCTGCCCGTGAAGGCCGCCGCAGGTGACGACGGGTCGGATGGCGACGCGACTAGCCGGTCTGACTGGAGTTACGGTATTGCCCCTAGCTAGTTAAGGACCACCTAATCATGATTTGGGGCAGTTTCTTGCAGGATAAGGTGAGTTTGAGATTGCTTTCTGTGAAGAAGACGCACGTGCATCGCATGCTACCTCATGTGCATATGTTTAGCATTTCTTTTTTTTTCACTAGGACCATGACCGTGCGTTGCTACGGGGAAAGAAAGACATGGAGATAGTTGGTTTGATTTTGTTGGACGTTTTCAAATACCCTAGGCAATTTGCTTCCTCTTCTTAAACCTCGATTGACCAACATGTGTTATTTCTAGAGTTAAATACACCCTGGGTACCTGTACTTTTTTCGAAAGCACAATACGGTACTCGTACTCTTGAATACGCACAATTTGGTACTCGAACTTGATGGGACGTGAAAGTACGGTACTATTTGGCGTACACGGACGTACACGGAGCCGTATTGTGCTTCAGAATAAAGTACAGGTACCTAGGGTGACACCCGTCGTTTGCATGGAGGGCGTTTTTGCATACTTGCAATCGTTTCCCACGTTGGCTTCTTCCGTAGCTGCTTGCAGGGTGATATTCCAGACGAATTTGTAGAAGGAACAACAGCTGCAGTGCTCGCTGGAGATCGATGACTTTCATCCATGTTAGTCTATAAAGCCTAGAGAAACTGATGCGCAAAGAGCTTCATCAGAGCAAGAATAAAAAATGACAACAGTAAACATCCACAGAATGTGTGGGCACAGAATATAAATTTTAAAAAGAATAGGCCGATGCAACTTATAAACATATTCAATCTCCAAAAGCAATTGCACTGCCTGCATTCTTGTATTTCGATCATGGAAGTAAACACGAGAGACAAATTAAATCCGCAACAAGCAATAAATAACATCCTGAACAACTTCAAGTACATAATATCATCCTGAAACATAACTTAGACGAGAGAAACTAGGTAGCATTACAGCAGAGAATGAAAACTACTTAAAAACATCAAACATGGATGTTTTCTTCACTGGTGGTTGATTCTTTCCTACACTATTTGTCTGTCCTTGTCGTTTTTCACCAACAGAAGCTTGACTTTCTTCATCTTCTCTAGCTTCAGCAGCCATTCTTCTTGTATATGCAATTTCCAGTCCAGCAATCCTTTGCTCCTCTGCTCTTGCTGCAGCTACTCTCTTCCTCTCTTCTTCTTTTGTTAATGCAGCTCTTTTCTTCTCTTCTTCCTTTGCTGCAAGAGCTCTCTTCTTCTCTTCTGCCTTTGCTGCGGCAGCTTCTTGTTTCTGTAATTCCCTTTTGGCCTTTCTCTCAGCTGCTTGCTTCTCAGCACATGTTCTTTTAACTTCTGCTATTATCTTTCTTGTCTCAGCTCTTGCTAACTTGTTTATACGAGCCTCCTCCTGCTTCCTTGCAAGTTGTTCTGCTTTCTTGAGAGCTTCTTCATGCTTCTTCATAGCTGCCTCTTCGGCTTTCTTCAATTGAGCTTCCTGTCTAGCCCTAAGCAAGGACTGCTTCCTCTCCTCTTGTTCTCTGTCTTTCTGGTTCCTCAAAGCTTGCAACTTTTGTGCAAGTTCTCCTTGTCTCAGTGTACTTGTACTTCCTTGGCTACCCTGAGTCTGGTTCACCAACAGCTGTGCAGCCGTGAGGAATGAACTTTCAGGGACAGGTTCCGCCTGAAGAACTCTAGGTGTAGGCATCTGTAAAAGACAATTAGAAAGAGTGTAATTAACCAACGTCAGAAACACACCCGTACAAATGATCAGGCAATGGAAATACCTGCTCCATCAAGTTGTCGACCATGAGATCATCAACAGGTGGTGGAACATATCCATCTGCTGTACTTGTATTTGGTGGAGGCTCATTATCCGCTGCTCTAGTTGGATTAGGTGGAGGCACTGCAGATGGAGGCGGCAGTCCAGCCTTCAAGTACGGGCATCCAGCCTTATTATGATCCGGTTCAGTGCAGTATTTGCAGTGTATGATCACACCATGTCTGCTCATTTTCTTCCCTCCATTGGCATGAGGAACTTCTCCAGGACCTCTCCTTCTCACTTTAGTTGGTCTGCCAACATGTTTCTGATAGAAAGGTGGGTTTATTGGGGGCCCAAACATCTTCTGCCACTCGGTTCTATCCTTGCAAGGGTAGATAATGTGTCCATACGCTTTCTGGAACATTGCCTTGGAGTAGCACCGGTCAACAAGGCTGAGAGGATCCACATTTTCTGACCTACAACAAGCAATGACATGTAGACATGGGATGCCGGATTTCTGGTACCTACCACAACTGCACAACTTGTTCTTTATGTCTACTATGTAATCAGTGCCTCTATCACCAACATGAAATAGACCATCCCCTGCTCCAGATACTTCTGCAAGGTTAGCCATATCTGTTACCTTCTCCACCTTCTTTCTTATCTTTGGACAAACCTGACCAGGCCATTTCTTTGACTCAAGTAGCTTTGTGTAGTGCCGTGTCATCAGCTGCCCTTTAATCCTCTCGATCATTGTTAACAGCGGCAGTTCTCTACTCTCCAAGATGTACCTGAATAAAGGAATAATATGTAGTACAAGATGATCGTACAATGCTACTCAAAGAAATGTACATGAATAATGTAATAACCAAAAGAAGACTTGAATAACTATGCTTACTTGTTAAAAACTTCGCAGTTATTGTTTAGCAGTATGTCACATTTTGGTAGGTCACTCTGAAATGCCTTTACCCAAGTGGTAGGCTCCAACTCATGAAGCCATGTGTGTGCATCAGTACTCAAGACCTTCATTTCTTCCATATATTGTTCAAACTTTGTCACAGTACAGCTCCTTGCTATCTTCCACAGCTGATTCTTCAGCACATCACCTTTGAACATTTGCTGGAAGTTCTGCCACATATGCCTGACACAAAACCTGTGCTCTGCTTCAGGGAAAAGCTCAGTGACAGCATTGATGAGACCCTACATTAGTTGACAGTTAGTTGATGAACATGTAGCAATTACAGCAAGCATTATTCAATCAACATGAAATACTACTTACCTTCTGTTTATCGGACATTATAGTCCAAGGAGCAGTGTTTATTATGCCTAGATCACCCTTTAGTGTATCAAGAAACCATTTCCAATTAACAGTGTCCTCCACTTTGACAACAGCTATAGCTATAGGAAAAATGCAGTCGTTAGGATCCATCCCTACAGCTGCAAGCAACTGCCCTCTGTACCTGGTCTTTATATGACAACCATCAATAAAAATAACTGGCCTGCAACCTTGCAGAAATCCTCTCTTGCTTGCATCAAGGCACATGTACAACTTGCTGAACCTTGCCTCTGCATCAAGAGACACATAGAAAGATGAACCTGGATTGCTTCTTCCAACTTCATTTGCATAGTCCCAGAGCAGCTTGTACTGTCCTTCCTCATCTCCATGGATGATTTCCATCGCATGCCTCCTAGCTCGTTGCAGTTTCATCCTTCCTGGTGTCATATGCCATTCTTTTTGAATAATTCTCGAAAAGTTCTGCAAGCTCATGTTTCGGTCAGCCCTGAAACTATCCATCATTCTGTCCACATCATCATCACATTGCAGTTCCCTCAAACCATTCCTCTCGAGTGACAACATAGGCAAGCAGTAGTAAGCCTTGACCCTACCTGCCATCTCCCAGCCAATGTCCTCGACAATGTTCTCAAGCATTATCGTCGACCATGTCATTTTGTCCAATTTATCGAACCAAACAGCATGGCCGTCAACATAGCTACGGTTTCCTCCATGCCCAACAAAATTCCCTCCATGGTTAATCTCAACAGAGAACTGACTGCTGCGTTTACTTGAGACAGAAACAGTCATACAAAATCTCAGTTAAAATATCCAAAAGAAGTATGCCAATCTGAGACAGAAATTATAGTTCTTCAAAATTTGATACGGTTAGAGGTATGCGCTAACCTACTAATGGTGCCACAAACTTTTGTATGCCTGCTAGCCTAAACAAAGAGATTACAGAAGTTCTGCAAGTCATTCTACTAAATGTTAGAGGTATGCGCTAACCTACTAATGGTGCCACAAGCTTTTGTATGCCTGCTAGCCTAAACAAAGAGATTACAGAAGTTCTGCAAGTCATTCTACTAAATGTAAGGGATACAAAAATACTCAAGAGTTGTAGCAGTAGCAGGGCCAAAAACACTCCACTACGGATCAACTTAGTGGTCAATTATCATGAGTTGTATCACAGCATAAAGCACATCTCTACTCTAATCCTCTGCCTGATCTCTAGCACTCGAACATCAGCACTACTCTAATGACTGTGATGACTGCGCTCTTGAGCTTGAAACACAGCCCTGGGGGAAGGATGAGTACACAGGGGGAATACTCATCGAATAAACATCAGCAATACTCATAGAATATTGTACTCTAACATCAGCACTACTCTAACCACAAGTTGTAAACCAATTGGTAGCTTCATGTTCTATGAGGGGAGGAACTTACCGTACACAGGGGAGGGTCTCCTTCGGGGCGACGCACTGGCGACATCGCGGCCACCTCCTAGCCGAGGAAGATGAGAAGCGGACGCGGCGCACGGCGAATTCCGGATTGGCGGAGCGGCGGAGTGGAGGGAACGGCGACGGCGGGGACGGATCGGCGGAGTGGAGGGAACGGCGACGGCCGGGACGGAGCGGCGGAGCGGCGGGAACGGCGGGGACGGAGCGGCTGAGCGGCGGGAATGGCGCGGACAGAACGACGGGGACGGCGCGGACGGAAGGGCGGGGATGATCACAAGCGGCGCCACCGAAACACCTCCCCTGTTTCGGGAGTTGAGACAATGGGGATGGGGACAGCGGTGGTTGACAACAAAAATTGTCTGTTATCCAGGGGGTTTTCGATTAAATGCTCTCCCACAAAAACTTTTTTTTTTTAGATAAAGGGCTTTTATTACTTAAAATGTTTAAGCATTACACCCGGCCTCTGCATAACTAAGATGCACACAGCCGCCAGTTCACCATCACTCAAGTCGGACAGCAAAAAATAAAAAGGCGAATTACATATCAAAATGAGAAATTGTAGATCCGCCTAGGCTGCTGGTAGGTCTATCCGGAGTCTATGTTGCCACCCATGTCGGGAAAATAACTCCCTGGCCGCAGCCTCCAGTCTCGACGCCACCTCCAAAAATAAGTCTCGGTGCTCCACACGCTGCAGGGATGACCAAGCTCGTAGCGTCGCTGTGCACCGGTATATAACCTGCATAAGAGAAGAATTTTTATCATTAAAAACCTTGTCATTTCTACATAGCCATAGCGACCAAATAACAGCAATCGCTCCCACCCTACTGAATAGTTTGAACCTAGGATCCACTCCATTTAGCCAACTGCCAAAAATGTTAGCAACGGATCTGGGTGGGTGTAAGGTAGAACCTATCTGGATGGCTGACCATATAGACCTAGCGAACTCGCACTGAAAGAATAAGTGCGTAATGGTCTCGTCGTGTTGACAGAAAACACACTTTTTACTTCCGTGCCAATTGCGTTTGGCAAGGTTATCTTTGGTGAGAATTACTCCTCGACGTAAATACCACGCAAACACTTTAGTTTTTAGTGGTATCTTCATCTTCCAAAGTTTGTTATTATAAGCACTATCGACTGGAATTTCGGGTAGGATAAGCGCTCTATACATAGAATCAACCGAGAATTTGCCGTTCTTTGTCAGATTCCATTGAAACTTATCTGGACCTTCCGATAATTGGATTGAATCCAATCGGATGAGCAAAGCATTCCAAGATGTTTGTCTTGTTCCAAGTAAACTCCTTCTGAACGAAACATTTGGTGAGGAAGTACCCAACACCTTCGCGATCGTGTCACTTTTGTTTCGAACAATAGAATATAGAGCCGATATTGTTCTTTGAGGGTAGATTGGCCAAGCCAAATATCCTCCCAGAAGCGAATTTCCGAATCATCCCTAATTGAGAAAGAGCCATGTGGAAAAAAGAACTTCTTTGTAGCCATGAGGCCAGCCCAGAAGTGTGAATCGCCAGGTTTCCAAAGAACCTGGGAAACAGCTTGATCTCCGACATATTTTCTCCTAAGGAGGGTTTGCCAAACTCCATCTTCAGAAAGAAGTTTCAATAGCCATTTACCTAGCAGCGCTCTGTTCTTGACCTCAAGGTCATGAACTCCGAGCCTTCCTTGGTCTTTAGGGCAGCAAACCACACTCCATTTAGTCAGTCGATATTTTTTCTTCTCACTATCCCCTTGCCAAAAGAATCTAGATCGGAAATAATCCAATCGTTTTAAGACCCCTTTAGTCAGTTGGAAGAATGAAATCATATACAGTACCATGTTAGTTAGTACCGAGTTTATGAGAACCAATCTTCCACCCAGGGATAGGAGTTTGCCTTTCCAGCTATTTAAACGTAATTGAAGCCTTTCCTCCACCATTTTCCATTCAGCATTTGTAAGTCTCCGATAATGAATCGGAATGTCCAAATAGTTGATAGGAAATTGTCCTTGCTCACAGCCAAAAAGCTCAGCATACAAGGCGGCGTTCTCTTGGGTCTCGCCAAAGCAAAACAATTCACTTTTATGGAAATTTATCTTAAGACCCGAAAGTTGCTCGAAAGCTGACAAAATCAACTTAAGGTTACGAGCTTTTTCGATATCATGCTCCATAAAAAGAATTGTATCGTCGGCATATTGAAGAATCGATAATCCACCATCAACAAGATGGGGAATCACTCCTTCAATTTGACCCTCAGTTTTAGCGCGTTCAATCAAGATAGCCAACCTATCCACCACTATATTAAATAATATTGGGGAAAGCGGGTCACCCTGTCTGAGGCCTTTTTTCGTTTGGAAGTATTTGCCAGTGTCATCATTGACCTTGATGGCTACACTTTCTCCGGAAACAAAGGAATTAATTAACGCGCGCCACTCTGAAGAAAAGCCTTTCATTCTTAGGGTCTGCTGGATGAAAGACCACTTAACTTTGTCATAAACTTTCTCAAAGTCAATTTTAAGAATTACCCCGTTCAGCTTTTTCCTATGTAGTTCATGGACCGTTTCATGTAGGACCGCGACTCCCACAAAAACTTAACACACATCGTCGCCAACTGCCGTGTGTACGTCCGTGTACGGCAAATAGTACCGTACATTCACGTCACATGGAGTTCGAGTACCAAATTGTGCGTATTCGAGAGTATGAGTACCGTACCGTGCTTTCGAAAAAAGTACAGGTACCCAAGGTGTATTTAACTCTTATTTCTATCCATGTGTACCCTTTCACTTCATCTGGGTCACCTTCTTTAGCGATTGCCCAACATTTTAGCCATATTTGGAAAAGACAATTATCGAGAGTTTAAATGTGTAAGCACGTCAATGATAAGATTTGTTTTAGTTAACCTACATCTAAATCGATTCTTAAAAATGCAAGAATTTAAGCAAGAATATTGAGATAGATACACTCACTACATTTTTTTAATAAAATTGTACGGTAATTTGTTAACAAAATTATGTCATTATTCCTCGTTTCATTCCTTCTCAAGTGCACATTTGAATGCACATGCATTTCCAAGAAGCAATAAAAAAATGACCGACATTACCAAAGGAAGTCGTTCCATCACAAATGGGTGCCAAATGAGTTTTTAATATCATGGCCACAAAGATATATCTTCCTCGCTCTAACATCTCGGAGAAAAAATCTTCTAATTCCAGGCTACAACCCTACTGTGCATAGTAGTCAGGATAGGCGTGTGCATAGTAGTCAGGAGAGGCACCATTCACAGTACCCTAGTGTGCATAGTCATGAGAGGCGCCAAAAAATAAAATGGGAGAAGGAAAGAAAAACAAACGATCACAGCCACACAGGAAGAGAAGTATAGAGAGATACAAATGCAAGCCAATTGCACATCCTGCAGGACGTGGAAGAAGGACGGCATCGCTGTTGTCTTTGGGAGCGAGCAGTCTGCAGGACATGGACGCCGCCCACCCTGCCTTGAGCGTCGAGGCCTCCCTGTCGCCGCCGGCGCATGGCGCGGTGCCGGCCTGCTCTGTGAGCTGATTGGTCATGGCCTTACAGATCCGCCATGGCGAGGACAACAGAGTCTATATGTGGAAACTAATTTTCTTTCCAAGATCTTTACAATGTTAGCATTACTCAGAATTGATCAAAATATATACATATTCTTTTATTGCACAAAGTAACATACCATAAATATACATGATGTAATACATTGTCATCAATTGTTAGGCAGTACCTTGGTCCCTTTGCTTCAACCCAGCCACCATATGTTGGTGTTTTATCTAAATTGTCTGTAACAATTTGGTACGTATCTTCTGTAGTCCAAGTTAAATAGCAGCACATACGTTCACTCTCAACGTGAAATTCAGGATCAAAATTATACCAGCTTACATGTTTCAGGAGGTGCCATCAACTTGAACCTAAAACGTACGCTTAAGCTTTAAGCCACACTTCATTCAAAGCATAGAATAGCCAAGAGAGAAATCAAAACTAACTAAGCCATCTCAGCAATTTACTGAACTATCTGAGAGTACAAACAAAATAGTTATACTGTACTTTTCCCTAACAATGGAGTGCCAAAGTGATACTATATGACTACGGGGAATGTCACGTGCGTATTAACTGGGCAATGGAGTGCCAAAGGTGGTGCCGTGGTGGTCACCAGCGCCATGGTGCTCACCGGGGCCGAGGAGGTACAGGATGGCGCGGAGGACAGCAGGTCGAACGTGCCCAGCTCGACGTCGCGGTCGCAGCAGGTGCAGGCCATGGCGCGTTCGCCGTGGTGGGGGCTGCCAGTTGGAACTGCCGGCGGCGGACGCGGTGTCTGGTGATTCGGTCGGACCTTATTAGGCGTAGCCGATGACGGCGATTCGAGTAGATGGCAGCACGATCCGTCGAAGGGATGCAACGCAGCAACTTTCGTGGGGGCTTTCTTCCCCAAGCTGTCCGTCCAAGTTCCTCATACGCCTCCAAGACGAAGATTGGTATGTATGTGCTCGCGTCTTTGACAAACAAACTGAGCACGACCACGATTCTGATACTAAATTTGATCCGTTCTTATCTCGACCAGATCTCATGATAAACAACACGATTTACTTCCATCTCATCAGGCATCAGCGATGGGCATGTGCCTCCAATAGATTCAGCTAGGACTGTGACTTGTACTCGATCGGAAATTGACAAAATATCTTATGCAGCAACATAGTATGCACAAAATCTGATCTCGACGATACCTCTACGCGCCAGGATCACATGCCACACCCATATGAATCTCCGTCAGAGGGGCGACCCGAGACTTTTTGAGCGGCGTCGGAGGTGGACCGGCTGCAGTCCATGGTGAAGGAGCTGGGGCCTCAGCGTGGGATCTCTGCGCTGCACTGAACGCGTTCGTCGACTGAGCAGGGATGCGGTCCGCGGCGGGATCCGTACGGAGAGGATCTGGAGGTGGGGGGGGGGGGGGGGGGGGGGGGGGGGGGCGCCGGTGATCAGGGGAGTCGGAGAGCTGCCGCCGGATCTGCCGGATGCAGGGGATCGAGGGGGGGCGACGCAGGGGAGCAGGGATCGTGGGGAAGTGAATATCGAACCGGTATATGTCTAAAATTAGGATTGCGGGTTGATTACCTGTTTTACGAGGGGCTAGAACGCAAAATAGCCACGGACGGACGAAACCGAGACAGGACACTCCGTTCTTTTGTAGTAGAGATTTTACTAGTTGAATGGCCGTGCGTTGCTATGGGTTTTCAATTTTCTTTCTTCAACACACTTGTAAATATAATGCATGTATAAATATTCACGTGTATGAAAAGATAGCTCTAAAAACCATTAAGATTACAATGTATATTTTTTTACATTGTTCCAATATGAAATTTGGCAAAATATCTCTGAGCTTGAAGGCATTGGTGGCTGGCGAGCTTGAATGCCCGTGCGTTGCTACGGGTTCCTTATTTTTCTCCTCGCCGGACAAACAACAAGCATTCTTCTCATTTTCACGCACCGGAAAATAAATTCCTTTTGGCCAGGGACAATGGTCAACAATCAGCATTGAAGTGATGATCCACGTTGAAGTGATGATGGAATTTTAGCTCAGAAGCATGTAACTACCAAACATGTTACTACTCCATGCATGTCCACAAGGGAGTAACACTGAAAGACAATGGTTTTTTTTGTAAGTTTTCAGAGAAAGGCGACAGTGGCTGATGATGGTCGTTGGCGACGGTTGATGTCTTCAGCATGATGGCCGTCAGTTCTTTAGCAATTATAGTCGCCATGGTGTCGATTCGCCGAATGATCCCTCTCTATCGGCTACCACCTCTACCTTCAGCTCCAAGTCTGCTTGGTGTGAAAGATCTGCATAATATAACATCTTGTATGAGAAATAAGAAAATGAGCTGGTAAGCATGTTTCTTCAGCGGATAGTAGGAAACAAAAACAAAAATTGTGAAGTGGTAATCTGAAGTAGCTATGAGCTGACACAAATGGTAAATAACAAGAAGAGACACATATATACCTACATCTGATTGTCATCTCTTAATTAATTCATAGAGCAACAAATTTCCATCAGGCCTGCAAACTTGTTCGCTAAAATGTGATTGGAGGGGAGCATTTTATTCTTAAATAAAGAATATTAGAAGGCACTAAGTTGAAATCAAAGAAAATACGCACCACAAGATACACAGACAAAGCCTTTCACAAGCTATACCTGAAGGAAGATGTTAAATCACCTGTCAAGCTTAAGAAATCATGATGGAAAAAACTCATGCTTTAATATCCCTAAAAGACGGTGTGGCCATAAAAGAATTAAGAAATGGTCACCAAGACAGATGATAAACGCAGCCGGTAGCTAGGTTAAATATGGATCATGATGGAAAGACAATTAGCACATTTTTTTTCTCCCGATGTACTTCAAAGGTTCATACTTCTCGACTGTTAGTCGCGACAACTAATCCTGGAACGTCCGGATGTGGACTGGCATGATCAAGACCTTTGTAGCCAACATATATGTCAAAACAATATATTAACGACTACAAGCTATAGTTTAAAAAAAATAACGGAAATAATACAAGACACAATATTCCATACACCAAGAATGCATATTATCCCAAGGAAAATAACATTGGGTATGGAATCCTTAATTAAACATAATATTGTTTCTTTATACTGCATATGCCTTAGCAATAAAATTATCTAGCATAAAAGTCAAGCATCGAATAGCATTGCAAGAAAATGCATTGCTCAGTGCATACAGAAGATAAATTTAGGTGGATTTCTCATAAACTGTAACCGAATTTCATGAACTGAGTCTATTGGATATTATATGCAGCTGCGAGGGATGTCGATTGGGAATAACCCTAGTACATGAATGCTTGTGGAAATGCAGCAAAGAACAAAAGTAATTTACCTAGTTGGAAGCTACAAAAGAAATACACACGATTTCAGATAGTGAAACTGTAATTTACATAGTTTTACCAATCTGCAACGTATCATGAAAAAATAAAATATACTATACTCATCTCGTAGGCATATGCATAGATCTATTCTTGCTAACGCGTGAAACGTGGTACACCGGGTTTTAGACTATATTTTCTGAATTTCTTGAGAAAACCGTACTAATTTGCATCCTATCATGTAACACACATGCATATGGAAGTACTGAAGCACAACGCGGAACAATATCAGGAAACTGATGAGCTGAATTAATTCATTCGGAAGGAAAACTGAACCGCTTGATGTAACTTGTTTGCAAGAAATCATAACAATCACCATCACCTGCGATAACAGACACCACGTTAGTCTCGTAAAACACTTGCCTCACCAATGTGGTGTCCTCTGCCTTAGCATCAACAATGGAAGGCAGGAAAATGTTGACGACCAAGGACGTCTCCTCTCTCCCTCCACTGTAGCAGGAGAGGCGATTTTTAGATCCACCCGTCCGATCCACCTCTTCCTCGTTGATTCGCCGGATCTCTCGCCCCCCGCCGGCCGCTTCGGCGGCGGGGGGGGGGGCGGGGGATCCACGTCTCACGGGTGTATATATGGTAGGGTTTGCTGGGTTTGGCGCTTGCGGCGGTGTGGAGGAGCTCCGGGCGCCGGCGTGTTTTTCTGTTGCAGGTGTGCGGCTCCCTCGACGGCGGTGCTCGGTGGAGCTCCGCGGTGGTGCACCTACATCCTCCACGCTCGCGAATCGGCGGATTCGTGCTGCGTGGCTTCTCCCGGCCAGATTCCGTGCGGTGGCGGATCTGGATGTTGATGGTTCGGAAGACGACGGGATGCTGCGCGGCGGAGCTGAAGATCCACGGCGTTACCCCTTCGGGGGCGGTGAGTGGAGACTTCCCGGTTGCCAGGGAGCTGGTTCGTCAATCCTTGGAGTGTGTGCGGCCAGCGGCAGCGGCGCGTCTCTCTCTCGCCATGGATGCAGGCGAGGTCGGAGTCCAGAAGGTGCTTTGTGTAATTTCTTTCGTTTCTGGGCTTTTCTGTAAGATCGCTGCATCTTTGTAGTCGTCCTCTTCCTCGCAAAAAAAAACAATGGAAGGCAGGATGCTTGCCATGGTCCCAGCGTACAAGGCTGTGAAACTGCACCACGATCAACTGAAAACCTCCACGGCCCTTCAAAACAATCATGTGTGAGTAAATCCCGAAATCATGGCGTTCCAAGAAACGACATCCCGGTGAGGCATTTCATCGAACATCTGGTAAGCACTGTCAGGTCGGCCGCACCGCGCATACTTGCTGATCGCCGAGTGCGCCACAAAGAGTTTCGCGTCGAGGCCCAGCCCTGCGACGGACGAACATTACTCACTATATTAAAGTTGGGCAAAATCGCGGCCTCACCGCGCTCCTCTACTGTAGCATCTACAGTAATCACTGTAGAAATGAACAGTGCTCTACAGTGCTCGATCTGGGCCGTCGCCCGGCGATCGGACGGCCCACAGAACACATCCGTGACGGTTTTGCAAAAGGCCCCTCCCAAACCAGAAATCAAACCCGCGGTCCACAAGAACGCGAGTCGAGGGACCAATTCAAAAATTCCTAAAAATCCTGGACTTTTATGCATATTTCACGACAACATCCCCCAAAACTCTCCTCTCTCTCCCCTCGCTCTTGCTCCCGCGGCGACCTCTGCCGCCTCACCGTCGCCGACTCATTCCGGCGTGCTCCGGCTAACTCCGCCGCCATGATGTCGCGCGGTCCACGCGGCGGTCGCCGCTCCACCTTCTCCTCCATTTCGATTTGATTTTCCCTTCCTCGCGACGGGGAGTCGGTGACGCCATGGCGCAGGTCGGCCGCAGCGAGCGGCAGGAGCAGGGAAGCCACGACGTCGTTGTCCATCTTCACGTCGCCGCCACAGGTCAGAGCATCTGCTTCCTCCTCCTTCTCCCTTTCCTCTGTCAGTTAAACTTCCATAGCGCGTCCTTCCGTTAGTATTGCTTTTGTTGGCTTCAATCGAGTCAATTTTTCCCAGCGTTAATCACTACGCGGCGTGCCTCCACCTGTAGTTGATATCACCTGTTTCGTTATTGCACCAAGTGGCCACAGATTGATTCTCTTACGATGTCACTGATTGGTTGCAGGACTACATGTAGCACCACCTTGACGGAGCTCCTTTAGGCAGGATGGCCAGCAAGAGAGAAATCGTCTTCTAGGTTTGCTAGAACAAAAAGATTGTCTGACACCTTGGCCACCATCAGAACCATGATCTAAAACTAAAACACCCTCTTCACTGCCTTATTGGGCTATCTATGCATTGTATGTTCTCTACTGAGCGGTCACAATGTTATGTTGCATAGAGCTGTTGTGGCTTCATTGTGTCGTACTTTAAAAAAAAATTGTTTTATGCAATGCGTTTTCACTGCTGGGTATGAAAGCCTAATGTATAATTTATTTTATCTTTTATTGGTTGCCGCTTAATCTTCTTTCTTTGTGGTTAGGCAATTTCTCTTTGGTCTGCTAGCTAGATGCAAGATTCATGCTTGGACATACTAGCATTTATTTACTCCGGCCACATGCCGTGATGCCCTAATCGGCTAATCCTGAACAACATGTTTATTGTTAGGTCTGTGGCTGAACAACATGCCCTGACCTTAATTAGTTAGTTCCGTCTCAGGTGTTGTGAGAATTGGGTCATGGACGTTGGTTGGGCAATGCGCTGATGAGCTGCATAGAGTAACACAGCATACACAGGAAAATGTTTCTGTCAATGTGATATCTTCATGCTACAGAAACAAACTTATGGGCCAAATTTAACCTTCAGTTCTTAATATATTCAGAAACAAAATCTAGGTGCAACTACTTTTGATTTGGCATCTCCAACTATGTATTTATTGTTCGTGTGTGCCATTTGCAGGTGGAGGTCGAGACGAGCAAATACTTACCTGACGAAAATTTTATGCCTCTACATTGCTGGAATCGGCTAACATGGAAACATACACAAGAGATGACGCGCTTGCTGCAATAGGATTTGGGAAAGTTCAAGCATTTGTACCATTTTATGCAGGCATGGGTTGGGCTGCAGAATCAATGGAGCTCAATCTATTGTCGTTTGTTGGGCCATTGCTGCGGGAGGAATGGGAAAATCTCTGTACAAAATGAGAGTCCACTCTCAAGTGTAGTGTTCGTTCGCATGTTAATGGGAGCATGTGGTTGGGGTTTTGTTTCCGACAAATATGCGTGAAGGTAAACGACTTAGTCTTACAAGCGCTTCCACAATTCAGTTTCTCAGTACAACCTTTTTCCTGTTCCTTAGAATTATATGACTGTAACCATAATCATGAATTTTATTTTCACATACCTGATGTACTGGCGCCATTTCATAAGTTCAGCCTATTTTTGAATTGTACCTGCACATTTAGCTTCTGCAGGACCCTCAAGCAAGGCGACATCCTGTAGGTAGTTATAGTTGAAAATTTAAAATGCACAAAGGTTATTGCAGTAGTAATCTGATCTACAGTACCTACACAACAAGTGGAGCCTGCATACATGTATTAGAAGATGTGCTGATAGGATTGCTTTATCCTGAGGAATGTAGGTTCTATACCTGCCTAATACATACCAAGTAGCAGTCCTGAAATCAAGAACGTTTTTTCTACTTATGAATAGTGGTTTTCAAGCTATTCTGTGGTTTTTGATCAAGGAATTTTCTCCTTCAAAGTACAATATATCAATGGCTTCATGATATTTATATGTATTACTCAAGCAGAATGAGCTCTACGCATGCCATTTTTTACTAAAGTATCGTTAGAGCTATTCTCTTGAGCAGTATTTTTAGGCATAATAACCTGTACATATGCATGTTGTGTTTGCTAGAGTATCATTAGAACTATTCAAGCAGAATAAGCTCTACGCATGCCATTTTTACTGAAGTATCGTTAGATCTATTCTCTTGAGCAGTATTTTTAAGCATATTAACCTGTACATATGCATGTTGTGTTTGCTAAAGTATCATTAGAACTCTCCTTATCATGTTTCTTACGTTCCTCAATATGCATGTCTCATAGCTACAAAGATGACCAAACCATGAGACTCACGCTGACGACAAGTCAGGTTGTTTTTTATCAAGGTCAGAAAGCCGTTGTATCTTCAGAAGTTTGAAAAACATTGATGGAAACACAATATAATTGTGTGATGGTTTACTTGGTGTAGGTTTGGGCGAGATGCTCACGTTAAAGCAAAGGATGAACATCCAGCGGTTTTCAGTGCATGGTGAGGCTGACCACAAAATCACCGGCAGTGATGGATGCCGCTAATGCACAGGTCAAATTATTTGTGTTTGTTCTAAATGGCAGATTCTTAAGTTTTTATTTTGGCAATGCTAAACATATCCTTGCGTCCTTACTCATGTTTTCTTTCATGGTTTTAACTGAAAACCAGGGACAAGCCCACCTAATTATAGCTTTTGTCAATAAATAGATTTAGTTCAATTGCTTCGAAATTGTCAACTTTTGCATTTAGCTGAAATGGCATCTACTTGCTGGAATCAGTCATAGATGTATGTGCAGTTCTATGAAAAAAATAGACATGGTATGCTAAGGTTGTGCAAGAAAATATTACTGAAACCATTGTTGACGGTTTGTGCCATTTTGCAAACTTGCTACCTCTCGATTTTGTTCTTGGCAGGGGATTCTCTCTGGGTCTTCTTTGCAAAAAATGCTAATGATTGAATATTCATGGGAAATCATGTAATCTGAATGTACTAAACAAATAGCTTTTTTTCCGATCAGGGTCCCGTTCAGGTATGCTGCACTGATTACTTCATTCTCATCCTATGGAACATATCAAATATTTTGAATTGTATGCTTACCAACTTATGAATTTAAAAAAATCCCCACGGTTTTTTAAATAAAATGAACCTATTTTATAATGTATTTGTTCCGTAAATTGAAATTTTATTATTCTGTAACAATGTCAAATCTCTATGTGCGTTCTACTCAAACATTAGGAACTCCTTCTATGCAATTTTTGCTATATCGTTTAATAATGACCTCACCTTTGCGCTAAAAAAGGGTTTGTTTACACGTTCGTAGGTTCAAAAGTGTCTGCAAGATTTAGTTACTATGTGGAGGTTCCAGATTAAAGGTAGCTAATCTACTACTGTTGTCCTTTATATTTACTTCAAATGCACTAATAGTGCTCTGTTTGGTTCATCGATCAGCTTGAAATTACTATTGGGTGTTCCTAATGGTGCACCTCAAGAACATTGCTCATTCTGCAACACACTCTCTTCCTTGCACTCTTATCATTTCAGGCTAAAACTCATGTTAGTCAAGTATGAATCATATATGATAACTTTTGTGACGACAATGCGTGGCTGCCATATCGATCAAGCCACTGCTTCTATGATGCTGATCTGGCCACTATGTTAATCAGATTAGCAACAATTTCTTACTTTTGAATGTTTTGTAGATGAATCACATGCAACAACCAGATGGCACTACCTGGCTGCCTTTGTTTTTGTACAAACAGACAACCCGCCAACTAATGTACACATTTTGTAATTATGTACATAGATATATATTGTTTTCTTTCAACAACCACGGTTCAGCTAATGTCACTAATGCATTTACTGCACAGATCAAAACCACCAGAACCTATTTACAAAATATATTATGCCATTAAGATAAGTAAACATACAATACAAAAAAAATTCTCACAAGGGCCGCGGCGTGCCGCCGCGCCGAATTCAACTAGTGGATCTGAAGGCCGAGTAGGAGGATGCCCTTCGCCGCGCCAGAGTTGAGAGCGAGCATGCGCCCGCATGGAGGCGAAGAGGAGGAGGGCATCACGGTGGAGGGAGAGAACGGGTGGCATAGGGACCGGGGCAGCGCGGCGCGGGTGTGTACGAGCCCTGGGCGGCGTGAGTTGAGAGAAGGACTGCGTTGATGTGCAGCTTGGCGGCGCAAGACTCGACGGGCGGCGGCAGAAGTGGCGGCAGAGATGCAGGGATAGAGCAAGGGCGCGGCGGCGGTGCGGACGAAGGATGGAATTTTGCGTTTAATGTCCTTCCGTTCATTAGGCACAATTAGCATTTAATGGCATTTAATGGCCGGACTGTGTGCATGCAAACGGCTCAGAATGATAATTATGGCCCGTAATTACTGCCCAGATTACGTGTGGGATTACGCTAATCGGAAAGTTTTTCGGTCGTCCGATTTCGTCCGTCTGCTAATCAGGCAGTTTCTCGGTCGTCCGATTTCGTCCGTCGTCGTCCGAGACTGGACACTTCGTTCTTTTGTAGTAGAGATTTTGGGTGATGGTCCTGATGGAATGTTTGCAGATAGGTCCTGTCTGTCTGCTATACCGTTTCCAAACTGTTCCGTGAGACCTAAACATAGCTGGATGGGATAGGATTAGGATGCAAGTTAGGCAGATCCAAGGACCGATCGAGTAGTTGTTTTGTTTTATCACTCGTACTCCTAAAAGTGAACTGTAACACCCCGAAAATTCAAACCTAATTTTAGCGGTGTTTCCTGACATCTGAAAAAAAATCTCTTTTCTAAAAGTTTCTTCAAATCCTTGAGGATGAATTGACTTGGGAATTGATCTCTCAATAATTTCCCAGTGATCCACGAACCACTCCATCAGCCGTGATAATTTTAAGGTTTAGGTTTTCTCTCGAAAGCCCTCGTCCTAATTATTGAACCTTTTAAACCCTTTTATCCACGTACCAAAGGGAAGCCTATTTACATAGCTGGAAAAATTTCACCAAAAATACCAGAGACACCCATATACATAAGAAGACAATCCATGCAAAAATATTGCATACTTCAATGCAATATTCCAAGTTGGGCATTATTCTCCAAAATGCCATTTTTGATCCAGAAATGTTTGAGTCAAGCTATGCATCTCCAAAAATTCTGATAAATTTAGGGGATGAATATTTCCTAATTCCCTACACTTCACCTTTTGGAGCCAAACCCATTTGAGCAACTTTTGACCTACTTCTTTTGTAAGACCCTTTTCTGCCTTTTTGAGATCTCCAAACCAACCCTAGCTACAAAGATCCAATGGCAGTGAAACTTGGCCACTTTGTCCACAATGTACCTAGACACACATAACCAGGAGATCAACCCATGATCAAGTGGGGAAGACCATTTGGACATGATCATGCCATTATGCCAATTTGTGGGCACATTGCCAAAACCCAATTTCTAGATATCCAAATGAGCTCAAATTTCATGGACACCCTCCTTATACCAAACCTAGGAAGTGGTGAAATATTGGGATTTTTCTGAGATGTGCAAGGCCCCTGTCATTTCATCGAGCACCTTCTGTACACTATGTTTTCTGAAAATTTTACATTACAAAGCGTCGAGTTCTTGAGTGATTTGCACGTTTGTGTTGTTCATGTCCTCGCAAACCCAGTGGCGTAGTTTGGCATCAAGTTGATCCCTTATGGACCCAGTGGCATGACCATGCCGCTCGTGGCGTGCTTGGTGCGCCAGGGCGTGCATGACCGGCATCCCCTGACCGCCTTGTGCCTCCGGTCCCTCCTCTGTTCCTTGCTCCCCCCAGACCAGCTTGACCCCGAGCCATCTCCTGCTCCCCTGGCTCGGACCAGGGACGACCTTATATCCTTCTTTAAATGCTTGGCCGAAGTTAGGCGCCGCTCAGTCGCTCGTCGGTTTCCTCCCTCCCTCTGTCTCGAGCTCGAGCTCAACGTGCTGATAACCAGCTCGTTCACATTCCCTCCATAAATCCTCGGCTGAAGGTTGGTGCATTGGAGCGTCGTTCGTCCCGTTCTTCTCCCCTGGCTCCGACCGAGGTCGATCATATCCTCCCCATTAATTCTCGTACGAAGTTAGGCACCGAAAGTTGCTTGTCCTCGTCGCGCCTTGGCTCCTGGCGGCCGTTGCACCGGCCTCTCTGTTGTCTTAAACTCCCTCTCCGCTGTTGCAAGTCGGACCCCCTCTCTCCTCCCTTCAATTCTCGGAGCGAGCTGGGCAGTGACCAACCGGTGGCGGCAGAAACCGATGCCATCGTCGTCGGCTATATAAGGGTACCCCGAGCCTCCCTTTTTCTGCACAAATCGCTCCCTCTCTCCCTCCTGGACCTCTCTGTCCTTTTAATCGGACAACGGTGGAGCTCCGCTCCGATTCCGGCCGGATTCATCGCCACCGAACTCTCGACCGAGGCAAGCTCGAGCCTGAACCGTTCTTCGATTAAATCCGCAGAGCGCCTCCTACCACTCCCCCTATCTCCCAGAACCACTAGCGGAGCAAGGAATGCACAGTGTGCTCGTAATCATGCTCGACTGCCATTACCGAGCCTCCAAGCTTTGGAAGCTCGTTGTCGATGCGCCCCCGGCCCTTCCCCGGCTCCCTAGACCTCCTCTGAGGCGCGGCGTGACGATGCGGTCCCGTCCCGGCCACCGGTGCATGGTGGGGCGGAGCGGGCCGGCGGACAGCGCCACCCGAATCGACACTAACCCACTGTGCTAACTTTTGTAGTTGATCTGAGGTGGCGCCATAGTCACCCGGTCGACGCTAACCACCTGTGCTAACTTTTTGTATTGATCTGTGGTGGCGCTATAATCACCCGGTCAGTGCAAACTAACTAATGCTTGATATTTTTGTGTGACTAATGCTTACCCGATGATTTGTTATTGTGATATTGTGATTGTTGTATTGGACTAATCCTTTGTTGTTTGGACTTGTGATTGTTGAAACTTGACTAAATGAAACAGCCTCCAAACATCGATAGGATCAGTCCATAGTGCCACTAATCTGAACTTTGAAAGCAGAACCATCGTCGTCTCATGGAGGACCTTGGCCTAGTAGGTTGTTGAGCCTCTTTTTGTGCTATCCATTGGGCGCAGTCGTTCGGTTGTGCTGTCCGAGGGGAGTGGTCGACAGGCACGGGTTCGACTAGTGCTAGGGAGTTTGGAGCTAGGCATACCCGGTCGCGCCAGGGGATATGTGCCGGATTCACCTGCCCGTTGTACCATGCGTATAGGGTAGTGCAGGAGAGTGTCTTAGCAAGTGGACGGTCATGTGAGTGTATTTTGCTTAGTACGACTTTGGCGTGACAACCTGAAGTGCCGGCTGAGTAAGGTGCATTTTGATAGTTGGTTATTGCAACCTCTCGAGAGTGTCAACCTAGCAGCTAGCCTTGTTCCTGGGATATGGAACAACAGTTCAGTGTCGGTCACACTGTGTGTCTTGTCGAGTCCGGAGGTTAACTTAAGTTATGTTTGAAAGAAAAGATGAACGACCTGACTTCACTTTATAAACAATAAGATGATGCAGGGAATGTCACTTGAGATGTGGTAAGCCTTGTGAGGCTAGAGGCCTGTTGGCCTAGATGTGATAAGGCCAGGGGGCCTAGCAGTAATGACAGATGTTGTTGGAGGATACTTGGTACCAACTGGTACACCCGTTTACTCGTCACAGGTAATCTCTTTGTGTGATTGCCGGTACACGATCCAACCCTACCTGACTTGGACTCTGTACTGATGATACCCCCGTTGTTTGCTTATGCCATGTTTTGTTTGCAATGCCATGCTACATTTATGTTTTCTTGTTGGACTACCTTGAGTAGACACTTGCCATGTTTAGATTATTTGTTGTTAGCTATTTGTTGCATGATAGCTGGACTGTTCATGTCTAGTGGTTATTCTCTTGCGAGTACTTCATTGTACTCAGACTGGCTTTTCATGTGGCCAGACGTTGGCGAGGATTCATCTTCTATCTTAGCAAGGAGATGGAGCGATATCGTGCTAGGAACAGTAGCCCAGCCAGATGCCTATGGAATGGAGCCGCTCCAAGCCGTTGCCTTAGCCATCTTCCGCTGTCAGTTAAAATCTGTCCTGTGCCATGCTTGGCCTGATATTTTGTCACGCCTTGGTGGCCTTGTAAACCATTTGTAGCACTTTTGTGCCTGATTGTGTAATGATTTCCATTATGTTGCACTGTCGCGACGTGCGGCCAGATATCTTGGGCTGACGCACGGGACGACCGCCTCTCTGGCAAGATGTGCCAGGGAGGGGTGTCACATGAACTAGTGTGACATACCAATCGAGTGGGGGTGAAGTGCTCGCTCGATGTTGTTCGGCCCACTTAGATCATAGATGTTAATTTGAAGCGAGGCAAACAATTTCTACTTCCCCCGATATAAAGTATTCACTCCGTTCCATATTAGATGACTCACTTACTCCCTCCATTCCACAATATAATATGTTTTAGGCCTTTTCCACATTCACATATGTACACATGTATCTAGACACAATATAAAATGTCTTGATACCCAATGATTACCTACGTGAAAAGTAAATGGGTTAGGTTGAGACTCCAAGTGCAGAGTGTATATAGTAGTGGAAGACAGTTTTCCCCACGAGGGGTGACTCGAGGGTTTAATATCGAACTCTCGGGGAACCAGTATTTCAGGTGTTATCTCCTTATCCTTCTCTTGAGAACCTGCAACAAAATAAATTGTTTTGTGCCCTCAACCTCACCAAGTGGTTGTCAAGCACAAGGTGTGAGAATGATAATAAAATAATATATGCAAACATAGTAAATATGCAATGATGGTAAATAAATATGCAAGGATGATGGTAGTAATGATAAATGATATTTTTGGGTTTTTTATGATGAATGCAAGATGTAAAAGTGTTTTTGTATTTTCGGATTTAATAATGGCAGCAAACAAAAGTGGTGATAAAAGTGTTGGAAAGGTGTTTCTTATGATTAAAAATGGACCGGGGTTCATGGTTTCACAAATGCACTCTCTCTTGATAACGTGGTAGACAATGGAACACTAAAATTAACATGTAAGATGGCAAGACATGGTTTGACAAGTTATTAATAATATGGGCATCACGTCCTAACATAGAGATCTCAAGTATAAGTTGTTCTCTCTCTTATGCTCCACCAAGATGCGAACTAAATCATAACACCTTAGTAATTAAGATAAATCAGAGCATAGCAATAAGTTCAATGACATGAAGTTAAAATAAGAACATGCTAGATCTAGTCATGGAGATAGTGGCCAAGGTCACATCCACTCTCCGGTAGCATGGTATTTTTGTTTATCCCTAGTGAGGCAACAAAGTAAGGTAGAAAACCCAAGTGGATCGCAGAACTTCTGTCACGTTCACTGCACTAGCCACCCCCGTTACTCCAACTAATGCACACGTTCCCCCTCACATGCTCTCATAAACATGCTTGATCATGACAAGTAAATAAGAACGGGGTACATAATATGCATCTACTTTCATAACTGAAACAAAACCATTGCAATCTCAAACATGTATTAACTCATAATAAAGATCCACCACAAAGGAATTACATAGATGACCGTAATCATGTTCAGCAGCTCATACGGTACTAATTAGTGAAGCTCATAGAGAGGAGAGATACATAAGTTACTTCCACAAACCCATAGTCCAGGGGTGGACTACTCCCTCTTCATCATGGTGTCGGTGGAGATGTTGTTGGAGGGGAAGGAGACCACACCGGCAGCGCCCCGCCGGAGTTTTCCCCCTCCAATCTTCAGCTCCAGGTCTCTGTTTCGTGGTTTCTGTGTTTCGCGGCGCTCTTTCGCGAAAGCCCTGGGGGGTCTATATATAGTCGTTTTTAGGTCAAGACGAAGCTTCGGGAAGAAAGATCGACGGCAGCGGAGGCCCGAGGGCCAGGATGGGGGACCCACGCGGTCAGGGAATCTGGCCGCGTGGGCCCACCCCTTTTGGCCTTCTGGTCTCCGTTTCTTCGATTCCTTTGCGCCTACGTTTCGTTCCTTCCAAAAAATGATCCCCGTAAAGTTTCAGGTCATTTGGACGTCGTTTGGGTCCCTGAAACATCAAAATATAGAAAAAGGGGTTTTCTGACAGCGCAGGGTTAATTCCAGAAAAATGGGGAGTTGTTAATTATCCCCAAAACTCAATATAAATCATGAATATAACCCTTATATGATGCAAATAACATGGAATAACATGTAAAGTTCATGTATGCATTTTACATGCATCAACATCCCCAAGCTTAACCCATGCTCGTCCCGAGTATGAAGGTGATAAAACTAACATGGACTTTGCATTTTAATACTATCAATGGATATCAAAGGTGATTACTATTGCTACATAGAGTCAAATGATTCATTCTTCAAAGGAATAACAATATGCAAGATAAATTATGAAGTGATATCAAATACTCAATGTAAAGATGTTCAATGATAAATTCACAAAGTGTAACATAGAAGAAAGTACTATGGACCAAATGTATGCATAATGAAAAGTAAAAACATCCTATGGTGGTCATAGAGTACTTCTTATGAAAACTGAATATAAAAGGTGGACACTTTGGATAGATAAATAAGTAGAGGTAAAGCATGAATAAGTTTCATCTAACTTCCAAACACTTCTACTTAAGTTAATGCTTGCAATGTGGTAGTCATTGGTGTGGAGCTCTCATTACCCCTATCATAGCATCTTGAATGATTAATGTTTAAAGTGAAAGCAAATATGAGTGGTGTGCTTGACAATGTATTGGTTGAATGTCTCATGTCCCTTGAATACAAGTACCTACACCATGTGTTACTCACTTTGGTCCACAAAGTAAATTCAAATAAAGGTCATTGCAAGTAATAATAGTATCATCAAGAACTGCACTGGGGTACCTCTTGCCCCTTGACATGAACAAGCCCATGTCAAAACAACAAGACAAACAGACAATGAACAATCTCAGCACTCTTTTATTTACTATGGGTATAGCTTTTTATTATGAGGTGCATCACTGAATGAACATTATGGTTATGCTGTAAATTTCCACCATGAATGATGCATGGCTTAGATTAGCGGCCCAGGCATTTCTCTAACCATTTATACAAACTCTTTGAACTTACTAAGTATCCACATTCATTTCACCCATGATAGGCATCCATAAACAAAAGTACATGACATCAACTAAATATAAATAAGTGCAATGTTGAAAGCTTGCCATGTGACAGCACATATGGGCTAACTCCCAACCAAAACAATTGTCAAGCCCACAACTTCATAATTTTAATCACAATGGTTCATGCTTATTAAATGCAATAAAAGTAAATTGTGCATCAAGTTCGTGAGAGCTTTTAACCAATTTTTCCCATGACAATCAATAACATAAGCATTTAAATTCAGAAATGTAGATAACACAATATAACATGATAAACATACTTGGAATAGCATAAAGCTAATAGGTAGATATGGTGGACTCACTGGAAAAACTTTGGTTGAAGGTGTTGGGAAACAAGCTTTTTACTTGTTGTAATTTTTGGGCTAGCAATAGGGAGAAAGTTGACCATCTAAATGCATGCATAAGTGTCCATAGAACTAATCAATCCATGTTAAACCAAGTAAAGTTAAAATTCAACATCTAAACATGGTAAAAGATAGCTCTTGACAACACACTTGCAAATTAACATTCATTCAAAGCACATGAATTATGCAACTATATGTATCTTTTAAAATCAACTCAAACATCCCTATCCCAATATATTTAATAGCATCCAACATAATTCAACCCAAACTTCCAGTAGCTCTCTCATATATAAATGATAGTGGTGGTCTTATAAAAATCAAACCGAAATAACAAAAGCAAAAAAAACAGACGCTCCAAGTTTATACGATAAAGTGCTTTGATCGAAAAACAGAAGTTAGACGTGTGCAAACCGAGAGTGTGTTGGTCTAGTGGGGTTGTCTTGACATCCCCAAGCTTATGGTCTTCACCATCCTTGGATAGCTCTTGGTGCAGCTCCTCTAATCCCTGTGAAAAAACTTCAAAACACCGTTTCTCCCATTTCTTTTCTGTGGGGTGATATTAGTAGTGATAAACAAATAGGTTCCTTGCTGCATAAAATCCTTAGGCAAAAATTCATATGAATGTCCAGAGAGTATATAATGTTGTATGCCTACTCATAAACTCAATTGAATCAAAAAGATTCAAGCAAAAAGCTCAAAGAATGCATCAAACAATATCAAGACAGAATCTGTCCAGAAAAACAGCAGCAGCAAAACGCATTTTTCTACCCTACTTAAACTCGTCAGAAAAATCTGCAAAAAATCACGTACAGAGGATGAAAAGTTGAAGCTACAGTTCAAATTACAGCTCAATCGGAGTTACAGATAAAAAATGAAAAATCAAACCGTGCACAGACTTCGTGCAGGCAGAAAACTCTCCGAAAATGAATAGCAACTTTTCAAACCCAAAATAGGTAAAACTTGGTTCTTTATTAAAAATCCCAGAAACAAAACTAACAAACTACTCTCTTGTTACAGCAAGAGGACTCAAAGAAAATCTCAAACAAAAACAACCGGGTTGCCTCCCGTAAAGCGCTTTCTTTATAGCCATATAGCTAGGCTTACTTACTTGATAATCAAAGGGGACGTAGCTCATGAGGGAGCTTGAACCTTGGTGTGTCCCTCTTCCTTGGGAAGTGTTCCATGCTCTTCTTGTGTGGAAACTGAAACTTCACATTCCCTTCCTTTGAATCAATAATGGCACCTGTAGTACGAAGAAAAGGTCTTCCCAAAATAATAGGACTAGAGGTTTTATTCCCCATGTCCATGATTAGAAAATCAACAGGCACAAAAGTCATGTGTAACTCTACCATAACATCACTTACTTTTCCTAGAGCATGTCTAATGGAATCATCAGCAAGTGCAAGTTCAATAGAGCATTTCTCAATATTTTTAAGTTCAAGGACTTCATATAGTTCTTTAGATAATATAGAGACACTAGATCCTAGATCTAAAATGGCATGGTGTGTCTCTTTTCCAATGGTTACTAGTACCTTAGGGATCCAGATATCCCCAAGCTTAGGTGGTATCATAGCTTCTTGATTGTACCTAGCAATCTTTTCTTTTAAGACATGATTAGCAATATAGGAACCAAAACCAGCCTGGTTAATATTAACAGAAGGATCACTTGCAAATTTTTGTAAGATAGAAATTAATTCATGCAAGCTACACTTCTCTAAATCAACAAATGGTTCCTTAACTTCACTAAGCATTTTAACTTCCTCAACTTTTTTATCTCTATTATATAGATTAAATAATTCATAACGGTCATCAAACACATCTTCAGGTACTTGAGCTTTTTCTAAACTTTCTTTAATTTTTACTTCCAATATCAAGCCATCAAGTAGAATGTAAGCATCAGCAATAGTAGTATTTATGAAAGAACCCTTACATTCATTGTCTAAAAAGAGTTTAGAAGTTTCAGACAATCCTTTATAAAATATGTGCATGAGCATCCAATCTCTAATACCATGTTCCATTCCATAAGCTATACCTCTAAACCTTTCCCAAGTTTTAACCAAGGTTTCTTCCTTATTTTGTTTAAAGGTGATAACTATTTCTCTCATATTATAAACCATGGCTGAAAAACAAAACCTCTCAATGAAAGCAGCTTTCAAATTAAACCAATTGCTAAAATTCCCAGGTGGCCATTTTAATATCCAATCTAGAGCTTTTCCAGCCAAGGAATAAGGAAAAAGCTTTACTTTGATCACATTAGCATTGGCATGAATCAGGTTTAATTCTTTGCATCTTTCATTAAATTTACTAAGATGTTGAAGAGCATCTTCTTTCGGTTTCCCAGAAAAACGATTTTCAAAAATCAATTTAGTGACATTAGGATCTATCTCAAATTCTTTAACAGGGAAATTCCTATCTTGAGGAAAATTCTTAACACTAAATGGCCAAAAAGTTCTTTTCTCCATTGAGCAAGTTTTTATGTGTTTTTAATTTTTTATGCAAAACTGAAAGTAAAATGACACTAATGCAACTCGAAATAACAAATGCAACACAAAAATGCAAAACTGAATATAAAATGCAAACCGAAATATAAAGATGATATGCAAGACAAGAACAAAACAAAATAAAATGATTGTAGGTAAAGATGGATAAGATGATGCTCACGTAGGTGCAACCTCCCCAAGCTTAGGTTGTTACACAAGTTGGTGATGAAGTTGACTTGATGTGAGTGATCCTTGGATAAACCTTTCAGCTATGGTTCCCCGGCAACGGCGCCAGAAAATGTCTTGATACCCAATGATTACCTGCGTGAAAAGTAAATGGGTTAGGTTGAGACTCCAAGTGCAGAGTGTATGTAGTAGTGGAAGACATTTTCCCCACGAGGGGTGACTCGAGGGTTTAATATCGAACTCTCGGGGAACCAGTATTTCAGGTGTTATCTCCTTATCCTTCTCTTGAGAACCTGCAACAAATAAATTGTTTTATGCCCTCAACCTCACCAAGTGGTTGTCAAGCACAAGGTGTGAGAATGATAATAAAATAATATGCAATGCAAACAATAAGTAAATATGCAACGATGGTAAATAAATATGCAAGGATGATGGTAGTAATGATAAATGATATTTTTGGGTTTTTTATGATGAATGCTAGATGTAAAAGTGTTTTTGTATTTTCGGATTTAATAATGGCAGCAAACAAAAGTGGTGATAAAAGTGTTGGAAAGGTGTTTCTTATGATTAAAAATGGACCGGGGTTCATGGTTTCACAAATGCACTCTCTCTTGATAACGTGGTAGACAATGGAACACTAAAATTAACATGTAAGATGGCAAGACATGCTTGATCATGACAAGTAAATAAGAACGGGGTACATAATATGCATCTACTTTCATAACTGAAACAAAACCATTGCAATCTCAAACATGTATTAACTCATAATAAAGATCCACCACAAAGGAATTACAAAGATGACCGTAATCATGTTCAGCAGCTCATACGGTACTAATTAGTGAAGCTCATAGAGAGGAGAGATACATAAGTTACTTCCACAAACCCATAGTCCAGGGGTGGACTACTCCCTCTTCATCATGGTGTCGGTGGAGATGTTGTTGGAGGGAAAGGAGACCACACCGCCAGCGCCCGCCGGAGTTTCCCCCTCCAATCTTCAGCTCCAGATCTCTGTTTCGTGGTTTTTCTGTTTCTGCGGCGCTCTCTTTCGCGAAAGCCCTGGGGGGTCTATATATAGTCGTTTTTAGGTCAAGACGAAGCTTCGGGAAGAAAGATCGACGGCAGCGGAGGCCCGAGGGCCAGGATGGGGGACCCCACACAGTCAGGGAATCTGGCCGCGTGGGCCCACCCCTTTTGGCCTTCTGGTCTCCGTTTCTTCGATTCCTTTACGCCTACGTTTCGTTCCTTCCAAAAAAAGATCCCCGTAAAGTTTCAGGTCATTTGGACGTCGTTTGGGTCCCTGAAACATCAAAATATAGAAAAAGGGGTTTTCTGACAGCGCAGGGTTAATTCCAGAAAAATGGGGAGTTGTTAATTATCCCCAAAACTCAATATAAATCATGAATATAACCCTTATATGATGCAAATAACATGGAATAACATGTAATAAAATGTAAAGTTCATGTATGCATTTTACATGCATCAACAACATGTGAAACACCTAAAACATCTTGTATTGTGGAACGGAGGGAGTATTTGTTAGATACGGATGCATCTAGATGCGTTTTAGTTTACCATGAATCGGAGGTAGTAGGAAATAACTAGTGTTACTATTTGATGTAACAATTTCCTTTATAACGAATGTACGAGTATCTTTTATAGAGAAGTTGCAAGGGTATCTACAAAAGTGTTTAAGAGATCCATTGTGTGACAGACTGATCCATTAAATCTTTTTGTAACAATATGTTATGAAGAATAACCAACTCATCATGGTTTGATCACATGGAACTAAAATCAGCAAAACTTGCACAAAATTGGTTAGTTCACTAATTTCCTTGTCATGAATCTTCCAAAACCCCATATAACGATCTTTGATGTACTTCCAACCATGCACTGCCTCCTCCTTTCAATTTTTATGCGACCAAACGAACTCTATGGACTACTAGAATATTCACGATCTCAAATAAGTGTTCACCTCATAGATAGAACTATAAACGCTGGCTAGAATGGCCTCAGCACTTCAACCTCCATGTCGCCCTCAATTCTCAGCACACGATCGCAGAATCCGACGGCCAGCAAGCCTCCACGTCTCCCCTCGCGCGCGCCACTGTAGCTAGCTACAGTCCCGCTATTTTCTTCCAATCAGTTGGCGACACGTGTACCGGTCACCACCCGGTGCATCCGGTTCCAGCCGGTCACCCACGCGCACGACTTTCGGCGCAGATATTTTACAGAAACCCCCCCGAAAAAAGGACGAACTTGCAATTTCGCGAAAACTCAAGGGCTTCCGTGCAAAAACATCACATACCTCCCTCTTCTCCTTCTCTCCCTCGCGCGGCGTCGAGTTCGCCGCCGCCGCCGACGCGTGGCGCCGCCTCTCCGATCCTCCCCCACGAATCCAACTAAACGGAGAGCTTCGCCGTCGCATCGTCCACCTCCTCACTGAGTATCGGCTGCCGGGACGCCCGGAATCACCTCCGCCGTGCTCTCCTTCCCCGACTCCGGTCGTCGCGCCGTAGAGCTCGATTCGTTCGGCTCCGACCTCGCCTCACCTCGCCGACCTCTCCATCGTCCTCCTGGCGTGACGCCGGTCCAGCTGGGCCTCTTCCCGACCTCCCCAGTGCCCTCCTTCGCCGTGCCCGTGTTTTCCGTCCGCCGCTGCCATGTTTTGGTCGTCGCCGGCGAGCCGCTTACCATTTGGTCCCGCGCTCTGCCTGTCCAGCTTCTCCGCGCCGTCGTCTCGCGGAAATGCGCTACTCCAGCCTCGCGTGCGTCCTGAATCGAACAGAGCGAGCTCGCCAGAGTTCGGCAGAGCCGCCGCTGCCGCTCTGTACCACTGCCACATGGGGCCCAGACGTCAGCGATCTATTTTTTCCCACAGCTGTTTTCCGAAAAAAATAAAAATAAAAAATAAACCCCCGCCAAGTGGGCCCCCTGTCAGGTTTTTAGTAATATTAGAAAAAATGCTAAAAATTGTAAAATTCGTAACTTCTAATACGTAATTCACAAAAATACAAATAATATACCCACATTTGCACAAAAAAAAAACTTTGGAACTAACACACTTTCATACATGCTTAATTATTTTTTTAAAAAAATAATTACAAGATCTAATACAACCTTTTAATATTAATTATGTAGCTTACGGAAAAACATTTCAAATTGCTAAATATTCGGAGATACTCAAAACAACAAATTCAAATTCAGTATAGATACATTCTTTCAGGTTTTCCTGAATGTATTATTCGAGTCTTCCCCAAATATATTTTACGTTGAATCAGTAAAATATTATTTTAATTCGAAACTTAATCAAAATAATAATTTCTCACAAGAACACAACAACGGTATTTCTTCTTCTAACGACAGTTTAATCATTACATTTTCACACTGACAAACAAAACTAACAACCACACGGTCGCGACGGCAAATTGTAAACATATTTGAACATTTAAATTTGCTAAAAAAACTGCAGATACTCCATACGCCAAATTACGACGAATTTTAACATTTTTAGTCACAACGTCCACGGTGAACTTCACTAGGTTATTAAATATAAGAGCTGCTTTTATTTAATTTCGACAATCATTTTTTATAATCTGCAAAAGATAAGAGAAATGTGAAATTATCCGAATATTGTTTAAGCAACAAAAAAAAGATAAAAAAAGTATTGTTTAAGCAATGTTCCAATACCTTAAACAAATGATATTGGAGTCTTTTTTTTACAATACTCCAAACATTTCACATCTCCCTTAGTAAAAAAATATAATCAATGTTCGAACTTATAATAACGAAGTCATTTGTCTATTTTTTTTTTTTTGCAAACTATTTGAGCAAAATAAAAAGATAAAAGATATGTGAGATATGAAGTACAACGACAACTTCAAATCTATCCGTTGGAAAAAATATGATAAATCTATCAATATGAACACAAAAAAAACATTGACTATTTATAGCATATGCTCGAATTCCAAATTTAAATATTTTAAAATTTCGAATGCATTTCAAATCTAAGCATTTAATAGACGAAAAAAAAAAAATATGACAAACATATCAACATCAACAAAAAAAAGCTATTTATGTCGCATGAACAAACCCCAGATTTAAATATTTCAAAATATTGAATTCCTTCAAAATCTAAGCATTTAATAAACATAAACATATTTCAAATAAGAATAACTTCCTAATTTTAACAATTTTCCAAATTTGAACAAACGCGCGCAACTGTATCAAGTTTGGCAACAAAATTATTTAGTACAAAATGTTTCAACATTTTCAAATAGCTTTCAAGTTTTACACTACATCAATTACACAATGCTGTCATCTATCCATAACCTAAAAACATTGGCAACAAAATGCTGCCAAAATTTCACGGAGTACAACCTCTCAGAAAGATCATATCATTTTGCGATCCGGTATTACATACAACTCTACGTGACATATAAGTTATCCAGCAAAACAACTTCATACTATCTGCAATTATATCAATAAATCCCATCAATATCTTTGTTACTACAAAGCTCTCAGCATATAAAACATGGATGATGAAACATTTTAATTTGGTAGGAAACCTTACCACCCCCACCTCATTTTTGCAACTGTATTTCCTTACAGTAAATATGTCATACAGTAAAGACGACGTCAATTTCCGATGTCCTTGACGTGTAAGACAGTATTATTTTAGATATTTTTTTCCTAATTTCCAGCCGCCAAAACAAAAAAAAAGGAAATATACCAGCATTAACACAAAAAATAAACATGTACTATTTACGACATATGATCAAATTTCAAATTTAAATAATTTAAAATTTTTAATGCCTTCCAATCCTGAACATTTTAAAAAAACATAAAAAATAATTCACATATAAAATAACTTTCCAATTTGAACACTTTTAAAATTTGAACAACATTTCAACACTTCGCAAACATTGTTATATGGTTTTTAAACAATTTCAAAAACTACTAAATGCTGCAACTAACTGTTTTCAACTTACTTCCCAAATAAATAGAATCGTATCGAAAAACAAAATTCAAAGTAGTACATTCTCCAAAGGATTTAAAATACTTTATAGATATTGTTTTGCGATATTTAAACAATTTTCTAAAAAAAATACTAAATGATGCATATTTCAGATTCACAAATGCCCTTCAATTTTGAACATTTTGTAAACATTAACAAAATTCAAATCTGAATAACTTCCCAAATTGAATAATTTTTGAACATCTAACAATCTCGAAACGTAAGCTTTCTTTACATTTCAATAATTTCCAAATCTGCGTAATTTTTTAATGTGGACATTCCTTAAAATTTAAATTTTTTACAACACGGTATTTAGACATATGACAAACATATCAACATTAACACACACAAAAAAAATGCTCACTACTTATAGCATGTCATTAAATTTTAAATTTAAATACTTCAAAATTCTAAATACCTCATAAACGTAAATATAATTCAAATATGAATATCTCCTCAATTTTAACAATTTTGCAAATACGATCAACTTATAAGTGTAAATTTCTTTCCAATTCCAACATATCTCAATCTGAACAACTTTAAAGTTCAAATATTTTCAAATTTAAATTTTCCACACCACGTTAGTTCTTCTTCTAAACTATTTCCGAAATATGAACAATTTTTACCGTAAACTTTCTTTGCATTTCAATAATTTCCAAACCTGCACGATTTCCAAATGTGAACATTTTCAAATTCGAATTTTACCACATATGCATGCCATATACATTTGAATATTCCAAAAAATTAAATGGCTTCCAAATCTACCAATTTTACAAACACAAAAAAAAAATACAAATCGGAATAACTTCCTAGTTCGATTAAACTTCGAAAACTGAACAATTTTTAAACGTAAACTTTCTTTGCACTTCAAAAAAATCTCAAATCTTTACAACTTTTACATAACAACACTTTCAAATTTGAATTTCACCAAACGGGCGCGGCATTGCCGCGCTAAGATGTCTAGTACAACCAATGAAGATACCCTTCAATATCAATATTAGCATTAAGCACTTGTTCATTATATCCACTCCGAAGGTGGATTGGAGTGGAGAGGAGAGAATTTAGGGGGTGACTTAGGACGTGTTCGGATGTGGTCCAGATCCTCCAAATCCATCGATCCAGCTTCTCGTACGCGAAAACTAATTCCCGGCCAGAGCAGTATACGGCTGCTCCGCTTCTCATACGCGAAAACTGGCTGGGCCAGCCTGCCAGTTCAGCCTTGCATGAGGAATTTCATGGGCTGCGCTTGCTTGTTGGGTCGGCCTGTTAGGTGCGCAGCTCGGGATTTATTTTTGGAAAAAGTATACTTTTCATCCTGAAATCTATGGTTTAGGATACATTTCACCCCAAATTTTGAAACCGGATAATTTGTACCCTGAACTTTGCCATACCGGAGAAATCACACCCTAAGGTAGTTTTTGTTCGATTTGTGGCGGTTTTGGTCAAATTTGGACTGTTGACTCGTTGACGTGGCGGGCTGACGTGGCGAAAATTTGGATCTTTTTTCCAATTCATGGACCCCACCCGTCAGCCCCTCTATCCGTGACAAATATGCCTCGCCGTGGTCGTTCCGTCGCCGGCCGCCGTCGCCGTCACCGGCCACCGTCATCCGTCTCGTCACCGCCCGGATCCGCGCGCACTGCCTGGCCCCTGTGCTCCTGCACGGGATGTACGACCAGGGCACCGCCCGGCACCACGTGAGCGCGCAGGCATCAGCGTCCGGGAGCGCGAGCAGCGTGGCACTCCTGCCAGCCGGAACCCCCTTCCTGGCGCTCCCCGGCCCCGATGGCATGGTGGTCGGCGGTGACCCATTCGCGGCTTCGCTGGCAGTGCCGCCGCCGTGGTACGTGCAGATGGCGGAGATGGAGAGGAAGCAGGAGCTGTTGGCGCAGGAGCAGAGGATGTGGGCACAGTACCGGCAGGGCGGGATGGAGGGGCAGGCCGGCTTCAACGGGCTCGCTGTCGGCGGCGGCGGAAGCGCGTTCGCGTTGAACACCTCCGTGCCCATGCCCATGGCCTCCTACCACAGAGCCGGCGGCTACTACTAGCAGAATCAGAAGCAGAGCAGCATCGTTCATTCTTCAGTGTTCTTTCTGTGAATAATACCCTGATCAGGTGAGCTGAGTGCACCTGATTTGCCACGAAAATTATCATATTTTGGAATTGATTTGATCATGCTCGATCGCTGGCGTAATCATGGCGATTGAGATCGATCGTGAGAGACAGAAATTGGAAATATGAGTATACAATGCAGTAAACTTGTATGTATGGGGTATGTAAGTTGTTCACCACTTCGGCAGTTCCCTGTGTTTCTTAGAAATCATGTTTCCAAATTACTTGCAGTGACTTGTTTAACTAGGCAACCAGTTAAAATACATTCTTTGAAGAGATCACAATTTTGAAAACTTCATAATTCCATAGCTGTATCATCTGTATGTAGTTAATTTGCTTTTGAAAGTAGAATATTTCAGACCACATAGCTGTGCAAGGACATTTTCTCCAAAAAAAAATAAGGGTATACATATGTATATCCGTGGTTGTGATTGAAGGCTCACCAGATTCCTGGTTCATAAATCTTTCACTCTATATGGCACTGAGAGTCTGAGACATTGCATTCAAAGAGATTTATGTTACTTCAACACGCAATTCAATATGCTCACTTGATTTCTTTCCATCTTTCCCCGCTGGCTTTGCTGATATTCTTTTATGATTTATTTTAGACTAGACTAAAGTAGAGAATTAAGTAAGGAGTGGTATCATGATTCCTATCATTTACTTCCTATCAGCTTGATGCTCTTGTAAAACTCCTTTGTTTTACAAGAGACGGCAGTATGATATTACTCCTTCAGCTTTCGCACACCTTGATGCTCTTGTAAAACTAAGCACTGTTCAGTTACTGTTTTTTCTCCCCTCTGGGTACATGGTTCCACCTTAATACTGTCGTCTTTTGTGTGAGAACCCCTTCTCTACAGTCTACAGCTTCTTCTAACCTTAGGTGTGTTCGGTTCCAGAACGGACCGGAATGGAATGGAACGGTTCCACACCCAGAGCTCATCCCTGTGTTCGGTTTTTAGGTGGAATGGAACGCACCCGTTCCTCGGAATGGCATATTCCGTGTAGATGCGAAATCCACCCGTCCGGCCGATTCGGCCGGATCGAGTGGAATGGGCGACTGTCACGTGCTAATTAATCAAGTTTAGCAATAATTAATCAAGATTAGGAATAATTAATCAAGATTAGGAATAATTAATTAAGTTTAGCAATAATTAATCCAGTTTAGGAAATAATTAATCGAGTTTAGAATAATTTCATTCTCACTCCATTCCATTCCATTCTCATCCCATTCCAAAACCGAACACAAGAATGGAACGGTTCTGTGACAATTTTTTGTCCAAACCGAACACAGGAATGGAACGGTTCCATGACAGTGGAATGGAATGGTTCCTTCACATTCCAAAACCGAACACACCCTTAGTATATTCGGTTCCAGTTTCGGGCCACGACAAAAAGTTTGGCCTGGACATCGAACTTTTTGTTTAGTGCAGTGCATTTTCCGTCCTTCAAAGGCATCTAGCATATGAAATTTGGAAAACAATCTCGAATATGTAGCTGCGGTTCACGTCAGACGTCTCAGCTGACAGGTCGGTGCACGCCTTTGTTTTTCTTCACTTTGGATCGGCACGGAGCTGTTCAACGCGAACGCGCTTCCGCCGCCGCCGACAGCGAGCCCGTTGAGGCCGGCCTGCCCATGCATCCCGCCCTGCCGGTACTGCGCCCACATCCTCTGCTCCTGCGCCAGCAGCTCCTGCTTCCTCTCCATCTCCGCCATCTACACGTACCACGGCGGCGGCACTGCCAGCGAAGCCGCGAATGGGTCACCGCCGACCACCATGCCATCGGGGCTGGGGAGCGCCAGGAAGGGGGTTCCGGCTGGAAGGAGTGCCACGCTGCTCGCGCTCCCGGACGCCGACGCCTGCGTGCTCACGTGGTGCCGGGCGGTGCCCTGGTCGTACATCCCGTGCAGGAGCACAGGGGCCAGGCAGTTGATGCATGTAAAATGCATACATGAACTTTGCACTTTAATTGCTTATATTCCAATCATATTTGCATCACATAAGGGTTATACCAATGTTTTATAATGATTTTGGGAATACTTCATAGTTTTCCCATTTATTTGGAATTAACCCTGTTTTTCCAGAAAACGTCTTTTTTAGTGTTTCAGACTTTCCGGGAGCTTCGGGACTCCAAAAAGGGCAAGGTCAAAGAGCACGGTTCAGAATTTTCGAGACGAACGCAATGGGCTTAAATTGAAGACCAGAAGCCCAACAGGCTGGAAATGGGAGGGTCCCACGCGGCCTAAAGTACATGGCCGCGTGGGCCCAGCTCGTTTCCCCCTCGGAGCTCCGTGGCCGTCGATTTTTCGTCCACCGACTCCGTCTTGACCTAAAAACGCCTATAAAAAAGGTCCCCTGGCGTTTCGCGAAAGGAAGCGCCGCACAACCATAGAAACACCGAAACGGAGATCAGGAGCTACAGATTGGAGGGGGAAAACTCCGGCGGGGCGCTGCCGGGGTGGTCTCCACCTTCTCCAACGACTTCTCCACCGTCTCCATGATGAAGGGGAGTAGTCCACCCTCTGGATTTGGGTTTGTGGTGGTAACTTATGTATCTCTGCTCTCTTTGAGCTTCACTAATTAGTACCGTATGAGCTGCTGAACATGATTACGGTCATCTATGTAATACCTTTGTGGTGAATATTGTGGTATGAGATGATTTGTTATGCATTTACTGTTGTGTTGGAACTTTTATGACTTGTCATGCTTTGATAGAATATTGTTCTTTACGAAGTATGATGTATGTGGGTACGGGATGGCCGATGTGACACGGCATAGGTATTGAGTGACACGGTACCGCCCAACATCCTTTATCTGGGGGTAAAAAGGAAGAGTATGATGTGGGAGTGAGAACAACCACGCTAGCCTTACGAGGGTGACCTAGCAACACAAATGAGTACTTCTTTCAACTATGTGTTTTAGGACATATAGCCGTCATAAAAAGCTACCATTAAAACATGACAATTGTGTGTACTTTATCTATAACATGATGATCACCGTAGATGAGAGAGAGAGGATTAAGTGAACCATGAACCATGTCCATTGTTCCTATAAGAAACTCACACTTGAGCTTGTCCTCTTGCTGCATAGAGGATTGGGCTTTCTCTCTTTGAGAGCTTTCACTTGCTACTACCTTTGTCTTGTCCTCTTGCAAAGAAGAGGATTGGGACACTTTTACATCCATCAAACCAACCACCTTGTTCTTAAACTTGTTTAGTGCATAATCAACTAAAACTTGTGACACTTTAGTTGTAGGGAATAGATAACTTTTCTTTCTTGCTCCTGCGAATCGATACCTTACTTCCACATTGAGAGGTGCTACAGTGATCCCTTGCTCTTGGGGGTTATCAAGTACTTTTCTGGCGCCGTTGCCGGGGAGCGTAGCGCTTAAGTTTCTATTCTTGTGTGCACTAGACTAAGCTTGGGGAGGTTCCTTTTATATCTTGCAATCATCTAAGCTTGGGGAGGTTCTTTAACTTGTTTAATGATACTATGTCTCCCATTTATGATGATGATGAATATGATATTTTCAGTCCATCTACTATTGAGGATAAAATCATTTTGATTATTCTATGCCTCCTATTTATGATGATTACATTGATGGATGTGAATTTTTACTCCCACTATTACTAATGAAACTGTTTATGCTTATGTGGAGAGTAATGATACTTTTATGCATGTGGATCATGATAAGAATGCTCTATGTGATGGTTATATTGTGGGTTTTATCAATGATGCTACTGAAAGTTTTTATGAGAGAGGGAGACATGACTTCATATACACAAAAATATTAAGTCTCTCTCTTTTTGTTGAAATTTTGAAGTTGCACTTGCTTTGCCTTCCTATGCTAGTCACTTTGTGCTTTATTGATTTATTTTCTTACAAGATCCCAATGCATAGGAAGTGGGTTAGACTTAAATGTGTTTGATATTTGCTTCTTGATGCTCTTTTATATTCAACTCTTATTCCTATGTGAGCATCATTAAAACTATCAAGCCTAGCTATATGGCTATAAAGAAAGCGCTTTGCGGGAGGCAACCCGGTTATTTTTTGTGTGATTTTCTTTTGTCCTCTTGCTGTACCAAGAGACTTTGTTTATAGTTTAGGTTCTGGAATTTTCAATAAAGTGCCAAGTTTTACCCTTTTTGGTTTGAAAAAGTTGCTTATAGCGTTCGGAGATTTTATTCCTGCACGAATCAGTGCACGGTATGATTTTTAATTCTTATTCTGTAACTCCGAATGAGCTCATATTTGAACTGTAGTTGCAACTTTTCATCCTCTGTATGCATGAAGTTTTTCGGAATTTTTCGAGAAAGTTTGGTAGGGTAGAAAAATACGTTTTGCTGCTGCTGTTTTTCTGGACAGATTCTGTCCCATTTTGTTTGATGCATGCTTTGAGCTTTTAAGTTGAATCTTTTTGATCCAATTGAGTTTATGAGTAGGCATACAACATTATACACTTTCTGGACATCTCATATGAATTTTTGTTCAAGGATTATATGCAGCAAGAAACCTATTTGTTTATCACTATTAATGCACCCCACAGAAAAGAGATGGGAGAAACAGTGTTTTGAAGTTTTTTCACAGGGATTGGAGGAGATGCACCAAGAGCTATCCAAGGATGGTGAAGACCATAAGCTTGGGGATGTGAAGACAACCCCGCTGGACCTACACACTCTCGGTTTGCACACGTCCAACTTCTGTTTTTCGATCGAAACACTTTATCGCATAAACTTGGAGCGTCGTTTTTTTTTTTGTTTGAGTCTTGAGAGACCACCACACTATCATTTATATATGAGAGAGCTACTGGAAATATGGGTTGAAATATGTTGGATGCTTTTATAAGATTGGGAAAAGGGATGTTTGACTTGATTTTAAATGATACATATAGTTGCATGATTCATGAGCTTGTTTATGAGTAATAGTTTGCAAATCTTTTTGAAGAGCTATAACTTATTCATGTTTTGGTGCTGATTGTTATTTTACTTGGTTTAACATGGATTAGTTAGTTCTATGGACACTCATGCATGCATCTAGATGGTCAACTTTCTCCCTTTTGCTAGCCCAAACATTCCAACAAGTAAAACTTGTTTCCAACACCTTCAACCAAAGTTATTCCAGTGAGTCCACCATATCTACCTATTAGCTTTATGCTATTCCGAGTTGTTTATCATGTTATTTGTATTATTTATACCTCTGAATTAAAATGCTTATGTTGTTGATTGTTATGGAAAAGTTGGTTATATAGCTCTCACGAACTTGATGCACACTTTACTTTTATTGCAAAAATAAAACATGACCCATTGTGATTAAAATTATGATGTTATGGGATTGACAAATGTCTTTGGTTGAGAGTTAGCAGAAATGTGCTGTCACATGGAATGCTTTCAACATTGCACTCATTTATATTTAGTTGATGTCATGTACTTTTGTTTATGGATGCTTACCATGGGTGAAATAAATGAGGAAATGGAGTAGGTTTAAATGAGTTTGTATAAATGGTTAGAGAGACGCCTGGGCCGCTAATCTAAGCCATGCATCATTCATGGTGGAAATTTACTTACATGCTATGGTGAACCGTCTGTGATACACCTTACAATAAAAAGCTATCCAATGGTAAATAAAAAGGGTGTTGAGATTGTTCATTATGTTTGTTTGTCTTGTCATTTTGATATGGGCTTGTTCCATATCCTGGGACAAGAGGTACCCCAGTTGACGCTCTTGATACTATTTTACTTACAATGATATTTAAATTGAACTTGCTTTGTTTCCCGAGTTGAGTAACACATGGAGTAGGTACTCGTATTCAAGGGGCATGAGACTTTCAACCTTTACTTTGTCAAGCACATTACTCATATTTGATTTCACTTTAAACTTAATCATTCAAGATGCTATGATAGGGGCAATGAGAGCTTGACACCAAGGATTAACATATTACAATCATTAACTTAAGTAGAGAAGTTCAGAAGTTAGATGAAACTTATTCATGTTTTACCTCTACTCATATATACATCTTTCAAAGTGTCCACCTATCATATTCAGATTTTCATCATCACTCTATGACCAATGTAGGATGTCCATACTTATCATTATGCATACATGTGGTCCATACTACTATCTGTTATGTTACACTTTGTGAACTATCATTGAACATCCTTGCATTGAATACTTGATATCACTTCATAAACTGTTTTGCATATTGCTACTCCTTTGAAGAATGAATCATTTGACTATATGTAGCAATAGTAATCATCTTTGATATTCATTGTTAAGTATTAAATTGCAAAGTCCATGTTAGTTTTATCATCTTCATACTCGAGGACGAGCATGGATTAAGCTTGGGGATGTTGATGCATGTAAAATGCATACATGAACTTTGCACTTTAATTGCTTATATTCCAATCATATTTGCATCATAAGGGTTATACCAATGTTTTATAATGATTTTGGGAATACTTCATAGTTTTCCCATTTATTTGGAATTAACCCTGTTTTTCCAGAAAACGTCTTTTTTAGTGTTTCAGACTTTCCGGGAGCTTCGGGACTCCAAAAAGGGCAAGGTCAAAGAGCACGGTTCAGAATTTTCGAGACGAACGCAATGGGCTTAAATTGAAGACCAGAAGCCCAACATGCTGGAAATGGGAGGGTCCCACGCGGCCTAAAGTACATGGCCGAGTGGGCCCAGCTCGTTTCCCCCTCGAAGCTCCGTGGCCGTCGATTTTTCGTCCACCGACTCCGTCTTGACCTAAAAACGCCTATAAAAAAGGTCCCCTGGCGTTTCGCGAAAGGAAGCGCCGCACAAACACAGAAAGACCGAAACGGAGATCAGGAGCTCCAGATTGGAGGGGGAAAACTCCGGCGGGGCGCTGCCGGGGTGGTCTCCACCTTCTCCAACGACTTCTCCACCGTCTCCATGATGAAGGGGGAGTAGTCCACCCTCTGGATTTGGGTTTGTGGTGGTAACTTATGTATCTCTCCTCTCTTTGAGCTTCACTAATTAGTACCGTATGAGCTGCTGAACATGATTACGGTCATCTATGTAATACCTTTGTGGTGAATATTGTGGTATGAGATGATTTGTTATGCATTTACTGTTGTGTTGGAACTTTTATGACTTGTCATGCTTTGATAGAATATTGTTCTTTACGAAGTATGATGTATGTGGGTACGGGATGGCCGATGTGACACGGCATAGGTATTGAGTGACACGGTACCGCCCAACATCCTTTATCCGGGGGTAAAAAGGAAGAGTATGATGTGGGAGTGACAACAACCACACTAGCCTTACGAGGGTGACCTAGCAACACAAATGAGTACTTCTTTCAACTATGTGTTTTAGGACATATAGCCGTCATAAAAAGCTACCATTAAAACATGACAATTGTGTGTACTTTATCTATAACATGATGATCACCGTAGATGAGAGAGAGAGGATTAAGTGAACCATGAATCCATGTCCATTGTTCCTATAAGAAACTCACACTTGAGCTTGTCCTCTTGCTGCATAGAGGATTGGACTTTTTCTCTCTTTGAGAGCTTTCACTTGCTACTACCTTTGTCTTGTCCTCTTGCAAAGAAGAGGATTGGGACACTTTTACATCCATCAAACCAACCACCTTGCTCCTTAAACTTGTTTAGTGCATAATCAACTAAAACTTGTGACACTTTAGTTGTAGGGAATAGATAACTTTTCCTTCTTGCTCCTGCGAATCGATACCTTACTTCCACATTGAGAGGTGCTACAGTGATCCCTTGCTCTTGGGGGTTATCAGCAGTGCGCGCGGATCCGGGCGGTGACGAGACGGATGACGGCGGCCGGTGACGGCGACGGCGGCCGGCGACGGAGACGACCACGGCGAGGCATATTTGTCACAGATAGAGGGGCTGACGGGTGGGGTCCATGAATTGAAAAAAAAGACCCAAATTTTCGCCACGTCAGCCCGCCACATCAACGAGTCAACAGTCCAAATTTGACCAAAACCGCCACAAATCGAACAAAAACCACCTTTGGGTGTGATTTCTCCGGTATGGCAAAGTTCAGGGTACAAATTATCCGGTTTCAAAATTTGGGGTGAAATGTATCCCAAACCATAGATTTCAGGGCCACTGTACAGAGGGATTACAGAGAGCAGTTTTCTGTGTTCACAGTGCAACATTTTGCTGTGCATGTGTAAGTTTAGAGGGAAAATTTTACATAATTTAAACATAAATATAAGACAATACTTCAGTGGCATCAAGTCTCATACAAGCATAATTTTTAGGCGGTATCAAGTCCAAAAGCATCATATGACGGTATCAAGTCCAAAAGCATGAAATGGACACATATATGTAACATGCCATTTGCATCACCATCCTAGAGCAATGGCGGTAGCTAGTTCATCCCTGAACGCATCCATGTCAGCACAGTTTGCTTCCGGAGTTGACGAATCCAAAGCACCGGGAGGAACAACATACCGCTTATATCGTTCTGGAATTTCTGGCACATAATCTAGATCTCTATCACAACGCTGTAAATGGATATCTTCTCTATCATGGGCACGAATATAGTTGTGCAATGTCATAGTCGCTGCAACAATCATCTTCTGGGTAGCAATGTCATACGTTGGCATCTTGAGAAAAAAAAATGAAATTTCATCTTCAATACCCCAAAGGCACAGATCCCAAGCCCATACAAGCGGACAACAGCGGATATCTGATAATGAAGAGTTTAAACTTGAGAAAACCCTTCCCTAAATATGGTAAAACACATTACTTTTCGATATTCCTAATAGATCAAGTATACATGCCACTCATATCATGGGTACCCCAAATTGCAAAACTGCATCCAGGGAGCAAAGATATATACTGCTATGACCATGCCGAGTGGCAAGGACCTCCCAGTACTCTGCAAGTGGTCTGAAGGACTAAGTAGTACTCCCTTCATTTCTTTTTATAAGACGCTTTGGCAGGTCAATTTGGCCTGCCAAAACATCTTATAAAAAGGAACGGAGGAAGTAGGCACAAAGGGGAAGGGATAAAATTGCCTGACGGCCAGATAGAAACATGTATTCATCTCACAAGAGAAGAGTTAAGGCAAGAAGTTAAGCACCTGTGATGATGGCATGCCTGCAGCACTCAGCGCCCCAGCTTCCTTTTGAGTGAGTGTAACACCCCGTTTTTTCTAGCAATCATGTTTTGATAAAACGATGCTTTTGCACTCTCCTAATATGTCCTTCAGTCTATTCTTTGAATCAAAATCCGATGTCGCGGTTATGTCAGGCTCGTCGAGACAATCGAAATGGATTACTCGTTTGCTCAAATTGGACTCCGGATGAATCTTCCATGGTTTATTTCGAATCAATGGCTAAGATTATTCCTGTATTTCGAAAATATGTTAAGTAAAATGAAAAAAAAAGGGGGGCTGTGCTCATCCCTTTCTCACTACATGTGAGGCTCTTCATCCTCATCACCAAGACAGCCCCTTTCTCTTTTTTTTTTTTTTTTGAGGGAAGATCCGATCCATATAACCAGCGTACTCAGTACAAATTACACGAAAGTCCAACAAGGAAAAGAAATTACAAAAGGACCCCGCAAACTTGCACAAAGCACCCTGAGAACACTGAAGGAATCACAATCGGATCCGTCGTCTTCATCCAAGAGCCTGGCCGACGCCGCCGTCGCCGTACCTCCAACCACCAAGGAGAGAGCACCGCCACGAAGAGTAGAGGACCGCATGAGTCATCCGCCGCCGCGCGACGGAGCCTAGACCCAATGAACGAGCACGGCCACAGCGCTCCCTCCCCAGCTCCACCGAACCTCCAGCCGAAGCAGCACCGCCCAGGCCAGCCACCACCAACCGCACCGCCCATCCCGACGCAGCTCCCCTCGCCACCACGGCCGGCCAGAGCACAAACGTCGAAGAAGGAGACCTCCACCACCACCTGCACCAAAACGGGATCGCCGACCACCCCGAGCTCCTCCCCATGCCGCCACGGCCGGCCAGAGGAGCAAGGGCGGAGGCCCGCGCCCGACCAAACACCTCCACTGCCTCTCCGGCGACGCCGGAACGGGGAAAGGAGGGGGAGGACCAAGCCCTATCTACCAGCGCCACCGCCGCCGTCTTCGGGGACACCGCAACGGGCACACACACCTACTACTACCTAGACTACACGCACGGACAGAGCCGAGGCTCCCCCCCACCTCGCGGCGCCGGAACGGCCGCCGGAGGTGGAGGGGAGCAGCAGATCTGCCGGCGAGACTCCGACGAGCACGGTCGCCTCTCTTTCGCCTAGGGGCACTGTAGCGGGAAGGAGAGGGGAAAGGCGATAGTTCCCCCTTCCTCTTTTCTTCCTCACCGTGAGTACCATTTCCCTCTCCATGGCGCCTCCTCTCTCCCCTCCTTCCATCTTCCTTCTTTTCTGCTGAGCCCTCCCACCTGCACCACGTCCCATCTCTTCCCCAAGTACAGCCCTTGTTCTAGTGCTTGAGGAAGAAGAAGAGGCAAGGAGAAGAGCAAGAGGAGGAGAAGGAAGAAAAAGAGAAGATCCCCATCACTCCCAGCCCGATTTCTCTTGCCCAAGCCTCAAGGGTGAGTTTCCCCATCCCCTATGAGCTTCTCACATGCTGTACATGTTGATTCCATGATTCCTAGGGCAGGGATGAGCAGATTCTGTTAGGGATTAGGTGAAAAGAGTTCAATATTTCCGTTTCTGGGCAACCAGAGCCACAAATCTCCAATTTCGAGTACCTTAATGGCAAAATCAGAGAAGCAATAGTTAGAGTGTTCGGTAGCTATTGATTCCACGATCGTTTTGAGTGGTTAAACGCATCAATCGGAGTTGCGAAGCTCCTTCTAAGCCTGTTTCTTTGCAGCTGTCCAAAGTTCACTGACAGCAAAGGATAGCGTTTTCCTTTGGGTTCTAGGAGCTTTTACCCTTCATTTAAACGGAATATTTGTTCCTTCCTAGCTTGTATGTGATGCATATGTTCCAATACAGAATGATTTGGTTAATTCCCATGAGAATTCCTGCTTCCATGTATCTCTGAAGGTATCTAATCAATATTCTGAAAACTGGAAGTAGCAGAGTAGTATTTGTTGGCTACACCCTTCATAACTCCATATTTTGAGTTCGAATAGTAGGAGTTATTTGTAGTTAAGTTCCATATGAATCCATAGCCATCTTGGTTGTTTAGTTTCGAGCTAGGAAGCTCGAGATATGAATTCTTTCGTGAAGGGACAGCAAGGGGTTGCTCTCCCGGGATGCGATTAGGACCGTTGTATGTGCTTTCTGCTTTGGTGCAATGCTTAAAACTTGTGCATGTGTTCATACAGCAGGTTGCAGCACCAATCCAGCGGAGATAGCCTCGCACCACCTCCCTCGCCACGGTTGAGGCGAGTACACCGAGCAACAATGGCTAGATTGCTCCCTTCAAATTATGTTTATGTTCACATTATTCATTTACATTCATCCAATGGTGAACATGTCATTCCCTTGTGTACATTTCAATACACTATACTACTAGTATGCCATAGGGATTGCATTTTCATGGTTTTCTGAAAACAAATTCCATAATGAGTAAACCTCCCTGTTTCCAAGGAATGTTCCTCGCTTTGCGAGTGTATGGGCCTTCGGGTCTGTCCTCATATGGTCCTCTCACGGAGTGAGGGATGGAAAGGAGTTGAGGTGAGACGTCACCCCTCCTTAGCTTGCCGGCAGAAGCTCAGAGCCTAGTCCTCGGTCTTATTCGGTTGCATTATTCCTTCATGCATCCGCATGCCATTTCAAGCATGGTTCATGTTTATGATACTAATTTCCAATGCTTTTGTTGTGTGCTTACTGAGTCTTTGGACTCACCCCTCGTGGGCTTTGTTTCAGGTACTTCATTGTGAAGCTTTGCAAGTAGACGGAAGGGCGTAGCTCCCATGGGTGTTCACTCACAAAATTTCACCACCCTTTCATTCACCTAGCTTGATCATGATAACTTTCATACCTCAGTTCATGATTTCTGATAGCTAGGTTCTACTTGATGTGTATAAACATGCTATGGTTTGTTTCTGTGTCCACCAAGTTTGCTTCCCAGGGTGGTTGGAGTTTGTTAGTTCCCAACTTATGGGTGTGTGCCGGGAACTTGTGGTTTTTCATGTTCCTGTGTAGTGTTTTGGTACTGTGGCTCCATTGTATAGCTCTGTGTGTTAACTATGAGCTTTGATATATGTTTCCGCTGATGTTTCTTTCATTATTTACTCTGATATGTCTATTGCCTGTCGTGGATGTCCGTCGGTACAAGGGAGGTCTTGCCGGATTTTCCATTGGGCAGTTTTAGTGTGGGTTGTGTTGTGTGGTAACATTCCTTCTTACAAAGAGGGGTGTTATAGTGAGATTACTTGTCAAAGATGATTCTGCAAGAAAACCGGCAATCCCTTTGTGCCCATTCTCTGATGCTAAAGCAGCAGGCGTTCTTCCAGATGGGAATTGAGGAGTTGGATACGTTAATGCGCCAGATGCAGCTTCATTTGCTATCAGGGTGACTGTCCGCTCTCTGAAACAATAAAAATACTATATAAGAGCAACTCTAGCAAATTCCCCAAAAGCACTGAAATCTGTAGAAACTGTCATTTTACAGACTCCCCCCACTCTAGCTAGTTTTTTTTTTTTTGCGGGGGAAACGGGATTGTATTAATTAGATAAGAGTGTCATTACAATCCCGAAGGATATGACTCAGCAAAGCTTCAGGAGCCGTTCCTAACCACACATCAGTTCTATCTTGTAGCATCCCGTACCTAGCCAACTCATGACTTGCACTATTTTGACCCATAGGAATCTTAGTAAAATCTATAATGCGAGGGTAATCAAGCAGCATCCGCAGATCGTCCACCAGGTGACCCAAACAAGAACCATCCCTATCCTTATTCCTTCCCATCGTAACCAAATCCACACTAGTAGAAAAGTGCTTATAAGTGACCACCTACCATTGGCGGGTCACCCACTTGGCGTGGCAAAATGATGGACCCATCACCGCGCCTCAGAATCATTCCAGTCCCAGCTGCACCAGTTTGTTCCATGTAGGCACCATCCACATTGAGCTTGATGGCCTCATCGAACTCTTCTTCGCCAATCTCCAGTCTGTCAAACAAGGAATTAATGCCTCCTTCACAGGGTACCTCCTAACTTGCAGCCATATCTTCCGAGGATGCTAGCGGCGTAGCCACACCGGCCGATGTTCTCCCAGCCTCCTCCTCCTCGCGCTCAACGCCAGAATTGGTTGCCGATCTGCTATCCGGCTTAGTTGCCACAGGAACAAACCTTAACTCTTCCTTCATGGGTACCCGCCCGCGGGACAGGTCCGAGATCTACTTTAAATCACCAGGAGTAGATCACACGGAGAAGGAATCAGAGACGAACTCAGACGTGAGATCGGATCGGAAAACGGTGGAGAGACGTAGGCTCGCCGCCTGTCGCCAGACGGGAGGAAGAAACCCTAGCGAACGGGTACATAAGACTCCACTGAGTCCACTCTAGCTAGTTGGCTTAATGAAGAACAAAACATCCTTCTACTAGTTGGCTTAGGACTTTGAATTCTTAATTTCTGACTGTTACTTCTCTGTACCCATTGTAAATCTCTTGTAAAGTGTTCGTATTTATAGTTTTTCATAAAAAAACGTGGTCAGCTCATCAGTATTAATGTACAAAATTATACAGAATGTGTTTTAAGGAATCTGTTCTGGCACCTTCAGTCTTACAGATTAAAATTTTACGGACCACTATACGAACCCATATAAAGAACCAATTTAAACTGCTTAGGCTTACACACTAAATTATCATCCGTAAGCAGAATGGAGGACTAGGAGTGGTAAATTTTCAGAAGAAAAATGCTGCACTTCTAATTAAATTTCTGGATAAGTTCTATAACCATAGGGAAGTGCCTTGGGTCCAACTTGTTTGGCATTCATATTATGCAAATAAAGTACCACATGCAGAAGATTTATGCGGCTCTTTTTGGTGGAGAGATGTGCTTGAACAAGTGGATAACTTCAGAGGGGTAGCTTCGGTTGCTCTTGGCAGAGGGGATACCTTTTTATTTTGGACTGATAATTGGTTGGTTGATGGTAGCTTTGATCCAATCAAAAGAAGGTTCCCACGCCTGTTTTCATTTGTGCTGGATGACAGTATGTCTGCGGCTGAGGTTCTTGATCGGGAGGACATTACCACGCTTTTTCATCTACCTCTTTCCAGACAGGCTTACCAGGAGTTGGATGAATTACGGATGATTATGCATGCGAACCCGGCCACTGACCAGAATGATGTTTGGAGTTATTGTTGGGGACAACAGTACACCTCGGCCAAGTTTTACAGTCACATACATGCTCATATCACAGTGCCTGCTGTTTTTCGTTGGTTGTGGAAGTCATGTTGTGTGATGAAGATAAAGTTGCACAGGAAGTGCGTATCCACTTGAATCGGGTCCTGGCCCGCGGCAGGGACGTCCTCCTCGACGGCGAGGTGAGCCTGCTGGTCGCGCTTCTTCTTCCTGCACTCACGGGCCCAATGCCCCTTCTTACCACAGTAACGATACTTGTCGCGATCAGGGTCGTTACCGTCGTTGCCGTTGCCGCGGCCTTGCTGCTGCGGCTGCCCGTTGCGGTTCTGCTGCTTGCCGCTGCCGTCCCCCTTCGGCCTTGGCTTGCTGCCGCCCCCAGACGCGCCGTTGTCACGCGTCTGCTTCTTGCGCGCCTCCCACTCTTCCTCGGTGAGAAGCAGGCGGCTGCCGGAGTCCGAGTCTGCGTCCCCTCGCCCTTCTGACGCCGCGAGACGCCCACATAGCTCCTCCACGGACATGCCGTTGAGGTCGTGGAGAGTTTAGATGGAGCACGCCATCTGCGCGTATCGTGGCGGCACCACGCGGAGGAATTTCTGCACGGCCGCCAGCTTGGTCACCGCGTCGCCCAGCGACTGCAGTTCGCTCACCACACCGGAGAGACGCAGAGCGAAATCTTCGATTGCCTCGTCGCTCTTGAACGCGTGGTTCTCGAAATCCTTCCGCAGCTTCTGGCGTCGTGCTTCGCGAACGCGATCGACGCCGACGCGCATCGTCTTGACGGTGTCCCACGCGGCCTTCGCATCATCCTTCGCAGCCAGCACTGGCACCATCTCGGGCGGCACCGATCGGAGGATGGCTCCCAGGGCCAGTCGCTCCTGGCGTTCATCGTCCGTTCCCGGATCGATGGCCTCCCAAAGGCACGCGCCCTGCAGCTGCACCCGCATCAGGATCGCCCACTCGGTGTAGTTCGTCCGAGTGAGCATCGGGAGATGCATCGTGTTAGAATATATTGTCTGTTAGTATCTAACTGAATAGATTAAATTGTAATCTGGTAGATGTATTCGTGATGTACACGTCTTGTACGTGGTGTACACGTCTTGTAACCCTAAACTGATCAATATAAAGAGGAGTACGGCCGGCCCTTGAGAGCTGCGCTGATTGCCTTCCAACTCTTCCTCTCACGTATCTTTTCATGGTATCAGAGCGAGATTGCATCTGAGAGTCCACGCTTGACGCGATGTCTTCCATCAACTCCTCTTCCTCGTCCGCCAACTCCTCTGCCGAGACCGGCATCTTCTCCTCCGGCGGACTCGCCACCCTGGGTACCGCATCGTCGGGCCCGTTCACCTTCACCAACGTCAACCTGATTCAGCTTTCCCAGGAGAACTATCTCCTCTGGCGCACGCAGATGGTCTCCGTTCTGAAGAGCCACCTGCTCATGGGCTACGTCAACGGGCTCCTGCCCTGCCCGTCCGAGCTCATCACCAACCCTCACGCCGGAGATGCTGGAGCACCAGCTCAGATCCCGAACCCGGCGTACCAGAGGTGGATGCAGCAGGATCAAGCAATCCTGACCGCCATCCTCATCAACGCATCGCCGGGCGCCGTCGGCATGCTCATGGCGGTGATCACGTCCCAGGAGGCGTGGTCGGTTCTGGAGAACAGCTTCGCCGCGCAGTCGGCGGCACACTCCATGCAAATCCGCTTCAAGCTCTCCACCGTCAAGAAGGCCGACATGACGGTGCCGATCTACTTCAACAAAGTCAAGACCTTCGCCGACACGCTCGCCGCCATCGGCAAACCACTCGCTGAGGAGGAACTCATCTCCTACCTCCTGGCGGGTCTGGACGGTGACTATGACGCCCTCGTCGAGGTGGTGACAGGGCGCGAAACACCAATCAAGCTACGCGATCTCTACGCGCAGATGCTCAGCACCGAGAACCGCCTCGAGGCTCGCAAGGCGGAGTTCAACACCAACGATTACTCCGCCAACCTCTCCTTCAGCCGTGGTGCACACGGCGGCGGCGGCAAGTCCTATCGGTCGGACGGCCGATCCCTGCCGCCGATCAAGCCGTCTCTTGACCATGGCCAGTACGGCCGTTCTGCAACTCCACTGCCCTTCTCCAACACTGGCGGTGGGAACGCATCTGGTGGAGGCGGAGGACACTTCTCTGGTGGCGGTGGCGGAGGGAACCGCCCGGTGTGCCAACTCTGTGGCAAGGTGGGCCACGTCTCCTCGCGCTGCTTCAAGCGCTTCAAGAAGGACTTCCTCGGCATCGGCAACGACGGGGGTGGTTCCTCGCGTCAAGCTGCTGCTGCCACAAACCCTGCACGTGGCGGAGAGACTCCTTCCTACCCGATCGACCCTGCCTGGTATGCTGATACGGGAGCCACGGACCATCTCACCAACAACATGGACAAGCTGTCCATGAAGGAGGTCTACCGCGGCAACGACCATGTCCACACTGCAAATGGTGCAGGTATGCGCATTCACCACATTGGCCAAGGCATTCTTTCTACTCCCTTTAAACCTTTGCATCTCAAAAATGTGCTGCATGTTCCCTCTGTCACTCGTAACCTCCTTTCCGTTAAGAAACTTACACGTGATAACCCTGTTTTCGTTGAATTTCATCCACGTGATTTGTTTGTGAAGGATCGGGACACGAGGGAAATTCTGCTTAGAGGGAGGTGTCGGGGTGGCCTCTATTCCTTGGAGCCATCCATTATCAAGCAAGCGTTTGGGAGTCTTCGAGTGTCTCGAGAACAATGGCATTGCCGCTTAGGTCATCCGGCCCCTCAAGTGGTTCAACATGTTCTTCATCATAGGGATTTACCTTCCGAGTCTAGTAAAAATAATGCAATTTTTGATGCATGTCAACAAGGCAAAAGTCACCAATTGCCTTTTTCCCTTTCTAGTCATGTAATAAAATCTCCTCTTGAGATCATTTATTCCGATGTATGGGGTCATACTCAAACTTCTACTAGTGGACACAAATATTATGTCAGTTTTATTGATGGCTATAGTCGCTTCACTTGGATTTATCTTCTTAAGCAAAAATCTGATGTATTTAAAGTGTTCATTCAATTCCAAAAACATGTTGAACGTCTTCTCAATCATAAAATTGTTCATGTTCAAACGGATTGGGGTGGCGAATATGTTAAACTCAATAAATTCTTCTCAGATATTGGCATCACTCATAGGGTCTCATGCCCTCACACACATCAACAAAATGGCACCGCCGAGAGAAAACACCGTCACATTGTTGAAACCGGTCTTACTCTTCTTGCTCATGCTTCTATTCCGTTTCGTTTTTGGAGTGATGCCTTCACCACTGCGTGCTTCCTTATAAATCGTCTCCCTAGCCGTGTCATAGACATGAAAACACCTCTTGAACGACTTTTGGGTGAGGTTCCTGACTATACCTTTCTCAAAGTTTTTGGATGCGCCTGTTGGCCCCATCTCCGACCGTATAATAATCACAAACTAGAATTCCGATCCAAGAAGTGTGTGTTCCTAGGGTATAGTTCCTTGCATAAAGGATACAAATGCCTCCACGTTCCTTCAAATCGAGTGTATATTTCTCGTGACGTGGTCTTTGATGAGTCAAGTTTTCCCTTTGCAAATTTGTCCAATGAACAATCTACACCCCTGACTTCATCTCCTGCCTTGCCTGGCCAATTTCGTGATATTGCGCATACTCCTCTGCTTCTTCCTAACCACGGTGCAGGTACAGGACGAGGAGCTCAGCTGTACGTCGATCATGCTGAACCGTCATTGCATGGCGCCTCCTCGGGATCTAGCGAGGCCATGCAGCGCACGCCCGTGCGAACTCCCGTGCGCGATCGCGAGTCTGGCCCAGCATCGGCCTGCTCGACATCTGATCCGGAGGCGTCCCCGTCCGCTGGTGATGGGCCGTCATCGCCGGGCGCTGGGTCGCTTTCTCTGCCACCGAGCCCGGCTACTGGACCGTCATCTGCCGCTGCCTCAGCATCCAGCCCGGCAACGAGCTCCTCCTCGCCTGGCCCGTCAACGAGCTCCTCCGCACCGAGCCCAACTCCTCAACGGCTTGGACCCGTGACACGACTGCGGAACAATATTCGGTGCCCGCTCGATCGCAAGGACGGCACGGTCGCCTGGCTCGCGGCGTGCATGGCGCATGCAGCGTCTTCTCCCAGTGCTGAACCGCGTGACTTCCGTGCGGCTCTCTCTGTTCCGCACTGGAAAAACGCGATGGATGCTGAGTTCGACGCCTTGATCAAGAACAAGACATGGCGACTGGTTCCTAAACCTCCTGGTGTCAATGTAATTGACTCCAAGTGGATTTTTAAAGTGAAGCATCATGCAGATGGGTCTATCGAGCGGTACAAGGCTCGTTTGGTGGCCAAAGGGTACAAGCAGTGTCAAGGACTGGATTACGATGATACGTTCAGTCCGGTCGTCAAACCAACCACCATACGTCTTCTGTTGTCTCTTGCAGTCTCTCGCGGTTGGCATCTTCGCCAACTCGATATTCAGAATGCCTTCCTCAATGGAGTTCTTGATGAAGAAGTGTATATGCGGCAGCCTCCCGGGTATGAAAATTCAGCTCATCCTACTCACCTCTGTCGTCTTGATAAAGCTCTTTATGGGCTGAAGCAAGCACCTCGCGCATGGCACGCACGACTCAGTTCAGTTCTTCACACCCTTGGGTTTGTTGCATCGGCGGCTGATACCTCTCTGTTCATTTTTCGCCGCCCCAGTGTGGTCACTTTTCTGCTGGTTTACGTTGACGACATCATTGTTCTCAGCTCGTCGGCTAGTGCACCTGCTCAGCTTATCCAGGATCTCCGGACAGAGTTTGTTGTCAAGGATCTTGGTGCCCTGCACTTCTTTCTTGGTATTGAGGTGCGTCGATCTACTGCTGGAAATCTCTTGTTATCCCAGCGGAAGTATGCATCTGAGTTACTGCGACGTGCTGGCCTGCTCAAGTGTAAACCAGCTCATACCCCTATGTCTGCTACAGATAAACTGTCTGCACTGGATGGAGAGTTGCTTCCTCCGGATGATGCCACTCTATACCGCAGCATTGTAGGCGGCCTCCAGTATCTTACAGTCACACGGCCTGATCTCTCATATGTGGTTAACCGTGTCTGCCAGTATCTCCATGCGCCCCGAGACAGTCATTGGTGTGCAGTCAAGCGTATTCTTCGCTATATTCAGTTCACCCTGGCACTTGGGTTATCCATTCATCCAGCTATAGATGATCTATTGTCTGCCTTCTCTGATGCTGATTGGGTAGGAAATCCTGATGATCGGCGATCAACAGGGGGATATGCTATCTTCTTTGGAGGTAATTTGATCGCCTGGAGTGCTCGTAAACAGGCCACAGTCTCGAGGTCCAGCACTGAGTCCGAGTACAAGGCGCTTGCTAATGCTACGGCAGAACTTATATGGGTTCAGTCTCTACTTGGTGAGCTAGGCATTTCACAGTCTCGAGCTCCGGTTTTATGGTGTGATAACATCGGAGCCACCTATCTCTCGGCCAACCCAGTGTTTCATGCTCGTACTAAGCATATTGAGGTTGATTTTCACTTTGTACGAGAGAGGGTCGCACAGAAGCAACTAGTGATTCGGTTTATTTCCTCAAGTGATCAAGTTGCTGACATCTTCACCAAGCCTCTCCCGGATCCTGCTTTTCGATGGTGTAAGCGCAATCTCAACTTGTGTGACAGTTGAGATTGAGGGAGGGTGTTAGAATATATTGTCTGTTAGTATCTAACTGAATAGATTAGATTGTAATCTGTTAGATGTATTCGTGATGTACACGTCTTGTACGTGGTGTACACGTCTTGTAACCCTAAACTGATCAATATAAAGAGGAGTACGGCCGGCCCTTGAGAGCTGCTCTGATTGCCTTCCAACTCTTCCTCTCACGTATCTTTTCACATCGCACCTCCCCCTCCACCGCCTTCCCTCACCACCTCGGGCACCACGATCTCGCGCCCGTCGCCGCCCCCGTGACGCCGTGACAGGCTGCGTTCGCCGCTGCGCTCACGATGCGTTGGAGGTGTAGTCTTGGACTTCTCGGGCAGCGTACCACCGGCCATGGCGGTGGTGAGCGATTGACAGGGCTCTGATACCACTTGTCGCTCGTGAACTGAAGAAGAAAACAGAGACAGAGAATTTTTGCGCTGCTCAAAACTCCGCAGCTTTTCTGGTTCTATTCATCTCCTTTTATTCTCATTACAAAGGGAAAAGGTGGGCTCGATCTTTCCGTTCATGCCATCCCACGAACAGATCGTGAGCCCGTGAGACTAGCTCCAATTCGTTGTAACAGAACTGGAGCTAACTAACCTGACAGAAAACGACCAACACCTAACCTGACGAAACTGAAGAAATTGACACCTAACACTAACACTGAAACTCAGAGAACAGCAGCAGGGTTGGAGTAGATTTTTTTTATAATTAAGGACGCTTTATTTATAACAAAAGAAAAAATGGTGCAATACAAGCCTGAGTGGAACTCGCAGCGACACCTACATACGATGACACGAAATTCATAGCAAGGCACGGTTATAAAGGGAGAAAGGTTTCTTGTAGTACGTCATACTAAGTAGGCCTGGAGTTTTGCATATTTACTGGAATTGCCACCGCCAAGTGAAAATAAGTAGACAGGCAGGAAAACGCAACATGCCACCGATTCTTTCCATCGAGAAATCCCCTCCCCTGTCTCCTTCTCCACCAGAAGAAGCCGTCCTCGCCTCCCCCTTCGTCCCGCTCCACAGGCGAGCGCCGCCCTCGCCTCCCCGTCCTCCTGATCCACCGGCAGGCGCGTCCCTCTCCCTGCCTGCCACGAACTTCCCCGCGATTCCGCCCTAGGTCGGGGCACCGGCGTCCTTCGGCCGCGTGCCACCCCTGCTTAGTTCCATCCATGGCGCCCGACGGAACCTCCCCAATCAAGTCGTTACTCCTCCCAGATCCACCCGCCGGTGCGTTTTCTGGGGCGCAGCGCTCAAGGCAAGTCGCAGTTGGACGAGAAACAGAGTAAGTGGATGAGTCGGCTTCAAGCTGGTACAGTCGCTTCCCCTCACACGGTCCTTCCCGCCGAAGGTGCACAACGAGTTGTGGGGGCTCATGGCGACGACAATGACATAGTCACCGTGGCCAGCGAGCGTGGAGCGCAGCCGTAGCCTGCAGTTGGTAAGGTTCCGGACCAGCAGCTGGGCAAGTCAAGTGTGTCGTTTCCTTCTGAAGCACTGGATTAATCACATAATTTCCTTTCTCGTGTAGCTAGCCACAGGTGTCGTGGGAAGGCAACTTTTACAATACCTTTTACTGGTCCTCAAATACAACCAGTATGGTTTGATCGTACGGCTGTGAAAGATTTGGCCCAGCAGGCCCATTAGAGCTATTCGATTGAAAAAAATAGTAACCAGCTGCGAGTATCAAAAAAAAAAAAGAGCTGCGAGTATCCTCTCCGACATCTCCGCACTAGCAGCCGCCGCCGCCGCCAATCCCTCTCCCCACTCGCCGCAGCCAATCTCTCTCCGCACTCGCCGCCGCCGCTCCAACCCCTCCGAGCTCTCGAAGCCCCCGCTTCAGCTGAACGTACGCCACCAGTCGACGCCGCCGCCGCCGCCTTCAGACGGACGTACGCTGCCAGTCGAGGCCGCCGCCGCCTGCACCTCCAGACGACAACGACGCCGCCCCCGCCTCCACCTGACCCGCGGCCGCCTCTAGATCGAACATGCCCGAGCACGCCGCCGCCGGCTCGGCCTCCACTTCGCCGCAGCCCGAGCACGCCACTACCTCCACACCGCCGTCGCCTCCACCTCGGACGCGGACACCGCCTCATTCGTCCGCCTACTCGTCTCCCAGATCGGAAAGCCGCCCAAAATCCGCCTGAGGCATAAGGTACGTGTTCCCATCTGAAGTGATGAACATTCAGTTATCTAATAGAACACGAAATTGCTAGTTACCCATACACCTGTTTGGTTCTTTAGACATTGTTCCATATCATTGAGTTAATATACAACTACCTATGTTCCGGACAATCCAGTTCTATGCTTTCCGTTTATGAACAATCCTTGAGGTTTGGTTCTGTAATTTGCAGTCCTATATCTTACATGTACCACCTCTTCCGTAAAAAGAACCTTTGATTCTGAAATATGTGACTCACAACCAACAAACCTTAAGACAGTAAGGCTCTAGCTGACTGCTACTATAAGCATAATATCATATCACGGTATTTTGCCTGGCCTAGTTTCGAACTTAAATTATGTAGCTAGAAGTTAGAACTAAGCAATTTGAACACTAATAATGCTAGAGTGCTAGGAAGTCACAATAGCTATGCTTCTTAGGGTCAGCTTGCTTAAAATAGTAACCTGTGCATAACTTCATATTCGGTGGATATATGGCCATTGCCAGGCCTCACAAACTTCAATGCTTAAAATTTGTTTTGGCAGGTGAAAGGAGTGGAGCGGAGTTTGATGCTGATGAGGAACCTGAGCCGCCAGCCAGTCAGAATGAGTTTCAAGGGCCAAACTACAACCCTGTCACGTGTTCAAGGAAACCATGCTAGGCAGACGACTAGATGGTTTGCAGTTTTGATCAGATGTATGCAAGAAGCAGATTACAATACATGGTAGAAAGGCAACAATAGCCTGAACCAAAGTCGGCTATACTACGGCTGAATAAAGTTATAATTTACTGATCATTCTCATTTGTTTAACTCTGTATATGCCGAGCTTGTCTGACTAATAGCAAAGGCTGCACTTTGGCTTGACAAATGAATTTTTATGGTGGTCAATTTTTCGTACGTTTCCAAGCAATCTAACATGGAAACTGGAAAGGTCACTATTATATATTCTGTAATTACAAACTTTTTTGTTCCTTGACATATGATTTGCGTCAGAGATTTTCAATGTGACATGTTGATGTAGGCCATATCCATGGAAATTTGAAACGTGTGATGTGCATCCCTGAAGGTGTCCTTACGTCTGAATTTCTCTATCTTGCTTCGTTTTGCTGTAATTTTGTGGGCTGCCTCAAAACCAGAGAATCCGTAGCTATACTTGTCTATCTTCTTCTGGCCTGCAAGGATGTGTTCATGTAAAAGTGCACTTTAAGCAATTTTTCTTGCCAAAGGAACAAGCTTGTCCAGAACTCCAGATTCGCTGATAATGAGGGTTCTTACTGTTTTCTAAATAACTAACTGAATTGCTTCAAACTATTGCGTGCAATACAGATTGGGTAGAAAATGAGAATCAGCATACATAGTTTTGGTACTAACATCTGAATTCAGATTACACTGATATTGATTGCTTTCAAAGTAAAACTGAAGAAACTGAATACAACTAACAATGTCGAAACGGAATCAATTGCGTCGTCGTCTACAAGCCCGCCATCCAATTCCACCATTCCCACGAATAACAGGTTGCTGTGAAGCTGTGTTTGTCTGGACACAGATCAGTAGTAATAGCAGCAGAAAAATAAAAATGGACTCAGATTTATCAAAATGCTATGACACAGATTATATATCACACAAAACATGTTATAAATCACTCAAAACCCTAAACCAGTTCTTTTAAAAAGTGGAAGGAAAAAATACACCAATACCAAAGGATTCCTTCAATGATAATAAACAGTTTCAGGTAGTAAAAAATAAGCAACAGCTTTGTTATTTTAGGTAGCCAACAGCTAAAATAGTTGGCTGCTTCTATACCATACTTGACCCCTTAATATAACATGACCGCATGCATTACTAAGCCTTAAAGAAAAAGAATTTGGTAAGCAGTTCTACTAACTATCCATTGCCTGCAAGACAGACACAAAACAATCCCACGGAAGCGAGGCATGAGTAGTAATATTTGCTCTATTCCGAACTTGTACATATGTCTCCTCAGGATGGAAGCCCAGTCTGCCCCGACTTGCACGCCGGACAGCGTCAGCATCTCGAATAGAGCATGTCGTTGTTTCTGTTCCAGGGGGAAGAAAATGAGAGAACTCTGTTGGTACCAAATCGATCAACTATGATGCGGTAGTTAATCACAAGAATGAAAAACTCACTCGGCGTCGTGCACGGGAAC